>OY998176.1:29010624-30260624 GCA_963921935.1 Galeruca laticollis
TCGCCCAATAAAGTAATGACTTATAATTAATAAACTGTTTAAAAATTGTCTTTTATGGCCGCTTTATCAGCTGTAATAAAAAGAACTTATTATATTGAAAGGAAATTTTGTTTATCAGGACTGCGACTTTTTTATTTTGGGAATTACTTTGAGGGCCCATTGTACCAAGGAAATGTGTAGGTACTTACATTACATCTGGTGGATTAAATTCAAAAACTGACATGGGAAGATCATATTTGTTTAAGAACTTACGGCCACTACTCTTATATATAGAATCAGATTGTTTAAAATGCTTCGAACAAATTTCAGGTCGTTTTGGTAGATCATGAGTCTCGCTTAGACCCAGTAAAGCAAACCAAATTCTTCTTGTTTCCAAATTGGTGGGAAAATTAGAATAAAACAACGCCAAATAGAAATTTGCTTTTTATAATTAAAAATTTTTAAGCATTTTAAATATTATTGAAATGAATAATAAAACCGTTCAAATAATAACATACCTGTTGAATGAGAGTTGAGAGTTCGGGGTAATTTCGGCCGTTTTTCCGACAGACTTGGCACTGACGAACCATGATAATAAAAAACACTAAATTAATTAACTTAAAACCAAATTTTGTCACTAAAAGTCTTGAAAAACACACATAACATCGAAAGAACTCAATTTTTACTTGCTAGTCCTAATGGCGCTCGTAATAAACAAACCACGTTTGACAGTATTTACTATAATACTACAATCCAATAGAAATGTTAGTCGAGAACGCTCTGGCGATATTTGCATCTCTCTTTATATCGTAACTGAACAAAGACAAAACTACTAAATAGTTTATACTAGACAAACAGAGCAGGTACTGAAATTTTCATTAATGTTGCCATTTTTAGTTACAACAAATACTTGTTTAAAATTTATATAAGAATATGCCTTTATTATATAAAATTCAAGTATTATTAATGAGTTTTAAAAGTAGCGACTCAAATGCATAAATTCTTATAACTTTTTTTTAATTGCATAACTTTTTAAGAAATTTTCAATAAAATTTCTAAATTCATTTTTACTGCATCTAAAGAGGATTTGTAAATATGGCAAGTGTCCCGCAAGTGAGCTTAGAATGTGACTCAATGTTTGGGGCAGGAAAAGTCAAAACAAAAATTTAGATACTTATGTCGGTCAGCAGCCAAATGGACCATACCAGCAATCCACAAATACTGTGGATTTAGTAACCCGTTTGTGTAAACCTATTTGGGGCAACAAAATAAATATTACTCTCGATAATTTCTAGTAAGCAGCTAGATGATACATTATTGACCAATAATCAGCTTACTATCATCGGAAATATTAGAATAAACCAGAACTGCCATTGGAGTTTACCACGCCTGCAAGTAGACCGGCTACAAGTATGTTTGGATTTCAAGATAGATGTATCAGTACATCGTATATTCCAAAGCCGAAAAAACTGGAGCTTCTGATGTCAACAATGCATTATGAAGATGATACATTAGATCAGCTAACTGGTAAGCCTTAAATTATAATTACTTATAACGCCACCAAAGGAGTAGTAAAGGCTATTGATAAGATGTGTGAAAGTAACAATTGTACAAGATCGACTAATCGCTGGCCCATGTTCATTTTTCATTCACTTCTAAACATAGCTGGTATAAATTCATTCACAATACACAGGTATAATTCCGCTAGGACATCAAAACGCATAACAATTAGAAGACTTTAGGCATACGGTTGCTCAAATCACATGCAAAACGCAGAGTAATTACTACAAATTTACCAAGGTAAATAACTTTACGCCTCAGAGAAATATTTAATATCAATATGAATGTTCGAAATAATGAAAGATCTTATGGTAGTTGTTGTTATTGTAACAGCAAGAAAAATAGAAAAACAAAGTATAGTTGCTATTCTTGTAATATATTCATGTGTTTAGAGCATATAAAGGGTATATGTGTGGAATACACAGAAAACGAATGACTGTTTAATTATAAAGTTACCTTATATTATTCAACTTCGTTTAAAATTTGTTATTGCTAAGTGAATAGCTTTATTGATAAAGCCGGCTTTTTGTTCAGTCTGCCTTTGACACTTTCGGAAATTTCCCAAACTTTCTCTTCGACAACCTTCTAATAGTAATTGGAAATCTCAAAACAAACTCTGGCTCGAGTAAGACTAATTTCTGGCTTGGATGATCGATCTTTTATTTAAAGATGACAAAAATATTATACATTATATACAAAATTGCTACGCCGCTTCAACATGTACATCAGCTCGATGATACTAATGTGACTAATAATAAGACTACTTACAATTGGTAGTACTTCAAAACAGAAAACACTTCTTATTTATTAATAATTATATATCGTAGTTATCCACACTATTGAATGGAATTACTAATTTATATTGAGTAAAGTAACGCTCTGTGGCGTATTTCCATACTATACCCGATCAGTACGCAGCCATAGGAAACTACTCAAGTATACATTGTTTTGCTATTTTTAATTTTGTGACTACAATATATACAACAGTAATACACAGAAACTCGTGTATACTTTGTAGTGACTTACGTAAATAGCTTGTTCCATAATATACCGCACCAGGGCTAGGACTCTGTGTCCTATAGAATTCTATAAATCGCCTAAATTCTATACCACTGGCACTCTGTACGCGCGTAAAATAGATTTCTTATCACGAAAGCGATCGACTTCTGGCGAGGTGTATGGACGTCTCGTATTCTATTTGGGAAGCAAATTAACCTGTCGATGTGCTGTCATTTTTTGTGTATTTTTATTAGTAAAGTAGTAAATAATTATTAAAAATTATAAATATGCGTGTTCGTGCAGAACATTGGCGATTATTGCTGGATTTATGTGAGGAAAACCCAAATATTTGGCCTCCATAAACCTATGCCTAATGGTATTTTTTCTTTCGAGAGTTAAAGGAAACTGAATCCATTTGGCCTCATATGTACTATTGCTTCAGATACTTCTTCAATGGCTCTAGAAACACTTTGTTGTGCCATTGAGACATAGCTCGGTCCAATTACCCCCTGGTAAGTTCCAGCAGCATAAAAATGCAATGCAGCCAAACATTTTGTTGTTGGCGCTATAGCTACTGGGTTATTTCCCTAGATTAAAAGAGGTATACTACCGTTAAGTATGAACTGAGCCATATCCTTGGTTAGGCGAAATAATTCCTTGAAGCGAATATCTACAATTGTAAAACAGTCGGCCTCAACACGCATATTTCTTCGCTCGATGTTTTCCACTCTTATGTTTTTAACCTTTCTTCCTCTTCAGTAACAACCAAATTAAAATTGTTTATAGGAAACATAATTATCTAAACGCTTTTACTTTGCAAAATAAAAGTTGTTTAAACTCGCCTTTAGTCGCAATTTGAATAAGATCAATCAACAAACTCATAAAAATACAAGTTACACACATAAGATATGAGATTGACGTTTATTAAATAAAAAAACCAACAAATTACCCTATCAATTCCGGAAATACCCGAAGAGAAGGCGATTACAACACAGAGTGCTATCAAATTCGATTATCGCTTTCTACAGTAGAATTCTATGATAGAAAGCGACAGCTAGAATACGATAGTGCACGGAGTCCTACTGCAGTACCTACTCATGATGCGAACTAATCGTTTATAGAACGGAATATGCGCCGTCTCGATGCCAATTCCAGTCTATACACGCACAGTTGCAGATCGCCATTTCGTCTCGATTTGTTTTATTTTCCTACTCTCTATTCTAAACATTGCATCATCTTCGTGCTCATCGGTTTTTGTGGCATATTTAATAGATAATTACAAATAAGTGAAATAGGTACATTATAGAAACTAATATTAATGTGAAAAATGATTACCAAATACAGTTTAATACAGTTTTTACAAAGTGAATGTGGTGAAATCAAACAGCAACTTTTTGAATTTCATTCTTCTGAAAAATTTGAATTAATTGTTAAGTGTAAGTTGGGAGAACATAATGAAGACTATTCTGGATTTTGTAAGACATTCATTGAACATTTTTCTACTTTCTCAAACACGAATTGGATTGTACGTTCAACATTTCCAAAGTTACAAAGACTTGCAAGATACGTGTGCAGCCAACATCGGTATCAAGACGTACCGCCAATAACAAGGGAACGAAGAATAGAATACAAGCAGGTCGACCGTCAGCAGAAGCAACCACAGCAAAAAAAAGTAGAAAAAGGAGGCATGATCTTGCATTTAATGTTTCAAAAAATATTAATAATGCCCGTTTTTTCGTTGTTCTCACTATTTTATTTTATAAAAATATGTTTGATAACCTATTCTTATTTATTAAATTAAATCCTACACTAATTAGTTTACACCAATCCTAAAATTTACACTAATTCTACAATTAGGTTTACCTTTAAAATTAATTTTTATCAGGTGTAAGCGACTCAGTATAGTTTGGAACCAGGACTTGGCGCGTGCATGTAACAAAGTATACTCGAATAGTACGCAAAATTCGTGTAAATATTGTAATCACAGAAATAAAAAAAGCAGAACAATGTATACTTGAGCAGTTTTCTATGGCTGCGTACTAGTCGACTATAGAATGGAAATACGCCGCTCTGTGTAGGTGGAAATATTGGTCGACACTGACACTGTCATTCATTTCTTTCAAAACTAAAACAAGTTGTAGAGGGACTAGCCCAGACTATATAAATTTAAATAAAATAATGGTTCGGACGTGTTTTTAACATACTGCGGCCTTGTGGAAATCCCTGATTTCAATGCACAACAAAAAAAACAAATAAAAAAATTAGTATCACTATGATACTTCGGCTAGGAGAAATACCTCCTAGTTACAAGGACCTACTGTGCGAAATAAAAACCCACAAGAGCTCTTGGATAAATTTAATAATTTTGCGCTTGGCAGTGGACATACTTTTACAATAGGTCTGACCAAGACACCGTCTTTGGTGCGAAGTTTGATGGCACGAACTCTTTGGTCAGGGCCAGGTATAATTTCCATAATACGGCCTAAAAGCCACTTCAATGGAGGATCGCCATCTTCTTTCAGTAATACCGAATCAATGACCTTCATATTTTTGGGAGGAGCTAGCCGTTTTGGCAGATTTTGCAAACGATTTAAGTATTCAGTAGTCCATCTCTTCCAGAAAGACTGCTGTATACAGGAAAATATCTGCCAGAACGTGAGTCTATTTTCAGGCAGGCGTGTATTGTCAATTTCCGGGTAATTAATTTCATTATTATTATATATTATTATATGTTTTGTTGTTACGATTCTGAATCATGTACATGTACATTTTCAAAATATATTATATTTAATATACTTTTATAGATCCACAGAAAACTTCTGTTGTAGGCAACCATTAGAAACAGCTTACTCTTGAAAATTCTCCAACAACTTCCACTCAAACTCCTGCTTTCTTAAGTTCTGGACACCACGGAAAAGCAAAGTGAAATTAGTGCTTATGGCTGGCTCTAGGGAAACGAAATTTTGCGAAGGAAACCACAGAAAAGAAAGAAATATGCAACCTGGAGGACTTCTATAAATGTGTGAGAAATCTCTTGAATAACTTCTGGCATCAATTGTAAAATCGCAAGTACTACGGAAAAGCCAGAGAAACTCTAGATAGAAGGTATTTTGTCGAACACGAACGATTTGCCTTGACGCTATATTTTTTGAAATCAAAGGCATACAACTTTATGATTAATTTTTTTTTAAAATGATCAATTTTATTTATATTTAAACGGATACAATGTATATATGAATATATAAATAAATTTTGCAGAAAAAAAAAGAAATAAGACATTAATTCACAATGAAAATATACAATTTAAAAACTAATATAAAAATATATTAAACTTAAAGGTGGGATGTTGTGCCATCTTGTTCATAGAAGAGAACATATGCTTCTCCACTGACTAAAGATTTCCACGATATTAATAGCACCCTTGAATCGTTATATTCGTGCCACTGTCCCGTGTAGGGATGTCGGCAAAATGATTGAATTATTAGTCTTCCAACAAAACGAAACCTGCAAAGAATCACCTTGCAAGCCTGGTTTAGGTTACGATTCAATATTTAAAGCTGTAGAAATAAATGTTCAGATAATGTCCAATGGTAACAAACAGTATACCATATGTATTGATGAGATGTCACAGAAAAGTCATTTCTTCTATATTACTGCATGAGAAGAAGATACTGGACTGATTGATATTGGGACTGGATCACAAGACCTTTGTCCTGCAAACAATGAACTCGTAATTATGCAAAAGGACTGTAAGCGAACTTGAGGCAATCGCATTTTTTTGTGGGTACTGAATTAACAGTGAAAGAGTTTCTTCCTATCATTGAAACATGCATACTAAAGTAGGAGAGCCGAAGTTTGCATGTTGATGATCTTTCAAGTGATATGGGGTGTTATTTCATTAAACTAGCCAATTCCTTTTTAGTAACTCCTGATAATCCAGTATTCACAGTAGATGTCAACGAGATTATTCACTTTTTTGATTTAAATCACTTAATTTAAGCTACAAGAAATAATTTGGAAAAAGATACATTCTATTTTGATGGCGAACAAACATCCTGGTCATTTTTAAAGTAGTTTTACGGTCAAGACAAACAGGCGTTTTATATTAGATGTAAACAAAAATTAACAAACAAGCAAACTTATCCATCGAATTTCGACAAAATGAAAGTACGTCTACCAATTCAAACTCCAAATAATAACGTAGCAAGTGGTATGAATATGTATATGAGCTTGAAGGCAGTCCTAGTATTGGAACCATTAAAGTAATTGAGAAATTTGACAGACTTATTTCATTCCACAAAACCAAGAAACATTAACAAATACAAAAATGTGTTTGTATCAGCAGACTATCAAATAAAATTTTTGGGTGAAATGTTGCTTTTCTAAAACATTCTAGAGTCAATAAAAAGGGAGGAAGTGTTACTTCCACATCAAGGATGAAGAAATGCAGAACAATCACAATAAGTAGTTAAACAAATTTTGTAATAAATTGTAATCCAATGATTTTAACTATTTACACTGCACAGAACTATTACAGATTCTCTTGAAAGTTACTTCGGTAGTGTGAGGAAGCAAGGGGGCAATTGTATTAAACCCACTTCTATCCAATTTGAACATGCCTTTAGAAAATTGTTTGCCCAAAAATTTACCAATTCAAATGAAATGTACAGGGTTATTGGTTATAATTTGACCCCCCCTTTATTTCTCTTATGCATACAGATACAAAAAAAAGTTTCAAATAAAAGTTATAGGAATATAAATGAATTTTAATAAAATATACTTTGTACACCAGTAGGGAGTATAAAATAAGAATATATATTTCTAAATAGAACACCCTGTATATTATAAAATATTCGGAGAGGGCTTTTTTTCTCATATCAAAAATATATACTTTTATGGTCTAGCTTTTATACTTTCCAAAATAATGGACAGTAAATTCCTAAAGTATTTAAGTTAATATCTAGCTAAAAAACGTAGTTGGCTATGCATGTCTTACTGCAATATTGTTAATGTTATCTGTCAAAATTATAAACTAACGTAACCAATACAACTAATTGCTAGCTATATTTTTCAAAGATGGGTGATACGGATTCTGAAAAATAACAATAATAAACGTGCTGCAAGACGAGAATATCTACAGTTGTATCCAAATCGACGATGTCTTAGTCTAAACACATTTGTAAATATTTACCATCACGTCAATGTCTATCATAACTTTTGGAGGAAGAAACGTATTGCCACAGTGAATGAAGAACAGAACAGTTGAATATACTGTTACACATTGGAGGTAAGATAATACTTTTATTCAATTAATATTAAATTACCTCAAAATATATTCTTAGAATAAGACACACCAAAATATCAATTATTTTTATTTTAGAGAATGTAGAGAGTAGTATAAAAAAACTGCCGTCGAGTTACAGACAAGTTACTATAAAGTACAAAAAACACTTAAAAAAATAATAACTATCGTCCTTACAAAAGTTTACCAGTACAGGAAGTATGTGAAGAACATAAGCGAAAACGATTGTAATTCTGTCAACAAATGATAAGAAATTTAGACGACAACGAAAATTACTTTAAACAAAGTATTTGGACGGATGAATCAAGTTTCTCTATATCAGGTCTGTTTAACAAAAAAATAGATGTTCGTGGGAACGAAAAAGTTTTAGGAAATACAAAATTAAGCAAATTTAAAAATCAGGTCGAAAATATATTCATGTCTGGTGTGGAATTTTACGGGACGAAGTAGTTGGGCCAATTTTCTATAATTTCACTTCAACGGGTGAATTATATTTCGATAACATTATGCCACAAGTTGATGATTTATTTCAGGAATTTCGAGAAGATGCGCTTAATGTCATAATATGGCAACAAGACCGAGCACCTCCGCATACTGTAAGAGAAATGCGAGAACACTTAAATAATGATTTCGCAACTTGGATAGGTAATGGTGGCACGATTCAAATGGCCGCCAAATAGTCCTGATTTAACACCTTTAGATGGAAGTTTATTCCGATACCAGTAACAGTGCAATAATTAGAGAGAAAATTGATGCTCGAATTGAACTTCTTAACCATCGAAATAGTGAAATTAACTGTCATGACCCTTACTTTGTGGAATCTACTCATATTAGTGTTTTAAATGAAACTCACTGTTTCTAGCTAATTCCACAATATAATGGAAATTGTTGAAAATTCCAAAAAAAATAACTACTAAACATCAGATAGGCATCAAATGAAATGTAACTTCTGTCATTCTGACGATGATATTGATTTATCGAAACAATTGTCAATTTTTTTAGAATTTCCAACAATTTTCATTATATTGTGGATTTAGCTAGATACAGTGAGTTTCATTTAAAACACTCATCGAAATAGTAATAAAATTTTAAACTGTATAGAAAATTTAAGGAGAAGGTATGAACTTTGTATTGAAACTAACGGTGGTCATTTTGAGCACTTACTTTAGTTTGTTTAAAATTTATGAAAATATCAAATCTGTTTCCATTTTGTAATAAGCACTGTATTGATTTTCATGTTGTTTGCTATTGTATTGTATTTCGTAATAAACACTGTATTATTTTTTATATTCTTTGTTAATGTCACACCCAGTCTCTATTTTTTAAACATTTACTGTATATTACTTCAGAAGTTACTTATTTTTGATAGATAATATCAACAAGTGCAGTAAGCCATGCATAGCCAACTAATTTTTTAGCTAAATACTAACTTAAATACTTTAGGAGTTTACTGTCCATTATTTTGGAAGGTATAAAAGCTAGACCTATAAAAGTATATATTTTTGTTATGAGAAAGAAAGGCCCTATGCGAATATGTCATAATATACAGGGCGAACTATTTAAAAAAAAAGATTTTTATATTATACCCCGTAATTCAAAAACGCTATTGGTGTGCAATGTACATTTTATTAAATTTCATTAAGAATCCTACAACTTTTATATGAAACTTTTTTTTTGTATCTGTACGCATAAGAGAAATAAAGGGGTGGTCAAATTATAACCAATAACCCTGTACTGTACTGATGACCTTCACAATTTATTAATTGAGTTGAATTCAACAAGCATTATTCCCGAAACTCACCAAGCAGCAGCTCAAAATGTGCCAAAGGTCATGCTTTGTGGTGTTTGAGTTGAAGCTGAGGGATATTGTAAATGTACGGGTTCCCCCATCTCAATAAGAAATATAAATATGAAACAAAAAAGGATAATAGAGGAAGACTATATGCAAAATTTGTGGTTCTTCGGGCAGTGTTCCAGAAATCATGTATTCCTAGATACATAGAATTAAAGATAGACAACAAGAGCAGTCCAGTCAACAAAGACAGTATCTATGGCAAAGAAAAATGGTTAAAAGAAGAAAATAACATTCAGTATAGTAAGGGAAATATTTTTAGTATTTATGTTAAGGTAATTCATTCACAACTATCGCTTATACTACACCCCATAGAGTTTGACGTTTTAGATAGGGACATAAGAGATGAAATCAAAGTAATAATTCACAAAACGTAAATTAAAGTCATTATTCACCATCAAACAGGGACATAAGAGATGAAATCAAAGTAATAATTCACAAAACGTAAATTAAAGTCATTATTCACCATCAAACCAGTATAAAAAAACCCACAAACCAAATTCTCAGAACATAAATTTTTTAATAGATTCGTCAATATTTGAAATACAATTTTTTCAGAAAAAGAAGTTCAATTATTACAGAAAGGTTTTAAACATAATATTCAACCCACATATTCATTTGATAACTTCAACAAACTAGGTATAGAAACAGAAGTTAATTTGTGTAATTTTCCAAATAATTCCAATCTAAAACATGAAGTTTCAGAAATTATTAAAAAATATTTTGTCGAGTTTAACAAACCCAAATTTGAATTATCAGTCGCCAAATCAATTCAACAAAAATAAAAGTCAAATAGTCTTATTTTCACCAAAGCAGATGAAGGAAATACGGTAATAGCATTACCTAAAGAAGATTATATATTAAAAACTAACAATTTTATTCAGGCAAGCAATTGTGAGACCCTTAAAAAAGAGCCAACTAATAAATTCCAGAAAGAAATAGAATTAGCAGTAGATAACGCTAAATTAATAATTACCGATAAAGAAAAATATTAATTATTCTTACCCACCTGAACTTTATTCATTAATTAAGCTCCATAGAGAGGGGTACCCAATCACACCAGTTGTGTCTTATTTCACAGCACCTTCATTCAAAATTTCAAAGATTCTTATAGTTGTCATTTCTAAATATTGTTCATTCAAACCTCGATTTTCAGTTAAAAACTCAACGGAATTAATGAATAATATTCAAGATATAATACTATCCCATAATTCTAAATTCATATCGTTCGATGTAACAAATCTATTCCCTAGTATCTAGTATTAGTCCAGGAAAATCAGACCCAAAATGATTATTTCGCGTCATTTTCGAGGTAACGGCTGATACTTGGTAAAAAGTTAGTAAAAACGGTGTACAACAAAACTTAACTTATGCGACCTCTCAAATCGGACCGGAACATTTTCTCGTGCATAGTACAGACAAAAAGTTAAATACTTTTTTTCTCTTCTTTTAAAGACCTACAATTCTAGTAAAGAAATTGATTGGATCAAAAGTTATTATCAAATAAACAACTGATAACGTTATTGTTATTAAATAAAAATATAATGAGCATTTTTTAGACACTTCCACATCACGCTTATCTATGCTCACTCATTAAAAAATGATACTCACGAAAGATGGAGTCTGTGAGTTCAATAGTTTCTGAATTATGGACTTATAAACAAATTAACTAAAAATTGACTTGCAGAGTTCTGTAAGCTATGCGACCTCGCGCCAATTTTTTCACTGTAAGATTTCATAATAAGGCATCGATACCCATCATTGTTTTTAAAAAAAATACATTTTTCAACAACGCTAATTTTTTTTCATATTTGGCTTAGTTGCATAATTAATTTGACACTATATTCGCCCATTTTTGTCGAGAATTAAGTACGCACATAGGAGGGGCATGAAAGGAGCTTTAATTGAAAAAAACATAAGTTAAGATTTATTGACAAACGACTGAGTTACGGACAATCGAAGTCGGAGGCCTGTCAGTCAACAATTTATGCGAGTATCGTAAAACAAAAAATATCCCTAAAATTTTTAGTCAATGTACTTTTTGTTGTACTAAATAACGAGACGTCGCGTAAATTGCAACCCAATCAAAAAAATGTTCGAAAGTCAGCAGCGGGCGGATATTTCGGCTTGCTACTGCGTGGCAGCGAAGTGGGGGGAACGCCTAGCTTTTCATTCTATCATCGTCCGTATTTTGTGTTGGCAGTCGTACGGTGAACCTCAGAGAGTGTAGTCGAGTTAAAGTTTTGTTTTTCGATACTCGCATAAATTGTTGACTGACAGGCCTCCGACTTCGATTGTCCGTAACTCAGTCGTTTGTCAATAAATCTTAACGTATTTTTTTCAATTAAAGCTCTTTCCATGCCCCTCCTATGTGCGTACTCAATTCTCAACAAAAATTGGTGAATAAAGTGTCAAATTAATTATGCAACTAAGCCAAATATGAAAAAAAATTCGCGTTGTTGCAAAATGTATTTTTTTAAAAAACAATGATGAGTATCGATGTCTTATAATGAAATCTAACAGTGAAAAAATTGGCGCGAGGTCACATAGCTTACAGAACTCAGCAAGTAAATTTTTAGTTAATTTGTTTATAAGGCCATAATTCATAAACTATGGAACTTACAGACTCCATCTTTTGTGAGTATCATTTTTAATGAGTGAGAATAGATAAGCGTGATGTGGAAGTGTTAGTGTAAAAAATGCTTATTATATTTTTATTTATTAACAATAACGTTATCAGTTGTTTATCTGCCAATAACTTTTGAACCAATCAATTTTTTTACGTGTAAGGTCTAGAAATAGGTCTTTGAAAGAAGAACAAAAAAGTATTTAACTTTTTATCTGTACTATGCACGAGAAAAGAGATATACCTGAAAAATCTACAAAAGGCATGAAAAATGAGTGTAAATCGAATCATAAACAATATTCCGGTCCGATTTGAGAGGTCGCATGAGTTAAGTTTTGTTGTACACCATGTTACCTCGAAAATGACGCTTACATACCCAGATTTCCTGGACTATATACCTCCTAAGGCAACTATAACTCATGATGATTACTTGCTCACATACAATAATGTTAATCCTATAATTCACTCTGATATCATTACTTTATTAAAAGTGTGTTTGAATCAAAATTATTTTCATTTCAATGGAGAGGTTTATAGCAGTAAAGACGGTTTGATTATGGGTAACCCCCTCAGCCCCCTACTGGCAGAAATTTCCATGGATAATATAGAAAAAATAATTCATGAACACCCCCTTAGTAAAAAAAAATTATGTACTGGCACCCATATGTAGACATTTTAGCTAGCTTCATCTGTACAAGTAGACAATTAGAGACCTTAAAGACCATAAACTCAATTCACAATAATATCAAATTTACTGTAGAGCTTCAACAAAATAACTCTATGAACTTTTTAGACCTTACAATTTCAAATATAAATAATAAACATGATTTTTCTATATTTCATAAACCATCACATACAGATATTACAATTCATAATAGTTCGGTCCACCCATTCAGTCATAAGCTAGCAGCTTTCAATAGTATGATACACAGACTCTTAACAGTCCCATTGAATATTAATAATTGTAACAAAGAATTAAATATCATAAAACAAATAGCAGTTAATAATGATATGTAATTGACAATATCATGAATAAAAAGATAAAAAAACAGACTTTAGGACAAATGTTCCCTTCTGATAAAAATAATAATAAACAATTTAAAAGCTTAACATAGCTCACCATCCTTAAAAATTAACTCATTTTTAGAAACTTTAGACATGAATATTTCCTTTAAAACTGATTACAATTTATCCAAACTTATTAAAAATAATAAATCTAAATCTTCAAAATCAAACAAATCAGGAGTTTATAAATTAAAATGTGGTAACGACAACTGTGATAAAATTTAAATCGGTAGAACGTTTAGAAATTTTAAAACTAGAATTTCGGAACACAAACGTAGCTATGACAATAAAAAATAAGATTCTAACTATTCAAATCATTTATTTAAAAATCAACACGTTTTCGACCCAAATTTTGGAAATCTCCATCTAGTCGGTAAATCCTTTAGTTTAAATTTATTAGAGGCCCTTGAGATAACCAAAAATTTATATTCGGGTGATCTTCTTAACGACCAAATTGATATCAATCACTCTCCTTTATTAATCCGTTTTACCTAGAAGATAGCTTAGGAATGTTTGTAATGAATTAATTTTCAGGTAATTTCTTTCCATACCTTTGTTAACATTAGTAAATAGAATTCTGTATTTATGCACTGTTTATATTAAAACATTTTGATATTACAACTTTATTCGTTTTGACAAAGCTACTGTGGTAATGAAACGCGTCAACCAGTTTAAATTGAACATTAGTTCAAATAAATGAAGTTTCAATCAAATTATATTGTTTTATTTCATCGTTCGGTATGGATCTTCATCAAATAAAAGCTTCATCTATTCAATATCTTAAAATCTTGGTATATGCAACACCGGTAAACACCTTGACATGTACAACGATCTAAAAATCTACATATCTCTTAGACCATAAAGTTGAACAAAGAGTACCTTTTTGTTGAAAAATCTACTGACAAACTCATTTTTGCTATCTTTAGATTGTATAAGTTGTCCCTATAAAAGTTACGGACTTTTAACCAATGAACATGAGCCGCCCCTGCCCTTCAGATAGTAGTATAGATTTATTTATTCCATCCAGCATACTACATGGATATACTAAACCTTCCATTAAAAATGTATAATGTTCCAATGTATAATTTAGAAAATATATTTAAATATAAGTTCTGATTTCGCAACTTCAATGACATATAACTCAGAAACGAGGGATCGTATGAGAAGTTTTTTTATGTTATCTACTCACTATCGAATTTTTTGCATCAAGCCCCGGAACACGTTGTTTAACTACTCGAATCTTCCTGCCAACACAAACACACATGACTGTAAACACAATGTACCTGCTTCTAAATTACGGAACCAGGCCTTACATTTTATTCTAGTTTATTTTTTGTGACAATTTTTCCAACTCGCTTTTTATAGTCTTTACCTTCGATATATCTCGTCATCCACATTTTTTCTATCAATATATCATTGTGGAAAGCTGTCAAGAACAGTTTATTTATTCCAACTTTTTGTCTATTCAAAATTCCTGTCGCTCGTCTCTCCCTATTTCCGCATATCCCGGATTTGAAAAAACTATACCACCTATAAAAATCCGTCGAGTTTTTGTTTCATTATCTTTGCAACAAATATTATATCAGTATAAAGTATTGCTACTTGGTGAGGTAGAGTTTGCGCTTCGAATTTCCTTTCCGGGAAATATCAGCAGTCCATTTGGGCGCTTTGATAGATTCGGTTGGGACAGTGATCGCGCGGAAAAGTTTGTAGTTTTCGTTGACGCGTTTTAAAAACTTTACGTGAATACTTTTGTGTGAATACAAGCCGTAAGTGAACAATAGTTTCGTTACATAAATATTTATTTAAATTAACTGTACTTAAGGAAAGTTTTGCTTGTTTGGGAGTTTGCAAAAATGAAAACACTGTTTTTAATCTTTATTTTTCCCGCTTAGTTTATAAAAAATTTTATAAAGCCGTATTGAATATTAAGCAAGGTATATATGATCTCGAAGATTTCTGACAAATCGCCTTTTTGCCATTCCAAAAAAATACTCAAAAATATGTTTTTACTTACCGTTATCAATTCTTTGAGAGGATAAAGCTCTATTAAAAACTGGAAAGGGTCCAATTCTAGTGTAAACCTGTTGAAAGACATTTTTGGATATATTCTAATAGTTTTTAATATTTGAAAAATGGAAACGCTATTTTTCTTTTCTAATTCTTCTCTGTTTTATTTATAAAATCTCTCTGTTGAGCTATACTGAAGCTTAAGCAATGTATAAAAAAGAGCACCACAGAAGCGCAGCATTATGTCGAATGTTTCTAACAAAATTCGCTTTCGTCATTCGTAAATATACTCAAAAAAAGTTTCATTATTAACCGTTCTGATCCGATTGAATGGAATGAGCTATATTGAAAACTGGAACAAATAGAATTCTAGTTTATATCTGCTGAAATACAATTTTTATAATTATATTGGGTATTAATATTATTTGAAACATGAAAACACTGCTTCGTTTCCTAATTCTTCTCTAAGGTAGATGAAGGGAATATGTCCATGCTAAGAAAAAAATTAATAAAAAAATAAATAAAAAAGATGCTAATTCCGGTTTGTGTGGAAGTTATTCTGTTATACCAATGTGTTCATCCTGAATATTAGAAAAATATATATATGACTTATGTATATGTTGTATAATTATTTGTATAAATTGACGTCTCTGGGCATATTACCAGCCTATGTTGGTAAAACGCCCATGGGTATGTTGGTAATATGCGCAGTCCTGTAAAATAAGAGAAACATTTATTTTGTTTCAATATTCTTGAAATAAAAATTGAAACCGTGTTATATATTTTATTGATAATAAACAAACAAAAAAGTTTTCCTGAGAAATATAAAAAATCTAAACGTTATCTTACTTAAAAAAATTTAAAAGAACTTTGATAAAACATAAATTCAAATATTGATAAATGGCAATAAACTGTTTATTGACAGTCCGGGCAGATAAAAACTAATTTGTCACTTTTCGTAAGTCCAACACATTCTTCACGCACATAAGTGGCACACACTGAGCATAGCCTCATGTCTTCTTTTTTTACATCTTCTTGACAAAGTTTACAGTACCAAAACTCCTTACTTTGTCTTGGTTTTACTGCCGTATTTTTTAAGTAGTTTTTTTTGCAACCCTTTTTTCTTTAAAAACTGCTTTTTCAACTACCAATGCTTTACTGTTAATAGCTTTTCTTCTGTTTGTTTTTTTACGTCATCTTTGTATTGTGTCTCTAGCATTTCAGTGAAACTTATCTCTTCATCTTCTGATTCTTTATCTTCAATATTTCCGTTCTTTATATTTTCTTGTTTCTTGGTAATCTCGGCATTTTGGGTAATGTCCAAATTTAGTTTTGTTGTTTCCACTTTGGCTGATTTAATGTTTTTACTTTCCGCTCTTTTCTCTTCTTCTGAAAAAAAGGGTTTCTGATAATGTGTCACTGTGCAGAGATATTTCGTCTTCTGAAGAGCCACTTGAAGATGTCCTCGTCCTTCTTCTTATTATGTTTTTGTCTAGGTTTGAGAGATTTTCGGCTATGGGTTATTTTTGAAGGGGGAGTAAGTAGTGTAACAATGTTCCTTCTAGGTTATTCAACACTCAGTATATAATAAATCCCCATATTTTGGTATGGCTACCCTGTATAAATTCAAAAGATAATTTAATTCATTGCAATGACCTACCTGTTCAGCCTGAGGCCCTCGAAGCGAGAGTTTCACGCGATAGTGGAAAGTATGTGTGTATTTATTAATTATTATTCTATAAAAATGCAATATTTAGATATATGCCGATGCATTTTGTTCAAGGTAATTATACTCTCTTAAAGGTAACGCCTTAAAATTTGAAAAAAATATTAGATTCATTTAGTATTTAAGACCAGAATTCTAATTTGAAATTCATTCTCCGTGTCTATTTTTTGAACGCAACAGCAGCTTCCAGTAATCAACAGGTAAGAATAACATTTTCATTTATTTTACTTAGAATGATTGGTGATTTAATTATATAATTATTATTTTTAGTGTAATGGATTTAAAAGCGATAAATTCTTCTTCTCTTCTAGAAAAAGATCCGAAACCCATAACAAAAATAAACGACTTAATATTAGATGAACGTAAGAAAATTATTTCGGCGAAATTGGTGAATAGCAAATTTGGGGAAACTGTGTTGTTGGAGCTGGAAAAAGAAATAATATTCCTTCCGCAGAGGGTGACAAAGACGTACAAACCATTTATAAAGTATTTTGAAGGGGGAAAATACGCTTTTGTATATAGAGGGGCAGTGGAAATTGGTAAACCGAATCCGGCGGCATCATTCGAAATTATTGAAATTTAGTTGGTGAGTTATATTATATAACAAAAATAAACGACCTAATATTGGGTGAACCCAAGAAAATTATTTCGGCGAAATTGGTGAATAGCAAATTTGAGGAAACTGTGTTGTTGGAGCTGGAAAAAGAAATAATATTCCTTCCACAGAGGGTGACAAAGACGTACAAACCATTTATAAACTATTTTGAAGGAGTAAACCTAATCCGGCGGCATCATTCAAAATTGTCTAACTTGTTGTTTATTGGAAGCTGATGTGTTCAAAAAATAGATACGAAGAATCATTCTGAAGATAATCAAACCTAATAAAAAAATGTATATGTAAACATAAACAAAAAAAATCAATAAATTAAATAATTATTAATATTGTTTGCAAAATGAATAATCTATTTGATCCACCTGTGTATGAAATTTTTGAAACAATAGTTTGTTTAGTTTGTAGAAAAGTGTTACGTAAAACTTTTAAACTACAAAAAATTTGGAATTGTAAACAAAAATTAATAATTGGTTTATGTACGGCTGAATGTAATCAAACAAGACCCCTGAGAAAATTTCCAGAATATATAGATAATTGGTTACAAGAATTAGACCCGTTAGATGAAAGAGACTTATTCAATTATTTATTACCTCGACAACGAGATCAGGCCAAATATTAGAATAAAATAATTATTAGACCGTCAGTCTTACGACGTCATCAGAAGAAGAAGAAGGTAGCTCAAATCTAAAAAGAATGACTTTCTTAAAATTGAACTTTATTATTTTGGTTTCCGTTTCAAATAATATGCTGTACACAAATGTACCAGAAGATGTGAAACATGTTGCGATATGTTTTGATATGAAAAATACAAAAGAAGAGTGTAATCGTACAACATGGAATTTGTTAAGTATAACAAAAACAAATAATGGTCACCTCTCTGCATATCATATTGAAATTCCAGAAACGAATTTATCATATTTCAGTTACAAATTAAAAATAATATTTAATGACAATTCTGAAGGTGATCAAACCCAATGGCAGAAAGTGATTTTAGATGATATTTCTGTGTATAATGCAAACATAAGCGAAAAAGTCTATAAATTGTACATTTTAACATATATTGTATTGATATTATTAGTGATTATTATTATATATAACTTACTTAAAATGGTTAAGGTAATAATACAATATAATTTTTACTCAACGGTTTGTAGTACATAAATTAAAAAAACAAGTTAATTAAATAATATTCTTTTATTTATCATCCATTATGAAATGTTAACATGAGGTTAAAACATGGATTGATCTTATGATAAAAACAATTTTGATGTCAAGGCTGCTAATGGTGGATCTTCATCCAATTCATATACAAGTGTGGTTGAATATTTTATATCATTTAATCTGGAGCGTTCGATACTTAGTCGCAGTATGTCTTTCGCAGAGTATAGACATCGAATTGAGGAATATCTAATAAAAATAAATCAATTGAATAAGGACGTTACTTTTTATGAAAATAAAAGAAAGGTTATGAAGCAAATTGAAAACCTATGTCTAGTTGACTCAAGTCAAAGAATATGGGATAAGCTTACGATAAATTGGATACCTGAAGAATTGAAAAACGGGGAACAACAACAGGAGATTGCAAGTGCCTTAGATCACATATTTAGGCGTCAGACGCCACAAACGTCAACATATCCATTGAACCGAATCCAACCTACAAGTGTTCAATATGACCAACATAACCCTCCATGCTCTACAACATGAAAGATGACATGTATAGCATTAATATTTGTTATTAAAAATTGTTTAACTTAAACAAGCAAGTGTAATGTAATTTATAATCGATAAATAGATATTGAGCAGATACAAGGTGTTTTAATAAAAAATGTCATTCATTTCAAAAATCAATTTATTAATAATATTAATATACAATATTTACAAAGGTAATACACTATTAAAAAACCAGCGTCGGAGATGTTCTACGTTTCTTTGTGCGCAGGAGTACCGTCCAGTGGTGTGACAGGGATTTGGATCACGTTCAAAGTTTTCAGTAGCACATGATGTACCGTCAAACTTGCAAACGTCAATAATATGTGGAAACACATTGAATATATGACATTTCTTTAGCAGAAATTCTGCTTTTTGTTGTCCGCGTACGTATATGAAGTCTGCAGCATACAATAGCTTATTTTCCAATATATCATCTAATTTGGAGTACTCAATATCACCCGAAGAGTATCGAATACCATGCACATTTTTCTCCAAGTATGACACAGTCTTCTTATCTTTGTTGCTCAACGTAGCAATTGATTGAGGTGGTAAAAATATGTAATGATTCTGTTTAAATCCAATTTCTATGGTAAGTTCTTTAGCAACAAACAGGCCATCTATAACGAACCCCTGAATGTCTACGAATGCTATTCTCATGATGAAGACTGTTTGAATACTGACTTGCAGCGGCAACACACACTTCAATTTAGAGTCTTGACTATTTCGGTGAGAGGGAAATACTCCATTACGCAATCGTGAATTATGATACAATATACTTTGGTGTTTTCGGGAAAGCCAATGTTTGCTTCAATGTCAAGTTTTACATCGACAGTAGATGCCTTCATGCTTTCTTCTTGTTTCGAGCAATCGATAACAAACAAGTCGCGTCTCTTAAAAGAGGAATAATCCAAGAGAGGTCGCTTCTGTGTTGAATTCATATAGCTAGGATAAAATTCGGTATAGTTGAAATAGGCTTCATTATAGTCGTTTCTACTAAAGTCCAACTGCATTCTTTCATTAGGAAAATATTCACCATTTAACGATAGACGTATACTTTGAATGTCTGCATTATCGAACAGAGTGGGATCAGCTTTGCCGTCGTCACGTTTGTTGGTTTGAAAGAAAACAATAACATAACGAGGTCGTTCGACTGAGGTTGTAGTTTTAACAGCCCAAACTTCACGTTTAGCATTTCTGGTAATTGCCGGTAGTTCGTGTATCTCCCACTTTCTAAACGGGATAACTATTGGCCGATCCTTTTGAATGGCCTTCATAAGTTCCAACTTAATATCATCGTTAGGATAGATATGCTTGATTTTTAATTCAATGTCGGTAATTTTAATGTTAACGGTTGTATTGGAAGTCACACCAGCAACGATTTTTTCCGTAATATAAACACAGTCATTATCGTTTCGAGCTCGAACTAAACGTATTGTTTGTCGTCCACACGTAATCATAGGATAGTCATTGAAAATGTTGAAAATATGTTTGAGAGGAATTTGTAGGTTGAATGATTTGTCTGTGGTATTTAGAAGAGGGTCTTTGGGATAATTCCAGCCTGCTATAGCCATATGATTAGAATCTTCTTGATTGTAGCAAGTCATGGCACGTACCGCGCTCACGATTCCAGGATCTCGAACCGTTTCCATTTCTCTTGCACTTTCACTGTATGTACACGAATCGAAAAGGAAAGCACCAACATTATTAGCCAGTTTTACGTCACCGGCTCCTTGTACATCGAGTGTCCCTTTAATGCACAACAAAGTTTCGTTCATGGTAAAAAACGAATCAACTTGATTGATGCTAAATTCTACAATATCACTGCAACTGAATGATTTGATGAACGGTGCATATGTTCTATATTCAGCTTTGCGGATTGACTCGTCAAATTGCGGCTTACGGTAAATATCAAACATTGGTGGCATATCGTTCATACGAGAACGTTTTCCATACATGGTCGTCATTGTTGTTGTTGTTGTTTCTCTTTCAACAAAAAGCCTAAAGACTGCAAGAACAATTTGTTGGCAAATGTAAGCTGCTGCTGCTTTGAAGGTTGCCGCGTAACTAATGACTTTGAGTGTGCGTCGGAACGTCTTTTATGATTAATTATCAATCCCATCTGTTGCTCCTCGCTCTAAGCTCCAACACCAAGGTACTCTTCTCACCACGAAAGTTTATGGGTCGTTCGTCTTGGTCTACAGCCAACACAGTAACGTTGGTTATTTCACGTTGTGGTATAACAGGTAAATAAAGTAGATTATGTGGAGTTTCGTCAATGGCGTACCCAGGATCTACTTTTATGACCAATTCGTAAATAGTATGAGCAGGTCTGTTTGCGTCGAAGGCTCCAGTGGTAATGTTACATTCGAAACGTATGCTAGATACTTTTATAATTTTGACGGGTAGATCTGAAGAGTGCCATCGTTTGGGTTCGAGTATTTTTGCAGAAAATCCTAATATGTTACCCAGACTGTTGGGTTGTTCAAACGAAATTCTATATTTACTGAAAATCATACATTGTAACGTATTATTATTAGGTTTTAGTGCAAATATTGATTCTGGTCTCACTGAATTGCTGCCACCTAACTTGTCCAGTATAAACAATTCAATGTCAGCAATTTCGTAGCATCCTGTGGGAAAATCAAAACTTTGCAGCTTGTTATTGTCGTCATAGTAGTAAAACTTGCAATTATCAATGTTTGGTATGCTGTGGTATGAGTGAAAGGAACGTAACGCTATTTCATAATCTTTATCCGGATGGAGTACAATAGGGGTAGGCGGTTGGAAGGTAAATACATGATTTGTGCTATTCACTCTCAACAACTGCGACATGATGAATGATGCAAGTCGAGGGTTGGAAGGTGTTTTAAATAATAAGAATAATCTACAATTAAGATTTATTTAATACACGTTGACATAGAAAACAAGATGCTTGGGAACTTGCAGGACCATCGCAATGCGTTGTCCAATCAGGGCGGTTGTAGTGAACGAAGCACGGCAGACGAATTTGTAGCTCAAAATTTTCTTTATAATCATTAGGAAGTTTATGCCAAATATCTAACAATTCAGATGGACCAACACACTGTATCAAATATCGAATGGGGACTTGTTTCAGTTCTTCAACAGTAAAACTTCTAAGAGGTTTTCGGTGATACATTAATAATTCGAAAGCCTTATCTCCCATTGTTCGATGAATGTTGAAGTAGAAATTTCAAACACAAATGTCCACAATTGATCTGATCGTAGTTTTGGTACTGATTATTGTTATAAAAAATTTCAACTTTTTTTCCACCCAGATACTTTACAAGTTCTTTGGGCGGTTTCAAATTACCAAATGAATCGAAATACTCAACGACATTGTTTTTCTTTATATATGCTACCCAATGTGTTCCGTTATTTTTGGACGAGTCCAAGTTAACCACTGCACACTCTTGTTGTCGAGGAGGGGATTTAGGTAGAGAGTCTCGCATGAAAACACCTCGAAAATGTTTAATTTTTTATAATTTTGCATAACGTGCAATATCATTGTCGTACAGTGGACGATTGGGTAGCTTTATCGACAGTTTTTTGACTTTTTTAAATACAATCCAAATCCTTTACCTCCCCCATACTTTTTCAGATATAAACCATTTCCGACATGTTCCATAGCCTTATTATGACGTATATCTTCTTCCAATTTCTTTCGAGCATTATTGGCATCAATGACGGTCTTTGCAACTCCTGCAGCTCCACCCGATAACGCTCCAAGTGCTGAGAGTCCAGCAAACAGAGGTATAAGTGGTAGAAAACCTCCAGATTTCACTACAGGTATTACGCGAGGAACATCAATTTTCTTTGATCCTCCAAACTGTCGAATAAGTGATTTGGCTGCTCGTAAAGCAAACAAGGCACTTTCTTTCAAAGATGCTCCTCTCTTCATGGATTTGCCTACCTTTAGCACGACATCTCTATGGAAGGAACGACGTTTTCCCATTCCCATTCCCAACTTTCGTTTAGCCTTCATGCCGCCCGTAACAAGTAATGCAGCACTCCTTTCACCAAAAGATGCGTCTTTTGATTTGACTCGATCCCAAGCTTTATCTTCCAACTCTTTATCTGCTTTGTGGCGTTCTTCAAGAGTTTTATTTTGTGAATAAGCGATATCGTGTTGTTTACAGGCGTCGTCTAAAGGATTAATACCGACGTCACCACGTATAAGTCGTTTTTGTAACTTTGTTCCTGCTGTAAACGGAGAGAGAAGTCTTCAACAGTTAACAAATTAGTTTCATCATAATCATCACTTACGTCCACAATAATTGTAGGTGGGTAAATGAAGTTCGAATGGTAGTTTATTGATTAAAGAATTCAAAAGACCTTCTCCCTCAAACACCAACATTAAGACTGATCTGCGACGATGTAATGCCATCCATATATATAAATAGATATAGATATTGAAAATACTTTAATAGCATCCATCACAAGATGAAGATCATTCAACAAGAACAGACGCTATCCATTGAAAATCTGGACTTTACATCTAAACCAACTGTTGGTAAACATGGAAAACTACTACCAAACTCATTTAGAGCTATAATATGTGGACCAAGTGGGTGTGGAAAGACGAATATAATGTTGGCACTTCTGTTCAATCCTAATGGTGCAAGATTCAAAAATATTTATGTTTATTCCAAGTCACTATTTCAACCAAAATATCAACTGCTGCAAGATGTTATAGCTCAAGTCAAAGGCGTTGGGTATTTTCCATTCAAAGACAATGAGGACATTATTAGCCCGGAAGAAGCTCGACCAAACTCCGTGTTTATATTCGATGATGTAGCGTGTGATGGACAACAGAAAATTCGACAATATTACTCCATGTGTAGACATAAGGACATAGATGCGGTCTATCTTTGCCAGACATATTCGAAAATTCCCAAACAGCTAATACGAGATAATTGTAATTTGATTGTACTATTCAAGCAAGACGAAATTAATCTCAAACATATATTTGACGAACATGTTTCTCCAGACATGACTTTCGAAAAATTCAAAAAAATGTGTTCTCAATGTTGGTTGTCAGACAACTATGGAACTTTAGCAATAGTAAAAGATTTTGCTCTGAATAATGGTAGATATCGCCAAGGATTTGATAAATACATAAAGATTTAAGCTAAGTCTTCAGTTCACATCAATATGTCAGACGATAAAGTAGCTGTTGCCTTGCGTGAGAAAAAGGTGGCTGAACTAGCCAAATCAATTCGCAAAAAATATTTAGCTTTGAAATTGGGTAAATCAGAGCACGATGAGTCTCTTAATAAACTCTTCAAACCAATATCTATGCCATTGAAGGAAATTGTAGAGTCTTCAAAGACATTGCAGAAAACCATTTCAAATTTGAATCCAATTAAAAAAGAGGAGAAGGAAGTAGAGAAAGAAGAAAAACTAGATGATGATGATGTGTTTGTACCACCATCTTTTCTCGAATCGGAATCTGTAGCTGAAACAGATGAAGCAGGGGATATTATACGTCCCGAATCTCCAGAGGAGATGCGTCCTAACGTTTCAAATGAAGCTTTTCAAGAATATATGGATCAATACCCTCCGATCAGTTTAAAATACATTGAGGATTATTTTCAAAAAGATGATAAAATTGACAAAAATTACGGTCCTATCTATGATGATATGTTTGGGTGGATGCTGGGTAAACGTCGAATTGCCTTTGATAAAACAAACGGTAATATAAACGTGCTACAGGATGGTAACAAAGAGGCTGGATACTTACCTGGAACTCAAGGATTGTATGAGCTTTTATTTTACAACGATCCCCATTATAAAGAGGAAGATCTAAAACATTACAAAATTCTATTAAACAATACACAAGTTCATCTTGATACTCTCAATCGTCTTAAAGGTTCAAGTACTGACAAATACAAATATATAATTAAACCATTATTTAAAATACCGCGATCAGACTCAACACCGAGTAGTTCACAAAATACGTCTTCAATTCAACGATCTGGCTCCATGTCAACAAGAACTCGCCTAAAATCAATCCCAATTAATAGAGGAAAAGGACTTGGCTTAACGTACAACGAAAAACCTATGGAATATATTTATTGGGATGATCCAAATGAATTGGTTGAACGTTTGAAATTATTGATTGCTTCAAAAGAGGCAGGTAATACGTCCAACGATAACGAAATAGTTGCCATCATAAATGAACTAAAGGAAGCAAATATAATAGAATAACCAAAAATAAAGCCTATTCATTTCAATCATGCCTCTCGATAAGTTCGGACACCGCCGTCGTCATGCTAATGAACGGATTACACCGTATATGTCGAAAGTATCATATCCACACACTTCGGACGGTAATATTGATGCTGAAAATGTGAGAATCTGTAATGTTAGGGCGCCGACTACAAATAGCGATGCTGTCAATAAACTTTATGTCGATGAGCAAATGCAAGTGTATCACAATGAACTTGGAGTACTTCAAAACAAAATCAACGACATTAATTCATTTATTTCGAGAAATCCGCCAGTCGCAGCTCGAGATATGGCAACTAAAAAGTACGTCGATGATGTGATTGTTGTGACCAAAGATAATATGAGACGAGAATTCAAATCTTTTGTTCAAGGTTTTGAGGAAATATTTTTAAAACAAATACAACAACAATTCCAAGGAAAAATCAATGAGCATGAAGTATCCATAAACGAATTACGAACAAATTACTTGAAGAAAGATATCAAATAGTATTGAAAAGATATCATCAGTTGAGAACGTGTATGTGCTTACGAAGCATGTCATCCAAAATTCAGCTTGTAAACGAACTCCACAAACCGATACGTAAAAATTATCCGCGCAGACGTACAATTGTCAAAGGCATAGATGATTTATGGCAAATGGATTTGGCTGAAATGCGACCTTACGCACATCAAAATAAAAACCATAAAATGATACTAGTCGTTATCGATTGCTTCTCAAAGTTTTTGTGGACACGTCCGCTAAAGACAAAGACCGGTGAAGAGCTAACTCGTGCATTCTCAGACATTCTCGCTCACACAAGACGAACTCCCAAAAATCTTCAATCAGACCAAGGAACGGAATTTTACAACAACAAGTTTCAACAATTAATGAAAAAACATGCAATTAATCACTATAGTGTATTTAGTACGAAAAAGGCTTCTATGGCCGAACGAGTAATACGAATATTGAAATCAAAACTATATAAGCATTTCAGTTTAAATGGTACCTATAAATGGATAGACATTCTACCTGAAATTACAAAAAATTACAATAACACAAAGCACTCAACCACAAAGTATAAACCTTCCCAAGTCAATAAATCCAATGAAAAAGCTATTTTAAACAACACCTATAAACATTTAAAGATTGCAGGACCGCGAAAATTCAAAGTTGGTGATATTGTTCGCATAAGCAAGTCGAAACATGTCTTTGAAAAAGGATACACACCCAATTGGACAACTGAACTATTCAAAATCGTTAAAATCAAAATTACCAATCCCATCACGTATTTGCTTGAAGACATGTATGGTATACCAATCAGTGGAGGGTTTTACGAGGAAGAGCTGCAGAAAACGTCAAATCCAGACATTTACTTGGTGGAAAAGGTGCTTAGAAGAAAAGGCAACAAGATGTATGTTAAATGGTTGGGTTTAGACAAAAAACATAACAGTTGGATAGAAAATACAGATGTTGTTGTGTAACTACTTTCAATTTGATCGTCGCGTGTGAATACAAGGTTTTGTAGCGGGGGGACATTATTAACCTTAGAGAGATAGGTGAGTGGGTATAAATTGGAGTGAGCTGCAAGCTATATTGTTAGTTGTCAATATGAATTCTCAAGATAGTGGTTATAGTAGTAGTGCTTCAGAAAGTTATACTTATGACGCTGAACTAGATCATATTTTAGAAAAGTATGAAATTGCTTCCAAAATGGAAAAACACTACTTACTGTATACAGAGTATTCTACAGATACGAGTTTTCGAATTGGATGTGGTCTAAGTCCAGCACGAACGTTTGGTAGTGTAATCACTCTCGCAAACGCTGATACAAAAATCTCCTTCAGCACTTACGAATGGGACACGTTTATCAATATTTTAAATAATAATTCATTTATAAGTGCACCACTTCCAGCATTATACGAAGAATATAAACCAGAGACGATACGTTGTGGAGACTATTGCACTATTCGGCAACTAATATTTGATGATGTTAAATGGTTGGAAGTGACTAAACACGACATCAGTTTCCTTCTACGAATACAAGATGTTCTTCAAATCATACAACTTGATAATTGCCTCATTTCCCATCGTCTCGCTCATTTAGAATCTCTAAATTTTTGTGAATACTATAGAAATGTGATTGAAATTATCAGGAATTTCGTTCAAAATAATGGACATTTGAGTAAATTTGAACTATTGTACACCATTTGTGATTGTAGTAATAGTATAATGTCAGTGGCCCTTAGAGAATTTATATATTTCTATAAACCTAAAGTTGTGAACGATTTAGATAATGTAATAAATTGATTGATTGAAATTATTTTGTTTTATTTCCACTTCTGCTGTCACTTGAGCTGATTGAAGAAGAATTTACTGAATAAAATATTTATTATGTTTTGATAATAAAACACGTTTGAAATTGCTACATATATATATTGTTTCATATAATTTTTACAAAATTTCTTAACTACTCTGTTATATTTTATAAATAATTATGATATATCATCATTTCTGTCAATCTCATAATCGTCAATAAATCTGCTAAACCTCTCACTAGCAGATGGAGGTGAATTTAATTATCATTATCATTGTCATCATCATCATCATCGGTAATAGGATGTTGTACAAAACTCTTCCATTTAAAATAACTATATTTTCTAATAATATTGAGAGTTAAATTTTTAGGTAATGTTGAATTGCTCAAAAAGTCTTTAACTGATTTAATTCTTAGACAAATAGTTTCAATGCACATCTCCTCCAAACTCATGATAGATATTTCTAAAACAAAAACTTACTACTACTACCACTACTACTACTACTGACTACTCTTATAACCCCAGGGAAGTGTGTCAAATGACTTTGAAATTAACTGTCGTTTATCGTCGTATGGACTTAAAGCAATTTTCGTTTGTTCTATACTAAATACATTGTGAGCATATGAACGAATAGTTTGTTGAGTTATGACTTTTGTATTGAATTCATTTAAGCATGTAACATAATCTTCAAAAGTAATAATATTTTTCACTATATTATTTTTAATACCCTTAGATTTTTTTGAAATACCTAAATTATTCATTTTAATAGCTATTTGGTTTAAGGACATGCCTTTCTTTTCTAATTTTTTTCTAAAATTAAATTTTTCCTCTTCACTGACTTGCATTTTATAGGTATACATTTTGGAACGAAGACCGGCAAAATGAGTAATAATTTTACCATTTGCCTCATCTTTCATTAATCCAGGTATTTTTTTGTTTACCAACGGAATATTATAAATATTATTTTGGTTATAATCTGAAGTATCAAATTTGTGAATATTTTTCTTGATAATATCTTCGTAAACGTCTAGGTCACTTATTTCATAGATAAAACTATCTGTGTCTGTATACAATAATTTACATTTTTCTGCACCTACTGTTGCTATCATGAAATCATAGTGAAAATCATACATACAAATTTTTGAAAGATCTAAAATAACCATACCAATGTACAGTGGTTTATTAAATAATAATTCGATTTTTTTCAACTCAATTGCCATCAAGTTTTCATCAAAAATTGTTCTATTGTGAAATCGTGGACTAGCAATCATATTTTTCGCCCCATAACGTCCCTCCCACTTAGAGCAAAGGTTAACGTGCCTATGTAATCTTATGTTTTCCATAGTTTTTCCAAACACTGCGTTATTAGCAAGTTTAAATTGATTTTTTTCAAAGTTGCTTGTAGCACTTGCCCTTAATCGACTGTTTAATTCAATGTAAGGCCTCAACCATTCTGATTGATTGAATTCCAACACTTTATGTATTTTTGTAATAATTAAACCATGTGCCAAGGCTTGTTTTAAATTTCTATAATGTAATATATATTCTTTTTTATCATACAAATCAGCTATTAATTTTGGTAGTTTTGAAGCTGGAGGAATGCGATGGTTAGCACAAAAAGGAAAATCTCTATGTAGAGTATGTAAACTTTTTGGATACTCCAAATCCACTTGTAATATGTATCCAATCGGAGAATTGTCAGGAATTGTTGTTACATCAACGTTTGAACTTGACCATTTAAATCCTCCAAATGGTAATGGTTCGCACATTGCGTAACCATACAAGTTATTTACATCCAAATAAACAATTGATTTGGTGGGTTGTGATGGATCATATCTGTCACCCATATATTTATTGTTTGTCTCCGAAAATCGACTACAGCATACTGAAATTCCACCTCTAATCGCTTTTTCTATAAACATAACCATATCAACGTCCTTTAAAATTTCCAATTTACAATTAGTATATTTTAACATAGCATCCCATGTGTATCCTGGCATTGTATAATACCATGCTGGATCTAAACCATATGTTTTCAATGCTGTTTCTCTGAAATTATCCATAACATCTGCTAGTAGCAGAATATCTGTCTTCATATACAAACTACTGTATTCTCCAAGGTGATTTATGTTGAAAGCGGTCCAAACATTTTGTGCATGAATGTAATCAGTCTCACACAATTCCGCATCATTTAATTTATTATAAAATTTTTCAATGGGTGGCAGTTTTTTCTCCTTCAATTTCTCAACATTATCCACATAATCATAGGGAAATACTCCTTTCCTAGTTAGAAGTTGAAATTTATCATGATCTAAATTTTTAAACTCATGTTTTAAATTTTGAAAATTGTCTAAGTTTAAAGTAGAAACAAGTTCATCGAGACTACAACCCATAAATCTAAAAGAATCTATAAACCTAAATTTAATTCTACTGTCATTATCATTTAGTGTGAAAGATATATACTTCTCTTTATTTAGCGGAAGAACAGATACATGTCCACGCTTAGCAATGTCTTTTATGAGAAAATGCGCATCGTAGCCTGACAGATTATGAAATAAAATTGGAACAACAAACAATTTTTTAAATGAAAGATTACAAGTTTGGTGAGCGTAACCTCTAAATAGTCCTGTAAAATGATTATGGTCTCTAACAATAATGTCTCTTTGACTAAATTTTTTCTCACAAATGTGACAACTTTGTATATTTACATTTTCTATCGTGTCTACTACAACTGGTATTATATTAACTATTTTGCTCTCAACAAATTGTGCAATCTTTTTAATTTCATTTTAAAACCAATCCATACAATCTTCCCCTTCATGATTATTGTAAAAAGAAAAAGTGTTGTTATAAGTACATTTCATATAATATCCTGCACAAAATGCTTTATGATGTTGGTATTTATTCGTTGTTTTTGATAATTTTGTTTTACACGGTTCCAAAATAGCTTCAATATCAGCGTAGATAAGAAAAGGTATTTTTTGTTTATAGACATAATTTCTAAATTCAACAACGTTATATTTTGGGAATGAAATTTTACAGTGGTTTTTATTTTCACACAACAAATAATGCTCTCTCAACTTTTCCTCATTATAAAAATAATTTAGACAACGATCACACAAGCTAATTGTAGCTCTATGCTTAGTGATTTGAGATCGAATAAGTCGTGAAAGATTTTTAATCAAACAATAATGAAATTTTATCTCAATATTTTCTTCTTGATCATCATTATCATCCTGTTCTAATTCTGTGAAATCATTCAACTTTGGAAAATACTTATTTTGAATTAATAACAAATTAACATGTTTCTCTAATTTTCGTTTGGTAAGTTTAGCAGGTACAACTTCATAATATGAACTTTGTTGTGTACAATTTAATTCTAGAGCATAGACGTTCACAGAAATATTATTTAATTCCTCAAATTTGTTAATTTGATTCAATTTCATAGGTAATTCTAAGCCTTTAGTATTTAACACAAGACTATAATGTGGATATGATGATGTAAGTCTATAATTACCCGTTGGTGGGTATAAAAAGCTAACAATACTCCAAAAAAAGCATGCGTTGTCTCTATTTTGAATGTTGATACATGCTTTTTTATTTTCAATTTGTGGTGGTATTTTGATATAGGAGGTTCCATTACCTATTTTATATTCGTTTATAGCTACCTCCAACAATAGAATTTTTTGTAGCGCCCAACCGCTCGATTCTTCCTGAAATTCTGACAGTTTATTTAAAATATAATCTGTTACATGTTCTTGAAACCAAATAGCTAAATCCGTTGTTTGATCTAAAACTGCATTAGGTGTGACAAAATACTTTTGATCAATCACTTCTTGATCATCTAACATTTTAACAAAATCTGCCCATAGTGTAGTATTAATTTTTACAATTAACTTCTTTTTAATAATTCTGGGAACCTTCATTTTAAACAGATCGAAAGCATCTGATAAAAATTCTTTTATTTCTTTATGTTTCACATTTATAATCACTGCAGTTTGAACTCTACTATTGAAACAAGATGTTATATTTTCCCAGTAAACTTTTCGATTTTGTTTTACGCCAACACGATTTTTTTCTACTTTTATTAAACATTTTAATCGTTTCAATTGACCAATTTTTGTTAATATTTTACTTTTTTGGCCAACCTTTAAGTGATATTTTTTCAATGCTATGTTACATTTTTTAATATGTTCATTGATTAATTTTATTGATTTGTTTTCAGCAGAGTTCGCTCTAATTAACTTAATTGATTCATCAATTTTAGACAATGTACTTCGGTATTTGTCCATAATTTTATATCATAATTATTTATAATAATATAACTCACCAACTAAATTTCAATAATTTCGAATGATGCCGCCGGATTCGGTTTACCAATTTCCACTGCCCCTCTATATACAAAAGCGTATTTTCCCCCTTCAAAATACTTTATAAATGGTTTGTACGTCTTTGTCACCCTCTGCGGAAGGAATATTATTTCTTTTTCCAGCTCCAACAACACAGTTTCCCCAAATTTGCTATTCACCAATTTCGCCGAAATAATTTTCTTACGTTCATCTAATATTAAGTCGTTTATTTTTGTTATGGGTTTCGGATCTTTTTCTAGAAGAGAAGAAGAATTTATCGCTTTTAAATCCATTACACTAAAAATAATAATTATATAATTAAATCACCAATCATTCTAAGTAAAATAAATGAAAATGTTATTCTTACCTGTTGATTACTGGAAGCTGCTGTTGCGTTCAAAAAATAGACACGGAGAATGAATTTCAAATTAGAATTCTGGTCTTAAATACTAAATGAATCTAATATTTTTTTCAAATTTTAAGGCGTTACCTTTAAGAGAGTATAATTACCTTGAACAAAATGCATCGGCATATATCTAAATATTGCATTTTTATAGAATAATAATTAATAAATGCACACATACTTTCCACTATCGCGTGAAACTCTCGCTTCGAGGGCCTCAGGCTGAACAGGTAGGTCATTGCAATGAATTAAATTATCTTTTGAATTTATACAGGGTAGCCATACCAAAATATGGGGATTTATTATATACTGAGTGTTGAATAACCTAGAAGGAACATTGTTACACTACTGGAGTATTTTCAGTTGAACTTTGGAAAGTCTTATTTTGACATCCAAAGGGTCCCGGTTCTGGAGAAAATTCTCTTTGTTGTTAGTTTTCCTGAAAATCTGGTGGGGGGAATTCTCTTTCGGTTAAAATGTTGGGGGCAAAAGCTTCTTTAGGAATTGCTTGGGGATTAAATGGATATATACCTGTGGAAGAAAAACCGGATGTGATGTTTTGGGGCGTAACTGCTTTGTCCCAAACAATAGAAAACATTTCTCCAAATCTTTGTTCTGTTATGCAACGATTCTGGTGTCGAGTCCAGTACAAAAGGACCTGCTCGTCCCAATAATACTCAAATGACTTAAACATTGCTTCATCCATCGGTTGAAGTTCATGTGTCGTATTACTGGGAAGACAGAAAAGCGTAATGTCATGAGCTTCGGCAGTGTCTACGATGGATGTATCCAAATGGCAAGATGCGCCATCAAAAATTAATAAACATTTGCCAGGAGGTTTATATCTTGCCAGATCATTTATCCAGGTATTAAATGTCCCGATCGTCATACTGGCCTTTGGTGTCATAAGAGTTAAAGTCCCTGCGGGTAGATTATCACACCATTCTGGTTTTAGTCTCTGACCTTTACAAAGAATGGCAGGTGGAATTCGTCCCCCAATCGCAGACCCACAACTAACAATCGTCACATTTTCGGCGTGCTCTGGTGTCACTAGGTGCACCATTTTTGCTCCCTTTTTAGCCAAGGCAGATTGTTGATAGTGGAGCATCAACCTACACCCCTTTTCATCTACATTAAATTTTCTTTCAGGTTTGTCCATGAGATCTAGTTCTAATAGAACAGCCTTAAGTTTATTAAAATAATGCATCGCCAATGATAGACCCCTGGTCCCCTGGTCCATCATAAGACACAGTTCAAGGGCCCGTCATAGGCAATTAGACATAATTCACTAAAAAATGCCAAGCTCTTTTATTCTTTGGCATAACCTCAATTTGTGCCCGACAGTCAACATGAAACAGTTTCTGTAAGTTGCAGTAACAAAAGCAGATTCTAACCAAGCATAAAAAAAGTACTTAGCATCATGCCAAGCCACATTGTCATATCAATACTTATCAGTTTTTACTTAATTTTTTGTTTTCACCTAACCGACTTATATTACATTACATTTCCCCTACCTACGATATCTTGATGAAAAAATATTTCTAAATTAAAAAGCACGGGTTACATAGGATAAGAGGGCTACTTTGACACGATATTTTGGAAAACATTTTACTTGCAATGTAACATAACCTCTAATAGGAAAAAATTATTGTTTTAACACTTTTAGATTAGGATTACACAAAAAGTTGAAGTAATGGAACAATTCTGAAGCTGGATTGGCAATTCTTCTTCTTCTTCTCATCTCCTTTTGCCTTTTCAGGCGTACAATTAGGTTTCCGATTCTAGGTATTTTCTCTTTTTCGCTATTGTTCTCATCTTTTTAAAGCTATTTCTTTGGTTTATTGTCTCCATCTGCTTCTGATTTTCCAGATTTCATTTTTTTTGTAATCCTATCTGTCTTCATTTTAATAACGTGTCCACACCAATTCAGTTGTTTCTTCCTCATTTCGTCATTATCGGCTCTTGTTTTTTAATTTTCCTGATTTCTCCGTTCATGAACCTATCCAATTTACTTTTCCTGCTATCTTCTTTAGATGTCTCATTTTCATTGCGTTTATTTTCATCTTTTTTCTTTAATGTCCAGTTTTCACTTCCATATATTTTGTATTTTCACTTTTACTTCTATGTTAATATTTTTGTGATCTAGTACATTTTCGTTGATTTATTCGTTCTGTTAGTTAATTTGGAATCTATTTTATCATATTTTATCACTATATGCTCTCTAGGAATTCCAATGTTGTTACTCTTTCCAATTGTTTGTCTTTACACTTTATCATTTCCATTATAAGGCTTTTCATTTAAGATTATTATTTTGGTTTTCTCTATTTTTACCTCCATTCTCATGTTTCCATTTGTCTAGTATAATTGTTTATTAATTTTTGCATTCAATTTTTCAACATTGCTATTAAGAGCACATTATATGCAAACAGCAAGCCGCTCATTTTTATTGGTTCTGAATTGTTCACACTGTGTTTTAATCCTTTTTATTCGGATTTCACAAAAGATGGCTCAAAAACGACATCCAGCTTCTCAAGATCTACTAAGACCCCTTTTTGCAGATTTGTGTTTTAATCATATGGAAGTCGTGGTAGTATTTGTTTCAATCAACTAAAAGTTTTTCGTACAGTTTCCGTCACAAACTTCTTGACCGAACAATTTATAAGCTGAAATAAATTCAACTCCCAATCTTGATTAATGCCCCCCAACAATCACATCTTCAACACCCCACTGTTCTCTCCTTTAAAGCGAAGCTCGGTCAACTGTCGACAAAATGAACAGATAATTCCAAGGAAATTATGGTCGATTCACTAGCAAAGAAAATCCAACTTCAATTACAGTAATTTCCTGCAGACTATTTTTAAATAAACTTACATCCGAATGTAATAAGTTGAAATGCAAACTAAAATCCATATAACATGATGACTTTATGTGTTAAGCGGAAAAACTATGTTTTTAGTACATATAATTCGAATGAATATAAATTTCAATTATTCAAGATACTATTATTTTATTCACTATTCAAACAATCTAGCTTGAAAAATACTTTATTAGATAATTTACTGTGAAATGTTTTGTAATGATATTCAGTAAACGGAGAAGCTGTATTTATCAAGTTTTAAGAGCTCCGACAAAGTAAATTTATGTGTTAAACTTTGCATATCATTGTAACAACCTAATCTCAGCCATAACGCTTGGCGTCTCATTGCTAAGACGGGATTCCCGTCATGGGAGTATCACATTTCTTACTTTCCTTTGATTAAAAATAGTTTCCCCGCCACATTGTGAAAAAAAAAAGAATATCTAGTTGATGAGTAAAGTATTGTTCATTTGAGAACAAGTTCAAGTATAAATTAAGATTGAAAACTTCTTATTAGTACTTCGCCTGAACTTTCCGTTGATTTTGACACAAAAAGCGACTTATTTTTATTATTTTTCCGCCCAACCTATGCGAGAAAAGTATTTACCCCAAAAAAAGTTGGAATTTTGAAATTTTTTTTTGAGTTATTTTTACGTTTTCTATCAACAACAGGAAAAAACGGTCTTTAGAAACAAAATCCTGTGTGTATGACGTCGTCGTCGTCGTTGTCATCGGCCACTTTTCCTTACATGTCTTGTTAGCACGATACAGCCTCCGGAGTGCAATAAGTCACCAATTTTATGATGGAATATTGTTAAGGACATGTCACAGATGAACCCTATTGATTTTCAGCTCACCATAGCCAGTACAACGGGTGCTATGGTACTTGAAGTACGACATTTTGTCATTTTTTGAGAAATTTCAGTTTGTTAGCACGATACAGCCTCCGGAGTTCAACAAGTCACAAATTTTATCATGGAATTTCATTCACGACATCCCATTGATGAAACCTATTGATTTTCAGCTCACCAGAGCCAATACAACAGGTGCTACAGTACTTTAAGTACGATATTTTTGTCATTTTTGGAGAAGTTTCAGTTTATTAGCACGATACAGCCTCCGGAGTATATACAAGTGACCAATTTTATGATTGGATATTATTCAGAGTGTCTCAAAGATAAACCCAATTGATATTCAGCTCACTAAAGCCAGTACAATGGGTGCTAGGGTACATGAAGTACCAAATGTCATTTTTGGAGAATTTTCAGGTTGTTAGCACGATACAGCCTCCAGAGAGTATACGATCGATCAATTTTATGATTGAATATTATTCAAGGTGTCTCACAGATGTACCCTTTTGATTTTCAGTTGACTAGGGCGAGTACAGGGGGTCCTATAAATCCAGATATACTAAATTTTAGGAGAAATTTAGCTTTGTTAGTACGATACATCCCCCGAAGTGTAAACAAGTAACAATTTTATGATAGAATATTGTTTAGGGCCACAGATGCGGAAAAGTTAGTTTTAATCCTTAAAACCGTTTATTTTTTCTACTATATGATCCACAATTCAATGTATTTGGATATTTTTGATAAATAGTTAGATTAGATTATTACTAATAATTAGGTCTATGGCACCAACGCAACCAAATAATTTTGTTTAATACATTGGCAAATTCTGTACCATTTTCTCTATCATATTATTTTAGGTCAGTTAATCTTCATAGAATCAAGAGCAGAATAGTAACCGTGAAGTGAGGTGGATTGATTCCAAGGGGCAAGATTGATCTTTAGGTGTTTCTCCGTATATATTTAAATTTGCGCGCCACGCTAAGAGCGGGATCTACCATTTCCGGGCAATCAGTGGAAAAGATATGCTACATGGTGAATCGGTCGATTCATGCAGTCTGAATGGATCAGCGCTTCTGTGACAGCGAACGAAAACCGTATTCGAAAACCAGTAAAAATTACGTAATTTTTAAAAGTCTAGAACTTTTAGTGTGATTTTAGTAAGCTACACATTGATTCACGGGAACGTTAATAGTTGAAATCGCAGGTAAGTACACGTGTTTATTTTCGTGCAATAACCTCGAAAGTTCGACAGGACGAGATTTATCACTGAAAGGAAGTGATCAATCTCACCCCGTTCCTTTTGCGTATATTTTAAGATATGCATAAATTAATTACAGGTTGGCAAATTAATTGGCCATAATCACCTCATAAAACTCATGAGAGATAAAAACATTGACAGGAATGATATCAGGATAATAACATATCTCTATTTTAACCAGACTGCCAAAGTTTCGGTGCAAAACGAACATTCAGAAGAGATAAAGAAATAAAACGTGGAGTAAGACAGGGATGAGTGCTCTCACCATTACTCTTCAATTTGTATTCAGAAGATATAGTACAAGAAGCACTGGAAAATCAAAAAACAACGGGAGTGGAATTAATGGGATGGTTATAAACAACATCAGATACTCGGATGACACAGTACTAATAGCAGAAACCCTGGAAGAACTGCAAAGGCTAATAGACCTAGTAATACGTATCAGCGAAGAAAGGGGGCTCACACTTAACACCAGAAAGACTAAATTCATGACAATCACAAAACACCAACAACAGCGAGAAACATTATGGATCAAAGGGGAGAAGTGGATAAGGTCCGCAAATACAAGTACTTGGGAACAACTGTAAATGATAATAATGATTACTCACAAGAAATGAGATCAAGAATCGGAAAGGCTATAACAGTGTTTAATGAAATGAGAAATGCATTAACCAGAGCAGATCTTAGTCTACATCTTAAAATCAGAATGCTTAAATGCTACATATTTCCAGTATTATATGGAGTGGAAGCCTGGATGCTTAAGAAGTGCGACACTGACCGGCTGGAAGCATTCGAGATGTTGGCACATCGAAGAATCCTCAGAATAAGCTGGGTGAGCAGAACAACGAACAAGGAGGTATTGAGAAGAATGGGAAAGGAGAAGGAAATAATCAACACAATCAAAATCAGGAAATTGCAATATCTGGGCCACGTGATGAGAGGGGAGAGGTATACACTGTTGCAAACTATTATACAAGGAAAAACACAGGGTAAAAGAAGTATAGGAAGTAGACGCATCTCCTGGTTGAACAACCTAAGGCAGTGGTACAACAGTAGCTCTGTTGATTTGTTCAGATCCTCAGCTTCAAAGATAAAAATCGCCATGGCAACGTCCAATGCGCCGCAGCAAAGATGTATGTGGATTGCAAGAGCTCACTTCGTTGGCAGAATTCGTAAGCTTCGTCTCGACAGTACAGTTCAGAGAAAAGTGTGATTACCGGGGTTGTGCAATACTAACTTGCTATGGGGACTCTAGAAAGTAAAGTTGTTCATAAAAAGTTGAGTGAGCAGTGTCGTGAAATAATTATGAACGTTTTAAATTTCATGACCGAAGAGGCAAACAATGGCAAGTCAACAGTTCCATTAACAAAGGTAAGTTTTAATTATTGCAGTAAAATTTGTAAACCAAAGTAATTATTTAACAAATTTACACTCGATAATAAATTTTTCAAATCGATTTCCGTACATATAATATTTCTTTGTTAAACGATTTAAAAAAGTGGGTGGGACAAAGTATTTTATGCACTCATGTGTCAATTTTATGCACTCATGTGTCAATTTTATGCACTCATGTGTCAATTTTATGCACAGTTATGTCATCATGACAAACAAATCGACGCCATTTTCAGTACCTTTAGAGCAACCTAAATGAGACATTTTTTGGTTTTTGCATGCCTGCGGCTGATGCGTCAATTTTTCCATTCGTGAAAAATTGCACCACTTCATGCAACTGTTGTATAAATAACTAATTCTCCATGTTTCTGCGCCATAGGTTAGATTACTTTTGACAAAGGTTTCGTGGGTATTGTATTTCCGTTGTTTCAATATCAGAACTCCACCATATCCCATTTAAGCAGCCTATTGTTCGTCTGGCTTTTGATATTCGGTTTTTGATTTCTCTGTCTTCTTTTCCTGTTGTATCAAAATCAACTCTTAAGTATGTGTATTCGCTACATGGTCCCATTTCTTCCGTTACTAGTTTCATATTTCCTGGTTCAGCTCCTATTGGAAAGTATTTTGTTTTCTGAGTATTCATTTCCAGACGCCATTTCCTATATTCTTCATTCCGTTTTCTCGTCATATATTCAAGATCTTCTTTGTCATTCGCTATTATGACCTGGTCATCGGCAAACTGTAGAGTGTATAAACACTTTTCTCCAAGAAAGATACCCATTACGCTGCATTTTTTCTTCCATTGATTTAACGCTCTTGCTATATAGATTTTAGATGAACGAAAATAGACTACCAAAGCTGGTAATTCAGTGGTTGCCACCAAACCGTACGAAGAGAGGAGGACCTAGGAAATCATGGAAAGAAGGAGTAACTAAAGCTATGAGTGCTAGAGACCTAAGAGAGGGCCAAAGGAACAATAGAAACTAGTGGAAGTTAGGTATCGGACAACGTCGCCAGACGTTTTAAAACCGATCTTATTATTATGTATAAATAGCTATTCTGTTATATCTAAAAGGGCACATGTTTATTTTGTGTAAGATACTTATTTAAATGTGATAGGTTTTTTAGCTTATAATTATAATTGTTATACTTATTTTATACCTATCTCTATTACGTTTCGGCTTTATTATTTGTTTTGAAACATCTTCCAATTTCAGTTACAATCGCGGTTTGGTCATATTGAAATATGTTTGAACGAAAATCTAAAGATCGTTTGAAACAACTAATGAACTGAAAGGTAATATAGTATTTTTGAATTTAATACTTCTTTTAAATGGCCGAAAACCTCGACAAAAAATTTTATTTCAAAGAACGGTCACTGAAAACAAGTTTAACTACTTCCTCGTTTTATTTGTATAAAAAAACACATGAGTAAAACTTTTAATACAACATTTATATCCACTTATTTTATTGTCAGTTCATTGAACGAGTATCCACGTTAAGAAATGTACACCAAACCTTTGCAGATAGTTATGGCTTTGCAGGAAGTCGCGAATCTCTGCGGAAACAAATAAATGAAAAACAACATAAGTTTGTTAATGGAACGTAACGAAATCAGATATATACGCGTACTATATTTAAGAAACATAAAAAAGTGCAGAGGACAGAACAAACCTATCATTTATATGGATGGAACATACATTCATTCATATGACACGCACCTTAAAGAATGGAGCGACAAAAATAACGAATGATTAAGAAAACCCGTTTCAAAAGTTAATAGGCTCATCATTGTGCATGCAGGAAGTGAAAATGGTTTTGTACATGCTGGTATTATGTGGAACTCCCAGTCAAAAACAGGAGATTATCATAATGAAATGGCGTACGAAAATTATGAGAAGTGGGTACAAGAAAAAATTATTCCAAACCTACCAAAAAACGCTGTAGTGGTAACTGATAACGCCCGATATCACAATGTTCTAAATGAAAAATTACCTACGACTGCTTGGACTTAACAATAATTAAAAAACTGGCTTTCTGAAAGGAACATATATTACAGTGAACAAATGTTAAAACCGGATCTTTATAACGTTGCAAAATTGTACAAGCCGCAATATATAACTTATGAAATTGATGAATTGTTTATTCGACAAGGATTGCAAGTTTTGAGGGTGCCCCCTTATCACATCCGATCGAAAGTGTTTGGGCGGCACTTAAAGAATATGTGGCCAAACGAAATGTTACCTTCAATTTTACAAAGGTTGAAGAATTCTATAATGACTTTTTTGACACATTTTCTGCAAATGATTGGAAAGTTAGATGTGACCATGTTAAAAAAATTGAAGATGAATTTATGAACAATGAACCACTTCTGGATACTGTTGTAGATTATATTATTATTCATTTTGACAAAGACGGAGATAGCGAGGATGATAAAGTTGATATAGAAAGTGATTTTGAGGGCAAGGACGAGTTGTCTCCCGTCTTGAGCAGGTAGTTTTTTTATAGGTCGAATTGTCTCCCATCATAGGTCGAGTTGTCTCCCAAGGTAATATACATTGAAAGGTATTAATTTTCACAAAGTACACCGTTGTTGCCAAATCAAAATTTTTATTTTTAAAAGTACGTTGAACTATTGATACCTTTTTCTTTTTGTAAAATGTCTCTCAGGATATGAGAATCATTTAACTACCTTGAAATAGAAAAGTAAGAAAATAATCCTTACATTAAACATTAAAAGAATGTTAAGTTAATCCATCAACATTTTACAAATCCAAAAACAGGTAGGTACCATTAATTTCACATTATCGTTTGAAAGTACTTTCCCTCCTTCGCCTTATAAAGGGTGGTATTAAAAATAGTAAACCATATTTCACATATTCTTCACAAGTTTCAGAGGTTGTAAAGTTTGTTTACGAAGTTGTTGAATAGTTAAAAGTGGTACAGTGAAACTATACGTATAATGGAGGCTACAATAATCAAAAGTGAAAAAGGCAAAGATTTGTTAGTGATCGATGGGTTTAAATTTTCATTCCACAAGTTATTAGCAAGAGACACTCTTAAAAGATGGCTTTGTGCGTCCAGGAAAACGCAGTGCAAAGCTTTTGTTAAAACAAAATTGGACCGTCCAGAAGTGATCGAATCTTCTTTAAACCACAACCATGAGAAATTATCAGAAGAACTTCTAAATAGGCAGACTCTAAGCAATGCTGTAAAAATTAAAGCAATAGAAGATTTTTCGGCAAAACCAATGGGCCTAATTAGAAAGGAGGTAAGAGAATCCCATTGTGAAACTATTACTACTCATGACGTTGAAAGGATGAGAAAAAATATGTATACTGCTAGGTCCAAAATTGCATCAAAACTTCCAACTAATATAGTTGAATTTCATAGTTTATTAAATTCTGTTACTTTAAAAACTAATAGGGACGAATATTTTATTCTTAAAAATGATGAAATAAATAATATAGTCATGTTTTCATGTAAAACAAATATTATTGCTCTAAAAGAATTAAGTGAATTATATGTTGATGGCACTTTCGATTATTGCCCTAAATTTTTTTTACAATTGTTTACCATTCATGGCTTTAAAAATAATCATTATATTCCTTTGGTTTTCTTTCTTCTAAGAAATAAAAATACAGTATCGTATAAATTAGCTTTACAATATTTAAAAGAAATATATCTATCTACAACAGGTCACGACTTTCTTCCAAAAACTATAACTTCAGATTTTGAATTAGCAATACACAAAGCAGTTCGCGAAATTTTTCCAAAAACAGAAATTAAGGGTTGTCTATTTCACCTAGGTCAAAGTTGGTATAGAAAAATTCAAAGTTTAGGACTTTCTACCGAGTATCAGTTAAAAGACAATTTAGAAACAGATATAACTAAATACCTTACTTATATTTTTGGTTTACCATTCCTTAAAGCAGAAGACGTTGGCGATTGCTTTGTTCTTGATCTCATTGCAATTCAACCAGATGATGAGAGGGTGATTAAATTTAATGACTATTTAGTTGAAACTTACATAGATGAAATTTCTACCTTTCCTCCTAACATTTGGGCTGAAAACTCTTCTTCTTTAAAAAGGACAACAAACGCATGCGAATCTTTTCATTCGCGTTATAATGCTTCATTTTATAATACACACCCAAATTTTAACCAGTTTATAAAAGTTCTTCTAGATTTTCAAATAGATACCTATATTAAGCTTCAAAGTATTGATACCGTGGTCAAAGTATATGATCGAAAAGTATTAATGAAGAAAAAGTTTTTGGAAGATAATTTAGAAAAATTACAAGACGGCAGGATTACCAATTTTCAATTTTTAAAAAATATTTCTTTTAAATGCAGAATCTAATTTGTATTATAAGTGTGTAGAGTGAAAAAGTTTTTATATCATTTTTGTAAATACTATTGTCTTGAAATATATAAGTATATATATATATATATATATATATATATATATTATTGTAGAGTGAAACACCCTGTATATCAAATAATGAAGAATTAAGATTATGTATTGTAATATAAAAGAATTTTTTAAGTCAAAAATTTTTTTAAACATTTGAATGGAGACAATCTGTACAATCCACTATTCGATAGAGAAGACATACAGAAAGGACAGACTGTATAATGTAGGGATAATTGCGAATAGGTGTGATAAACAATTTATATGAAATAAATTACCTAATGAAACTTTTATCAAAGAGATCAAGTATCAAAATTTGTTCATAATAAGAAACTAATAATGCTTTATTCTGTAAAGTCAAGCTAATCTCGTAATATTTGTTGATTAAGACATTAAAATAAGATAGTGTAGATGTTTAGACATAACAGAGCAGGAAAGTATATAATAATGTGAATTTCAGAGAACATGACTTATAAAGAAAACGAATTTTCATTTTGCATACATATTTAAAGGTAACAGCTGTCATCTATTAAAACAATAAGAATATTCATTTGACATACATACTTAGAGATTAGGAAGTGTCATTTTAACAATACTAGGAAATATTATTGAATGAAAATAATATAGGAAGTCTAAGCAATTAAAAACCTTAGAATATAATATCCTGATATAATGGATGAACATTTCACTGGTTGAAATGAGGAATTTGAGTGATAAAATAAATAGTCAAATTTTATTGGTTAATAAACATTTAAAAAAGATCACATCGGCGACAACTGTGTTGCTAACGAAAAAAAAGGAAAATGAAAAAAAAGTTGTTGATTATGGGGTCTATTGACGAGTAGGTTTTTCTTTTGGGAAGAGATTTGGGAGCAGCAAAATTTTTTTGGTAAAGTAAATCAATTGAAATCATTTGGAAGACAAAATTTGACTATAGAATTTAAAACAAATACATTATACTTAAAAGAGATACATCAGTGTAAGTAGTTTAGTTTATATTAATAATTAAAAAAGGAATTGTTGAATGTTGTACAATACTAACCATGAATTTTATTTTATAATATGGTGTCTTGTGTCTTGTGGAAGTAAAATAGCCACAATAGCTTTTGAAAAACACTGAATAGTGGAATTTGTGTGAGCTGCTTGGACTTTGAATGAAGGGCGGCATCGATTCCTGTTCTGGTAGAAGCAGAATGCCAACAGGAGGAGAATCTGGAACAAATAAAAGAAACGGATCCTTGAAGGTGAACAAACAGAAACTGTGAAGTGAATAAGGTAGTACAAGTTAATTTATTAATATATTAAAAAGTCAAGCGTACTTACCAATTTATGCAAAAAACTAAAATTTTGTGAAGCATAGACGCTTTTGAGAGTGTATTTCGCCATTTTCTAAAAATCATATGTTTATCTAGTTGTATAATTGTATTTTACTATTATAATAATATCTCACCAGAGTGCGTGTAAGTTGTATGAAGGAGTCATCCTTTTAGATAGTTGAATTTCTTCAAAAAACACTTGTAAAAGTGTAGTGTATTTATTTTCATTAAATTAAATATTGTTTTTCCTTTTGAAAAACGCTTTAAATTACTTGAGTTATTCATTTCATCTGGTGACTTGCGCACCATCTACTTACCACAGGCAGAAGCTCTGAATGAAATCGATTGAACTATGCAGATATTTTTTGAGTAGGACAGGACCGTATTTAATTTGAAATCATTAAAAAAGTAACATATTCTGATTAACAAATTTATTTTTAAAAATATAAAGCATTTATCAACTTTGGCGCTAACATATATAAAATTATAAAATCATTTTATCTAAAATACTTGAACTCTACCCTGAGATGAGAAGTTTTCATGTTGGTTAAATAAACTGTTTATCATATATATTAAATCATCAACATACCGGGCAAATTAAATTCCCATATAAAATAAACTATAATAATATATATATATATATATATATATATATATATATATATATATATATATATATATATATATATATATATATATATATATATATATATATATATATATATATATATATATATATATATAAGTAAACCATTGTATATTTTCCTTTGTTTTATTATAATAAAATAATTATAATTTCCTACGTACTGTTTTATTTTAACAAAATTAGGAAATACCATTCCAAATATTTCGTCAAGATATAAGTAAGATCGATTTGGCAAAAACGTTTAGATTTTAAGGTATTATAAGTACTTATGCTAATTACGGATTAAAATCATCCGGGAGACAATTCGACCGTCACCTTTTTGAGAGCAGGTAATATTTTTATTTTGGGAGACAACTCGACTCCGCCGGATTTTGAAGAATCATTTGTAGATGCACATTATTATTTTACTGTTGATGATCCCTGTACATCTAAAACACATTTTTCATTATAGTGTTCGCTTGTAGGTGGTACGACTGAATACATTAAACGCAACGAATGTAAATATGTGTTATAAAATTGTAGATATTAGAGACGAATTCCACTAGAGTGATATAATATTTATAGCACATCTTATCGTAGATCTAAATAAACAATAATTGACGGCACCCAGAACCAAGATTTTTATGTTTTGCCAGTCCTAACTCTGTAAAAAGTGTGAAGGGATGTTCTAATTTCATAGTAAATATTTGCAAAAAACTTAAAAATTCACATATTTATGAAAGTAGAAATATCTACCAGAAAAAGCATTAATATTTTATTTATATTATTCGTATACTTATTCGACCATCTCTAAAGGCGATTTCTCTAATTTGTTTTTCAAATTTTATGTATAAACCCGAATTTTTACATTATTATCTACTACATATCATTAAGAATAACAATTTTAGAAAGCTTAACAGGTAGGTATGTTACTACGAACAGATAGGAAAAATTGTTGGCCATTGTTAAATTTAGAAATTCGTTTAACAATCATATTGTACGCTTTATCTACAAAATCTACCTGACTTCCAATTTATATACAAATAAACCTCAATGACGAATGTTAAAAAGGAACCCCTTAAAACACATTAATTTGAAGTAAAGGTGAAAGTTTATGTCCCTTGGAATCTATTTATTATTTACATCACATAAAATAATAAAGGGTATTTATAGAATTATGAAATAAAACAATATAGTTTGTTTAAATCTTCATTTATTTGAACTAATGTTCAATTTAAACTTGTTGACGAGTTTCACTAACACAGTAGCTTTGTCAAAACGAATGAAGGTAAAATATAAAAATGTCTTAATATATACAGTGCTTAATCTATTTACTAAGGTTAACAATGGTATTGAAAGAAATTACCTGGAAATTCATTCACTACAAACATTCCTAAGCTATCTTCTAGGTAAAGAGGTTCAATAAAGGAGACTAATTGATATTTATTTGGTCGTTAAGGAGATTACCTGAATATTTATTTTTGTTTATCTCTAGGGCCTCTAATAAATTTAAACTAAAGGATTTACCGACTACATGGAGAATTTCAAAATTTGGGTCGAAAATGTGTTGGTTTCCATATAAATGATTTGAATAGTTAGAATCTAATTTTTTATTGTCATAGCTACTACATTTGTGTTCCTAAATTCTAGTTTTAAAATTTCTAAACGTTCTACCGATTTTAATTTTATCACAGTTGTCGTTACCACATTTTAATTTATAATCTCCTGATTTGTTTAATTTTGAAGACTTAGATTTATTATTTTTAATGAATTTGGATAAATTGTGATCAGTTTTAAAGGAAATATTCATGTCTTAAGTTTCTAAAAATGATTTAATTTTTAAGGATGGTGTTCCAAAGTATGTTAAGCTTTTAAATTGTTTATTATTTTTATCTGAAGGGAATACTTGTTCTAAAGTCTGTTTTTTTATCTTTTTATTCATGATATTGTCAATTGAATTTGGATCGTAATTATTATTAACTGCTATTTGTTTTATGATATTTAATTCTTTGGTATAATTATTAATATTTAATGGGACTGTTAAGAGTCTGTGTATCATACTATTGAAAGCTGATAGCTTATGACTGAATGGGTGGACCGAACTATTATGAATTGTAATATCTGTATGTGATGGTTTATGAAATATACAAAAATCATGTTTATCATTTATATTTGGAATTGTAAGGTCTAGAAAGTTTATAGACTTATTTTGTTCAAGTTCTACGGTAAATTTGATATTATTGTGAATCGAGTTGATGTAAGTAATGAAGCTCTCCAATTGTCTATCTGTACCGATGAAGCTAGCTAAAATGTCGTCCACATATCGGTGTCAGTACATAAATTTTTTACTAAGGGGTTGTTTATGAATTATTTTTTCCATGAAAATTCCAGCTAGTAGGGGGCTGAGAGGGTTGCCCATGATCAAACCATCTTAACTGCTATAAATCTCTCCATTGAAATGAAAATAATTTTGATTCAAACACACTTTTAATAAAGTAATGATATCAGAGTGAATTATAGGATTAACATTATTGTATGTGAGCAAGTTATCAACAAGAGTTATAGTTTTTTTAGGAGGTATACTAGGGAATAGATTTGTTACATCGAACAATATGAATTTAGAATTATGGGGTAGTATTATATCTTGAATATTATTAATTAATTCCGTTGAGTTTTTAACTGAAAATCGAGGTATGAATGAACAATATTTAGAAATGACATCTATGAGAATCTTTGAAATTTTGATTGAAGGTGCTGTGTTCTAAATTAACCCTTTTACTTTGGGTTAATTAGAGAGAATGTAGTTTCTTTGTTGTTATACGATGTACTTGAAGGACCAAATGGGTATTTTTCACTTTAGGAATGATGTATATGATGTAATGAAACACTTATGTCACTTTAGGTTTTATATTGTCAGGAAGTTATAATTCATTTATTTTGCGTCGACAATTTGGACTTCACTTATTATTTGCGCGATGAATGAGAGTATTCTGCACATACTTCGATGATTTATTAAATGATTAAAGCTTACGGACACATGGTTGTTCCCCGTATCAAAACGCCGGGTGATTTTACGAAGTGAGGTACCTTGTTGTACCACGTTGTTTGATGAAAAGAGAGTGAATGTAGGTTATATGTCGTATTTATATGTCTGGTGACGTAGGGTCCACTTGGTCGTGTCTAACCAATGGGATACGAGTATTTTAAAACGTAACGTTCGAACAACAAGTGAATTTGGGAGTTATGAAGATGTTTTTTTTTGGGGTTTTCAACGGTTTCGTAGATACAGATAACAGAGTTTGGAAGAGAGTTTCTATGAAGAGATAAGATGTCGGGGACTTTGATATATTCAGTAGAATTTCAGAAAACGATATTTATCTGTTTTTCTTAGGTGTTAGTAAATTTAAATAACTTTTTTAGTGAAGTAAAGAAATATTAACTGTTGAAATTAAGGATATATTTAGTTATCTGTTTTGAGCATATTATTCGAAAGGTAGTATACAGGGAAAGTTGAAATAAAATCACGGGAGAATTTGGTAATTAAAAAAAAATTCGAACATTGCTGTGAAATAAGAAACAACTAGCCTGATTGGGTACCCCTCTTTATGGAGTTCAATTAATGAATAAAGTTCAGGGTGTTGCGGATTGGGTAAAAATGATTTATATTTTCCTTTATCGTTTATTGGGGCTGAGTATTCACTTCCCAGCAGTAGCCGCGTTTGGGCCTTAAGCCGTTTGATACAAGAGTTGAAGTTTGGGCCTTCAGCCGTCCAATGAAAGGAAAAACTGCCACTGGGGGGACTGAGTATTCACGCCCTATTGGTAGTCGCGTTTGATTCGTAAGCCGTCCGTCTGGGGAAAAACTGTTACTAGGGGCCTGAGTATTCACGCCCTATTAACAGTCGCGTGTTCGGAATTTCCATATCGCGAGATCAGAGAGTCATATCCCCGACAGTAGAGATCTTACTGACCTAGAGGGCGCTTGAACGCCGTCGTAGTTCTGCTTGGCTCACACCCGCTGTTCATCAGTCCGCCAACCGTCCACCGCATCCCTCATTCTGCTTACGCTAGCATTTGCTTTGATTTACTTACCGTTATACTAGTGACTTGTTTGCCACTCATTGCACCTCTCATCACCGTTGTAGTTAACCGTAAGAGATCGTTTGAACCCTTATTTCAGTTATTATTAGTGCTTTTGCCCCGCTCACCCGAATTAGTGCTCTAATCGTTTAGTTTAGTTGATTATCTTTTCCGATTGCTCATTGTTTATCTTGCCGAACAAAGGCTCTTTGTAAATAGGTACGTTTGGTTTTATTTTCCAACTCCAACTACCACTAACCTCCGCAAAAGGTGAAAACTTTAAGCAGCTAATACCCAGGAAGGCAAGTGGCCTAGCTTGACAGTTCAGTTGCCGGCGTACGTGCGTCCAGTGCAGTTTCCGCGTGTATTGGCCGAGATAATCTCACAGATGACATGCGTGTAAAAATGTAAGTTTTTCATAATGCCTGATTTCGGATTTCTACCTTTCACATTTTTTTGTTACAATTTTTGGATACTTTGTGATAACAATATTTTTTAGAAATGTATATTTTCTACCTAATAGGCGCATGGTTATCTCACAGATGACACGCGTTTATTCATGCTATTCACAATGAGAACATTTTTTTCTTCAACCATTTTCGTTCAGATCAATGTTCTGGACTATTTTGTTTGGTTTTTGGTATGTTTGTTCACTGAAACTGTGTCTTCTTTTTTATAGATTCAATAAGGCGACGAAAAAACTCTTCGAGCTGAGTAACACTGATGACATCTTACAAATTCATCAACTTCTCTTTGATGGCTGCGAACTGAGTGTTGATGAACACTTTCAAGAAGATGACCCTGGATCTCCAGCTTCTGGGCCCTCAAACCTTGTTGCTGAAGTTCCGGAAGAGGAATTTGACAATGATGCAGAAAAAGAGATTGAAGAACGGGAAGAGAACTCAGATACAAGTCAAAGTGATTCGGAAGCATCGACTGACTGTGATGACACTGAGCCTGTTTTTGTTTGTCACCATAAGAAGGGAGAAAAGGTAATTGATTCAATTACATGGAAAAAAAACTCCGTTCCCCAGTAAGAAGAGAGGGACCCACAACTTACTGAAAAGACTCCCTGGCCCGATCGGCCAAGGAAAGGGCACAGAAACATTTTTCGAATCATGGGCTTGCTTATTTGACGACAGCATGATGGAAATTATTGTATCTTTCACAAACCAATATATCGAGGTCGTCCAACACAATTATTCACGACCTAGAGACGCTAAGAAGACAAACACAACAGAGATCAAAGCATTTATTGGCCTACTCTACATAGCTGGGATAGATAAATCCGGGAAGCTGAACCTGGCAGACTAATGGGCTAGTAATGGTTTTGGTATTGAGATATTCCGCCTCACCATGGGTATCTACAGATCCCGTTTCCTACTTCTAGCTGTAAGATTCGATGACAGGCAAACCAGAGCAGAACGAAAAGCACAAAATCGACTCGCACTGTCAAGAACCGTCAGGTGCGTTATCACGTGGGATAAGATGTCACCATTGACGAAAAACTGGAGGACTTTAGGGGTAGATGCAACTTCGTTCAATACATTCCCTCTACGCCTGCAAAATACGGCATCCAAATTTTTGCAGCCGTAGTTTCGGACGTTTTTAACACGTGTAACATGGAGATCTACGCAGGCAAGCTATGTGAGGGCCCTTTCCAAGTCAGCAATAAACCTGTGGATGTCGTTCAACGCATGGTTACCCCCCTCCGTAACTCAGGCCGTAATATCACTGCCGACAATTGGTTCAGCGACACTACTCTCCTTCACACTCTGTCAAGAAATTATGGGCTATCGTAGGTACGTAGGGACTCTCAAAAAAAAACAAATGGCAAATCCCAAAAGAGATGAAAGATTTGAAAAATAGAGAAGCGCACTCAGTATTTTTGCATTCAGTAAAAATGGAACTATGGTTTCATATGTACCTCAAAATAACAAAAAGAAAAATAATGTGCTTTCGATATCTAGCATGCATACGGATGGAACAATCGACGAAGAAAGTGGAGAGAAAAGAAAACCTGAGGCGATTACGTATTTTAATCACCATAAAATTGGTGTGGGTATGGTGGATAAAATGTCCGGTGCCTACAATGTCGAAAGAGGTACAAGAAGGTGGCCAATGGTGGTATTTTACGCAATTTTAAATGTGGCTGGTATCAACAGCCAAGTCATCAGTCTGGGGAACGGATAAAACGTGCAAACTCGCCGACTTTTCCTTTGTGAACTGGAGAATGAACTCATCAGAGATCAGTTGATTATGCGAGTGCAGCTCAGCAATTTGCCACGCACCATGACCTCACGTCTTCGAGAACTCCTTTCCAATGATCAAATACCACCACGAGCTTCAAGCAACTCAGCAGCTACTGATGCTGGTGGACGCAGCGCTGCGGATTTTGTTTGGAAAATAAAACAAAACGATACACCAAATATTTTTGCAAGGAATGTGGCCAATATTTATGTCTGCAACACTGTGCCTTTTCTTGTGCTGATGGATGTAACGTGGGTGTGGGTGATGAAAGTGATCCAGAGTGAAATTTGAGTTTAATTTTTTAAAAGCAAAGGGTTCTTGGTTTTTTAGTATTTTTTTATTGATCATTTCCATTTGTTTGAGTAACTTTCCAAGTTCTAGAAATGAGGCTCAATTGTCAATATGTTCATACATTTTACATTATTATTATGTTCTCTCAAACTATCTTAGAAGACTGATAAGAGTTGTGTTCCTAGGTTTACTAGTTGATATACCTTTTGCAAGCCAGCAATAAGGAATAAAATTGAAACTAAGCTACCGTGGCAATTGTGTTTCAAAAATTTAACATTTTTGAAGATTTATATACAGATAATTTTTTTCAATTACAAATTTATGAACATTTATGAACTTTTTCATTTATCTATGCACCATTATTCCTGCAAAATTGCGAAAAAACAATTATACTATTCACTTTTGACAAATAAGTGAACAGTCATCTGACAGATGACACGCGTGTATTTATTTCTCACTAGGGGGCGCGTGTACTGGAGTGTTAACATACTGATTAAAATATCCCTTACTGAAAGTTTGCCAATTAATTTTTTGCAGCACTGAACTTTTTTCCATATCATTACACGTTTTTTTCCACTTTGAGAAGGAAATAACAGGCCGCCTCTAGATTTCTGGTAAATTAATTAGAAAGATTATTATTATTACATTTTAAACAAGGGCAGAGCGACAAGTCCCTATTATGCCTGAAAAAATCAAAGGAAACATCAGTAAGTTATCCTACGTAAATTAACAAGTGCACACACAGAAAATACATATCAAATACGGAAATAAAAAATACAAAAATATACTCCGTTTAACATCATCCCGTCAAGTCTATTTTTGAAAGTATTCGTTGAAGGTGTAGAAACTATATCAACATCCAAATCGTTCCAAGGGTAAACTTCATTCCCTGATGATCCAAGTACCTCACAACAAATGTGGTAAGTCAGTTTTTTCATAACTTATCGTACGAAAAATCCAGCTATGTACCCGCTACATTTTCTGTAAATTCATTGAAGTTCTTTTTCTGGAAAAATGAACACTACTTATTTCTGAAACTACACTCAATGTTGTGAATACAATCTTGAGATATACAGTTGCCGTTGTTATGTATATCGATGTGGGTTATCATTCTTCTATATATTTAAAAAAAAAGTAAGAAGCTAGGTTTGTTGTTGGGGTCATTTTGTGATCTAAACAAATATTAATGAAATGGAGAAGGATTACAAAATATAAGTCATTTAAACAGTTTACATATATAAAACCGAAAAAAAAAACAGTGGCTGCTGGTGAAAAAAAAAACTATAAAACTGGAGTGGACTTTGTAAAGCAGTAAAAAGGTGTTACTCACCTCACACCATTGAAAAATAACTCCAAATAATCTTGTCTGAATTTTTATGTTAGTAGGTATCATAGGTTGTTTCATTGTTTGCAATGGGATTCAAATATAGCAAGTAAAGATTTTGTCAAAACCAAAATGCCAATAATTGGTGTTGTCTTCTTTGTCTTAGCCAAAACTGTCTTTTCAGTCTTTCAGATTTTTAATGTAGTTCAGTGTACTTGAAATAATTGTCTTCCAGTAGGTTTCACTTTTTCTTTCATTGGAGTATTCATACCTATTCCAAAAGGGTTTCTTGAATATGAAATATAAAATAAATTATTGCGAAAAATAAAAAAGAAAAACATCAAGTATTGGTTACTGTTATTACGGGAAGACTTCAAAATAAATGTAGCTTTACGAAGAACTTTGATGTTAAAAATAATTTAAATGTTAGGCACATTTCTACTATAGAATAATATTTATACTCTAAACAGTGTATAGCTTTCTAAAGCTCTTTTTCTAGGAATAATGTTTTAAAAAATTGTTCTGACCTACGATTAAACTGGAAGTATAATGCTATGAAAGTACTAATTTTATATGGAACTATATAAACTAATTAGAAATCATTAAATAAACAATAGGTAGATGAAATCATAACCAACTGGCCTCTAAAGTGCTATAACTATAAAATTATATCATTTAATAATATTTGAATACTTACGTCTTAATAACAATACCGCAGCGAAAACTAACCGTAATATACCCACACAAAAATTGAAGTTATTTTTAGAAAGTAAACAAAACCTTTAAAGGCCCATTGATGTGACATTCAGTGTCGCCAACAGAACTTGTCACGCGATGGCGGAACGCATGCTATAGCTATTTACTGAACAATGGGATAACAATCTATTATGTTTTCATGCTATTATCAATAAATTATGCTTATCTTAAGTTTGAGAAGAAAATAACCTGTACTATTTTATAAACAAAATTTTATATTAAATTTTTGAAACTATTTGTCGACATTCGTCTTTTAATAAACTATCCTGGTTAATAAAAACGTATAAAAGCTTTAAACAACTTTTTGAAACAACCTATCCTACTTTTAAGCCAAAATAAAATAACAGGTTGTTTTAAAAAATTTTTAAACTTTGTGTGACTGTTTTTATTTGTTTATTTAAGAAAAAACAATATAGGCATAATTTAAAAAACCTTCAGTATTTGCTTGACTTGCCATCTAGTAGTAGCTAGTAAACTGTGACTAATCATGCAGGTCTCTTCCTTTATTTTTTCCTTATTGGTGAATAGTAACCTTTCACCACAATAGATGGCGCAGCACTCGGCAAAATTTTATGGCTTCGGACTTAGTACAGGAGATTCCATTCTTCCCCGTATTAAAAATATTTATCTATGGTTTTCCGATATCCGTGACTAAAAGTCGAGATCTTTACGAAAAATCCTATGATAAATTTGTTACCTGGTGTACTGAAGACCATATAACCAATTACACGGAGCCTATTTTCCTGGTATACTTCTCAAACATGTATGATGTTAATCCGTGATTTTTTGTTTATTTTTATGTGTAGCTATAGCTGGTTGTTCATATCAAAATATCATCAAAATGTCAAAATTACAAAAACAGTTACTGAATGAAAAAAAGTGTATTAAGGACGTCTACTAATAAAAAAGAGGAAAATTGGCATTACAACTAATATTTCCTGAACAAACTACCGAAATAAAAAATTATAAAACCATCACATATAGAGGTTAAATTTCTAATAGTATTTCAAAGATTGTAGCATGTCGCTGAGACATATTTCTATTTTCATCAATTATTTTGGAGCGTTACTTATTCGTCGGCTACTCCCACCTAGAATTCCAAATCCTTTTATTTCAAATATTAAGAACATATCGGTGATCGTTTTTACCATCGTTAAATTGCTATTTAAAACTACGATTCAAGAAATCGGCTGGTTCATTCTATCATGATAATCAAATTCAGTTTCTAAGTAATTTTGTGTGATATTAATGCTTCTGGCTGCTCCGCAGCCTTTATGAACCCGGACAAAAAGTTAAGGAAGTGTTTGAACATCATTAATTAATTGTAAGTTTTCAAAAGTGTTAATAATGTCATCTAGTAGTAGCTAGTAAACTGTGACTAATCATGCAGGTCTCTTCCTTTATTTTTTCCTTATTGGTGAATAGTAACCTTTCACCACAATAGATGGCGCAGCACTCGGCAAAATTTTATGGCTTCGGACTTAGTACAGGAGATTCCATTCTTCCCCGTATTAAAAATATTTATCTATGGTTTTCCTATATCCCTGCCTAAAAGTCGAGATCTTTACGAAAAATCCTATAATAAATTTGTTACCTGGTGTACTGAAGAACATATAACCAATTACACGGAGCCTATTTTCCTGGTATACTTTTTAAACATGTATGATGTTAATCTGTGATTTTTTGTTTATTTTTATGTGTAGCTATAGCTGGTTGTTCATATCAAAATATCATCAAAACGTCAAAATTACAAAAACAGTTACTGAATGAAAAAAAGTGTATTAAGGACGTCTACTAATAAAAAAGAGGAAAAAGTGGCATTACAACTAATATTTCCTGAACAAACTACCGAAATAAAAAATTATAAAACCATCACATATAGAGGTGAAATTTCTAATAGTATTTCAAAGATTGTAGCATGTCGCTGAGACATGTTTCTATTTTCATCAATTATTTTGGAGCGTTACTTATTCGTCGGCTACTCCCACCTAGAATTCCAAATCCTTTTATTTCAAATATTAAGAACATATCGGTGATCGTTTTTACCACCGTTAAATTGCTATTTAAAACTACGATTCAAGGAATCGGCTGGTTCATTCTATCATGATAATCAAATTCAGTTTCTAAGTAATTTTGTGTGATATTAATGCTTCTGGCTGCTCCGCAGCCTTTATGAACCCGGACAAAAAGTTAAGGAAGTGTTTGAACATCATTAATTAATTGTAAGTTTTCAAAAGTGTTAATAATGTTATTCGCGTTTTCAGAAATTGCACCGTAAAATCTCCACTTAACGGAACGTTTTGAGCAAAATTTAGAAAAGTTGGGGAATAATCCGTAACATCATGTATCGCGGTTCTAATTGCGTGTGCAACCTTATGTAACGAAGTGTCCCAGTTATTATGAGACGAATTTTCATGAATATAACACGTTAGAGCTGTAACAATTGTCTTATTTGTTCGTTCTGCGTGATTTGTTTGAGGATGATAACGAGCGTTATAAAACTTCTATGCACTTTGTACTGCGACATTAGATTCATAGACAAATAATATAAGAGACGGTTTGATGCATAGGCGGCAAGTGGAACAACGTTTCTGCGCCGCCGCCCGCGCATGGAGTCTCTGCAGTCGCACGAACTACAAGACTGTTTTACACAAACAAAATAGAATAAAACAATTTAAAATATTATAAATGACAATAAATTTCAACATATTAAAGGCAATATGTGGATAAATATTATGGAATATCCTAGTATATTAACTTTTAAATCACTAAAAATGAAAATATACAAAATCAATCATCCATTGGTTTGTGTGAATACGCCTTGTGTTTGTCAAAGTAAGGTGTCGAAAATAAAAATTACTAAAAATATGGTTATGGTTGCAAGTTCTAAGGATGAGTAAAATTAGTATTCGTTTTCATTGATTCATTTAGGTTTTCCGTTCTAATAAAGTAAATAAAAGTAAGTGAACCTTAGAAATGTCATTACCAGGTATAATTCGTCATAGTTGTATTGCAAAAAATTGTTGATAGTAAATATGTTTCGCCACTTTGCAATTTGGGTTTAAGAACAAAACATTTTTCAAGTTTACATCTGATATTAATCAAAGATAACAGTGGTACAAAATTTTAGAACTTCCTTATACATCTAATGATCAAAGGTTGTGTGAAGATCATTTTGATGATGATCCACTTACAAGTACATGTCGCAAAAGACTTAAATCTGTTTTACCTTTTCAATCCTCACATCATACACCACCACATGGTAATAATATCCAAGCTTTTAAAATACAGTATTTTCTGTAAAAATAAACTTTATTTTTGTGACATTGATAGTCGAGTACTACAACACAAATTGTGAAGCAGATGATGTAATTTATTTTATTAAATAATCTAGTCTTTTCAAAATTTTCATAATTAACCAAAATCATTCACTTCTAAAACTATAAATGAATTGGAAAAAATTGAATTCCGTTCTTAGATACATAACATTATAAAAATGTTGACACTCAAACAATAAGCTGCTATGTTTCTGGTTTCATACAACTTTTAATTCCGAAGAATGAAAGGCTAATTTGCAGACTGATATTTTAATTGTTCACCATAGTTTCACTTCCTTCAAAGAAGATGATGATAAAATACTTCTGATTTATGTACAGGGAAATCGTTAAATTTCTTTCAATACTGCATGACTCTGTTATCATATTTACCACTTTTAGTTCATGTAGAAAATATTACTGAAAAAAATTAACACTTTGCAAAATATTATATAAATTTTGATTGATTCACCTGTCTAGAACATAAATCATACGTATTTTCTCAACTCATAAAAGTTTGTATTCCCTTATTTATTAAAAAATATAATGATGGTAAGAGGACTAACAAACAAAAATATTTTTTTGCAACTTAAAACGTACTATTTTTAATTTATTTTTTGTTTCAGGCCTGTTCTTGTCTTCATGGATATTGAAAATCTAGTTTTTAACTTCTTTTTATTAAAATGTTTGTTGGTTTTGTTGTCAATAATTTTAAATTAACTTAATGTGCAATTTGATGTGATATTGGATTAATTTTCTTAAATAAACTGTAATGTAATTTTAGTAGAAATATGTAATTGTGATTAATAATTTTTTTATATTATGTGCAGGTTAATAAAAAATTTAAATATTTGCTGTTTTGTTATTTATCTAAATTATTTGTCTCAAACATGTTCATTATAATTATTACATTACAAAAAATGAAAAATTATCTAATTTTTTGGAATGAAATAATTATATAATAAACAATTTTAACCCTAGAGTGCTTACGTAAAAGATACACCTTTAAATGCTTACATGGGGTTACTGATAACCCCCTCCCAAAAAAAAACAATTAAAATAGGCATAATAAATAAAAAAAGTTGCAGTATTTGGACAAAAAACTTTTATTTCAAACATTCTAAACATATTTCCACCCTATGGTCGTTACAAATTGGTTTTGAACATTTCCCGCAGGCAGTTTTGGTTTTTCTGTCATTTGTTCTTGCACACAAAAAACACCGCTTCTGTTTTAAAAGTTTTCTTGGAGGTTCTCCTTCAGGTCTAGGCTCATCTTTCACATCAAGTATGTTCCTAATGGATGATGCTAAATTACCAGGCAGATTTTTGGTTAAACGTCTTTCCATGTGAGGTTTAGCCAGAGCAAATCCAAGATCAAATAAAAATGTTCGGCGAGTACTCTTTTTTCTGTTACCTTTTACAATTTGGTGTATCACGTCGCAGTTTATTCCTGCTTGATCCAGCATTCCATAAAAAAATCGTAGTGGCCATCTACGCGTTTTTCTGGAGACAGATGAAGTGTGCATCATTTGATCAAATGTATCCACCCCTCCTTTTGTTGAGTTGTAGAAGTTTATGATTTCAGGTTTGCTATTTTCGTCAATTACCTTTCCGCTGTGCATGCTGGATAATAATAATACTGACTTCATTTTTTTCGGTGTGTAAGAAACCAAAGTTTTTTTATTACTAAATGCAAACTGAGAAGTACCTTCTTTTTTTTCCCTACTTGGGAGGAAAGATAAAGGAATTTCTGGTTTGTTTTTTCTGATGGTACCTACAATAGTCAGATTGAATTCCGTTAACATTTTGTCGGTCAATGGGATAGAGGTAAACCAATTATCCATTGTAATATTCCTCCCTGTTCCATGGATACTCTCGGTCAATGTTCTCACATAATAATCTGGCACAGGTTCTTTATCTGGTCTTTTTATTTTTCCAATATATGGAATAGCACTCACCATATAGAACGTGCGTGAATCACACATTGTCATTATTTTGAGTCCATACTTATCAGGTTTTGAAGCAATATAGACTCTAAATGGACAGTTTCCTCTAAATCCCAACAGCTGCTCATCAATTGTACAATAACTATGGGGCGTATAATTTTTAGTACAGTTTGAAATAAATCGTTCCCATATAGTACGTATAGGGGCAAATTTGTCTTGAGGATCTCTGATTCGTTTATCGTCAAATCTTATACAGGATATCAAAAACCTAAACCTGGTTTCGCTCATTATACAACGATATATTTCTGGTCCAAACTTTGACCACATTTCTTTTGAGTTCTGATGATTGTCTTTTTTTTGGCCTGCAATATACAGTAAACCAAATAATGCCATAATTTCAATGGAATCAGTGTCATTTACATAACGACAATCTTTAGAATATTTTTGTCTTTGCCTACCTATTTCTTGATTAGTGTATACAACGATGGAAATAATAATTTCATCACTAAAGAACAGTTTCCACGAATCCAATATTGTTGTTATATTCCTAGCATCGTTTTTCGGGCCTGGAAGTCGAAAGACAATATTTCGCTGAGGAGTTCGAGTACGACTTGGTGGTTCTGCAGACCAGCTATAACCATTCTTTCCTCTGAACTTTTTTGGTTGAAGAGGATCTTTTTCACTATCTATGTCTTCAGCTTTATTCTCTCTATTTTTATCTATAATATCTTCTCTGTCTTCGTATTCCTCTTCTTCGATAGATACAATACTGTCTGAATCTGATTGTACTGACACATTATCTTCATAATCTGTACCTTCATTATCAGAATCATATTGACTTTCAAGTTCCTCATACCACCTTAGCACAGTTTCCTCGAATTTTGGGTCACCTGGTCGAACAGCCATGGAAAGTTTTTTTTATCTTCAATATTTTAAACAACGCTTATTGCTTACTTGGGGTTACACGTCACCCCGATCGTGACAGAACTCACTGCGTCATAAAACAAACAGTACTGCCACACGCGTTATAAATAGAACACCGGGATACCGATACATAGCAGAAAACACATGGTTGCCAGTGTTACGGTTTTTTAATAATTATTAATTAAAATTTAGCTGGGGTTACTGGACACCCCCGTAAGCTTTCTAGGGTTAAGACAAACTAAAGTTTACGTACCCATAATACAAACTTAAATTTAAATATCCCGCCTGTAAGATATCCAGGATATCCCCATAGGACTAATAATATCTTAGCTTTAATATTTGTAATATAATGTCTTCTAATTTTTTCTATTAACATATATTAAGTCAATCACAAGGTGGGTCACTTCTTGGTCTAGACAAAAATATTTATGAAACATCAGGTAGGCATGAAATGAAATGTAACTTCTGTCATTCTGAGGATGATATTTAATATCGAACATTTTTTTGAATACATTGTGGAATTATCTAGAAACAGTAAGTTTCATGTAAAACAGTAATATGAGTAGATTCCACGAAGCAAGGGTCGTGACAGTTAATTCCAATAAAGAACTTGTTTTTCCACTAGAGTTCAATAAAGTTTTGTTTTTTTCATGAACGTAGAAAAAACATTTAAAAAATTCGTCGTTATGTATAATTTGAGCTCCTTTCTCAAGACATTTGGTAAGCGGCTTAGTAATTTTTGGAAAGACTCGAATGAATCGCCTATAACAACCAAGAAGACCTAAAAAGCTTTTAATATCTTTCGTAGTTCGAGGTATTGGGAAGTTTTTAATCTCAGAAATGTTTTCAGGGTTGGGTTTAACACCATCTGAAGTGATAACGTGACCTAAATATTTAACAGATTCTTGCAAAAATTCAGACTTATTTAATTGCACTTTTAAATTACTTTGCCTATGTCTTTCAAGTACCTTTTTTAAACGTTATACATGTTCTTCTAAGGCTGTACTATACAGGGTGATTCATTACTAATTGGAAATAATTTGATAGTAGAATCCTGACTTCAAATTATGAAGATTTATCCCAAAACACATAAATAAAATGTAGCTGCTTACTGAGTTACACGATGTTTTGTTTAAAAATTTAAAAACTATTTGTGCTCAGTACTTTAAAACTGTTTTACCTATTCATTTCATATTTGGCAGAAAGTGTAGACACTGTACACCCTACCAAATCAAAATAAACAAATGTTTCTGGCTACTACCAGAGGCGAACGACAGGGGCAAGTGACAGGTTATTCGTTCCAAAATTCTACGCCACTGGCGGAATAGGAATTTTAGCACAATTTTCTGATTTTCCAATACTTTTTACTTGAATAAGGTACTCTTTTTTCATAACGATAAAGTCAATATTTCTCGAGATATTTCAAGTTAAACACGAAGCTGCCCAATTTTGATGTGTAATAACTATGTCGATGTTTTGGACCAGTGAATTGCATTAAATACGCAAATGAAACTTTAATCCGTGTTAACAATAAAGAAGACAACTATTGAATGAACGAATGAATTGAAAACAAATTGTAGTTCTGAAAATTATAATCTAAATAAAAGTAGGTTCCTACAATTTTAATAACATATCGGAAATATCAGAAACGAAAAGTACCTAAAAACCTTTTACAACAAATGTTTTATGTGACCCCCGTTTACTTCAATAAGCTTATTTATTCTCTGGCTAAATGATCTCCTTACCTTGAAAAATATGTTAGGTTGATTGGCAATAAAATCAGCCGAATTTACAATTTGCTGCCATAGTTCCTGACGAGTGTTTATTTCTGGTGAATATACTAATGATTTCATATGGCCCCAAAAATAAAAATCCAGGGGATTACATTAGGGAGTTCTAGGCGGCCACGGAAATTCGCTCCCTCTGCCAATCCAACGATGAGGAAATTGGTTATCGAGATAATTCCTCACTATCATCTGATAATGTAGTGATGCTCCATCCTGCATGAACCACATGTATCTTCTTCGATTAAGTGGCAATTCCTCGAGATGGTCGAATAGAGTTGTTTCCAAAAATTGTAAATATGAGTTACCATTCAAATTTGCTGGTAACTCATATCGACCCAACAAACTATCTCCAATGATACTGCACCATACATTTATCTTGAATTCGTGCTGAAAATGTGATTCTCGGAATACATGGGGATTTGAAATATCCCAATTGTGGCTGTTCCTCCAGTTAAAAACTCCTCTGCGAGTGAATGTGACCTCGTTAGTAAAAAGAATTTTGTGAACAAAATTGCGATCTTCATTTTTTTTATTTATCATCCACTGAGCAAAGTTCATCCTTAAAGGATAATCTCTAGGCAATAAGTTTTATACCGGTGTAAAATGGTAAGGTCAAGAATTTTCCTTTTTCAAAACTCGCAAAACTGAAGACTGACCTACTCCAGTCATTGCAGCTAAACGCCGAGTTTCGGATTATTAGCAACTCGTACTAAAATATCGTCCTCCTGATCCACAGTTATTATTTTCGGTCGTCCCATACCACTATTACGCCTAAATTGTCCAGTTTCTCCTAATCGACGTAACATTCTGTTGAAAGTTTGCCGATTGGGTTGAACTCTGTTTGGATACATTTGTTGATATCTGCGAGCAGCAGCAACACAGGAATAATTTTCTTGTACATAAACACAAAGCAGGTCTCGCATTTCAAGATTAGTAAAATTGCTGTGTCGAGGCATTTTCACTTAACTTCACTTCGCTAAATATTGAAGAGATTGTAAATCTCACTGATTACTTTTCTCATCCAGACACCCCAGTAGAGGAACTCATCAGTTATTCTCAAACTCTCAGCTCCGCACTCCAAAAGAGAGGAGTAATTCTGAATATATCCCCAAATTCTCAATACTTGGATTAACTGCTTTTTCGTTTTTCTTCTGTGGAATACTTTCACAGTACTTGTAGTAACTAAAACTTTTGATCCGATATGCTTTGGAATCCAAGCTTCTCTACCACAGAACAAAGTACGGTTTTTCCGGTTAATCGTAGAAACAAACAAACTACTCGCGAAACTCATGTAATTTTCGTGCGTCAGTGAAGTTTAGATTTTGAAGAAGATAGTTCTTAAAAACGAGAATATAATAAAATAAGTGTCACAATGACTCGTTTTGTAGTACGAGTACTACAGAAAGTCATTGTGGCACAAGTTTCACACAATATTTTTTACTATTCGCATTTATTTAATTATTTAAATTAAATAGAATTTCATATAATCCCCATTTTTAATCTAGGAGGAGTGGTTTGAATTTGAGGTGGCAATTCTGTTGATTCCTAATTGGTCAGATCACAAATGGTTTTCTTCAGCACTTCTGACTTTTGACATATTATAACCGAATAATTGTGTAAATTGTAAACAAACTTTCATTTAAGCAAAAAGAGGATGATTATTTGTTCAAAAAAAAGCTTCTTCGTATATGCTCTTGCGATGTATTTATATTATATCATGAACAGAATTATTTCTGTAATACATCCTCACATAAATATCTGGTAATTTATTCCAAAAATCGAAATTTTTGTATACCTATTTATTGATCCTATGCAATATAAAAATTAACAATTGACAAATTATTGATAAATAAACGTTAGAGTACTTTATTCATTAATATTTTTAATATATAAATCATTCTAATTTACCATTAATATAATAATTTTTAGCTAGAACAACGCTAGACCATTTTATTTATAATTTGTGTCAAGGTTAAAGTCAAATGTCAAATAAAAATATAACTAAATACAATAACCAACTGTACACTAAAAATTACTATAACAGTGTTCAAAGAGCTTCATTGTGACACTGTAAACAATGTTATAATGAAGTCTCTTTTATACGCGAATTATAAAATATACTTTATTCAACAAATTACAATGAGATAGAGAGTGAAGAATTACATAAACAATCATATTTATAACCTTTGTTGTCGAGTGGTCAGTGTCAGCGGGTTCCGTGACGTCGGGTCATCATATTCGAGGCCTTAACCAAAGAAAACACCAACAGCAAGAAGCGAAAGCCGGCATAAATCGTTTGATGTTCTGGGGGCAAAATTTCGTGACCTGGTAAAACTGATGTTGTCAGAAATCTAATAAATCTTTACACTGAGAAAAAGGTTCAAAGATTGTGAAGGTATATTGTACAAGCAGAAAAAATGTGAACCAAACATTCCTAAAAAATAATAGATTACTAATGTTTTGTCAAAACATTATTCAGAGAAAGTATTAATTGTCAATGAAACATTTGAGCATAACAAATTTGTAACATGGTCTTGTTAGCATGATACAGGAGAAGAGCCCTATTAATTTTCGGCTCACCAGAGCCAGTACAACGGGTGCTATGATACTTGAAGTACGACATTTTTGTCATTTTTGGAGAAATTTCAGTTTGTTAGCATAATACAGCCTCCGGAGTGTATACAAGTGACCAATTTTATGGGGAATGGGATATTGTTCCGGACGTGTCACAGATGAACTCTATTAATTTTCAGCCTACAGTACAACGGGTGTTATGGTACTTGAGGTACCAAATTTAAGTCATTTTTGGAGAATTTTCACATTGTTAGCACGATACAGCCTCTGGAGTGTCGACAAGTGATCAATTTTATGATTGGATATTTTTCAGTACGTCATATAGATGAACCTAATTGAGTTTCAGCTCATTGGAGCTAGAATAACTGGTGATATGGCATTGGAAGTGTCCTATTTTTGGAGAAATTTCGGGTTTTGAGCACGATATAGCCTCCGGGGTGTATACAAGTGACCAATATTATAATTGGATATGTTTCAGAGTGTATCCCTCATAAACTGTATCGATTTTCAGCTCACTAGAGCGAGTACAACGGGTCCTGTAAATCCATATATACTATATTCTTAGAGAAATTTCGGTTTGTTTGCAGGATACAGCCTCCGAAGTGTATATAGGTGACACTATATACTTATAACAGGATATTGTTCAGGGTGTCTCACAGTTGCGGAAAAGTTTGGATCTTACGCGTGCCGGTAAATTTAATTTGTTGGTTGATAAAGTTAATCACATAAAATAATAAAGGGTAATTATAGAATTCCTCTTTATGGTTTTTGAAGCAATAAATAATTATGTCTGTACAAAAAAAACCAATTTTCGTAGAAAAATCCAATGGTTTTTATTTTCTCATTAATTTAATTAATAATAAAGAACAAATTAATGGTATTTTGTTTTGTAAACTACATTTTATATAGCATTATACATGTGCCACAATTTATTTATTTTCAAATCCAAATTCAAAATATTATGTTACCCTAGTACGTATTAGCAGCCTCACAATCTTTGAAACTTTGCATGCGGAATGTATGTCGCCTGCTCTTTCCGGTAACTACGTTTACAACGTTGTCAAGTTGTATGGCTTTCTCGCGCATCCTCAACTGCCAACATTAATTTGCCAATCTGTACATAGTTTTAGTTTCTGTTTTTGGAAAACCATTAATTACTAAAAATAACATGCTTATTGTTCAATCAAATGATTTTTATTTTCTTATATTGATATTGGAATTCATTATGTGTAAATATGTATTAAAGTAGCAGTGTGTAGGATAGGGTAGATATAAAAACCAATATACAGTGATGTATATTATATATTTAGAATATCAGATTACAAAAGGAAAAGATTCAATATACATGCTGGTATAAAATTACAATAATGTTGGTGCTTAAATATAAAACTTGTATAACTTTCGTGATATAATATAACACTCTACCACATTCAGAGTTTAATACTTTACACCTAGAGAAAATATTTTAATGTCTGCAGCATAATCTGTAGAAATGAACAATGTATTTTAAATAATAATAATAATAATAATAATAATAATAACTGACATTGATAACTTTATAGGTCAGATAGATAAGTGAAATAGAAGTCATCTATTACTTTATTTATACCTGTGTAATATTCCTTGCGGCACTAGCTTAATTTTCAATTTTTAGTGATGGCTTCTAAATGAGGATTTGATTGCTTATGTAGTGGATGTTCCTCCAAAACTGGACAAGGATGATGTATAGGTAAACCAAACCAAACTATATACTTGTCAAACCCATATTAAATAATGTACTGTTACTTTCAAAATGTGGTTAAAAGCAGCCAATAGATAGGATCTTGTTCAGAACTTTTGCTTTCGTGATTTGCCAAAAGTCATGCTTTGTGCTGAAGACGAAGGAGATTGTAGAGGTACAGGTCCTAACTCGGTATCTTCCCCCCTAACGTCCATTTTAAAAGTTTGATTATCTGAAATGAAAAATACAGGAAGACTATATTAATGGACATAGACGTGTAGGTGTAGGTTTTATTATAGACAATGTGTTGTTTTATTCATCCGACACTTTGATTTACTAGTATCAACTGATAGTTATTACTGCCACAAAGGGAACTTGAGATAAATAAAAAAAACATTTCTCTATCTTAACAAAATCATAAAAAATACTCTTTTATAACAATACCAAGATTCTTTTAACTGAGACACAGGTAGGCTAATCATTGTAGGTGAGACTTTTGCCTACTTAAATTCACAGTTGCAAACACTTAATTTTACTAACTTATCTAGTTATGGGAAAGCCATTCATTTTGATGCATATTTACCTACAGAGGTGAATCTAAATAATGATTATGTTTATCAAGCAGTGGAGAAGCATCATAGTCACTAGTACGTGTCGCAGCAGCCTGATGTGAATGTCCCGGTTGCTGTGATGGTGTGGTATCTGCAATTATAAAAGTAATTGTAGTAATCATTTGTAGAAATTTTACTTACTTATCTAGTTATAAGAAAGCCATATATTTTGATGCCTATTCACTTACAGAGATGAATCTAACTAAATATTATATTTTCCAAGCAGTGGGGAAGCATCACGGTCGGTAGTATGTATTGCAGCGGCCTGAGATGAATGTCCCGGTTGTTGTGATTGTGTGGTATCTGCAATTATACAAATAATTGTAGTAATCATTCCCTTACACAAATTCCAAGAAGGTAATAATTAATCCAGTCAGAAAGTATCAATTAATCCTGCGGCCAGGTGACAAAAAAAAATATCAATAACAGCTGATTGTAATGTCTATTCAAATTTAATATTTACCAGACTCAATAACTATTTTTATTGGTGGATCATTCAATAAAATATGACCCTTGCATTTTAACTATGGAAATATGGCAGGGACAGTTAGGCTAAACAAACGCTTGGAATATCCTCATTTGGAAATTCAAATTTTCCTCAAAATGTTGTTCACACAACCTATAAATTCTTTTGTAAAGCATCTGTAGTATTTCCAAACAAATCTCCACAGTTACAAGCTCCCAACCATAACTGTACTCTAAAAAGTGAATAAAGCTAGGTATATTTTTATATTATCACATAGCTATAAAAGAAATCAACTATTAATTTATATTGAATATTATGTATTATTATTAAACATATTTTCAGCTGAATGGGGCTCGTCAGCAGAAAGCTTATTGTGGTAAAATGTTAATAAAGGCAGAGGGACAGGTCAATGTTAACAACCAAAAACATAGAATTACAAAACTTACAATGGATAGGTACATGTAAAATATTGAATAATGAATATACACCTATAATACATTGCATATAGAAACAATTTCTCTTACCTCATAGGGTCTTGTTGCTGCGAATTGTTGTTGGTGTATTCCTTGCCTTAACTTACAACAATAGACTTTTTAAAACTATTGTTTTTGTAATATTCTATTCATTACACTGTCCTTCCCCCTCCTATATCCCTTCTTGCTTGATTATCTTTTTATTTTCTCCTGTATAATTTTTTAAAATCGAGAATTTCTTTTTTCCAATCCCAGAATATGTGGTTTACGTCTCACCTTTTCATTATATTTAGGTTAACAAAACATTGATGTTAATTTCTAGCAGTAACTTCCGATTAATAGGTCTCTTGATGTATGCTATCTAAAACGTCAAACCTACGTTATATTTTGGTAATTTTAAACAGCTGTATTCCCTGGAGGTATTCAAAATATTATTACAACTTTATTAGGTATACATATACGTTTTAGAATGTGAATAAATCTACACAGGTCTTCCACATTTATATATTCACCGGAAACGAAATTAATATCGAAGTATGTCATAAAAGTTTAATTACTAAACTTTGATTAAGCCTGCCAAATTACAAGGCTGTATCAAAATACGGGAAATTATTCAAGGGAAATAACATTCAATTTGAAACTGCCTCCTATGTATTTAATGAGAGGGTCAATAATGGATATGTATTTTATAGTAACATCACTCTTTCTCTTTGCTCAATCAAAATGTTAACGATTGACAAGTATTTTTAAATAAATTCAATCAAATAATCATTAAATTCGTGAATTTTGTGATTTTGTTATTAAAAAATTAGCCGCGTTACAATTGCAGGAAATCTCAGATAGTACCCCGTTACTTTGACTGTCAGGCCCGCAACTAAGGGGGCAGTGGCCCCGGCGCCATACTGAAAGGGGCGCGACGAAGGCGCTCTCGTAGCTTTATTTAGGCTGCATCTGTTTTGCATCAAATTTTTTCAAAGATATTGATAGTGATAGTGAAGTATTGAGTGCTAAAACAATACTAACCACAATAAAAAATATTGAAAATTGAAATTGAAAAGACATGTTTCAGTTACTTTTAGATTACAAATTAATAGCAAGTTTTCCCAATATGTCAATAGCATACAGAATATTTTTGACAATGCCAGTAACTTCTGCTACTTGCGGAAGATCATTTAGCAAATTAAAATTAATAAAAAAACATATCTGAGATCATGTATGGGCCAAGAGAGATTAAGCAATTTGACTATAGAGCAGTCGATTGCTAAAAAACTGGATTACTCGAAATTAATAGACGAAGTTGCCAGTGCAAAAAGCCGAAAAAATTTGTTTTTAAGTACTATTGGCATATTTTCTGTGATTTTATTTAATGATTGTGATTCTTTATTTTTTTTTGTAGGGGAAAGTGGGGTAATACGGCACCTCAGCCGCATCATTTATTAAACTTACATTTTTTATTGTAAAGTGCTCTAAATTTGGAAAAATGTTAATACAATGAGTTTATTCTATGATAGCATACGTGTTATTTAATAAAAAAAAATCGGATACACGAAAAAAAGGTAAAATTGCTCCAGTTTCACTTCGCGATATTGCCCCATATGTCGGGAAATATCATCTGGGGTTATGTCGCGCAGTGTGATAAAGGACATATGGGATGGAATTTTAAATCAAAAGCAAAAAATAAGAAAAATAAATCTTGTTACCAAAGTTGTACGTCGGATATTCTCTTATCTAATCTCAAAACTAAAATAAACGACGTTTCAATTCTTCTTTCTTTTTATCGACGCCTAGCCTAAATCGACAATCATCGCATGAGTATTCTGCTGCAGACTCCCAACCATAACATTTTAATGAACCCATACTGCACATTCTACGCAACGGAACCAATGCTCCCTATTCGTTCCGAATTCACCACATATGACACATATTTCGTTGGCTACAGGAGGCTTTTCTTGAATAGAAAATTCATTGTAGTCTGAGTTGTTGTCATCAGAAAGATCTTCTTTGAAGGGTGAATCAGAATTATCATCCGACGTGTCTTCTTCACCGGATTTCACTTTCTTTTTGAATCTTTTCTGTACTTTTACACCTGCACTCACTTTTCGCTCGAGGTTTTTGTTTTCTTTTCATTTTTCTTTTTTAGTCACGCGGGGGTTAGGGTTCAGGTGCCCTAATGGTTGCCGCTCAGCCATTAATTGGCTTATTGTGCACCCCCATTCACAGATATTAGGCAGAGTCCCATCCTAAATTCTTAGCGAACATTGAGATTCGTCGGACTATTTTTTCCTGCATTCCCTCCTGATTTGTGCCTAGGAAGATATCTAGACAGGATGCTCGCCTTCTGCACAGGGCAGGGCAATCGAAGACCACGTGCTTTGCGGTTTCTTCTACTTCTCCACACATCCTGCAAATGGGATTTGTTATTTCAATCCCCATTTTCGCTATGTGTGCACTGAATATCCAGTGGCCAGTTATGAATCCTACCACTTTTCGCAGTTCTTTCCTACCCAGTCTGAAAGCATTTGCTGCGTAGGAACTCGATGGTCCTTTTAGCATTCTTTTGGACTGAGCATGTCCCGTTATTCTGTTCCAGCGCATTCGGTGTTCAAGCGACACCCAGTTGGAAGCAGTTTTTCGTACGGCGCTGTATGAAATGCCGTATGCTGGTTCTGGTCCCATGAGGGTGAGATGGGCTCCTTTCTTGGCACACTTATCAGCTCCATAATTTCCAGCTACCCCTGTATGGCTTGGCACCCAAGTAAGAATTACTTTATTGTCTTTTGCCAACGTTTTCAAGGTATTGTGACAGTCCCACACTAACTTCGACGTATAGCTGTGGCTTGCTAAGGCCAAAAGGGCCGCCCGACTGTCCGTGTTCACATAGATGGTCTTTTTGTTGTATTTCCTGTCTATGCATGTTCTGCCGCATTCGATTAGTGCTGCTATTTCTGCTTGAAATACGGTCGTCATTTTGCCAAGGCAAACAATTATGCTATGTCTGGGTCTGACGCCGTAAACGCCGGCTCCTGTACCCGTTAGGGTCTTTGACCCGTCGGTGTACCAAGTGATACTATTCAACATGCGTTGAGGTTCTGTCTGGGCCCATTCGGATCTGCCACTCAAGCTGACACGATATGGTATCTCAGTTTCCACGACCTTGGGCATTCTGTCAGGTGGCATTTCGATGATGTCGCATGTTGTCGTGTATTTTAGTGTGTTTCATAGCATGGTGCTTGCACCAGTTGCCATTGCACTGCATTCTGTATGCAGCCATTTTAGCCTCCCCCTGTATATAGAGATCTAATGGTGGGATGTTTAGCAGTATTTCCAATGCTGCGCTTGGCGCCTGTAATGCTCAGACACGCAGCTCGCTGCACTTTAGAAAGAGTTTTGGCGGCTGTGCTTTGCTGAACTTTAGGCCACCATGCGATCGCACCATACACCATCATTGGTCTGATTACTCTGGGGTACAACCAGTTTACCATTGTCGGAGTTAGTCCCCAGGTGCACCGAATTGTTCGTCTCATCGTCATTAGCGTAATCTGAGAACGGCTTGTGATGCTCGCTAGATGGCTGTTCCAGGTTAGCTTGTCATCTAACCGGATTCCTAGATATTTTGCCTCCCTGGCAACCTTTATCTGATTGCCGAAGAGTTTTGGCACACTAGTAATCTCTGCGATTCGCTGTTTTGTAAATGGTACCATGATGGTTTTCGAGGGATTGACAGACAATCCCTCCGCATCACACCATCTCTCCACTCTGCATTAGTTCCAGGCAGATGCCCACGTGTTTTCTCCGTATTAGAATGATGATGTCGTCAGTATATCTTCGAGCATACCACCCCTGTTCGTTTAGTGAGACAAGAAGGTCGTCGACTACCAGATTCCACAGCTTTGGTGACAGAACGCCTCCCTGTGGACATCCTCTTTCTGTCTTCACCTCTCTTGTGACACCACACAGGGATGCTTGTGCTTTCCTGCTGCTTAGCATGTTCTCTATCCATCGGGTGATTGTCCTGTCTGTGCCTCTGGATTCCAGTTTTGACAATATTGAGCGAGTGCTCGTATTGTCAAATGCTCCTTCGATATCCAGGAACACAGCCAGTGCAACTTCTTCGTAAGTAATGGCTTGCTCTATCTTGCTCACCAAGCTATGCAAGGCCGTTTCGCAAGATTTGCCACTTTGGTAGGCGTGTTGATTGGGATGCAGCGGCTTGTCGCCCAGCACCTTGACCCTCAAATGCCTATCTATCATCTTCTCTAGTGCCTTAAGAAGAAATGACAAGAGACTTATCGGACGATAAGCCTTTGCAGTATCGTAAGAGGGTCTTCCAGGTTTTGGTATGAATACCACCTTGGAGATTTCCCACACCGTAGGTATAACTCCTGTGGCTAGGCTTAGTCTGAACAGATTCACAAGTCTTGAAGTTCTTATGTCGGCCCTTTTTTTGGAGTAGTACAGGATAAATTCCGTCCATTCCAGGCGCCTTGAAGGGATTGAAAGATTGAATAGCCTATGTCACAAACCCATATGTGACTATGGACTTTGCACAAGTCCAGCTATCACGAGTTGCCAGACCGCGGGCAACTTGCCGTTCCTCTCTGATTTCACTCGTTGCTTCGACTTGTATTTCGGTGGATCCCGGGAAGTGCGTACTGAGCATTTTTTTGGTCTCTCTTAGCTTCTTGTTCCAGGAGAGTAGCCTTCATTGGTGTGGAAGTACAAATTTCGGATTGTTGCTTTGTTGATGTTTTTCTTTTGGTCACTGCCTTAACTACTCCCTTGGGAATCGGGACAAGATCCGATATTTTGACACCTGAATGTGATGGTAAATTTGCTCTTGATGTCGATGGTGTGGATTCTTCAACAGTAAAAGACGTTGGCGTAGGTGGCTCCTGAGCATCTGCAGAGGTTGACGATTTGCTTTCAAAGCATCTACAGATATCGAGGAAGTGTGTGGAGGTGCTGGATTAAAACTTCTCTCACGTTCTTCTGTATCCAAGACAAGTTCTCGAAATTCCTTAGCTGCTGCAAAATCCTCTTCAGTAAACTTTTCTGGGTTAAAAGGAAATATCTCAACAGCTTTGAATCCTGAGACTCCCTTTCCTATAGTTGGAACATTCAAGTATGCTATGAATAATGAATAAACGAGCCACGTCATAAACAGTGATCCTTTCGTGTGCAGTCGAAATCATACACAGCAAACAGAGCTTTTTTTAGTGGTCCAAAAACCGTTGGGCCCAGAGGCTGGAGGTGATTTGACGTGTGAGGAGGAATTGTAAGGAGCACGATGTGATTCTCTCTGCAACGAAATGTGACTTTCATGGTTGTCATGGATAAGTAAAATCGGGTCAGCTTCCGTAGCTTTCACATAATTTTGAAAATGTTTTATCCACCTTAGAAATGAATCATCATTCGACCACCCATTGTCAGAAGAAGAAGAAATGCAACATATTGGGCCGTCTTTTTCTAATTGAGGAGACATCCGTTTTCACGGATAAATTATCATTGGGGGAACGTATGTCCCTGCTGCACTGATAGCGCATAAGATGCTAATCTTTTGATCTCGTTCAGCTGAAATGGCAACGCCGACTTGTTTCTGTCCCCTTTTCGCATAAACTTTTCCAGACTTATTCTGGAAAGTGGTTATACCAGATTCGTCGACATTGAAGATTCGATTGCTCTGTATTTTAAACTTGGTCAATCGTTTTTCTAGGTTTTTGAAAATAATTCCTACAGCTTCAGAATTAAATGAGGATATACGATTGAGACTTGTGCCTTCTGGTTGTCGAAGTCTCAACTAGGGATTTCTCTTTATAAAGCACGACAGCCAATCTTTTCCTGCTAGCCCAGATTCCTTGTTGAACTTATGAGGTAGGTGATTAGCTTCTGCGAAGTCAAAAGCTATTCTCCTCAGCTCCCGTGGAGTTATGCTCTTTTTCTTATGGTTTCGTTGAAAATAGGTTTCCTCCCCAAGCGGTCAACTTCTGATCCAGGTTTCAGATGGTGACGCAGTGTTGATTCGGGAATGCCGAAATTTCTTGCAGCCTCGCGTACTTTAGCACCTGAGTGTATAGCAGCCAAAGCATTATTGCGCTGTTCAATGGTCCAGCTCTGTCGTTGGGTCTTTTTTGACAGTTTCTGACCATCTGAAATTAGTTAACATGTTGAAGTCAATAATATGGGGCAATATAGCGCAGTGTGGAGTAATATCGAGTTTGTTTTGATTTTTATAACCAAAATTCGGTTGTTAACGAATGAAAATAGAAAACATACATAGGGATAGGTCCTCGAAATATGCTAGAAAATATTTGTATATAGGAAAGATCGATGACTGAATATAGTACACTTACCTTACTTATTTCTTAACCACTAAAAATTATAAAGAAAACACGTGTACGAATACTTCGATTTACTGCGGTCAACTGAATGCATAGAGAAAGTAATAAGAGAGTGTTCGTACCCGTATAAACAGCTGGCATCGCGTCGATCTGAGCGCACCCCTTGCGGGTGGCAGAACTAATTCTTAGAGACGGGATATTTGAATTTGGTAGTTTGGATTAAGGGTAGGTAAATTTTACAGTTTATCTTAAAATTGTTTATTATATAATTATTTCATTCCAAAAAATAACATTATATTTCATTTTTTTCTAATGATATAAATATAATAAACAATTTTGAGAGAAATAATTTAGGTAATATATATATTAATTGAAACAGCACACATTTAAATTGTTTATTAACCTGCACATAATATAAAAACAAATTAATAAAACATTTCTTTATAATACAAAAGTCTGTTATTTATATATGGTATTATATATACAATATTAACTTTAAAATTCTTATTCTAGTAGTTAACGATATCAAAATACAAAAAAATGTGATAAGATTACTAATATTTCCTATTATTAAAAAAATATTCTAATATCACTTAACAGGGTTACAACACAATTTTCAGTCATTTTTCCTGACAATTCCTGAACAGAAAAACATAATTTTTCCTGATACACCCACAATAAATAGACATTTATACAACAGTACATTTTTCAAAATAAATTCTACTGCAGCCTCCACCTTCCCCATAGCTGCCCAACTCTCACTTTTTTTTAATTCTTTTATTCCAGAAAACAATAAGATTTACATAACTTGTACATTTAGTTTTTTTAAATTAATTGAAAGGACAAAACATGTGAAACAGAGAGAAACCCACAGTTGTATAAACACACAATGAATCCATGAACATATAATTAACAAAAACTAAAAGTAAAAAATGGCACACTAGCTTGAATATTGAATAATGTTTTAAATTGGTAACACAAAACATGAAAAAATTATCTATATAATTAATTTATCATACAGTTACATCTTATTACTAAAGTTAATCTAATATTACATATCAAATGGCACATTAAGTTATTTTAAAATTATCGACAACAAAAACCACAAATATTTTAATAAAAAGGATTTAAAAAGTAGATTCCCCATTTCCACGAAAACAGGAACAGGTCTGAAACAAAAAATATTGAACGCAGTACATTGTTACCAAAAAAAAAATTATTTTTGTTTGTTAGTCCTCTTACTATGATTATAATATTTTTTAATTAATAAGGGGACACAAACTTTCATGATTTGAAAAAATAAGTATGATTTACGTTCTCGACAAGTGACCAATCAAAATTTATATGATCTTTTGCAAAGAGTTCTTGTTTCCGTAATATTTTCTAAATGACCTAAAAGTGGTGAAAAATGATAAACAATTAAACAATGTCATGCAGAATGGAAACAAATTTTACGACTTCTCTTTGTACATAAATTGGACGTGTTTTATCATCACTTTCTTTGAAGGAAGTGAAAGTATGGTGAACATCTAAAATATCTGTCTGCAAATTAGCCTCACATGCTTCGCAATTAAAAGTTGTAATTTTTCTAACAACTAAACCAGAAACATAGCTTATTGCCTGACCGTCAAAATTTGAATAATTGAATTCTGTATCTGAAAACGGGAAATCAATATTTTCCAATTCATTGATAATATTAGAAGTCAATGGTTTTGGTTCATTAATTTAAAAAAGAATTCAAGTTGTCTAATAAACTGCAGTCATCTGCTTCATAATTGTTGTTGTAGTTCTTGGCAGTAATTAAACTATTTAAAATTGACGAAGTGATCTGAAATATTTACTATTACAATTTTTTGCAATACAACTATAAGAAATTTTACCTGATGATGTCATTTTAAAGGTTCACTTACTTTTATTTACTTTCGTAGAATTAATGCTAAATAAATTCAAAAAAATACTTACCCTTGTAACGGCTAATTTTTCGCAATTGTTATTTTTGACATTGTCACTTTGAATTTGACAAACACAAGCCAGATTCACACCAACCAATGTAAGATTGATTGTGGATATTTCCATTTTTAATGACTTAAAAGTTAAGGCTCTTGGATATTTCATAATATTTATCGATAGTAAAGGCAATATGTTCAAATTTATTTTCGTTTGTATAGTTTCAAATTATTTTATTCTATTTTGCTTATGTAAAACAGTCTTGTAGCTTGCGCGACTACGGAGACTCCATGCGCGGGAGGCGGCGCATTAACGTTGTGCCACTTGCCGCCTATCCATCAAATCGCCTCTTATATTATTTGTCTATGACTGAATGCTCCCAGCGAGCCCACACCTGTTCAACATAGTGGCCAACGAGGAACAACGTACGTGTTGCCAGATTTCTCTTTTCGCTATTCGTCTCTTTTATTTTGTGTTGCGCAATATTGCCTCACTGCGCGATATTACCCCCCTTTCCCCTACTATTTAGAAGATGCTGGAGGATCTTTATTAAATTGTTTTATTTAACGAAATATATTATGTTCTTGATTTTATTACTCGAAATTAATTGACGAATTTGCCGATGCAAAAAGTCGAAAAGTTTGTTTTTAAGTACTTAAGTAATAATGGAATATTTTCTGTGATTTTATTTAATGAATGAGGTTATTTATTTCATTTTTATACTATTTAGAAGATGTTAAGAATTTTAACAATTTGTTTTATTTAACGAAATATATTATGTTTTTAATTTTATTTGGTTAATAAAGATTTAAGAATTGATTATTTATTTTATTTAAATATATTTTAAAATATCTACATTAATTAATTTGGTGTCATGGGGGGGGGGTGTGTCGGAAAATACTATAACTCGCCCCGGGCGCCAGGGAACATTGCTGCGGGGCTGTGAACTGCCTCACTTTGTTGTCGTGTTCCTTTTAAAATAAGTGAGGTGAGGTAAACAGAGGTTTCTATCTCCCTTCTTACCGATCGTAAGTTACCTCGAGACTGCCCTCAGCAGTGAGATTTCCGAACTCATCGAGAAAGTAAGGCTAAGTCTGTTTTTGGTTTTTCGACGGATCATAAGCAATTAAAATTCTTGATTATTTGAATAATGATGATTCTAGTTTCTGAAACATCTAGAATATTCAGATGATGATGATGAAAGTTCAAACTCAAGTGAAAGCGAAAATCATACATCAAATGACATTTATAACACGTCGCCTCAGTTGATTCTATTTGTCGTTCCTTCTAATCAAGAGGTATATTTAATTCACATTACGCATCATGGTTAAAGCTGATAATCCCAATTCATTGAGTTTAACCGTGATGTCATTTCCGTTTGGGTACACCTCCCCTACCTGCCGTTGGGTTTACCAACTTCATTGTTGGTGAAGGTGGTTAAAGTTGAGCTTGAACATTTGTTTACAAATATAATGATATTGAAAAATGGAGGATTATAATATGGAAACACTCAAATTACAAATCAATGGAGCGGATGTCGAAGTACGAAACACACGGGGAAATGTACAAAGATTACGAAATGATAAATATTAGGAAAGTGAAGTATTTTTTTAGGTAATTTAATTTTTCCAGATGACAAGCTCCTTAAACAATATGTTTTGGATCTATAGGCATCAAACTGTCTAAAAGAAATGGTGGAATAAAATCCATTTATATTGATGACAATGATCATATACCTGAACAAATGCAAGAAACACAGGATCAGAGTATAGATAGCATTGTTATCGATTCTGATGCAGACTGCAATGAAACTTAGTCAAATCCAACATGTAAGGCCTGCTCAAAGTAGTCTGCGGTTTTGAAATGTAACACATAATTATGTATTTTCATTTTTCAGGGCAATTCGCAGGATCATCAACGTCCAATATAGCATCACCTATATCATATGATATTTTTTAGTACAGGAAAACTGCCAAACGTCGTATAAGAAATGCATAAACTAAACACAGACGTACTGGGTCTTAGCAAAGTAAGATGGCCTGAATCAGGTACATAAAAAACAAACAATGGATGCATATATTACTCTGGGGGAAACGGACAGAAATCACCAATATGGTGTTGCTGTGATCATTACGGACAAAGTGTCACAACCAGTCACGGACCTTTTACCTTTGAATGTCAGAATCATGATGATAAAACTAAAAACAACTCACAGAATTATGAACATCATTCAAACTTATGCCCCCACGAACGACAGACCCGTTGATGAAATAGAGCAGTTTTACGGGAAATTCGAGAAATAACGCGCATCACCAATAAAGGCGAAATAATAATAGTATTTGGTGACTTGAATGCCAAAATAGGCGAGGAAGCCGATGGCGATCACGTGGGGGCTTATGGCCTTGGCGTAAGAAACGAGAGGGATGACAGACTGGTTCAGTTCTGTAATGAACGGAACCTCATGATAACTAATACTTTTTTCAAACTGCACCCTAGGTGACTATATACATGGACCTTCCCCCTAGACACACAAAAGAAAATATAATAAGAAACCAGATAGATTGCATTATGATTGCATCATATTTTAAAAATATGTTAAATCTGTAAAAACGTATCGCGGTGCAGATATCGGCAGCGACCTTAACCCTGTGGTAATGAATTTCAAAATGCAGCGCTTTCAAAAAGTACAAAAAACACACACACGCAAAAATATAGACGGTGATAGACTTAAAAACCAAGACATAAAACGTGTTATAAGGAAAGGACTTGAGAACAAAATGAAAAAATTAGAAGGTCAGTGCCAACAGAGGTAGAAACGGTTTGGAGCAACGTAAAAACTGCTATAATAGAAACTCAAAAACAAGAAATTGGTTACGTGACATATAATAAGAAGTAGGGATGGATGAACTCAGAAATATTAGATCTAGTGTCAGGAAGGAGGACACAAAAACAAAATCTAGTGGAATACAAAAAACTCGATGGGGCAGTTAAGAACAAATGCAAAGAAGCAAAACAAAAGTGGCTATCAGAGAAATGCTCTGAAATTGAAAACCTCCAAAGAAAACACGAATCTTTCAACTTACACAAGAAAGTCAAAGAAATTAAAAATCTGAACAAAAAAACACCAGTTGCAATACTAAGGGACAATAGCAACGAAATAATAACAGAAACTGAAGCCAAACTTAAAAGATGGAAAGAATATGTCGAAGACCTGATCAATGACAATAGATCAGAATTGCCACCAAGAACCGACGATTAAATAAATGAAAAGGGACCCGACATAACGAAAGAGGAAGTCATACATGCTATTAAACCCAAAAAAAAACAGAAAAGAAACTGTCCCAGATAAGACACACGCAGAAGTACTAAAACTTATAGCAGACGAAGAAGGAACCGGATTGTACATATTAACTTCACTACTTAACGCTGTCTATATAACAGGTACTATACCCTCAGACTGGCTCAGGTCAAAGTTTATAGCATTTCCAAAGAAAAACAACGCATCAAAATGTGACGAATACCGAATGATCAGCCTAATGTCTCATGTTCTTAAGGTATTTTTAAGAATAATTCATACGCGCATCTACAAAAAATGCGAAAGTCAGGTAGATGGCTGTCAGTTTGGATTTCGGAATGGTGTGGGTACAGGGGAAGCACTGTTCTCTCTAAACGTCTTTATTCAAAGATTCAGAGATATGAACGTGAATGTATTTTCATGTTTCATTGATCACAAAAAAGCGTTTGATTGCGTTAAGCGTGACAAACTATTGGAAATTCTTCAAGCCACGGGAAGAGATGAAGTAGAGATCATAATTATTTCACAGTTGTACTGGCACCGAACAGCAGACCTTAAAATTGAGCAATCAACATCAGAGGCTATTACAATGAAGAGGGTAGTAAGGCAAGGTTGTATCCTGTCACCACTTCCGTTTAATTTGAACGTATATATTTTTAATGACCGTTAATACTCAATTTCTTATATTTTCATGGGTTTCGGTCGGAAATAAAATCACTTGCTTATAGTGGTAACGTTTCGGTCTATTTTATTTAAACCATTTTCTAACAGTAGTAGACAAACCTCTACGGAAGCATAATAAAAAAAAAAAGGTATGAAAATGGTTTAAATAAAATAGACCGAAACGTTACCACTATAAGCAAGTGATTTTATTTATGACCGAAACCCATGAAAATATAAGAAATTATGTTTAATTTGTATTCTTATTTAGAGAAGCGCTGCAAGGGGTTCAAAGAGGAATCAAAATCAATGGAGGCGTTGTAAATAATCTGAGGTACGCCGACGACTGTGTAGTGCTGGCAGATAATCTGGCCGATTTACAAGACTTTATGAACCGTATGGTAAGCCATAGTGAACGGCATGGACCACTCATGAATGTGTCTAAAACTTACCTTCTTGTTTTTTCAAAGACAAATATAATTGCCCATTTATCCATTAACGATATACAGAGAGAACAAGTAAATTCATTCAAATACCTGGGGACTATCATTAATAATCAGTGCGACCACAAGATCGAAATAAAAGCACGAATTGAGCAGGTCAGAAAAATATTAATATGGAGCAATTTTTCACGTGACGCAAACTGAGCCTATAACTTCGAATCCGCATGATCAGATGCTATATATTTTCAAACTTGTTATATGGCAGTAAAGGGTGGACTCTCGATGCGTCTACAGAAAAAAAGTTGGACGCGTTTGAGATGTACCTATACCGTCGTATGTTAAGAATATCGTGGGTGCAGAAAATCATCAACACAGAAGTCCTTGCGCGGATGAAAAAATCGAAGAACTGATGCAGATTGTTAAGGAGAGAAATACGAAATGTATAGGCCACATAATGAGAGGCAAAAGTTACGAACTCTTGAGACTGATCATTTAAGTAAAAATACACGGGAAAAGATCAGTGGGAAGACAGAACTCCTGGCTGAAAGACTTAAGGAGATGGTTTGGATGTACCTCAATTGACATCTTCAGAGGCGCTACATCCAGAATAATGGTTTCCAGTTGGTTCGCCAACATCCAACGGGAGACGGCGGATTGAGAAGTAGACATCATATGATGACCAGCATGATTTGCATCTAAGAAGTTATTGTAATGTATTATTATATTGCAATGGTGAGATATTATATTCTTGTAGATTCAGGAAAGATTTGGACTACTGGGAAAAAACCAACCAATAAGGAAATTAACTGTCTCGACCCTTATTTCGTGGAATCTACTCATATTAGTGTTTTAAATGAAACTCATAGTCTAGTCAACATGTACCATTTTTCCTAAAATTTTTGTATAGTCTCCGAAAATTACGATCATGGTCTCATTCGATTCGGAAAATTATCTAGAAAGTTTAAGGAAAAGTTTCAAAAGGGGCCGAAAAAAATTGCAAAAGTTGTAAACAATTAAGTGAAAAAAAAGTAGGGGTTTGGTTTTTTTCGAATATCTCGAAAAATAATGTGAAAAAATTTCATATCTCGACATTAAATTTGGAAAAATTTAAATTTAATGTCGAGATAAAAACCACGATAACTATTGAACAAAAGCCTTAAGATTTTTTTTACTTCGTGGAGTTATTGGTATTAGACTAAGAAATAGATCACCGTAAAAAAAATTCTAAAATTTCGTTTTTTCGCTTTTTTATTGACAATTGAAAATTAAAAAAAAGTTTATAAAATTATTTTTTTGTTGATATCTTATATGTTTTGATTTCTGATGGTTAAAAGCTACATAAAAATAATTTTTTTAAATTTTTTACTACCATTATTTAAGAAATTATTATAAACAAATACATTGTTTATGAGCAAATCAAAAAAAATTTTTTGTAATCTATTTATTAATACAAATTATCATTTTTAGAGAAAAAACGGTTCCTTAAAATTTTTTTTTTGTTTATAAAAATGGCGTTTGTTAATTAACAATGGTTTTTTGAGTCTAAATTTTAAAATTAAAGAACCGTCTTTTCTCTAAAAATCATAATTTTTATTGTTCTTTTAGATACATAAAAAAAATTTATTCGTTTTTTCTTTGTTTATTTAATAAACAATTTGTTGTAAACAAATGTATTTTTTCCGTTTATTTTTTTAGTACTTAATCCCGAGATAAAAACAGCCATGTGTCGTTTTATATGAAAAATTTTTTTTTCTATTTTTTACATAACTTCTAATATTATTATGCCTTTAAATTTGTCCTATTCATGTGCTCTTTTGCTGTTATTATTAAAATTACTTCGAAACAATTGCAGATACGTCTATAACACTTCAAGTCTTTATTTTGTTATCTATTAATTCATTAACAACTGAAGCCATTTATTGCAGTTCTAGCTCAATTATTTCTTTAATTATTAACTATTAATTATTAAAAAAAATTGAAAAGAATTCATAAGATTAATCTGATTAAATATCAAAAATAGTTCACTTTACTTGCCAATCAGAAAATAAAATCCTACATTATTTCAAAAAATTATAAAAGATAATAGTTAGTTAATAATATTTGAGGCTTAAAAGTATGAGAAGAATTTTTTTTCAAATTTTTTTAATAATTAAATAAATAATGGAGCTAGAACTGCAATGCAATGGCTTCAGTTGTTAATGAATTATTAGTTAACAAAAAAGACTTGAAGTGTTATAGACGTATCTGCAATAGTTTCGAAGTAATTTTAATGATAACAGCAAAAGAGCACATGAATAGGACAAATTTAAAAGGCATAATAATATTAAAAGTTATGTGAAAAATTAAAAAAAAATTTCATATAAAACAACACATGGCTGTTTTATCTCGGGATTAAGTACTAAAAAAATAATAAACGGAAAAAATACATTTGTTTATAACAAATTGTTTATTAAATAAACAAAGAAAAAACGAAATAAATTTTTTTTTTATATATCTAGAAGAACAATAAAAATTATGATTTTTTGTGAAAAAACGGTTCCTTAATTTTAAAATTTAGACTCGAGAAACCATTCTTAATTAACAAACGCATTTTTTAGCAACAAAAAAATTTTTTAAGGAACCGTTTTTTCTCTCAAAATCATAATTTGTATTAATAAATAGATTACAAAAAAATTTTTTGATTTGCTCATAAACAATGTATTTGTTTATAACAATTTCTTAAATGATGGTAGTGAAAAATTTAAAAAAAATATTTTTATGTAGTTTTCAACCATCAGAAATCAAAACATTCAAGATATCAACAAAAAAAACTTTTATTCATAAACTTTTTTTTAATTTTTAATTTTCAATTGTTAATAAAAAAGCGAAAAAACGAAATTTTGAAATTTTTTTACGGTGATCCATTTGTTAGTCTAATACCAATAACTCCACGAAGTAAAAAAAATCTTAAGGCTTTTGTTCAATAGTTATCGTGGTTTTTATCTCAACATTAAATGTAGAAAAATTATTTGATTAACAAATCCATAATTTATGAAAAAATTGGGATGAAAATTTTTTGACCACGTATTATTGTTTATTTATGTATCCCAATGCTACAATAATTTTTTTATTCCTTAATATCCATATTTAATATGTTTAAATAATTTTATTATGTTGCTACGTCAGAATGACGCAACGCGCGCGGAAGCCCAATCACCCGGTTTGCGCTCATTTTTTAAGGCTTTGTAAAAATTATGAATATTGGAGGTACAGTTCCGGGAGTCGGGATTTTTTTTTAGCAAATTTGCTGATCTTTTCAGATCTTTTTTCAAATTTGAAAAATTTTCATTATTTTTCGAGATATTCGAAAAAAACCAAACCCCTACTTTTTTTTCACTTAATTGTTTATAACTTTTGCAATTTTTTTTCGGCCCCTTTTGGAACTTTTCCTTAAACTCTCTAGATAATTTTCCGAATCGAATGAGACCATGGTCGTAATTTTCGGAGACTATATAAAAATTTTAGGAAAAGTGGTACATGTTGACTAGACTATCACTGTTTCTAGCTAATTCCACAATATAGTCCCTTAGAAATTTTGAAATCCCATACAGTGAACAGTTACGAGCATACAGATTAAAAAAACCAGATAAATCCCACGACGCAAAACATCTACTTGACACCAATCATTCATTGACACCTATCACAGAACTAGAAGTGCCGCATATTTGTGAAAAGAAGCATGAACTGGATTTCCTTGAAGCATTGGAAATTAGAAGACATTTAAGAAACCCACAATATGAAGTTGTTAATGAACAGATGAATCTAGGGAGTTCTCCACTAATAAACTGTCTTCTTATAAAGATCAGCAGATATAGTTTTCCTGGTTTTCTATATCATTGCACAGTTATACTGATCTTAAATGGAAAAATTATATCCAGGATATCACCATAGGGCTAATAATATCTAAGCTTCAATATTTGTAATATCACATCTTCTTCTTTTTTCTATAAACATATATTGAGTCAATCACAAGTTAGGTCACTTCTTGGTCCAGCCAAAAATAACTACTAAACATTAGGTAGGCATCAAATGAAATGTAACTTCTGTCATTCTTTTGATGATATTGATTTATCGAAACAATTGTCATTTTTTTAGAATTTTCAACAATTATTATATTGTGGAATTAGCTAGAAACAGTGAGTTTCATTGAAAACACCAACTGATAAGGATATTGAAGCTATAGATTTCTTTTTAAGTTTACGTATAAATGACCGTTATATGAAATGCTTCAATGATAAGAAATGGGGCCATAATATTTTATGGCGTGAAATACCCAGAAGAATGAATGAGGCAGGATAATGGGTAGGAGAAGGCCAGCTGGCTACTGATAAATTGAAGCATCAATTTAAAAACTTAACAACTATTTACATACATTTTGTTGCCTATGTCAAAAGAACAACAGGAAGAGCCAAAAAAGATCCACCTCAATTCTAGGATGAATTGCATAAAATATTTGGTGAGAAAGAGAAAACGAATCCCAAACCAATTATTGATTGTGAGTTGTATACTTCTGACAAAAATTGTTTCTACAGAACCTCTCGCTAGTATAAATTAGGTGGAGAATAATGTCTCTGAAAATCCATTGGAAAGAAGTGAGGCTTCCACTGTTATCACAATCAGTTGCCAAAGAAAAATCCATTCAAAATAAACGGTTTTAAGGATTGACACTAACTTTTCCGCATCTGTGAGATGCTCATAAAATCATACAATTGACACTAGTATATACTTCAAGGGATGTATCGTGCTAACAAACTGACATTTTTCTAAAAATAACCAAAAAGTCGTATATCGTCGGTTAAGAAGTGACACCTCGTAAGTAACAATAACCTCATTTTACAGGAGACACAAAAAACGTTTTAAAAAAGAAAGAAAAACTATATTGATCTCATTTAATGTGATTCTAAATGTATTAGTTGTTACGTGACATAATATTTGATGAATATTATGTATTTGTGATATTTTCATATAAATATTGCAGATACGTGCTCTCACTAGCATTTTTATTGATATAGAACATATACGGGGTATCACTAGAAAATTACTGAAATAAAAGTATCGTTGGCTTTCACACTTTGTTTCATTACTAATAGAAAAATAAACAATAATTATTCACAAAATCCAAAATAATCAATCAAAACCAAATTCTTTGAATTATATTGGAACCACTGGAAAAAAATCCGCTTCAATCGTGTGGTAGACTATCATAAAATGTATGACAATCTTTGAGAATAACTTTCTTCAACTCCTGTAGGTGCTCATATTTTTTTTTGTTTATTTTCAAGGGGGCGGTCTGAAGTTGTTTCAATTGTTTCAAATCAAAAACACTACGTCTGTTTTTGCGATGAGGCAGACTTGACTTGGATATTGCCGTCTGGGGTATATTTTATCATTTTTATGTCATTTACTGTTGGATCATTGATTTTTTTTCGTGGCCTAATAGATTAAAACTGACCATAGTCTCTAACAAAGTCAAACGAAATTGGCCTAACTTCATAAGGATCGTGGGGAGATGCGCTTATAGCTTAGAGTGTTACTTTATGGTAATCACTTGGTAAATAAATATGTTTATTCTTCAGCATCTTTTCAATGGTTGCGTGAACTGAGTCTGCTTCCATTTGTGTGTGGCCATTTTCGAGAAACTTCTGATAAATTGTCACGTTCTTAGCTACACTCAAAGAAAGCAAGGCATTAGACATAATACAATTCTTGTTCTGATAGCCGCAGCCATCACTCCAAACAATTACTGGTTTCATATTATCAAGTAAAACATCAAGTAAATAATCTACAATACAACTTGCAAACGTGTTTGCAGATAAGTCGGCGTCTGTTTCAGTAAACCAATAACAACGAGCTTGATGGGTTACATTATTGTAGACTATGAAATTGTGGCAACTCAGCTTAGTTTTGTAGTACAAAGACGAGGAATTTAATAAAGGACACACCTTCACTGCTTGTACATCCTGGGTTATCACAATGCATTTGTCACTTGTCCCTTCTCTGGAATCTGCAGCTTTGAGTTCTCTAGCCCTATTTTTTCTCTCAATATGTTTGTCATAAGTGCCCTTATCTGTTGATCCCACTTCATAGCTGATGCAAGTGTCACATCGATCCTTTTTTGGAGCTTGAAATGAGATTAGTGTTTTTAAATGAAACTCAAGGTCTCTACTTAACTCCACAATATAATACAAGTTATTGAAAATTCTAAAAAATTGACAATTGTTTCGATAAATCAATATCATTGATTTATCGAAACAATTGTCAATTTTTTAGAATTTTCAATAACTTGTATTATATTGTGGAATTAACTAGAGACCTTGAGTTTCATTTAAAAACACTAATATGAGCATATTCCACGAAGTAAGGGTCGAGACAGTCAATTTCATTGAAATGAGATGTTTTTGTTGTCAACTATCTTATCGAATGTGAAGCGACACACGGGACGTATGTTTTCTCCTTTGTCGTGACAAAGCCTTTTGTATTCTTTTTATACGTCCGAGATGTTATTCCCATAAATTGGTTCAATGTATAACTTATTTGTTGACGCTCTACAATAATGCGATGGCAGCTTCGGCATCGCATCTAAGAATTCATTTAAGATTGTTTTTGCTGCAGCAGTACTTAGAGGTGCAACGGAAAGTTTTCGGTTGCTACGAAGGGTGCTTGAAGATGGATGCATCCTAAAACAAATTTCCCCAGGGATGGGGTTGATACAGTGATATACGCTCCACTCTTTGTAGCCAAATGTTGACTGAAAAAATTATTTGCACACTGTTAGAATTTCATCATTTTTATTCCTCATAGAATAAATGGAAGATGCTTTTCTTCGCGAAGTTTCATTGGGTGTTTTTTTTTGTTCTTTTTATAGGTGCCTTTGTAACCAAAGAAGAAATGTATACTTTCCTTTGGTCCCAAGTCATCTTGGACCAAAACATGTCAAATAGGAGTTTTCTCTCAGCTTCACTCATTTTATTACAATCTCTTCTTTTTGATTTTTTGCATAGCTCAGAAGTACAACATGGTCTCATTTCTCATGGCTTTCGATCACCACCTCTTTTTGCTTTCTCCCCTTTATTTCTCTTCCAGCCTACGTAAGTCTTGCCTTGTTCTCTCAATTTCTTATTTTTCATATCATTCCAACTTTCAGAACATTTTATTTTACGACGTTTTTTGGTAGCTGGTACATTTCTATCTCTGATTTCGTTGTCTTCTCTTTTTAACATTTGATCGACCTCTCTTACCCGTTGAAGCAAATCTCCCATCGCAGAATCTGAAGAGGCATAGCTCTCTCCATCAACCCAGTCAAAATCATTGCCATTTTCTTTTTCTCCACTAGAACTTATTACCAAATCGTTATTATACTCGGTCCCAACTGTATTACTTCCATGTTCTACATACAATTCTCCTACGATTATTCCGTTTTGGACGTTTTCCGTTTGATATTCAGTGGTGTTATTATTAATCATGTCATGCTGCAGTGCTGAAATAAAATGTACATTTAGTGAAAATATTTCATGCCACTATAAGATAACCTTTACCCTCCAGTGGATGTAGCATATGTTAATCTGTGAAAAACCATTCAGCAGCCTCCAGGACATCTTCTGACAAAACTATATTATTAGTTAAACCAGTTTTAGACTCTTTTATATTTTATTTTCCTTTGTTCTCTCTGCAGAGCAAAATCATTTTTTTACCACGACTTTCCATTTTCAATAACCAATCATTACAATCTTGAATTAACATAACTAATTAACAAATAATTCAATAGTTTTCTCAAGTATTTTTCTATTGTTGATAAAGTAATACTGAAGATACGTGTCATTTCAGAACAGATGCAGCCGCTAATGGAAGTGATAACTCGTATCTTCGTCATTATTTTTGTAGTTCACGGCATATCTTTTTACTAGTTTATAACAACAAATATCAATATCTCAAATTATTGTTGGATTCATACTGTAAATATTATATCATGCATTAACCTTCAATACATCTTTGTTCTTTTGAAAATAATAGGAATTGCACAGTACAGTAGCTGTTCACTACCACCTGACAAACGACTGACACGAGAGCTAACCTACATACGAGTCGCCACTTCAGTTACAAGATAGCACCAGATATCCATGGGATGTTCTGACACTCTTCGATTTGGAAGATATATCCAAATATTATAGGGTTATTCTGGAGATAACTAAAATATCTGTGGGTATACCTAAATCGATTATTCATTATAAGTCCAGTTGGAATATCCTCAGATTATTCTTCTTAGAATATTCGAATCAAATAGTTCTAAGAATATTCGATGATTATTGATTTTTGTTCAATCGCTCTTTCTGGGCATGCGTCAGTAGCTGCAGTCTGTGGTTGCAGGTTGCAGTTGACAGTAACGACCAGCAGTGATGAGTGAAAAATAGCGGTGAAATAGTAATAGTATTTTATGATTAATCATTTTTGAACGTTAATTAATCAGTCAATTTTTTGCCAGTGAGAAGTTGTTCAAATTTGTTTCTACGGTGTGTCCTATGCTACAGGTGGAACTAATACATACGATCTCACGCATCAAAACAGGTACGTTTTATTGTACTTTTGTATTGCCTGTTGATTTATCCATATTTTTTTTAGAAAATTATCGAGTTGCTGCTAAAACTTCCAATAAATGATGAGGCAAAGTTTGAAGAAGTTGAGTCAGCTTTGAAGTTGAACATTCAATAATATATCTAAATCAAAATGTAACTGCCTGGGAATATTGGAGTATTTATGTGTTACTTTTCATATTTTAATGCATGACAATATTCAAATAATTGTTGATTTCCTAAATTTTTGCAACAAAATTAATGGATTAATGTTTTCAATTGTAATTTTTCCTTTTATCATATAAATTATAGCAAAAGAATGCTTGTAACTGAGTAGAAATTAACCTCGTTGCTAAAGGTAAAACAAAATTTTATTTTCTCAGGTAGTTTCATGTAATTATGTTACCGAGATGTATGCTATGAGTTCCTTAATCAAATTGCCTATAGTTACCCCTATTCGTTTTATTAATTGGGATTTACTTGAAAGCTCTACTCAACTGGTAATCTGATAATTGAGAATTAAATTAGTTCTGACATTTGGTAAATAAAAGTAATTGTTGGTCAATTATCTAGTTTCATGCATATGTATACTGTTCACACAAATGAAAGCGGTCTTATTTTGTTTCGTTTGTTATAACTTTGCTTATAAACCGTAATTTTTACAACTTATGAGATTAACTTCCAAATTAATACAATTTTAGGTTGTACCTCTGGGAAGATTGGAAGGTACTTATTTGTAACAATATATTAAAAGATTCTTGCAAAAAATCCTGATAGAGTATTTAATGGAGGACTACAGTATGCATGGATAAAAAGGGAAAAATGCTTTGGAAAAACAAAGCTCTTTGAAGCAATAGTAGGTATAATCATGTTATTTTATTTTGGAATGTACATGTAAATTAATTTAATATAGCATGTACAAGAAACAAGTAACTTCTAATAACTATTTTGTTTGGAATATTTTGCTTTTCACTTGTCTCCTACAAGACTTTTTTTTGGAATTACATGTTTGTTTAATTTCATCTTTTTAGTTCCAGTTTTTGAGATTACATTTGTAGTTGTTATACATACATACACAAAAATCACAGAATAGAAATAGCTTACTAGCAAAAAAATAACTATTTTGTTGTTTCATATGCCGTCCTAAAGTTGGACAAGAACATAACAAACAAAGAATTTTAATTGAAAACAGGAATTTTTCTTAGCCAAATGTAAGGAACGGCAGAAATCGGTTCCAAAAAATGTCGTTGAGTATGGAGGAAGTCAGTGAATTTTGTATTCTCGGATTTGAAAATGATGTTAGTTTCAGTTATGTTATGAGGTACATCTTATATTTATGTATGAATAAATTAAATTTAACTCTATGTTTCCCGTGCTTTAATTTTTTCAATTAAATTTTTTTTCCTATATATACAATTCGGAATTTCGAGAGATTCCTTAGATATTTGTGAAATATATACCATGGAACTCAGGATCATGGTACACCCCCTTTTCTCCTTTAGTTTCAGATAATATTTATTTAAATTTAGGACATCCTGTATGCTTACTGAACGACACTTATGTACATATCAATTATTATTTTCCGCTTCCACAGGGAGTGATACCAACTTCCGATTTTCAAATGGAACACTCTGTATATTATGACATGGTCGGTTAGGGATGATTCTAAGGAATCCAAGGATACCAGAGGTTTGATGGTAATATCTCCAAAGACTACGGAGAGATATAGCCAATCAGTTTTCCAACAATCTCGAAAAGTGTGAGAGAGATGGTTTCCTTGGCGGGTGATTCTATTCTCTCTCACACTAATGGAGCTTATGGATAAAATGATTGACGATATCGAACGAAAGTTGGTATCACTCCCGGTGGAACAACAAGTTGAAAAAGAATTGATATGTACAATACTGTCGTTCATTAAATATACAGGATCTCCCAAATTTCAATCAATTATCTTTGAAACTAAAGATGAAAAGGGATGTGTACTATGATTCAGTGTCACCCACTCACCAGGTATCATCCATTTTGCTATATATGTTCCATAGATATCCTTATAATATTCCTAATATTACTTGGATATTTGTGGAATATGCATATTGGAATGTTCTATGAATATTCTGGGTTATCTTGCTATATACATTCAACAGATATCTTCAGAATATTCTTGAATATTCATTGGAAAATTTTGAAGAATATCCATAGAATATTTAAAAAAATTCCCATTTCATGGACAATAGAATATTCGGAAAAGGATATAAATATTTAAAGTGGGTCCACAGAATATTGCAATATCCGAAAACGAATATTTTTAGTACGTCCATTGAATATCTAGTGCTATCTGGGTTTAATGCACTAACTTTCTACGAGGTGACACTACTCACTCTTTTTCGCCATTAATACTGTTCTAATAGATAAGTGGAATCACTAGAAATATCCGTCTTGTGTATCAGAGAAAGTTGGTACCGATAACTGAACTTGACCAATTTTGTTAGTTACGAGGTGTTACTTCTTAACCGACGATATCTGAATTTATAGGTCCCGCCGTACCCGCTCTAGTCAGTTGAAAATCAATATGGTATATCTGTGAAACAACTTGATTAATATTCAAATGCAGGTTAGTGAGGTTAAGTTAACACATCCTGGTAGATAGTAACGGATTATTTCACAAAGTGGATGGAAATTTATGCGATCCCGAATCAAGAGGCCACAACTGTCGCGGATGTACTGGTGAAAGAATTTATCATCCGATATGGAGTGGCCTTGGAAGTCCACAGCGATCAAGAGCCAGGTATTACAGGAAATTTGTGACAAGCTGGGAATGAAGAAGACCAGGACAATAGCGTTGCATCCACAGTCAGATGAAATGGTCGAAAGAATGAACAGGACCATTGGAAAATACCTGTCTAAAGTTGTTTTCAGCGATCAGAGAGATTGGTATCAGTATCTTTCCCTACTAACGGTGGCTTATCGATCTGCCATAAATAAGTCCACGGGTAAAATACCTGCAAAAATCATGTATGAACGTAAAATAAGGCTTCCTTGTGACCTGGCGTTTGGCTGTCGGCCTGGCGAAGATCTAGCAGGAGAAGACCACGTGATTTAATTCAGAAGAGGGATGGACGATGTGCACAAATTGGTTCGAACGAATCTTCAAGTTTCCAGCGACAGAATTAAAAAACGGTACGACACGCAGGCAGGCAGGCCGGTAGTTTCAAAGAGAGGGACAAAGTATGGTTACACAACTCGACAGGGAGCAAAGGATTTTCTCCAAAACTACAGAAATCATGGGAAGGTCGGTACTTAATAAGGAAGAGGATCGATGACGTCATCTATGCATAAACAAGATCCCCAATGGAAAACCGAGAGTAGTTCACCAAAACCGATACAACAACGATCTGACCTAGCCTTCGAAGAATTTATGGGTGCATACGGAAATACCGGGAAAGCTAGATACGCAGTCACTACAGAATAAATACGAGAATTTTTCACGCTCCCAGAAGATACACTGACAGATAACATCTCCGCTACTAACAAACACTCAGAACGGTTGATAAACGTCTTTCGAAAGAAGTTTGAGCAATTCGAAAACTTGAACATCAGATACCAATTCCTGGCAAGATACTGAGACTCAAACACAATTCGTAGTACGTCTTCTATCTGCTCACTAGAAACGAATTTCCAGATCGATCCGCTTACCGGAATGTATGGGAAACGCTACGAAGCTTTCGAGACGTGACGTACCGGGTGATCAATTAAGGGTAGCGAGCGGCCATATCTCATAAGATATTGGTCGTATAGATTTAGAAAAAAAAATCATGATAAAAGTCGCCAAGAGAAATTGCTGGAAATTATTTTCGAGTTTGTCAAACGTCCGCTAGAGGGCGTAACAACTAACACTAACTAGAATAATGGGATTTTTATAGAATTTTGCCTAATGGAAGTATATCGATGATATTATTTTCATATTTACTGACTATTCACCTACACGTTTTGACTAAAATGTTTTCTTCTATCTATCAAAATAAAGCGGTGGGGGAAGTTGAATTGTTTTTTTAAACAAACCAAGATTTCTCTCGTTTCGCTTGACCGATTTTAACTAATCTGGGCTAATTTGAAAGAGCATAGTTTACACTACAAAACAATTACTTGGTTTTGAATTATTTTTGACTTTCGTCTTTGCCGATAGATGGCGTTAACTAAAATGGTAGCAAACTTTTTAGTTTTTCTCAAAATGAACAAATGTAATGGTATATTCATTTTTACATATTTTGAAAGAGGATACATTTTTCTAAAATTTAATGAAAAAAAGTAATCATCTACCTTTTTTGAACCGTTGATATTGAACAAAACATAATTTTTTTACATTAAAAATCGGCACGCCACTGCTTTTTATCAAAATAACAATAATTTTCGTGATCACTTATTAGTTGTTAACAAAACGAACCTTTTGTCTTTTTTTCGTTAGACAAACGGTTTTGGATTAATAAAATCAAATAAAATTACATGGGGCGCCCATTAGGGTGGAATGAAAAATGATATTTTTGAATTTTTAAATGTAATAGTGATAAAAAGTTGCCAATTGCCTTTGAAAAGAAACTGTTAAAATTTGGTTTTAAGATGAATATTTTTTGAAATGCCGCAAATCAGTTAAAAGTATGAAAATTTTTATATTTTTGAAGATTTTTTTATATAGCGAAAAATTATTTTCGTCGTAACCTTTGAATGTAATAGTGAAAAAAAGTTGAATAATGCCTTTTAAGAGACCCAGTTAGAATGTGGTTGGATTAATAATATATTTTGAGGTGCCGCAAAGCTGTAGAAAATATGTATTTTTAGGCAAATTTAACCATATTTGAACATTTTTTCCTTATAGCTTAAAAAATATTTTAACTTTATAATTATGCATTGTCTTTTTATACTGTTTAATTTAAACAATTTATAAGTAAAAGAAACTGTTATAGGTTAAATAACACTACAAATAATATATATTTTTCTACTACCGTGCGTAAAGTACGTACTTTAGAGTGCGTAAAACTTTAGAGTGCGTAAAACTTTACTTTACGCACTAGTGCGTAAAGAAAACGTTTCAATTTGTATGTAGTTTTATCTAGTCCTATAAAAATATAGATATGTATAATAAACGTATACTAAATCTGAGTTTTCTTTAAATCAGATATTGAAACATATATAATTCTGTAGAGTACATACGTAATAATTATTGGGTACTCGGAAATAATAGAATAGGGTGCATAGGTAGGTGCCTATGAATTGGCTGTGAGTGATTGACATTTCTTTGTGCATTGAATCTGATATTTAAATTTGAAATTGAGATTTTCCGACTATACCTAGGGTAAGCAAAAGTATTTATATTTAAGTATTGAACATTTTTAGGAAACTATGATGTTATTTTAGATTCTTTTTTTAGAAAACGGATAGGTAGGTACGTTTAATTATAAAGATGGATTCCTCTGACGATCTGTCAGGAGATTATTTTGAAAATACACAATCTAACATAGTACACGTAGCAGAGAAGGCTTCTTATGATTTAATGCCCCCAAAATTTGTGAATATTATGAAACAAAATACAATTTGTTTAAAGATTGGTGTAGTAAAAATAAAATAACAAAATATTCCGAAAATGTTCGAGTGCACAAATTGCACCTTTAATATTAGTACTGTTATTAATTGAATTCGTCTGTTGTTTTGTTAATTTGTTGTAATTTTGATAAAAATGTTGAAAATATCAATCAATATATAATATATTTTATTAGGAATCAAAAAAAGCGGTATAGTGCGCAAAGAAAATTACTATTAAACTTCTGTATTTTGATAAAATTTTCGGTAGCAGAAAAAATAGGGTATGCAACTCGTGTGTACAGGCCTTTTTCAACTCATGTGATTGACAATATTCACATTGGTCGAAAAAAGGCTACTTTACACACTTGTTACATAAATAACTATTTTAGATATCTCTTTCTATGATTAAGCAACAGTAACAAAGTTTACTTCTCAGGTATTGTTAGAGAAAGCCGACCTAAAAAATAATGTTGTGTTTTGTTAAAATATATAACAAATAAACAAAATGGTGACAGTATTAGGCAGAGTGGCGGGGGAGGCCCTGTCATTCAGTTGAGTGCTGACTGCTGAAGTGATTGAGCGAGTAGCAAGTGCGGTTATCTTGCGTGGTTAAAGTGTCGAACTGTCAGTTCTCTAATGTTATAAGTGTAACGTAAATAGTATATTAAAGTATAAGTGGATAAAGAGGTCTTTCAAACACGCGCGTATTTTCGAGCACGACGGCGCAGCCGGAGTGCTCGAAATAGAGGAAGTGTTTGAAAGACCAGTTATCCACGAATACTTTATGCTATTTTTTTTAATGGTGCACTTTGAAATAATAAAATATTATTATTATATTATCACTACAAAAGTATGTCCTCGATGTCCAGCCAAGTTCCGTGAAAGTCCATCATAAATAGTATTTATTTTTATTTGACGTTACGAGGTACTGCTGTCAGATCAATAATCTAAAAGTTTATTCATTTATATATAAAAGGATACAATGTATATATGAATATATAAATAAATTTTGCAGAAAAAACCAAATACGACATTGGTTGTTGTTACCATAGGGACTTTAAAAAAACGCGCGTGTTTAAAAGTTCGATTTAAACACGCTGAGGCGTGTTTTAAATAGGTAATATGAGGCATCAATAAAAAAAGTCAATTTTTTTATATAAATTTATTTTGATTATCACTAGTGCGATGGCAATGTTAAAACCAATTAAGACTAGACTTAAGTTATAATGTCCAATATTCAGACATCCCAAAGAATTAAGTGAGTTAAGTTTGCCATCTTATTGTGATGTCATGAAATATTACCTATTTGTACGACATGAACTAAAACCAGAGGCAACTTCAAAGGAACCAACTGTAAGTGAAATATTAGATATTGTTATGAATAAAGTAGAAACTATTTGGTTAAAGGCCTCAATACCTGTAATTTCGAAAACCCGCATGTTACAAATGGTGAAAAAATACCACAACAAATATAGAAATATATTAAGATCCAAGGGCCGAAAAGGTGCAGAAAGATATGACTCTATCGTAACATCTTTTTTAAATTAAAGTAATCGCCTCTTTGAAGTAGCGGCTTGTAAGTGCAAAATCTTTTCAGATTGTAAATGTCAAAAAGAAAAACGGGTACCGAAAATCGAGCAAACCTTTTTAACCGACCAGAGAACTACGAGAAAGATGACTATAAGTAGTGTTGATAAGGCTGTCTCAAAAGTTTTAAATGAAAGAGAAGAAAGAAAGCATAGATCAATACAGCAACGGTTACAGTATAATCAACAATCAGCTGGTAAGGCGTTTCATAGCGATGCTGCAGATATTAGCGAAAAGTCTGATACTGACCCAGGTTCTGATGAAGAACCAACTAACAACCCAGACCATCTCTCCACTTCCGTTTAGGCGTCAAGCACATGCGATCAAATGCGTGTGGAGTTACCAACAGTTGCGTCTATCTGTGACAGAACTGGAGTTTCAGATAGGGTTGATGCTGCTATTGCAATTGCAGTTCTTAGAGATGTTGGAATGATTACAGATGTTGATAAAAGTAAAGTAATTAATAGAATGCAAATTGGAAGAGCGAGGTCCAAGAATGATTAATGAAAACAAAGGATTATTTTTTGATAGTAGAAAAGATAAAACAATTTTGCAAGAAAAAAAAGGAAACAAATTTTACAAGACAACTATTGTCGAAGAGCATATTTCATTAGTAAAAGAGCCAGGTTCATCCTTTCTCGGGCATGTAACTCCAGCTTCTGGAACAGGCGAAGACATAAAAAATAGCATCATACAGTATTTTAATGGTAACAATAGTTGGGATTTATCTAGCTTAACTGCTATCGGATGTGATGGAACGGCAACAAACACAGAAGTCAATAATGGTGTACTTGCTTTGATGGAAAAAACCCTAAATAGACCACTACAGTGGCTGAATTGTTTGTTTCATGGTAATGAGTTGCCTTTGAGCCATCTTTTTTGTGGATTAGATGGGAAAACAACAGGTCCTAATGAATTTGCAGGTGTAATAGAAAAGCAGCTTGAAAAATGTCATGAGCTTCCAGTGGTTAACTTTTCTTCATTACAACACAACCTTCCTGATCTTGAAATAAAAAAAGATTTAAACACATACCAAAAATATTTACTTGAAATGTGCATTGCGATCTCAAGTAAAGAATGTTCTCAAGACCTCTCCTTAAGAAAACCAGGAAAGTTGGCCCATTCACGATGGCTCACGTTAGCAAGTCGCATACTTCTGTTATATGTTGGAACAGAGAATCCCTCCGACAACCTTAAAACCTTATCAGAGTATGTCGTGAAGGTGTTTCATATTAAACTCAAACCATCATGTGTAAATGGTTCCAAACATTTATGAAGACTGATCAAATTCTCTCATTACCTTTGTGAACAGCAAAGAAATGATTACTACACTCATTCTGAAAATGTGCTTCTCTGTATGTTATCTGATGAAAGGAAACACGTAAGAGAGCTAGGTATTCGCAGACTTCTGAAGGCAAGATCAGAAAACGTAAATGGTGTAAGAAAATTTGTGACCCCCAATATCAATTTTAAGGCTTAAGACTTCATTGATATGATTGATTGGTTGGACTTAACAATCACAGAGCCTCCGATGACCAAACACATAACTGATGAGGCTTTAAAAGGGTATATCAATGAAGCAAAAGAACATGGTTGCCGAATTCACTAGATATACTTTCCTCGTTTTCCCTGCCACACTCAAGCCGTGGAAAGAGTAATAAAACGTGTAACAGTCATCACTAAGTGTCTGCGGTCCTGAAGCAAGAGACGGCTTTGTTAAATCAATAATTGAATCACAGAAGATGATGCCTAAATTTGAGACCAAAAACCAGTTCTTGGTTGCGAAGAATTGAAAAAGTTTTTAACTGAAGAAAGTTAAAAGTACTGAAATAAAATGAAAGTAATTTGATCTATTTCATGTCTAATTTCCTGTTAATAATAATAAAAAGGTTTTTTATTCATGATAGGGTTCCCTGTTACATTAGTTAGAAAAATACACCAAGTGTATGCCGATGTTCAGGCAATTTTTCTTCCTTATGTTTCTAAGGCTCCTTGCCGTGGCATTATCCCTAGTTTTTCATGTCAGCAATAACTTTGTCCCGTGTAGAGTTTATGGCTCCTAGCATATTTCGGCTGTGTATTCCCTGAAAAGTACTAATTTCCTCCAATGAATTTTATCTTAGCATCAATTTTTATGTATCTTTCCATAAAATATAGAAGAGTTTATGAAATGTGTTGTAGCATGCGCTTCTTATCCCTGTCTAAAATCTCTATAAAGCTGAAAAACTACAATTATATTAAATATATTACGTTACAATTAGTATTCCCCCATAATTTAGTTTCAAATATTGTAATTTAAAAGCTATTATTGAGCACTATTTCTTAGGTAAAGGTATTGATATCATTGAGTTTTCTAAGGTGAGTTTCCTATTCTGATATTAAATTCTCATTTATTTGACGTTTTTGGACAAATCATCAATATAGCAATTATAAATATAATAAGTATATCACTACTAATCCTTATGCCTTCACTTTTCTTACAAAGAAAACTGTTTAAACTGTTATTTGAAAATATATGAAAAGAACAGAATGGGCAGATTTTTTTCTCAATTTATTAGAAAATTTTGATTTCCTTTAAAAACAACTTATTTTTAGGGCTATTGCGGCAGCTCAAGATATGGATATAAAAAAAATTATAATTTATAGTGTTGTTTGTGATACAAAGACGCAAGTTTCGAATGTTTTACGGTGAAAAAAATATTTTGCCCTATAACTTCATTCCACCCTAGCGCCCATATCTCGAAACATACTAATTTACATATTTGGAAAAAAAAATTATAAAAGTGTAATAACGTGTGGACCTTTAATAAAATCTAGACCCTTTTTTTTAACATGTAAAAGTAATAACGCTAGACCTTATTTCTACACTCTGTCACCAGTGTAATAAAGTAAAAAGGGGGTCAAGAAATCCGCTGTCACCACTCTAAATAATCTGTCACCAGTGTAATAATCTTTAACACCAGATATGTACGATATCTTAATCAAAATACCAATAAATATCCCTACCTTTTTCTTGGTCACTCTGTATTGATCCCGTCCTTCCATTCCACCAAATTCTGTCTCCAATGCGCGGCTGAGCGTGTAAGGCAATCCAGTCCGATTGTTTTTTGCTAGGTTCGCCTGGTCTTAAAACGGATGAATCTTCCTTTGCCAGGACAGGGTTTGTCCTCCTCGTCTCGGTCACACGTCCACGATTTGTTACACTTCCAGAGGGGGAATTTTTGGAGTAGGGGTGATAGGTAAAATAATGTAGAACCTCCACGTTATACAAAAATATATATAATAAAAATAATTTCTCCAAATCCTCATATACAGCTATATATATATGTATACTTAACCCTAAACTACAAACCCGTATGACTCAATTAACCAAAATTCCCTGGTATAACTCTACCTATACATATCTTTATCTATATTTGGTTTATTATTAAACCTACCCCTGTATATCCTACAATTATAAAAGAAATCAAATTTATGAACAGAGTTCTCGTTCGTTCGGTGGTGCAGCAAAACTATCCCTCTTATCGGCTTGGTCTTTTTAAAAAAAAATGCGTGAGAGGCGTATGGTTTATTATATTCGTTTCTCAATCTTTCAATTCCCCAGTATCGAGAAAAATGAATAAATATTACGTGTAAATACCTTTAACCGCAACAATGTTTCACATTACGTCGTTTCAGGTCGTCCTTGACCTTCAGGGAACGAAAGTGAAATTTTTGTTCTATAAAGAAAAATTCTGATGAGCTAAGGAAATTCCCCAGTAATATAATTGCATACGATAAATTTATGCATTTACACTGGCAAAATAAGAAAGAGTTTTGATTCATAATTTACGGCTGAACAAAAGACTGATAACAATGTTTCTCTATAATGAATTGACTTATCAGCGCAAGTTCGCTGAAGCCCGCGAAAATATGGAAAACATACGCTCCGGCCTTTGTGTTACCAAATACCAAAATAAACCTCGCCTAACTTTCTATCTCTTTCCTGCCTTCGAGGTAGAAGAGAATATGTGACCCAACAAATGATAACTCCTACTTAACAGAATGAAACCCAACTTGTGTCAAGTTGGCGAACTCGGCAAATCTTGATTATTCCAGTACACACGGTAAATTATATATTTGTCAGGACGAAAAACTTAATCTGAGAGTGAACAGCTGTGTCCAGTCTCTTTGAAAAATCAACAATCAAAAAAAAATGTAATAAATATATTTGCTATCACTACACCTTGTATATAGCAATTGACCTATACTCCCAATCACTAGTAAAAAATTATCCCAATCTGAATTTAATTCAAAAACTTACTGCTTGTCAAACTTCCTCCGTCTCGCCGGGAATTTTCTTGATTTTTCTCTATCTGCTTGTTCACCGCGAGTCGTGCCAATAAACGGAATCGTGCCATGTCGAAAGGCAATTAGCGTAGAGGGTAATTCTACCGTTTGTGTATCGGAAAAGGAGACAGTTTTCACCGTCAAGGAATAATCTCAGTATCCCTATCACCTCCTAACACAACGGAGAGAATTTTCACCACTCGTACCGCTAACACTAAAAACACTAGTACCGTTTAACGTGGCAGGGGAAAAACCTTTCCCTTCGCGTGTTCGACCCCCGGTACGCACTGCCGCTCCTGGTCTGTGTACACTCCTTTTTTGTTTTCCCCCGACTTCGGTTTTGGGGTTTTCGTCGAATTGCAAAAAACAGCTTTTGTTTTTTGAATCGTGCTAGTTTATGTTATCGAAATAATTGTATTCAAAACAATTATTTTGCTTTGACCCAGTAAGATGTTTTTTATTTCTCTGTTCTGTTTTGACTTCGTATTGTTTTATTAAACATAATGTGGGTCGTATTCCATTTAATATTATGATTTAAAATAAAATATAGTTTACCGTGTGTTCTGAAATTTTCTACAATAAAATTATCTTTTAGGTATTCGTATTTATTACAAAACTGTCCAACAACAGCAGGAGCAATAACACTGAAAACAAGAACACAGAACTTTAAAAATAAATTAATAGTTTTGTCGTAAATGCTCAAAATGTTGTCCATAATTTTGAATGCACTGATCCAATCTTTTCTGGGTGCAGTTGACAGCTGCCTTAATTTCCGCTCTTGGTTTATTATTTATGGCGTTTCGAATTCGAACTATCATCTCTTCTCGAGTAGTTGGTCGAGTTTTATACACCAAATCATGTCACTGGTTAGATTTCCATTAAAGATGTGCGGACCGATAATTGCACCATTAATGACACCGCACTAGACGTAGACGCTCCATCGACCCTGCTGATAATCTTCACGTAACCAGTGTGGATTAGTGTCCGACCAGTAATGCATGTTATGAAGATTCACCCTGCCATTACTGGAAAAAGATGCTTCATCTGTCCACAATATTGTGACAAAATATTACGGTTTTCCCTAATGAAATCTCTAAGCCAGTGGCAGTAATCGAGTCTACGTTGAAAGTCAGTCTCATTTAAGGATTGATGAATCACGACATGATACGGATGCATTTTAAAATCCATTACTAATTTTTGCACTGACCCATAGGATATTCCTAAATATCTGGAGATCTCTCTTATGCTTAAATGGGGGTCTGCATGAATATAAGCCAACACATTTATAATGTTATCTTCTCTTCTTACTCTAAGATTTCTTCTCAAAGTTGGAGTTGGTTGCACTTGGCTATGTTGCCTTAAACGTAAGGCTAAACGACGAAAAACCAATCTCGAATGCCGTCTTTGGAGGGTATAACGCAGTGCGTACTGCCTAGAAGCAATCGCCGCATTTTCAAAACATTGAAAATAAATTCTTAACATATCAAATGCTTTTTCATTCGTAAAAAGTATGATTTGTTGTAAAAATACTTTTTACATAACATTAAATTAGATGTTAATAGCAGGAACTATCAAAATGAATATCAGCGTGATTGACAATTTGGTGTTTTCTTTCTTAATATAGATCATGGCCTGCTTAAATGCGATGTTAGTTTAAACAGTATGTGAACCTATCTTATTTTTTCAATCCAAAACCGGTCGTCTAACGAAAAAAAGTCAGGGTGTTCTTTTGGTTAGCAACTAATAAGTGATTACGAAAATGATTTTTATTTTGATAAAAAGCAGTGGCGTGTAATAAATTTATATTTTGTTCAATATCAACGGTTCAAAAAAAGAAGATGAATAATTTTTTTCATAAAATTTCAGAAAAATGTATCCTCTTTTAAAATATGTAAAAATGAATATACCTTTACATTTGTTTATTTTGAAAAAAAATCAAAAGTTTGCTACCATTTCAGTTAAGGCCATCTAGCGGCGAAGACGAAAGTCAGAAAGTCAAAACCAACTAAGCGTTTTGTAATGTAAATTATGTTCTTTCATATGAGCCCAAATTTGTTAAAATCGGTCAAGCGAAACGGGAGAAATCTTGGTTTGTTTAAAAAAACAACTGAACCTCCCCCACCGCTTTATTTTGATAGATAGAACAAAACATTTTAGTCAAAAAGTGTAGGTGAATAGTCATTAAATATGCAAATAATATCATCTATATACTTTCATCAGGAAAAATTCTATAAAAATCCCATTTGTCTACTTAGTGTTGCTTGTTACGGTCTCTGGCCGACGTTTGACAAATTTTCCAGCAATTTCTCTTGGCGACTCTTATCATGAATTTTTTTTTTTCTAAATCTATACGGCCAATATCTTATGAGATATGGCCGCTCGCTACCCTTAACTGATCACCCGGTACATGAATCTCGTCAAATTTAGTAATTGAACCGGATCCGATAATAAAATATTCTTATTTTCGGAAAGGGAAAGAATATTGTATTGGTTGCATAACACATTGTATAAATTTCTTTCTGGTGTAAAATTTTTCTTCTTTACTAGAAAGGGAAGGAGTGGCAAGTATATTAACTTCGCACAAATTATTATAATTTATGATTTTCACATAAGTAAGTTTTGGAGAAAAATGCAATGACAACTGTACTTAGTTCATAAACAATCATAGAAGCCCAAGACATTACTTGTTACAATTAATGTCAATGCGGTTAGTTACCATATATAAAATATCGCTGTCAAAGCATTGAAGATAAATTTTAACAGAATCAGCATGTGTTACAGTGAATTGAACTCAAGTATCTCATTAACTTTGACTTGTAATATTTTAGTATTCTATGTAGTCATTATTTGATAAAGCCCAGTGATGTTGAGTGGTTCGAGTGAATAATTTCCCAATTTTTATGAGAAGTTTATAGAAACGATCTTGTGTTATTCCAATATACTCACGAAATTGCGTATTTTCATCAATTAGATGTGAAGCATATTGAATTCTCTTTGAATGTACACTAATAACAACCCACTTCCTCTTTCGAGGTTCATCTAAGTAACAACATGGCAATAATAATTATTATTGTATTATTAACTGATCTTTGATATTTTCTGAATGAGGCACGCTTTCCGATATAACAATGGTTCTCATTTCAAATTGTGACAAACTGTGTATATTAAAATTTTATTACTCTTTCATGTCAACTGTATAAATATGCAATTGGAAAAGATGGCTTCCATCTATTTTACATACACTTTTTATCCCCTGTAAATAAAAAAACTATTAAAAAACGATTTTGATACCAATAGGAAAAAACATTTTCCAACATATTAATCGAATAATGGAGGATACAGTTGAAATTTTTGTAATTTGGGTTTCCAAAGTTGGGTTATTAAAAACATTTTTGCTTTTCATTTCCATTTTACATTGATTTTAGGTATTTTGAAAATATACTCTGATGTTCAATTTAAAACATGTGTAATGTGAAGCCACGACTTCGGAGGTGATTATTTACACAATAACAAATATTTATTTGATTCTTTCATTCTAAATTATGAAAATGCCATTGTCAGCTATATTTATTACAGAGGAATATTTTTTTTCTAACGAATTAACTGAATTGAGGATTTCCCCCTCTAACACTACAACAAAATGTTGATAAAGATAACGCAGTCAAGTTGGTTGGGACCCTAGACTATTAATCACAAAGACAAAACATTTCATTAATACATACTTTGAAAACACAAATTCTTCTTCTTCTTCTTCTTTTCTAAATCCTTTTGCCCTTTCAGGCGCCGGATGTGGATTCCTCGACCTGTACCCATTTCTTCCACGCCTTTCTGTCTCTTGCTATATTTTTCATTTCTGCTATGGTCTTTCCTCTTTCTAAGCCTATCTCTTGTATTTGGTCAAACCATTTCCTTCTAGGCCTACCCCTTTGTTTTTTAATCGGTTTTCCAATCTCCAATATTTTCCTAGTTAATCTATTTGGTTCCATTCTTACCATATGACCATACCAGCTAAGTTGTCTCTTTTTTCATTTTACCAGTTAACGGTTCCTGTTTAGTTTTTTTTCTAATGACGTCATTTGTAATCCTATCCCATTTAGTTTTCCCTGCAATTCTTCTTAGATGCTTCATTTCTATTGCATTTATTTTAGTTTCGTCCTTTTTTCGCACAGTCCTATTTTCACTTGCGTATATAATTGTAGGAACTGTTGTCATATTATGAATTTTCATTTTTACTTCTAAGTCTATATCTTTATGTCCAAGAATTGTTTTATTTAGAGAGTAGTATATTTTTGTTGATTTATTTGCTCTGTTTGTTATTTCTGCATCTATTTTTCCATCTTCTGTTACTATATTTCCTAAATATTCAAATGTTGTTACTATTTCTACAGTCTGGTTTTTGCATTTAATATCTCTATTATTTTGATTACCTGGTTGTTTTTCATTTATTATCATCACATTTGTTTTATTTATGTTCACCTCTATATTCATGTTCTCTACTTCTTTGGTCCAAATATTCACTAGTTTTTGCATTTTGTTCTTTGTTTTCGCCACCAAAAACCACATCATCTGCATATAGTAGACTACTAATTTTTATCGGTTCTAAATTTCTTTGTCCAATTATAGTATTCAGCTGCTCATATTTTTCTTTGATTCGTTTCAAAATCGTATCCATGATTATTATAAACAGTAGTGGGCTTAAACTGTCTCCTTGTTTTATTCCCATACACATTTTGAATTATTGAGACCTTTGGCATGCAATCTGTACATTGGCTCTAACTATCTCGAATACACTTTTAATTATATTTATTAAGGATGGTGGTACTTCCATTTCCTCCAGGGTTCTCCATACTTCTCTTCTATCTACTGTATCAAAGGCTGCCTTTAGATCTATAAATGTAAGGTACATTTCTTCTCCCTCTTCTAATTTTCTTTCGATTATATTCCTTAGTATATAGATATTATCATTTGTTTGTCTTTCAGGTCTAAAAGCTTCCTGTTCTTCTCCTAATTTTGGTTCTACATACTCTCCTAATCTTTTTTCTATTATTTTTGTGTACACTTTATAGCTAGTTTGGGCCAAACATATTGCTTTGTAATTCTCACATTGTGTCTGTTCTCCCTTTTTATGGATGGGTACTATTAAGTTATTTTCCCATTCCCGTGGAGTTTTTTGTTGTACCCATGCTTCTTTGCATACATTCCATACCCATTCTTTTCCTCTTTCTCCTAACGATTTAATCATCTCTGGCGCTATCCCATCTTCTCCGTTAGCCTTCCTATTTTGATTTTTTGTATTACTTGATCTATCTCTTCTTTATGGATTCCTTGTAGTTGGTCGATTTCCTCTTCTGCTGTTGTTATATTCTCTTCCGGTGTTAATGTATGGAATTGCTTGGTATAGTATTATTTCCATGTTTTCAATACTTCTTCCATTTCCGTTTGTACTTGCCCTTGTCGATTTTTTACTGCTCTAATATCTTTATATTTATTTCCTCTCAATATTTTTATTCTTGTCCAAAATTTCTTGTTATCCATCTTATGTAGGACTGTTATTTCTTCTCCGAATTTCTTCCATGAGTCACGTTTTGATTTTTTGACGGCTCTTTTTACAAGAGTTTTCTTCCTGTCATATTCTTCTTTGTCCACATGTGATTTTGATGTAATATATTTTTTCCATGCCGTTTTCTTTTCTTAGGCCGCTATTTTAATTTCGTTATTCCAACAGTTACTTCTTTTTATATTCTTATTATATTTAATTTTTCCACATATCTTCTCTGTTGCTGTTAATAGCGTTTCTTTAAAGGCGACCCATCATCCTTCAAGTGTCCATTTTGTTTTTTCTTAATCTAGTTTATCGAATTCTTTGTTGGTCTCATTTTGGTATTCTTTCCCGATAACTTTATTTTTAAGTTTATGTGTTGTTAGTTTACACAAATTCATGATTGCTCAAAATTCATAATGCATGCGAAGAAAACGGATTATTCTCTCCCTTTCTTACGGTTTGGTGTTTCCTGATGCCAAAATGACCACTGTTCCAAAAGCTATATCTTGTAATATGTCACATTGCAGAAACGCAGTAACTGCATCCATGTGATCAATATCGAGGTCATTTTCTGCTGCAAGTGCAAGTAAATAACTTGTTCTGCTGTATCGAATCTCAGGGGAATAGGTTTTTCCAAAATCAATACCTTTTCTTTGAGCACAAACTTTCACTATTAGAGGGCTATATTCAAAATGAAGGTTTACTATTGGGAAGCCCTATATCACCAATTTTGACAAACATTTTTATGGACAGTTTAGAAAGAAACATCTTTGAAAGTCATATTTAAAAAAATATCCACAATTAGATGTTTTTTTCATCCATATTAATAATTTACACCCAAAAATTAAATTTACATTAGAAGTTGAAGAAAATAACTGAAAAATTTTCTTGATTTAAAAATTCAAAGAGTTAATAATGTACTTGATTATTCAATTTACAAAAATCCAACACACACCGATGTAACTATTCCATATAATTCCAATCATCCTATGTCACATAAATTAGCAGCATTTAATTCAATGATACATAGAGCATTTTTAGTTCCTATTAACAAATGTAATTTTGGTAGAGAAATTATTACAGTTAAACAAATAGCAACATCTAACCGTTATGCCTTACATATGATAAATAAATTAATTAATAAAAAAGAGAAAAAAGTGGTATTACAGCTAATTTTTCCTGAACAAACTAAAGAAATATGCAATTATAAAACCATTACATATAGAGGGTAATATTTCTTATAATATTTCAAAGATAACATCTTTGGCAACAAATACAACAATTTCTTTTAAAACAGAAAGTAATGTGAGTACATAATTGTTGAATGTAAAAACAAAAATATCCCCATTAAAGAAGTCTGGTATGTATATACTTCAATGTCCGGATTGTAATGCTATCTATTTGGGTCAAATTTTGAAATCAAATACAGTGAACACTTATGAGCATACATATTAGATTTTTTTAACGAGCTGCTGGTCACAAACCAGCGGTTATTTGCAGTAACAGGCGGTTATTCACTCGTCAAAATGAAGTGGTTACAAATAATTGGTTATAAACGTCACAACATAACCTTTAAATATTTGTTGTTAAGTATCTATTGTCGTATTTCTTCAAGATTCTTAATTGATTTAGTGCGTAAAATTATATACATATTTTTATATTATATCAATTATATTGTTAATCTTTATTTAATATATAGAATGTAATGAATAACGAAGAATTATTGCTGTTAGCATTGCTGATTCATCAGAGGATGTCCAATAGTTTGTATATATTATTAAAAACTTTTTGTAATTTTTTGAGAAATTTCAGTTTTTTAGCACGATACAGCCTCCGGAGTGTAACGTCGCCAATTTCATGATTGGATATTATTCAGGGCGTCTCAAAAATTAACCCTTTTGATATTCAGCTCACTAAAGCTAGTACAACGAGTGCTATGGTACTCGAAGTACCAAATTCTGGTAATTTTTGGAAAATTTTCAGTTTGTTAGCATGATACAGCCTCCAGAGTGTATACAAGTGACCAATTTTATGATTGACTATTGTTCAGGGCGTCTTATAGATGAACCGTCTTGATTTTTAGCTCACCATAGCTAGTACAACGGGTGTTATGGTACCTGAAGTGCCACATTTGTGGTCCTTTTTGGAGAAATTTCGGGTTGTTACCACGATACAGCCTCCGGAGTGTATACAAGTGGCCAATTTTATAATAGGATTTGTTTGAAGGTGTCTCATAGATGTACCCTATTGATGTTTAGCGGACTAGAGCGAGAACAGCGGGTCCTATAAATCCAGACATACTACATTTTTGGTTACTTTTGGATAAATTTAGGTGTGTTAGCACGATACAAGTGACAATTTTATGATAGAATATCAATCAGGGCATCTCACAGATACGGAAATAGTTATTTATGTAACAAGTGTGTAAAGTAGCCTTTTTTCGACGAATGTGAATCCCATGAGTCGAAAAAGGTCTTTACACACGAATTGCATACACTATTTTTTCTACTGCGGAAAATTTTATCAAAATACAGAAGTTTAATAGTAATTTTCTTTGCGCACTAAAGTGGGTTTAATTTTTCTTTAGAAGAAACTATAACGCTTTTATTGATTCTTATTAAAATATATTATATATTGATTCATATTTTGAACATTTCAACCAGAATTACAACAAATTAACAAAACAACAAACGAATTCAACTAATAATAATTCTAATATTAAAGGTGCAGTTTGTGCACTCGAACATTTTCAGAATATTTTGTTATTTTATTCTTCCTACACCACTCTTTAAACAAATTGTATTTTGTTTCGTAAATATTCACAATATTGGGGCAATAAATCATTACAAGCATACTGTGCTACGTGTAATATGTTTGATGGTGTATTTTCAAAATAATCTCCTGAGAGATCATCAGAGGAATCCATTTTTATAATTATATGTACCCGTTTTCTAAAAAAAAAGAATATAAAATAATATCATAGTTTCCTAAAAATGTTTAATACTTAAATATAAATACTCTTGCTTACCCTAGGTATAGTCGGAAGATCTCAATTTCAAATTTAAATGTCAGATTCAATGCACAAAGAAATGTCAGTCACTTACATCCAACTTATAGGTACGTACCTGTGCACCCTATTTTATTATTTACCAGTACCCAGTAATTATTACGTATTTACTTTACTGAATTCTATATGTTTCAATCTCTGATATAAAGAAAACTCAGATTTAATATCCGTTTATTATACCTACCTATATTTTTATAAGACTAGATAAAATTACATACAAATTGAAACTTTTTCTTTACGCACTAGTGCGTAAAGTTTCTCAGGCTCAATTATATTCACACATAAAGAACCACAAATTGACAAAATTCAATTGTCAATTATGCTCAAATCAACATAACCTTACAAAAAAATTAATCTGGTAATAAGCCGATTGAGACCATGGACAAATTAACGTTTGGTTGAGTCCATTCATCGTTCAAAATAAGAGTGGGGGTTAGAACCATCTCTTGACTATGGTAACTGAAGTTATTACCGTGGTCACTGATTTGACATTTTGGTATTTACCATTTGTGGCAAAAATTGAACGGTTTTAACTTTTTGTGACCAGTAACTCGCTAAAAAAAACCCTATTAAAATAACCAAATAAATTCCACTACGTAAAACATCTACTTGACACCAAACATTCATTGACACCTTATATTTTGTGTAAGAGATAAATACATTTTGAACAGATTGTTTTCTAACGTAGCTTTAAGTTTGTTTTCAACATTGTTAATGTTAGCTCCATCGGAGTTAAAGACAGCGTTACCTTTACTCACTATTAGACTGACAATAAATTATTTTTTAACTCTGAAACAAAATATACATCATGTACTTTGATGGTTGGATGTTTGTTTTTACCAACTGATAGAGAAATATTGACGTCACCGATAGTCTCCGTAAACATTTCTTCATTATTTGCAGTGGAAACAGTCAATTTTTAGGACATTCTTTCACTTTCTATTACATTTCGATTTACTATTATATGCGCTGAGCAACCTGAGTCTAAAAACCAAAATTTGTTAATTTTGTCCTCCACTGCAAAAACTAATGATAATATAGAGTCACATTGTTTCGACTTTTTATCTACAGTATCCGATTTTTTATATATAGGATTCTTTTTCTTGTCGCACTGGCTTGCAAAGTGTCCAAACTTGTTACAGTTGAAACCACGCACCCCTTTTATGCTTTGAATCACAAAATTCTGCTTGGTTTAATTAAATTTCGAGAAACTGTTACCATACATGGTCACTGACTTATTTTTACAACCCGGAGCTACTGATATATCCTAAAGCAACTTGGTTTTAATCGAGTCTGCCGTTACTGGAGTACCTGAAGCTTCGATCCCCATTATCATTGGCTTGTACGTTTCTCGAAGGCCAGCTAACAAAATCGTGACTAACCATTCGTCACTAACTGCTAAACCAATACTTGATAATATATGAGTGGCAGTTATAACGGTGTTAGCATATCCCTCTACATAATCACTATTTTCTAGAGTTGATGTCATCAGTATACGTAGTAAACTAACACGTCTTATAAGACCTGAACCCAGGAAGGTAGCTTCTAAATTGCCCCGTGATTCCTTGCCAGTTTTTGTCTTCTGAACATGAACATAATTCTGCTGATCAACAAGAAGTATGATTTTCGACCTAGCCTTGGTTATTATTCCTTTTCCCCCCAACCCCATCTGAAATGCGAGAAAAGTATTGTTTTACCCCTAAAAAGATGGAATTTTGAAAAAAAAACTATGAGTTATTTTTTAGATTTTCGGCAAGAAGAACATTAAAAAATGATCTTTAGAAAAAAATCCTGTGTGCATGTCGTCGTCATCGTTGTCGTCGTCGTTGTCGTTTGCCAGTTTTCGTAACATGTCTTGTTAGCATGATACAGCCTCCGTACTGCAGCAAGTCACAAATTTTATGATTGAATATCGTTCAGAACATATCACAGATGAACCCTATTGATTTTCAGCTTACCAGAGCCAGTACAACGGGTGCTATGGTACTTAAACTATCACATTTTTGAAACTTTTGGAAAAAGTTTGCTTGGTTAGCACGATACAGCCTCCGGAGTGTATATAAGTGACCGATTCTATGATTGGATATTATTCAGGGCGACTAATAGATGAGCTCTATTGATATTCACCTCACTAGAGCCAGTACAACGGGTGCTATGGTATTTGAAGTACCTCATTTTTGGTCATTTTTGCAGAAATTTCGGGTTTGTAGTACGATACAACGTTCGGAGTGTATACAAGTGACCAATTAATGATAGGGTATTGTTCAGGGCATGGTACATATGCGGAAAACTTAGTTTTAATAGTTTAAACCATTTATTTTGAATTGGTATACGTACCAAGGGCCCCGGTGACTTTCGTGACCCTCCGAATTTTGTAACGATTTTTTTTATTAGAAAGCCCTATTGTTATAGAACATTTTAAGGGAAAAAATTATTGGATCATGCACTTTTGAAAGAGAAATTCGCAATTAAAAGTACTAAAAATCCGCCATTTTTTTTTAAATCTTTGACTGTTATGTCTAGATATCAGATGGCCACAAATTTTAGAAGGAGAAGTGGATGGATAATGTGGCCAGTTCTCATTTCCGTGACTCGTGACGGCTTGGAAATACTTTATACAAGATTTATACCATCTTTATTATCTAAAATGTATGTATTGAAAATATACTTTTTTGAACGTATTATGTATGGAACATACATAATACAGGTCCTAACTTAGTACGTATATTTTGTGTGGTTAGGGTAAATATAAAAAATTATGTATAACTATATTTGTGATTTTTACTTAAAAATTAACGTTAAATATTCCGATAAGTATAAATATTCTTCTTATAACGAACGTATTGTTGATAATTAAAGGAGAGGTATTTTCAAAATAATCGCAAGAACACAGTTCTAGTGGATTGTTTTATTCAACTTTAGTCATATTTTATATTTATATTGCTGTTATTCTAGATTTGACAAATGTTTACTCAAATAAATGGAAAAATATAGCTTCCATCAAACGATCGAAACACCTAGCTAACTTGGGCGATAGACAAGACGAGAAAAGAAAAAGCGATCAACATAACACATATTCTAATATTTTACATTTTTAAAAACAATGAAGTAATGTGATCAGTGATTTAATTATGTGTCTCTTTAGATTTCTCCTCGTTAAAAGTGAGTGCAAATGTGAATGTGATGAATTTCCGCAAGTTTTGTGCCTTCTTCGCGCTAGCTTTGTGCAATTTTTCCGCTAAGTTCTGGTATACTATTATATCTGAGATTACCTATATTCTATTCTGGAACATTTGTCGTCCCTAGCAATCTTGTATGGCTCATAATGATATCCCTAACTTAAGTATATAGAGCAAATGAAATCCAACAATGTAGTAAACTAAATAGGATAACGCGCCGAAGTTTGATTAACTACTAACCTAACCTATTTTTTTGTGGTGGGGGAAATCTTCTAAAGAGCTTGGGAAGGAGTCCTAAGTGGCCGGATTCCATCAACCATGGTTTCATCCTCAACCCTTAATGGGCCAAAGACACGTCACTCTAAAGAGCCATGGTCGATCGCCTACCTGCTAATACCTACCACCAATCTGTCCGCACTCTGTACCTGAAATGTCTTGTAAAAATGTGAATTCGGTCAACCTTACCTAACCCAATCTAACCTACTTACCTTCTTTTCTGTAGGTAGGGAAATCTTCAAAAGACTACCTGGGAAGAAGACTCAGATGTGCTGGATTCACTCGGCCGTGACCGGGCACCTACCAGCTAAAACCCCACCCTCTTCTCCACCGACACACACGGTACCGTTCTTGGCGAACATATCATTATGTGTGTCGTCTTTTGAGCATCTACCTGTGGATGAGCATCTCCTTCTTGCACAAGACAAGCTTCCTATCTTTTGGGCACTCAATTGAGTCCGTTCTATGTCCGAGCTTCTTACATGACAGGCATGCCGCTTGCCCTGTACACTCTCGCGCATTGTGGTCCTCTGCGAGTCACTTAAAGCACACCCTGTCCCTTTCCTAATTTTTGCAGTAGTTAGAGTTATGTCCATACTCCATGCACTTGTAACATCCTGCAGTATTGCCAGTGAACATTAATGTTTTTTTGCCTCCGTAAAACCTCCGCCTTCTCTTCACGTACACTCACATTGGCAATCTGCTCCTCCCCCCTACTCTCCGTCAGACTCATTAAACTGAGATCTGTTTGATCCAACCCCGTCCATCCACACACCGCCGTTTTCAGTTCCCCATCTCCCTTTGAATTATTCTTAACTCCTCCAAAATTCTTGTCCGCCACATCAAACGTGTCTTGGTGTGCCTCGATCCATGCCAGTCCTCCAGCTTTCACCCGAGTCTTTCTCTAATTCCTTCCTCTTTCCTTCCTTTTTTTACATCTGCTTGTCCTCAGGAGTGCCCCCTCATTTTTTTCCTTTTTTTGCAACCTGACACCTCTTCGTCGATGATGATGATGTCATCGGATTCACTTCCCCCCCTCTTTTGCCTCCACATTTCCCTCATTTCCTTTTGGTGTAGACTGCTTACTTGCGGTTTCGCTTTCTCTTCTTTCCATCTCTTTCTCTTCTTTCCATCTCTTTTCTTCTTTCCATCTCTACTCTTTCTTTTCTTTCCATCTCTTCTCTCTTTCTCTTCTTTTCCATCTCTTCCTTGGCTCTACGTAGATACCTCTCGTACTTCCCCCCCGCTTCTTCCTCCGCTCCCTCACCCCTTTCTTCCTTCTTCTCTTTTTTCTGCCTTCTTGTAGTTTCGCTTCCGCTCCTTTCCAATGCTTTTCTGGTTTTGTGCTGTTCCAGGAGACTCTCCTCATACTTTCTTCTCTCTTCGTCCTCCTCTCTCTCACTCCTCTCCTCCTTCCCTATTCCTTTTGCCTTTGTTACATTCTTCATAATTACTTATCACGAGTTGGGTAGAGTGAAGGTCCGGCGAGGCAGTACGCCCTTACTTCGCTAAGGCTAGTTACTCTGGGAGGTCGTCAGGTATCCCAGAGGCACCGTTTCTGACTGCGTTTCGTGCAGTCATTCATCCACGGCCACGGTGGCTAACAACGAGTATTTCGGGTCCTGTTATCGAGGTTTACTCCTCTAGGCTTTTTTCACGGTTGCCTCCGGATGCAGGTTTACCAACGGGTTGACCCACACAGCTGCCTCCCCTATGTATGGCGGTGGGATTGAAATTATGTTCCGGTGTATGAGAGAAATATTTTAGTAAGTAAGAAAGACAGAAAGAAGAAGTTTAAAGACATGGTTGGCAGAAGGAAAGGGGAAAGAAGAGACAGCAGGTCCAGAATAAATTAAGCCTGTTAAAATATTGTTGGAAAAGGAAGAAGAAGAGGAAATTTTATAAGAGAAAGTGAAGGGTTTAATAGAGGGACATGACAGTCGTGTAGACAGTGACTTCACCTCCCCTTGACTGATAGATAATCAGCAGTGGCGGGAGGTCAGCGATGATGATTATTAGTCGGGTTTTCTCCTCTATCCCCTTTGGTCCGCGGGCGATTATTCAGAACGAATCATTCCTATTTATCACCTATTCTTGAGATTGGTCGGTCGTGTCTCCCTCACAGCTCTTAAAGAGCGCAGGAACCATGATCGACCACTCCTCGTGGAGACACCCTATGAGCCATTGGGACGCGCCGTGTCGGGTAGGGAAACCCAGGAAACTACACAGGATAACGCGCCGAAATTTGGTCGATAATATTATTGAATCGCGCACTAGGAGTGGGACCAAACACTTGCCGCCACATAAACTAATCCACATATTCTGATAAAAATCTTGAGGACATCACCCTGATACACCCTCAAATATTGTTTAAAGCACGACCAGTGGCTTTCAATATTGTTCGTGCACAGTCCCGTTACCAGATCTACAAAGTTTCTGGAATGGTTAACCTCCTTATGTATGTAAGGAGATGCACCTCCCAGATTTTTGAGGCCACTATATCCCCTCCCGCAGTCAGTCCATATTTCAGTACCCGGCAATACGTGACAAGAAATTATTGATTCCAGAGTAGTGGCTGTTCGGTTGGGAACAAATACTACATAGACACGTTTATCCGTGACATCATGGATACCAAGCACCCACTGCTCTGGAATCAAGCACCCCCTATTATATTTTCGTTTGATCAACACGGATTCATCGATTTGCACGATGTGACCATCCCCACCTAAAAAATATAAACAATTGAAGTAACCCTACAAGGAATTGATACCGGTCAACTTTCGTTTAGCTGAAATCAGTTATGGGCGAATTGCACAATCTGTTGAATTTTTCCGTTAGCGCGCATTGTTTACAATGTGTCGATAGCTGTTCACTCAATTTTCCCATTTGAAAACTGTGTATATACTCCTGATAGTATATCTATTTGAGCAAGTATTTTTTCATAATAATGTGGATAATCATTCGAATTATTGAAGATTGGATTTCCGTTTGAGATACTAAAGCAGATTGATATCGCGAGCGAAGCGAGCACGCCGTTTCGGAACGCGCGCGGTATATGGTCTTGCTGGCACTAAACCATGACTGAGCAAATTCAAATGCTTCAGTTCGAGTTCTCGGAAAAGAACACAATATGATTTGGGTTTCACTGTCGGAGAACATTGCTAATACTGAATTGAGTTTGGAAAGTCAAAGCAATAAATCGCAACTTCTGTCGCCTTACTATGTGCATGTCTCCTGCCACGTAGCTTATATCGTCGCTTACCTCGTCGCTACGCCTCTAGCCTCGTCGTTTCACTATGTTTGTACCCTTATAATGGTTTATCGCGTCACGTAACGCTGGCAAACATATCTCCGCTCATAAAACAATCCTTGTGTTCAAATCTCCTTGATCCAGCACTAGATAATAGGTTATTTCAAATTAACATTTGTCAGCTGACAAATGACATTTGACTTGACTTCATTTTTTGAATTCATATCACATGTTGAACGTCGCGTGTCACGTAAAGATTACTTGTTTCTGAAAATGTCATGTGTTAAGTCAAAGGTTAACATGTCATCCGCCAACCCTATCTACGATGCGAGAAAAGTATAGGTTTGCCCCAAAAAAAAGATGGAATTTCCGATTTTCTCGAGTTATTTACACCATTTTCGGTGAGAAAAACACGAAAAAAGTGTTTTACAACCAATTTATTAATTGGATATTCATAAGGGTGTCTCACAGATGAACCCCTTTCAATTTTCAACTCACCAGAGCCAGTACTGCTGGACCTAAAAATCCAGATACAATACAATGTTGGTTATTTTTGAAGAAATTTCAGTTTGTTAGCTCGATGATACAGCCTCCGAAGTGTACACAAGGGACCAATTTTATAATCGGATATTGGTAAGGGTCACTCACGGAAGAGCCCTATTGATTTTCAGCTAACCAGAACCAGGAAAACTGGATCTATATATCCAGATATACTGCAATTTTGGATATTTTTGGAGAAATTTCAGTTTATTACCACGATACAGCGTCCAGGGTATATACGAGTGACCAATTTTATCAGCCGCAGGGCGTCTAGCCGATATTTTTGTGGCTAAGATGCAATTTTGTTTTACTGTATCGAGTAGAAACGGTTTCAGAAATAAGCATATTTTCTTAAAAATCAAAATGTTGAGTTTCCACTTGGTAGTTGGGTTTCTATTTCGTATGCTAATCCTAGTTTTTGTTTTATACGTAACATGAAAGTGTAGTGAAAGCCTTTTGTATCCTAAGAATGTTTCAGTTGTTTACATATTATTATTTTTCAGATTAATCTTGTATTGAAAGTAAATAAATCCAATTGGAGATGTTTTTGAAAAGTCTTGTAAACATATTCTTTGTTTGGTGGCTATTAAAAATAAATCTTGGCCCTCATAGCCAATAAAAAGGATCGTTACCTTAACAACCGTATTTGTATCACTATATAGCTCACTATATTGCCAACTTTATTTTTTTCTGCTCTTTAAATCCATCCACATGTCATAAAAACATGTTTTTCCTTATAATCATTCTCACAAATTGGTCATATTATATTTGTGAAATTACATTTGAAATTTGATGTATTAATAAATTAGAGGACGCCATAGAATCAGCATTTATATATTGAGAATTAATTTATTCCAGAGATAATTATAATTTTCACGGCTGGCATAATTTATTTGCGATTACAATCCATTACAATTGACAATATCGAAACTCAAGAACCAAATTCAAATTTCAAATACCTGAAAAATGAAATTTACTGTATCGATCCTTACTCTGTGGAATCTACTCATACAACTTTTCTAAATGAAGCTAACTGTTTCTAAGTAATTCCACAGTATATTGAAAAAATTATCAAAATTCTAAAAAATTGACAATTGTTTCGATGTTAGAATGATCGTCACAATGAAAGACGTTACATTTCATTTGATGCATACCTGATGTTTAATAATTATTTCTGGCTAGACCTTGGGATTGACCAAATGTATAATAGAAAAAAGAAGAAGATATGATATTACATATATTAAAGATTAGACATTATCAGCCCTATGGGGATATCCTAGATCATTATAACTGTGCAACGATACAGAAAACCAGGAAAACTATATCTGCTGATCTTTATAATTATTACTTAAGAAGACAGTTTTAAATGGGAAAACTCCCAATATTTATATGTTCATTGACGACTACATATTGTGGGTCTCTTAAAACCCGGCGTGAGTGAGGTCGGCTATGTCATACCCGAGAAGTTTTTAAACGCAAATTATTCTGTTGTCATGTGAATCCTGTAGTTTCAGTAGCTGGGGGGAATTTAGTGTTGCGCCGGCGGCGACGGTAGATACACATGTGTACACGTGGCTGGGATACATCACATCCGACCTCGTAGTCGGTGTTACATTTTTGTGTTGACAGTAAGTTTTTTATGTATATTTATTTATAGTATTTCATGAATTATTTCTAGATTTTTCAAGATGTCTTATGAAGAAAATGAACGTCGGCTACGAGAACTATTAGAAAACTGCTCAAGTGGTAGCTCCTGTGACTCCGAGAGCGAAGAAGAAATCGATTACGTTTCTCAGAGAAGTGAAGAGAGTGATTCGGAACAAGAAGTTATTTTGGATAATTTGGAAGAGCAGGAATCTGTGCCGGCTACTAGTCAGTGGGCTGAGGTACGTGGAACTTCTGATACATCCAAAGATGGCACAAAATGGTCAAAAGATTGTCCTAGACAAAGCGTTCGAGTTCGATCTGAGAATATTATTACTAATGCTCCCGGCGTAAAAGGTACTGCAAAACTTGTTAAAACTTGGAGTCTCTTTATAACAGACATTATGTTGAATAACGTACTTACATACACATATATTCAAATAAAGGATAAAAGGGTCAACATCCAAGAATAAAGAGCAGTATCACATGAAAGATGCAACTTTGGAAGATTTGAAGTCATTTATAGGTCTTTTGTTTATAGCTGGCCTGAATCGCTCAAATAGACAAAACCTCAATGATATATGGCGTACAGATGGTACAGGAGTTGAAATCTTTCGGACTACAGTGTCACTGCAGATGTTTTATTTCCTCCAAAATTGTTTGAGATTCGAAGATAAAAACACTCACCACCAAAGAAAAAAAAATGACAAGCTAGCTGCAATAAGGGACATTTTTGACAATTTTTGTTGAAAATATACAAAAACATTATGTGCCTTCTGAGAATCTTACTATTGATGAAATGTTGTTATCTTTCCGAGGGCGATGTCATCTCCACGTATACATTCCCAACAAACCAGCTAAATATGGAATAAAAATTTACGCTCCTGTAGATGCGGAGAAGTTTTACATTCTCAAACTGGAAATATACGCGGGAAAACAATCTCCAGGACCTTATCAACTGAGTAACGAAGCGTTTGACATCGTGAGCCGTTTAGTGGAGCCAATAACAAAAACGAACGGGAGCTTGACGTTCGATAACTGGTTTACTAGTTACCCTCTCATGATTCATCTCTTGAACAACTATTCATTGACTTCTGTCGGCACAGTCCGTAAAAATAAGACAAGTGTACCTGAGATCTTCAAAAACGGAACAGAAGTCAATAGCTCTCGATTCGGGTTCCAAAACGATAATACTTTGGTGTCTTATGTACCTAAAAAAAATTAAGTTTTGCTAGTTATGTCAACTTTACACCATGATAAAAAGCTGGTACTTGATTATTCAATTTACTGAAAATCAACGCACACTGTTCCAACATATAGCAACATCCAACGGTTATCCATAACATATGATAAATAAATTATTCAATAAAAAAGAAGAAAAAGTGGCATTACAACTAATATTTCCTAAACAAATTTCTTCTTCTTCTTTCTCACCATTTTTTCATCCACTTCTGGACATAGGCCTTTCCTAAACCCTTCCATCCGTCCCTGTATTGAGCATTATGCCACCAGTCTCTACCGGCGAAATCCCTAATATAATTCACCCATCGCAGTAGGGGTCTACCATCGCCTAGCTTGGTCTCTTGGAGTCGCCATTGGATAATCTTTAGTGTCCACCGTTCATCTTTTTGTCGCGCAGATGTCCTGTCCACTGCCATTTCAGCTCAGCGACCTTCTGGATAACGTTTATGACTCCAGTTCTCCTGCGAATCTCCTCATTTCCGACTTTGGCCCCCAGGCTTTACCAAGCATGACATTGCCCTTTGCAATACTCGTAGTTTGTTGGCGGTTGCTTGAGTTATTGTGCTTGTTTCAAGTCCGTATGTGGATACAGGCAAGATACAGGTATCAAAAACTTTGCGTTTCAAGTTTATGGGTATGGAGTTGTTCCTCAGGATATGGAATAGTTTCCCCAAGGATGCCCATGAAAGTTGCACTCCTCTGCTAATTTCTCTCGACCTCTTCTCCTTCCCAAATCTCATGAAATGTCCTAGATAGTTGTATTCTGTCACATTTTCGATATTGGTGTCATTTATTGCTATATTTGTATTTTCCGGATTGATTATTTTAGTTTTCGCGTAGTTCATCTTTAGACCCGCCTTTCTTGATACCTGATTCAATTGTTGGAGCATCTCTTCTGAATGTCTTCTGATAACAGCACAACATTATCCGCAAATCTAAGATGGCTCACGTATGTTCCATCGACTTCAATACCTTTGTTTTCCCATGAGAGTCTTTTGAATACGTCCTCTAGCACGAGAGTAAATACTTCTGGCGATATAATATATCCCTGCCGTACACCACGTTGGATGTTGATGGTGTTGGTTTTTGTCTCTTCATCAATTTTTATGTGTAGAGATATATATCAGTGGTCGCCAACCTCTCAATGTGTTGAGCTATTTTAATTTTGGAATAAACAGCGAGCTACCCACACTGAAGTCACGTAACGCAACGTAAATGAAATAATCCACAGTTAATGTATCATTATATGTATTTATTGTACTATTTAACTGGTGATACATGAAACATAGGTACTAATAATAAACTAACAACAAAATAACTAATATTACTAGTACGTACTTGTTCATAGCTACATTCCTATCTACCAAATGGAGGTGTTTGAAAAATAAACACAAACTTTTATCCAGCCACAACAGCATGTCACGTAAGATTTAAAAATACTTAATAATAACAACAAAGAAGTAACGCACTATCATGAACATAAACATTGAAAAATAAAAAAGCACTTTCAATGAGAAGGCTGACACTCAGACTCTTCGATAATTTTTTTAATGTTTGCAGTATAATTTGATACAGCCATTCGAATACAATTATCCAAATGTTCATCTGTAAGTCGATTGCGATATTTGTTCTTAATAAACTTCATATTGGAAAAACAAGATTCACACAAATAGGTTAAACTGAATAATGCCTTCACTTTCAAGGCAACACGGCATAGAACTGAATATTTGTCTTTACTTATAATAGGCCAGATACATTTGGTACTTGAGACTAACGATTTTAAGGTTAAATCATTTTGAAACTCAATTACTTCCATTTCTGTTGCAGTGATGTCTTCGCCAAAGTTCTGTATAACACAAGTTGCAAACTGTTGGATATCAATTTCCATATAGGGTGAAACAACAAACTGCGCTACTAAAACCATTTCGTTGAAATGAAGGTATTCTCCAGGGTAGAAACTATTTCTACATGATATTTGTTGTCATGGGGGTCTAATGGATTTTGAGATATTTTTTCTGAGAGAATAGGAAAATGCTTGGCATCGCTGTTAATTAGGTTTTGTTCCCAAAACTCCAGCTTTTTGATAAATACTTTTATACCAGAAATCATTTCCGCTAGTTCTTTGTTTCCCCCCTGAAGCTGCAAATTAAGTTCGTTTAGTGTATCTGTAATGTCCACGAGAAACACAAAATCTCTAATCCAGATTGAATTTTCTAGTTCCGGAGTCGGTTCATGCCAGATAGGACATCATAAAAACGTTGCAGCACCCGTCCTCTACTTAACCATTGGACTTCAGCAGAGTATTGACAGTCAACTTCATCGGCCAAGGTTTTGAATAATCTTCTTTTTAACGCTTGAGTTCTAATCTTGTTCACAATTTTTACCACCAGTTTCATAACGTTGTTTAGTTTCTGGAAATTTCCTGCTGATGGATAATGCAGTGATAACAGAGAAATTGCGGAAAAGTTTCATCTTTACGACATAACGCCACCAGACCCTTATCACAAACCACCATAGCTGGAGTGCCATCGGTTGTCAAGCCTACCATTTTAGATATTGGAATTTTCTCGGAAGAAATAATATTTTTTAAATGAGAAAACAACTCCTGTCCAGTAGTGTGTCCTTTCAGTGGAATAAACTTCAAAAGATCTTATTTAATCGTGAAATCACTAAAAACCATCCTGACGAACACGACCATCTGGGCATTGTCAACGACATCTGTTGATTCATCCAGTTGAAGTGAAAAATAAACACAGTTATCTAAGTCAGTTCTTAACTGTAAAAAAATATCATTGCTCATTACTTCTACACGTCTCATCACTGTATTAGCAGAAAGTTGCGTAGATTTTATAGCTGAAACTATCTCGTCTTTATTTCTAAAGTTGGCAAATCACGAATCAGCAGCTTCTAAAAACGCCTGTTTTATCATTTCCCCGTCTTCATAAGGTTTCTTTTTTTGTGCAATTATCTGGGACACACGGTACGATGCTTCAGTTGCAGTCTTACTTTTGTCGACTGTTCTTAAAAATATTGATTGTTGTCCAATTAACTGCTTTTTTAACTGTTTCAGTTTCTCCTTTCTGGCGGCAGAATGTAGTGGGAATGATTTTTTAACAGTAGAATGTACAGTTTTATGATGTCTCTCAATATTTCCTTTTTCAGCAACGGAGACCAGAAGTATTACATAACAAACACACATTTTTATCTTTAACATCTGTAAAAAAGTATTGTTCTTCCCATTCCAAATGAAAGTGGTATGTCTGTACCTTCTTACAACTGCTTGCCATAATATTATTTTTGGTTGTTCTCTATTAATCCAACCGCTGGACGTTGGTTACGCGTTCAGTTTTAAACTAAGCGCAATGTCGCCGCGCCGTGCGTATTTATCCCGTTCAAAGCAATCTTGATCGTTCTCGAACACTAACGCGCTGGTCCGGCTGGTCGGTTCTAGCCGATTCTAGCTTGATGGCGTCAGCGACAGATCGTTCACCTCAACGTTGCCGCTGTTTATGTTTAATATTATGACAAGGAAAAAGTGGCTAAGAGCATTTTTGAACAAGTACAAAATGTTGTGGTGGTTGATTCAGGATTGTGGGTAGATGATCAACACAGTTTTCTAGGTGCTTCTCCTGATGGTAAATATATTTGACAGAACAAATAATTACCATGTGTTATAAATTCTTTTTGCATATTAAATGACATACATTTATTGATAAAATATTTTAGGGCTTGTAGGTGATGATGCACTACTTGAAATAAAATGCCTCCACTCTGCATCAAAACTGAATTTACAAACAAATACAATAAGCGAAATAATTGACCTCATGAAGAACAAAATTTATCTGGAAAAACACAACAATAAAATTCAACTTAAGCGGAATCACAATTACTATTATCAGGTATAAACATGATATATTTATTCCAAAGAACAAAAACTCAAAATCATTCTTACATTATATATTTAATCATTTTGGTGTAATTACCAACAATAAATAAGAATAACATTAAAAAGTAGTTATTTGTGTAATAGTTGCAAAAAGTGCATTTTTGTTGCAACGAAGCATGAAGCACTAAACACAATCTTGTGGAGTGAGTATAAATAGCATTTACGAAGCACAAATTTACTTATTTAGCATGAAAATTACTTAATTATAATCACTTACAACACAATACACACTGAACTATAAATTTGGGATATTTTTATGAACACAAAACATATGACAACAGCATATTTGACCCATAGAGAAAGTTATAATATTATTCGTCTATGAATTGACCGTCATATTCTGTCATTGTTCTATATTGTTCTATACAGCGCCATGCATCAAGACGGTGGAGCGGTTGAACTAAAGTAAAAAGATGTTCGTTTGCAAAAATTTGCGCAAATCTCAAAAAATACAATGATTTGAGATTTCATATTTTCAGAATCGAATTCTCTAGGCTTCCTTTTGGGGATCAGGTTTTGGTGTCCAGATTGGTGACCACAAATTGTCAAAACTGTCAAAATCACACCATCACTTAATGGCTTATATCTTTTTTATAACAATATAAAACTCAACCAAAATACCTGATCCCCAAGACAAAGGTCCAAGTTATATTGTGTTAAAATTTCAACACTTAATTTCCCTGCGTTCTTTAGATTTATTGTGTACAAAATAACCTAAATTTTGTTGCAAATCACGGGTGCCAACTGTTTTCAGGTTCCTAAAACGTGAGGCCCCTCTTAGCGTCTAGCTGTACCGCATGAGACCACCAGAGGTGTACTATTGAAAAGACGATTGACAGAAAGTACTACAGCTCATAGAGTTACATGTGAAACTGCGGCTGATATGAGGAAAAAAGTATTGAGGATTTATGAACAGAATCCAATATACATTTGGTCTAACAGCGATTCTTTACATATAAGTATGAAGAAGGTATGGAGTTGTCAGTTTTTGTATCAAAATTACCAACGTTGGCTAGTCAATTAGAAGTTTTGGATGAAAGATTTTCTGACAAATTAATAATGACCAAAATAGTAATGTCTTTGCCAGAAAAATATAAATATTTCATACAGCGTGGGAATCAGTTGCCTAAGAAAATAAAGCAATTAATAACTCAATAGCAAGACTTTTATCAGAAGAAGAAATAATGATGAAAAATTAAGATATTGTGTTTTAATAAGTGAAGAAAATAATTGAAAAATAAATTGTTATGGATGTAATAAATATGGTCTTGTTAGAAAAGTCTGTAAAGAAAAGTGGCCACGTAATTAAAGATTGCATTTATTTACCGACTATTAAGTTTAGCTGAAGAAATGGTTGTTATAATTGAAGACGGTATAAGACACAGAGCTGTAGGTATCAGGAGAATCAAACTAGAAGATTTTGACGGATACTCGGGGATTGTAACAACACATAAAAATTTTTTTGCCATGTATGGTCACCAACTGGTTTTCAGTCAGACAAAGGTTATGTTGCGATAACTTAAGATAAATATCAATTTATCAGAAACAGTGAGATATTCGAAACGGAAAATTAGATGAAATGAAATTTAGATATTCAGGTAACCTAGAAAATGAGGTGTTAGTTTGTACTGGCCATTCTACAACTACGTTGACAGAGTGGCATGAAAAATGTGTACATCAAAATATAGAGCAAGTGAAGAAGATTTGAGAGAAAGATAATATAAAAGTAACTGTTGTTAAAAAATACGTGCATTGGATGTTTAAAAGGTAAACAACATAAAATTCCTTTTGAAAAAGGCGATTTTAATACAACGAAGGTCTGTGATTTAATTAATGTTGATGTATGCGGTCCCATGTGCGAATAAGTCTATTGGAAACTCAAGATATTTTTTATGAATTGAAAACGATTGGTCAAATTATAGGACTGTTTACTTCATAAAAAATAAATCTGAAACAATTGACGAATTCAAATTTTTCATCAATTTTGCCGAAAATCAAACAGGAAATAGGATCAATATTATAAGATCAGATAATGGAACTGAATTTATTAATAAAGAAGCAAAGAAGTTATTTGAAGACTAATGGAATAAAATATGAAACAACGGTTAGTTATACTTCGGAACAAAATGGCTAAGCCGATCGTGAAACGAGAACGGAAAAAGTAAAATGGAAATTAAAACTTCGTGTGAAGTATGGTCTGGCAGGCAATCTGATATATCTAATTTGAGAGTTTTCGGATTTGAAGTTTTTGTACATACTCCATAACAAAACGTTCGAAATGGGATGCAAAAAGTGAAGAAGGAATTTTTGTTGGTTACGGAGAAAACATAAAAGTTTGCAGAATTTATTTTCCAATTGAACGAACAGGGAAATTAAACGCGGTGTGGAATTTATAATTAAAAAAGCTTGAAGAACCATTGATTATCCCTGAACAAACTATTATTGAAAGAATTATTGAACCAGAATTAATTCAAGTTAAAGAATCGAAGGAAGTCGAAGAAGTGAAATTACAAGAACAAACCGAAAATTTAGTAAACAAGAACACAAGTGAAAATGAGCAGATCTTTAGAAGAAGAACAAGAAATAGAAACTGAAGAAAGTAAATTGAAGAATAAAATAGGAAATAAGTGTGCTTGGTTGAATGATTATCAAACGGGTTTAATAAGTATGACGGAAATGTGCCCAATTGGCCATTTTACAGAGCAACTACGTTCCAGATACATCACAGGTGTTACTTGTTCTATCACATAGACATCACGACGAAAGCGCGTAAACATAACAGGGATATCTCTGTGATGCTCCTATGTCCTACCTAAAAAGGGAGCGAAACTCTTTTCTCAAGCGCCGAATAATGTCCCTTATTTGTCGCAGTTATGTCTCAGAGATGATTTACTTATTTGTCAACTACATCTCAGAAATTTTTCAGTTTTGTGTCAACTACCTTTCAGAGATGTTTCAGTTTTATGTCAACTGCGTCTCTAGAGGGCAAAACTTTTACGGTCACGCTACACTAAAAAACATATTAACAATAAAACTGCTTCTTAAACTTCAAATTACTGTATTTATTGATATATTTTATATAAAAATATAATAATGAAAAAAATATTTTTCCTTTGTTCGTGGTTTTCCTCCTATTGCTATCGCTGCTTCCCTTGACGGACCCAATCTGCGGAAATTTTTTCGAATTCCTTCTCCGAATATGTGAGACCATTGTTTTGCGCATCTGAAAGAATATACTCATTAATAATTCAGTATGGATGAGGATTTTTTACAAAAAAAACCCTCATAATATTCAAATTTTTCGTATGAATTTAGAAACACCCTCTATGTACAGACATGTCATAGCAGTCTATTGCCTGCAATTGTGAGATAGTGAATGTGAGTAGTAAAGTAATTTTATTAATAGTAATTTTCGTCCGAAAGACACATAAGTACTTAAAAGCTACTAAAGTGATTTTGAAAGTGTAAATTTTTTGACAAAACTAAAAGGTGGCCACTATTTTTTTCTTTTAGGGTCAGGCTCGTAAAACATAGGACCTAAAATGAAGTAATAAATAATAACTTACAGTAATCAAAATTGTTGAGATAGTGCAGTCAAATTTACACTTTTCACAACAAGCCCATGCATTAATCATAACGACTATTGTAAAGCAGCACTGTATGCTCAACCAACTAAAATTGAGATATTCTGAACAAGTCTTAAATATAAGCATGAACATTTTGTAATTAATTAAATTAATATCTAACAAATTCAATAAAATAATGATAACATTACAGTTTGAATTATTTATATATATTTTTCATGGCTACTCTCTACTTTACTTACTTACTATAGGCCTACAGGTCCCTATCTATCCTGCCATGCATCAACCTCATTTAAGGCATCCATGTTCTAAATGAGAAGTGTTGACAGTATGTTTTGGAAATCTTCACGTCGAAGATTTAAATTAGTATTTCCTTTGGCATTGTTAGGATTAGATGATTGCATTTCTAGAAGGATTTAATCCAAAATTCTATTTGTCTTGACAAATTTTTCTACAAAAAAAATGTTTTCAATTTTATTATACCTACTGTATTCACGGTGTGACATCAACATATTAATTTGTACATGAATTATTCTGAATACCTATTTCAGTTCCCAAAATGTTTTATTATAAGAAAATGGACGATAAAAGAAATTAAAAATAGTCACTTTCAATAGATCTTGCCATGTTATTCATAATCTAATCAGGAAACGAACAGTATAAATTGTGTGTAAAGTGTAAATTATTTATTGTTTTTCTATTTTGTAGATCAAAATTTTTGCTAACACAGGTGGGTCAAGTAATTCATAAACAAAAAATTACCTGTTGCAATAGGAGCAGATAATTCATTGCACAAGGAATAATCAGTTCCGACATTTTGTAGACGTATCACTATGCCGATGTCTTTTAGATTTAGATAATAACTTGAATATATACTTATCTGTTATCTGATTTGTTTCTTTTTTATTTTCATACTTACACAAAAAATGAGAACTAATGCACTATTTAGCAGATATCTTTTTACTTTTATAAACACACAAAAACAGAAATCTCATCATTGTTTCACGCTAGCATTGCGTTGCTGACATAACCTCGATTTTTTTTTCCTTTTTCTAGTAAGTAATCAAATTTGGAACTGGTCTCTGTATATGAAACTATACATCTAAACCACATAATAAGACTCTCTATTCGCACTCAATAAGAATTATCGCCATAAGGTAAAAAATCTACTTCGATGTTATGTAGAATTAATACGTAACTGCTGCAAAGTATTTACATAGTATCTATACATTTGCAATAAATAAGGAACATGTTTTGTCTTAGAAACGTAGCGGAGTCATAGAAAGCACTATATAGTAATACTCCCTTTTCTATCTTTAAATACTATATCACAGCGACATAGATGGTTACTTGGGTGGTATGTGTTGAGCAGCTTGTAGGAATTTTTTCCTTGCGAAAGTGTATCTAGGGATTGTTACTTTTTTGTAATGTTATGTGTTGAGCAGCTGGTAGGAGATTTTTTCATGCAATAGTTTATCTAGAGATTGTTACTTTTTTGTAATATTTATGTCTTCTCATAATTTCCTCACTTTTTTCATCTACAAGTGAATAAATAAGAACAATATAATGAAACTAATGTACCAAGAAATACGTCTATAGACCTAGCATGGTCAGAATCGGTTGGGAATAAGGGCAACAATTAGTGCCAAAAGCTCTCATATATTACTAGAAAATGAGAATTCTGCTAACTTTCAATCAAGCAGTGTACACTAGGGTGCAGCGATTTTATACAAGAAAAAATTATCTTTAATTTTTCTTTTGACCTGTGTGCTCGATTAGTGTCTTTTTATGTGGTTAATGAAATGGCAAAGTCTGGGTTCCTAAATGTGACGTCTTCGGGTTCCTAGAGGACCCAGAAAATGTACCTAAAATAAAAAATTTATAAATAACAAAATAATTTTGTTTATTTTACTAGTTACAGCTCGTCGCTTGGTTTTCTTCGCAGAAGACCAACCCAGAATCCACCACGGGGAGGTGGCTGCAAATCGGGTTCCACCCATTTCCACCCTCCCAATTTATCTTCAAAACTAAACGTAAAGGTACCTTAAATAAATATTTCGAAGTTACTCACAGAAATGTTTCAACTTTTGGCAATTTTTGTCTCGATGATATTCTAGCACATGATGTTGTGCCACAAACTAACGAAGAAGCTTCGGTAACCAACTTTATATGCCGTTCAACCGCTTGCGTATGGCAGGGAAATTTGAGTATATCAATCTCATCAGAAACGTGTAAAATCATTTCTGAAAGTTCATCATCACTTACGTTTTTGATTATAGGAGGCTCTGTTATTTCAACTGACTGCCAGTCTACCAAGTCAAAATACTTTGGGGCATTAAAATTAATAGGTGGTACTTTAAATTCGCGAACACTTTCGTCTCTATTCTGTGATCGGCACTTTAATATGCGACGTAAAGATACTTTTGATCCGTGCTTAGTTCATCTATATTCACAACAGGAAATTCAGCATCTATTTTCTCAAAGTCAACAACTGCCATTTGCTCACATCGATCAAGAAGTTTTCCGATAGTACCTGTAAAGCCACGAAGATCATTTGTTTTTCCGTCTAAGGGCAAAGACAGACACGGCGGTTTTGACAGAAGCGTTTATCGATTCGGTCGCCTTCCGACAAAACACATTAGAACGGTTTCTTTTGCGATTTTTGTTTCGGTGAGATAGTGTTGTACGAAGGACGACGACGTTGTATACTTGTCATTACTTTATCTGTATTGAAAAGTAAATAGGAAGAAACAACGAAAACGGTGAATGTGGATACATCCAATTATTTAGATGTAGAAACAAATCTCCAAAGTTTACTGCCAGTTACACTGCATAGGGGAAATTCATTATTGTTACCTACTAGAGACAAATATGTTCAATATTGTGTTAAACAAATTTGTTTAAATAATTAAGCAAATATGTTTTACATTCTTCTTAATACAATATTTATTCTTTCAAAAGATAGTTTCCTACCTAACTTCTTTTTTTCCTCAATTGTGCTGTCTTCATGGACAAACAGGTTGATGATCTCCTCCCAACACTTTTTTTTAAATTCCTATGACTTAATTTTTCTCTCATATTCCAAAATGCAGGTCGACTTTCTATTTCACTTATTAGTTTCTCTCTATCCATTTCTGTAGAAAACGAGCAAAAAAACGTGTTCGTGTGAACGGACGTACCTAAATACAAAGAACCACTCACCGCTTCGATAAACAAAAACCGACTAGATTGCTCACAAGAATGACCAACCGAAGCGAGTTGAAAATCCAGAGTCGGTACGGACTGCTGTGTGTGTTTTACACTATTATGTTACATTACAAGACGTATCGACTCGAGAAGAGACTCGATAAACGCTTCGGTCACAACCGCCGTGTCTGTCTTTGCCCTAACTGTTGCACTAAATGGCGGAGCGGTAGTTCGTTAGCGTGTAACAAACATATGAATCATTGAACTGGCTTCCCAAGTGAAAGTTCTATTTGTCTTTTAACACCATTCTTGAAACCAGTATTGACAACGGTCCCGCCACAACCGATAACCTATATCGTACTCAAATCATCACTCAATGAGTCTTTTAGGAACTTTGTGATGCTGTCTTTAATGGACTTCGCATTACCGTTCTCTGGAGATACGTGTCCCATGTATTTAGAGCCTGGTTCAGCCAATATGACGATGTGCTCTTCAGTAACCGATTTAGTGCGTTGACTTGACTCTGTTTTTTCAAAAACTAAGGTTCTGTCGTTTCTCCCGTTTAAGTAAATTCCAAAGGTTGAAGGAAGCTCGTCATCTATCTCTTTTTTAATAAGACCCGTCCTACATTTCTTGCGTTCCCTTCTAATTTTAGATCTGTCTATCATGTTAGTAGTGTCCTCTTTAGTTAATTATCCCAAATCTTTTGAAACAGCGTTTGTAATAAGAGATGCTGATCTATCAGATACACCGACCCTGTCACATGCTTCTGCAAGATTCGTAAGTTTTAATCCTGAGTTGTATGGTACCTTTAAGCCTTTTAATGATGACGGATGCTCCGATCTTGTGTTGTAGTCCTACCTTGATTTTTAGTCATGCCCTCATCAATGTTTTCACATGTACCTTCAGAGCTTCTTATGGACTCCGGATCGGACAAAACACTATCAAGTATACTCTCGTTCTTATATTTTTTCGTCTCTTATAATTCTTCTTCTAATACTTTCCTTTTTATTGTTTTTAAATTTTGCTTCGTAGTTTTTACATCTGTACCTCCTATCATCATTTTTCTTCTTTCGCAAAGTGGCACTTTAACTTTATAGTGGCATTTGGAAAAATCATCACATTTGCAGGGTCATATGTCAAAAAGTTTTGAGCTGTTCTTCTTAAAAACCTCAATTTTTTCTAGGTACTCTTTATTATAGGCCGATTTTTGGTTTTTCTTCAGGGACTTGCATTTTTCATTATAGTCTTTTATTTTTTGTATTATTTGTTGATCAGATATTGTATTATTTGTTGATCAGATATTGTGCCATATCTTTTTAATATCAATTAAAAGTTTCTTTGAAATATCCAACACACTTGGGTCTTTGTCACTTTCAAATTTTAAACACTCTCTCTGCCACAAAAAGCCTCTCATAGCGTCCGAGTAGGTGGGAAGCACGTTAGGATTAAGTTCACTAGTTCCAAATATAGGATCCGTCACCCGCGTTTTCGGCATTACAAAAACTTAGGTTCTTTACTTTTCTTAACTAAACAGAATACTCTCGCTGCGAAACACACTCGAGCACGCCTAGTTGAGAGCTAAACTGATTCTATTAGCAACACTAACCCAAACAAAAGATAAGCTCCCCACCACACTATTTGGTTTACTGTTTGGTTTACAGCTGGAATGTGTCTGCCTGTTAAGACTTGTTAGCGCTTACTTAGTGCCTACAGGTATAACAAACTTAACGTAATTACTGTATATTTAGTAATATATAAACTTAGTAATGTAGTAGTTTTCCAGATAAGTAATTATTATACTAGTAAGAGAGTGGAAAAACACTAAAAAGTATTGAAAATAAGTCAGTAAGTGGCACAGGTGTTTTTATGAGTTTTCAGAAGAGAATAGGATAAATTATAACACTAGAGATTAAAAGACTATAAAAAAATATGTTATAGAATTAAAATTCGAAGTTAAAAAAATTACTGATAATGAGAAATTTCCCCCGCTCCTAGGAACCTGAAGATTAAGTCCGATAAGAGTGAGATTTTTTTTGGTCTATACTCACCCTAAAAGACATTTATTCCGATACCAGGCATCATCAGATTATAAAATTGAGAAAATCGCTTCACCTTAGTGTACACCCTCATACGCCGTAAGAACTCAATATTAGTTCTAAAGCAAAATACAGAAAATTTGGTGCTCAATGAGTGCTGACGATATGTGATGTGAGTTTTGATAATAAAGATTTGAAAAAATTTTTTTTTCTATTTTTTTTATCAAAACTTCTAGTATGACACTCTGACCATGTTTTTGGGCTGAATACACAGATATGCATCAGTAATTAATGATTATATGGTGTTAGGTATTTAGTGCTCCATTAGTGCTGGCGACATGTGATGAGAGATTTGACGGAAACATTTGTTTTCAATTTTCATTACCAAAACTACTAGTATGACACTCTGAGCAACTTCCTCGGGTGAATCCACAGATCTGCATCAGTAATTAATGATTCTATAGTGTAAGGTATTTAGTGCTGAATTAGTGCTGGCGATGTGTAATAAGAGATTTGACGGAAACAATTTTTTTTTCAATTTTTATTATACAAACTTCTAGTATGACACTCTGAACATGTTCCTTGAGTGAATACACAGATCCGTATCAATAATTATTGATTCTATGGGGTTTGATATTAAGTGCTCAATTAGTGCTGACCGTAAGATAGCAATAATTTACTTGGAACAATTTTTCAATATTTTTTAATGATCAAATCCGCTATATTGATACTTTGAGATGTTCCTGGGGTAAATACCCATATTTACATTAGTAATGAATGATTCTATGGTGTTCGGTATTCAGTGCTTAACTAGTGCTGGCGATATGTGATTGGAGATTGATCTTATATTTTTCTTAAATTTTCATTATCAAAACTTCTAGTCTGATATTCTGAACATGTTCCTGGAGTAAATACACAGATCTGTATCATCAAATAATGATTCTATGGTGTTTTGTATTTAGTGCTCAATTAGCCGTAAAATAGCAATAATTTTTCAATATTTTTTAATGATCAAATCCGGTATTTTGACACTTTGAGCATGTTCCTGGGGTAACTACACATATTAAGGTGTTAGGTATTTAGGGCTCAATTAGTGCTGACGATATGTGAGGAGATTTAACGGAGAAAATGAGTCCATAACAGAGCAGAAATTTATTAGAAGTCATTATTTTATGAAAGAAAGTGCTGGTAGGACAGGCTAATAAGATCCGGGGGTGAATACACAGATCTGCATTAGTAATTAATAGTTTTACGGGGTTTGCGGTATAGTATTATATTGTAGTTTGTGGAAACATTTTCATATTTGTAGTAGAAATTGTGATGCCTGAAAAATGAAATTGTTAATTTAACCAATAAAACATCATCAGATAAAAACGAGAACTACTTTAATATATCTAAAATCGTTTGTAGTGTGTATATTGTAGTACAATTTTAAATTTTGTAGTAATAATATGATGACGTGTTAATGGTTTAATTGACGATTTTATCATTCGGTCATTACAATTTCTACTACAAAAACAATGTAGTAAGCGTGAGAATATTTTTTCTTCGGTTTCAGTAATTTCAAGTTTCCAGGGACGAATATTCATACTACAAAATTTAAAATTGTACTACAATATACTACAAACGATTTTATATGTATTAATTATCGTTTTTATCTGATGATGTGATAATGGTTTAATTGAAGATTTTATTTTTCGGGCAATACAATTTCTACTACAAATATAAAAATGTTACTACAAACAACCATACAATACTAAACCCCGTAAAACTATTATTTACTGATGCAGATCTGTGTATTCACCCCCGGATCTTACTTAGACTATCCTAACAACACTTGCTTTCCTAGAATAATATCTTTCAATAACTTTCTGCTCTGTTATGGACTCATTTTTTCTGTTAAATCTCTTATCACATATCGCCAGCACTAATTGAGCCCTAAATACATAACACCATAGAATGGTTCATTACTAATGTGAATACATGAATTTACCCCAGGAAAATGCTCAAAGTGTCAATCTAGCAGATTTGATCATTAAAAAATATCGAAAAATTGTTCAAAGTAAGTTATTGCCATTTTATTAATATTAATTGCTCTGTACCCCAACGCAACCCAAATTTTGCAACCAGCAGATGTTGCTGCTTTTAAACTCTGAAAGAATGGTTGGAAGGCAAGGGTCCTCGAATTTCGACGAAAAAACTCCGAACAAATTCCCACAAAAGAAAACTTTGCGCTTATTTTGAAAGATGTAATCGACCAAACTTTTAAAATTGCAACAATTAGGAATGGCTTTAGAGCTACCGGATTATGTTCTTGCAATTCTTCAGCAATTGATTTCATAAAATGCGTGGGGAAAAACAAGTAATACAAGTACTAATAGGGAAAATATAAAAGGATTCATCACTATAGAAGATTTTCGAGGCATCATTGGTGAACAAAAATATCCACTACTTTCCTCTATGAATGCTGACCATATCGCAAATGAAAATATAGTCTTATTAAAAAATTTGTATGATTTAATGCATGGCACTCACAGTGCACAACATTTAGCAAATCAAAACATAGAAACAGAAGATTTGAATAACAAAGAATACGATAAAGTACATCATACTCAAAAAGCATATTTAGACAAGCAGGGTACCCAGAATTTGACTGATCAAAGTATTATTCAAGGTGAAGATTTAAACAACTATGAAATTTTTCGGAATGAAGATATACAGAATTCGGCTAATGAAAATACTATTGAAGCTGATGATTTGAAAAACGATTCTTACTTTGACATAGAAAATATGCCCGATATAATCGATAATTTCACTACCGACGAAATGCCACTCTCTAATTGATTGGCTAGCAACTCAGAAATATGTGAGCCTTCAAATTCTTTATACATGATACCATTGACATCAACAAGCGATTACATGAATTCGATTCTTACTTGACCAAAAACTCCAGAAATAAGAGGAAAAAAACAAATTGCGAGATTACCATTCCTGCTTACTTCATCTACAAGGAAAAAAGCAGAAGCAGAGAAAGAAGAAAAAAGTAAGCGAGAAGAATCTCTAAAGCAAAAACGTAAAACCGAGCGAATTCAAAAACAACAGAAAAAGCAAGAAGAGCAACAAAACAAATTAAATGATAAATTGGAAAAGAAAGGTAAAAAAATACCAGGATAAATAGTAAATCTGGAAAAGTCTAAAGACAGCACGGCTAGCTCTAAACAAATCCAACTTCAAATTATTAAAAACAGCAACGATGAGGCAGCAAATTGTACTGCACAACAAAGTATTAATATAGTACTTGATGAAACGGAAAACACCTCTTCAAAAAATGCAGAAGCCGCAAGTGAAAATAACACAGAACGTCATTTGATGAATAAAATTCCTGACTGCCAAGAAACTCCTCCAAAGTTAAAGGAAAGTCATATTTCTAATGGTGCTGTTGTAAGAAATATGTTTCAGAATGTTGATAATGATTCCCCAGGCAAAAAAATTAAAATTATTCCAGATATTTTACTGACAAGTGAAAAAGGATCATGCAATGCAAGGACGTCAAAGCATCCATAATATTTTCAAGAATACCACAATAACGAGTGGGATATGCTTTACTTGTGTAAAAAATATAAACATAAGCCAGATTGGGGTAGAATGCGCGACCTGTCGAAAAACGTACCACATACCCCGCATTCTCAAAATCAAAAAAGACACGATAACTTCAAATTATTATTTCAAGGGTTTTGCCTGTTCAAAGCTAAAATAGACTTTAGTTAACACTTAGATATCTAGGTACCTACTTTATTGTGAAAAAAAAATAAATTAGTTAATATTTTTATAAATATTTTGTGTTTCGTTATACTAGCTACTCAGTACACCTACCAGGCTTACACAAATATAAGTTACCTACTCACATACTAAGTATCTACGTAAAAGTAGTAAAAAACTTCAAAAAACAGATTAAATATTGAAGGGTCAATCACTGTACAAGACGTATCCCAATAACTGTCTACTGACGGCCAATAACTATCACATTGTTCAATTTTGAATAAATGTGTTGGAATTGTTATGAAAACATTTATCTTGAGTAAATGCAGTGGCACCATCTGACTTTCCACAATTATTAGCGTATAATATGCTATTTATCATATATGAACGAGTACATTTAAAACCCTTTATGTTTCAATCTGTCAAAGTTTAGGTACATGCTTAAGTGGCCAATCACTGTACCTGTTACCCTACTGCATCTCGTTTTAAATTTTTTCTCGCTATTTTTCACTTGGAGAGCTATGTGAATATATTTGTTATGTACATCAGAATATTATATTTTTTATACGGAACTGCAAGTGGCCAAAAAGTTATAAATATGCTATGTTTCATTGGTGCTATATTTTCAGGATTCTATAAATAAAATATTACCTCAAAATATTTAGGGAAAGAAGCCATTGGCTTTTCAGTGTTTTTTAAAAGAACAATTAGATACACAACACGTAAATAACAGTATTAAAATAAAATAAGAATGATGTAAACATAGTCGTTCCGTAAAGAGGAACAACTATAATCTTGCTCTGATTCGCGAAATATTTACAATTTTTGTAGAAAATTGTGGGGCATGGGATCTCTAGTATTCCTAGGACATCTCCAAAAAAAACCGAGAATCCACAACCATTGAGTGTCCAGACTATGTTCCCCGTAAAAGAAAGTCTTGTACATCTTGTACAACTGAAAAAAAGGATACTTAACACACCTTTGTAGAAATTCCAGAGACTGACTTTGTCTCCAGTATGCAGTTTTTAAATGCAAAAGATGTTTTGCGAACAGATCAAACGTTCAACACGATAGGTCTGATTAGAATTCTCACTAGATATTTGTCGTTTCTCATATATTTCTACAAGTATTATCAGATTTTTTTGATATTTGGTGGAATTTATACAGGGTGTCCCGGGACTAATGGGAAAAAAGTCAGGAGAGTATAATATGAGCCAAAATAATGTTAGTACTTCATATAAACTTTTACTATGCAGGCCCTCGTTTTCGAGTTATAGGCCTCCAAAGTTTTAATTTTGAATTTGGTTTTTATTTTTATTTTTTGTACTAGTTATTTGATCTTCATAAAATTTACGGCAAAGCTATAATGTAAGTGTATGTTTATTTTGGTAAGGTAAACAGATTTACAGTAGTGCATTGAAGCCAGGGACGGACTACTCGCAATGGTTAGTGATCCAAAATTTTTGCAGGTATGGCACACCCTGTATGAAATTATCGAAATTCACTTCCCCACACATTAAGCTAACGAAAAGATACTCTTGCTGGAATTCGATAAAATAAGCCGTTTGGCTAATATTTACAGTTTTATTAATGCACTACGTACAAATCTACCTAACTAACTTATTAATACGATGTCCAGAATTTACTTGCTTTTAATCTAAATTACGAACATAACATTATTCAACCATTAAGAAAACCTCAAAAAACACAAGTTATAAAATATTAGACTAAAACTAATTCCTAAACAACAACAAAAACTAACGTTATTCTAATAAATGTTCAATATGAGCTCCTCCCACTTCCACGCACATTCTAAGTCTACGAAGGTTGTTTCTTTGCACTTGAAAGAGCAATTTCACACTATTTCCAATAACATTGCAGTGTAACACAATTCTGTCTATTGAATCTTGCCTTGTTTCCACAGGTGTTGCGTATACCTTACTTTTGAGATAACCCTAAAGAAAGAAATCCATAGGATTAACGTTTCCTGATCGCGGTGGCCATTGAAAAGGGCCTCCACGACCAATACATCTATTAGGAAGCCTTGTGTGTTAATGCTGTCGTACATCTAAACTGAAATGGGGAGGAGCCCTATCATGCATGAACCATAAATTCCTACGAATTTGTAGTAGCACATCATCAAACAGGTTCCATAACTCATTTTGCAAAAAACTCCAAATATCTCTGACCGGTCAAAGTACCGTCAATGAAGTATGGCTGTATCAAATTATTGCCAACTATTCCTGCCAAACATTAACCATGAATCTATGCTGGATCCTAGTTTGGATAATGCCATGTGGATTCACATCATCCCATAAATGCATATTATGAGAATTTATGATTCCATCTCTGGTGAAACCCGGTTCGTTCGTAAAGAGAACGTTACTAATAAATGTGTTGTCTGCTTGTTGTTGTCGCAGAAACCACTGGCTATACTCAAGTCGAGCAGGATAATCAGCCACTGTCATACGGTGTACTTTTTTCATGTGAAAAGGATATAACAGCTGTTCTTTTAGGACGCGATGAACAACTGATTTCGAGACGTTATGTTCTCTTGATAATTTTCTAAAACTCGATGGTTCATTATCAACTGCATTTAACAAATCTTGTTCAACTGCCACAGTACGTATGCTTCGTACTGGACCTTCTCCAGCTTTTTCTGGCGAAAATCTTCCTAAAATTTGAAATTTTGTTTTGTATACATGAAAAATTACATTTACTTATTCATACCTGTTTCTCGTAACCTGAGATCAATACGCCCAAGCATTCGTCTGTCTGGCAATGCTCTGTTTGCAAAATGTTCTTCATAAAGCCTTTTGGCCTCTAAACAGTTTCGAGAAGCCAGTCCATACATTAGATGTTTATCTGCGTACTCAATAAAACCGAATTCTGCTATTGTAACTGTTAAATTAAGGACTTATGAATTATTGACAAGTACTGACTACGAAATATTCTACACAACGTTTGACAACTAATCCTATGGTAACTTGATAAACGGTAAAAACACTTATAAAAAGTTTTTACCAACTTTCCAATTAATAAGTCGTTAATGTTTTTCATCTTCTGCTATCGTTAAATTATTTTTTTGTAGTACTCTAGGTAAATTTTGGACATCTATTAAAAGTTAGTTTTACCTCGTTGTGTACTTATAAAAATGGTGAATGCGTTAACTGGTACGTAGTGCATTAATAAAACTGTAAATATTAGCCAAACGGCTTATTTTATCGAATTCCAACAAGAGTACCTTTTCGTTAGCTCAATGTGTGGGAAAGTGAATTTCGATAATTTCATACAGGGTGTGCCATACCTGCAAAAATTTTGGATCACTAACCATAGCGAGTAGTCCGTCCCTGGCTTCAATGCACTACTGTAAATTTGTTTACCTTACCAAAATAAACATACACATACATTATAGCTTTGCCGTAAATTTTATAAAGATCAAATAACTAGTACAAAAAATACAAATAAAAACCAAATTCAAAATTAAAACTTTGGAGGCCTATAACTCGAAAACGAGGGCCTGCATAGTAAAAGTTTATATGAAGTACTAACATTATTTTAGCTCAGATTATACGCTACTGACTTTTTTCCCATTAGTCCCGGGACACCCTGTATATCCCTAGACTCCAAAACGTTAGCAAAATCTGGCAACGCTTGAAGTGCACTTTATAACATAACATGACGACTGATTAACTTATCATTAGTTGATTCGTTACCACAATTTTTAAATGAATAAAATATTGTTATTAGTTAATCCAGCGCAAAGTTGTTTATACTCCTATAGTCCACTACATTGCAACAATATTCTTTTTGAAATATTTAAAAACTTTCTTGTGATTATTTATTCTATCTAAAAACATGCTACTTTTCGTAAACTTTTTATTATCATGTTCAGAGAATGCATTATATTTTTTTTCTTCAAGCGTATAATAATATCTATATTATTTTCGGCAACACAGATCGTAGAAGTAACCTATTCTTTCACTAGTAAAATAATGAACGCTCATTATTGTACTAGTAACAAAATAATGAGAAACGATAGCAACGTCTCATTATGGGCGTTGTAACCAAGTAGGCAGGAACTGTCATTTAATTTTTATTTAATTTGATGTTTGTTAGTTTTGAATAGTGTATTGTAAAAATGTCCCATGAAGAAGAATTTCAATGTCCACCTCCGGAATTAGTCGAAATAGCTAATTCCACTATTGAAACACTAATTCCGACGAAGTCACGAAAATTGAATGATTTTGCTCTTCAAAAATTCATGAAATGGTGCAAAGAAAATATTGTACGAAAATACACAGAACATGTTAGGCTTGCTTATTTTACGTGTTTGTCAAGAAAATTTATAAGTTCGACACTATGGGCTTTTATATTCAATGACTAAAACTCAATTAAAAATCAAACATAATGTAAAAATGGAAAACTATTCCTAATAAGCTGCATTTTTAAAGCGACAAGGAGAAAATTATACCCCGAAAAAATCAAAATAACTAACAAAAGACCAATTTGATAAATTTCTTCAGGATGCACCCAATAATGTTTATTTAGTAACAAAGGTAGGTACTTTATCATTTTCTTTATTATAACATTTATTAAATCGCTGACAATAATATCCTTTAGAAGATTAATATTTAAATTGACAACAATTAACGTATTTCGAATTTAAAACGTTTATATCACGATAGCTCAGCGGTAGAGCTTTTGTGTTCCGTCTCGGAGGTCTGCGGTTCGATTCTCAGCGCCGGCCGATTCTTTCTTACTTATTTCAACGTTTGTTTTTAGGTTATATTAGTATTTGGAGTCACAGGAGCCTGTAGATGCGATGAACTCGTTCATTTGAAGTACAGCGAAATCCAAGATATAGGAAATTCAATTTTAGTAAATATCACAATTACGATTTTTATTTGAACTTGGTCAGACAGTAAACGGCATTTCGTCCAGATGATATGGATTTGCAGCGATTTTTTTTAACTATCAAAACGGTAAATTTCACCGTGTGGTAATGGGTATACATAAAAAATTTCTAACGATCCAAAAGACGTTGCTATGTTTTTGAAATTAACAAATCCTCATGAATATACGGGACATTGCCTTCGTAGGACTTCAGTAACTATTTTAGTTGACAACGGAGGGGACACTATCGCCTTAAAACGACATGGTGGATGGGAATCCACCAGTGTTGCTGGAGGGTACTTAGAAGATTATGTTTCCAGCAAGAAACAAACTGCACAAAAAGTACTTTATTGGGAAGAACAACCAAGTACGAGTTCTGGAATCAAAAGAGATTTAAATTCAGGAAACTTTTCAAATGAAAATATTTCTAACATAATAAATATAGACAAACACTTTACTAATCATAACATGTACATCAATGACAAGATTGTGAATGTCGAAGCCAAAAGCGGTGGCCTAAATTTAAATAACTGCAGTATACAAAACTGCACCTTTAATATTACAATTAATAAATAGGTAATGCTTATGCAAGCCATAACTGTTTTTTTCATATTTGTATTAATAAATAGAATTGAATAGATGAGGCTTTTACTTGATGAAGATCCATACTGAACGATGAAATAAAACAATATAGTTTGTTTAAATCTTCATTTATTTGAACTAATGTTCCATTTAAACTTGTTGACGCGTTTCACTAACACAGTAGCTTTGTCAAAACGAATGAAGGTAAAATATGAAAATGTCTTAATATATACAGTGCTAAATCTATTTACTAAGGTTAACAATGGTATTAAAAGAAATTACCTGGAAATTCATTCACTACAAACAGTCCTAAGCTATCTTCTAGGTAAAGAGGTTCAATAAAGGAGACTATTTGGTCGTTAAGGAGATTACCTGAATATTTATTTTTGTTAATCTCTAGGGCCTCTAATAAATTTAAACTAAAGGATTTCCCGACTACATGGAGAATTTCAAAATTTGGGTCGAAAATGTGTTGGTTTTCTAATAAATGATTTGAATAGTTAGAATCTAATTTTTTGTTGTCATAGCTACGTTTGTGTTCCGAAATTCTAGTTTTAAAATTTCTAAAAGTTCTACCGATATAAATTTTATCACAATTGTCATTACCACATTTTAATTCATAAACTCCTGATTTGTTTAATTTTGAAGATTTAGATTTATCATGTTTAATTAATTTGGATAAATTGTGATCAAATAAGTCTATAAACTTTCTAGACCTTACAATTCCAAATATAAATAATAAACATGATTTTTCTATTTTTCATAAACCATCACATACAGATATTACAATTCATAATAGTTCGGTCCACCCATTCAGTCATAAACTAGCAGCTTTCAATAGTATGATACACAGACTCTTAACAGTCCCATTAAATATTAATAATTATAGCAAAGAATTAAATATCATAAAACAAATAGCAGTTAATAATAATTACGATCCAAATTTAATTGACAATATCATAAATAAAAAGATAAAAAAACAGACTTTAGAACAAGTATTCCCTTCAGATAAAAATAATAAACAATTCAAAAGCTTAACATACTTTGGAACACCATCCTTAAAAACTAAATCATTTTTAGAAACTTTTGACATGAATATTTCCTTTAAAACTGATCACAATTTATCAAAATTCATTAAAAATGATAAATCTAAATCTTCAAAATTAAACAAATCAGGAGTTTATAAATTAAAATGTGGTAATGACAATTGTGATAAAATTTATATCGGTAGAACTTTGAGAAATTTTAAAACTAGAATTTCGGAACACAAACGTAGCTATGACAACAAAAAATTAGATTCTAACTATTCAAATCATTTATTAGAAAACCAACACATTTTCGACCCAAATTTAGAAATTCTCCATGTAGTCGGTAAATCCTTTAGTTTAAATTTATTAGAGGCCCTAGAGATTAACAAAAATTAATATTCAGGTAATCTCCTTAACGACCAAATAGATATCAATCAGTCTCCTTTATTGAACCTCTTCACCTAGAAGATAGCTTAGGAATGTTTGTAGTGAATGAATTTCCAGGTAATTTCTTTTAATACCATTGTTAACCTTAGTAAATAGATTTAGCACTGTAAGACATTTTTATATTTTACCTTCATTCGTTTTGACAAAGCTACTGTGTTAGTGAAACGCGTCAACAAGTTTAAATTGAACATTAGTTCAAATAAATGAAGATTTAAACAAACTATATTGTTTTATTTCATCGTTTATTAATAAATAGTTGAGATATAAACAATGTATTCAATTTCTTTCTACTTATAAATTGCATTATTTTTACGCTTGAAGAAAAAATAGTAGACTTCACTCGAACTAGTAGACCCATTTTGTGTTTCGCCTAATTTGCACAGCCTCGGCTAACGCCTCGGCAGTGCAAGAATCTGGGCTCAACAATAATGATTGCCTTCTACTCCTAGTGACATAATGTACTATTTATGTTTATTTGTGACACTCGTTTTCATTTTATAACTATATACGGTTAATACACTCATTTTTATTGAAAAGTGTTTCTATGATATTTATACGGCAACTGATCTGTGAGATGCATTGCGCCCGAAGTTGTTTCAAAATTAGTAGTACCGGAGGTTTAATTTAAGAATAGATTTTTATATTTGTTAATAAAAATGTGCTACAAAAATCGTCAATATTGCTCAGTGTCGCAGTGTGAATCCATAAGAAACAAATACGTACAATTGAGTTTCTATCGATTTCCTGAAATAGGAAAGTTCAGGGTATAAATAAGAAATACAAATGGAGAATTCGAAATGGTAGACGCAAGAAAAGCTTGGCAAATTAAATTAATAATTGGAAAACTTTTTTTGAAATATATATTGGTATGTTCACTTCATTTTAAAGAAGAATATGAATTCCAAGAAGTATGTTGTCATTAATCTCCACATTTATATTAGTAATTAACTATTCATTCAATAGTAAGGGCAAATGTTCTAGTACAACGGCGGAAATTGAAGCATCAGTTCCGTCACTTAAACTGCATGCATATCATAGCTATATTGTCTTTGATATCATCTTAATTAATCATAATAGAAAACATGACGCAAAAAAGGTGTATAACACCAAACTACACTATTAACCCACAGAAACAATTTGATCGCGTCTACAGCAGTTTCGACTTGAGAGTTAGGGTGCGTTGTGATCTTAATCTCGGCCCCAATACTGTGTCTTGTCGATGTTTAAAGTAGTTACTTTTGAAGGTACCTACTCCTTCTTAACTTTTCTTATCCACATTGCCTGTCGTCTTTGAATGTCCATTGGGAGATATGTTTACATTCTGGAAATAATATTTCGTTTTAACAATAATTTTCGGTTTACCTGAAATTTATTATTTACTGAAAAAAGTTGTTCACAAGTCACTAAAATTAGAAACGTTTGAAATGTCCAATAAAAATAGAAATATTTCCAAATTGAACATGTCGAACGAAGTTTCGAATATCGAGTGTAACTATACTGAAAACTAATCAAAAAACTTCCTCCTATGTACCTAACGACGTAGTTAAAAACTAAAACTTCGAAAACGACATTTTCGTCACAATGGTGATAAAGGAAGTTGGCAGGAAGGATACGTTGATTTAGAAGTGAATAATTACGTATATATATTGTTGTCACAATAAATAAGATAAGATTAATAATCAACAAAGCTTTTTTATACTATTTCTCAGAAATATTTCCAAGATTAAATAAATGGAATATAACTTCTCTTATATTTCACTGAAACTGTTTGATAGTTATTTTTTCTGCACTGACGAGGATTCTCCACTAGAAATACCTCGCACAGCTCACTTGAGGTTTATTGGCCATTATATCTTCAGTATTATAGGGATGTTTTTCTGTACCAGTAGTTGGAGGAGAGAATTGTTATAATATTCTAACTTGGTATGATGTTAATGAATTTTTTCTTCAATTGTTTCTTGAATGGTTGATACATGAAATTCTTGATCAAGCTTTTGGTTTGTGACTTACCACGGAGCATCACTCATTGCACTGAGAATTTTTGACTGAACTCTATGTATGATGGCAATGCTGGATTTATTGTCACATCCCCACAGTTCTATACCATAGGTTCATATGGGCACAATAATAGCTTTATATACCATGATTTTATTTTCGCTCCAGTAACCAATATAGATCACTAGTTTTTAGATCAATCTGCTTCCGTTTTTTTGTTTATATGTTCTCTCCAAATTAATTTACCAAGTTCTTGCCATTTGTTGATCTAAAAACTTCGATATTGTTGAAATAAACTGGTGAGCATAGTACTTTTTTTATCACTTTTATTAACAATCAGAATATTTAGTTACATTCTATGGGTTAATATGCTCGCAAGTGCTAGGGAAACTAGCATATATACTGTCTTGATGATATTTACATCCAGTGATGTAACCTCTGATACCTCATGCTAGGTCTATTGGCCATTTTTTCCTGTGTTTTTCTGTTTCTTGTCTTATCAATTCCTCTAGTAGTGGATTTGAATGAGTTTCTATGGTTTTATGATGTTTTTCATTCTATCTTTTATTGTGGGCGCTTCCAGGTCTACGTGAATGGTGTGATTTGATACATACCATGGAGTATCTACTAGTTTACGTTAGATTTTGAAGCGCAGCCCCACAGCTCAACTCCATACGTCCATATAGGCTTCATGACAGATTTGTATGTAAGGACTTTGTTTTGTAGTGAAACTCTAGATTTTTTTCTCTGGCTTTCATGTCAAGATGTTGTCTTTTTTCATGATGTAATGTTTCCAGTTACGTTTTTTATCTAGGTGGATTCCTAAATATTTAGCACTATCTGCTTGTGGTATTTCTGTATTATTTAGCTTTACAGGGGAATATGTGCCCTTACGTAGCGTAAATGTTACATGTGTTGATTTGATTTCAGTTACTCTAATCTTCCATTTCTGTAGCCACTCTTATAATTTGTTTAGATGGGCTATGTACTTTCGTTGTTGCTGCTTGTGGTTTTTGTTTGGTGGAGACGATGACTGTGTCGTCGGCAAAATTCCCCGTTGTTGTGTTCTGTGTCTCTGGTATATCTGACGTGTACAATATGTAAAGTAGTGGGCCAAGTACACTACCCTACGGCACCTCTGCTGCAATAGGAAAAAGTTCGGACTTTTCTTCGTTAACTTTCGTTTCCAATGTTCTGTTGGTTAAGTAAGATTTCAGAAGTGGGTAGTCATTTGGTGGAAGAGTTATTTTAATTTTGTATAGCAATCCTTGCTGCTACACTCTATCAAAAACCTGTCCAATTCTTGCCGCAGGGTAGCGTACTTGGCCTACTACTTCATATATTGTACACATCAGATATACCAGAGACACAGCACACAACAACGGGAAATTTTGCAGACGACACAGTCATCGTCTCCACCAAACAAAAACCACAAGCAGCAACAACGAATATACAGGCCCATCTAAACAAATTATAAGAGTGGCTACAAAAATGGAAGATTAAAGCAAATGAAAGCAAATCAACACATGTAACATTGACGCTACGTAAGGGCACATGCTCTCCAGTAAAACTAAATAATACAGAAATACCACAAGCAGATAGTGCTAAATATTTAGGAATCGACCTAGATAAAAAACTCAACTGGAAACATCACATCATAAAAAAAGAAAAGAACTTGACATGAAAGCCAGAGAACTACCTTGGCTAATAGGAAAAAAATCTAGAGTATTACTACAAAACAAAGTCCTTATATACAAATCTGTCACTAAGCATATATAGACTATGCAGTTGAGCTGTGGGGTTGCGCTTCAAAATCTAACGTAAATATTATCCAGAGATCTCAATCGAAAATAAACGGTTTCAAAGATTAAAGCTAATTTTCCGCATCTGGAAGATGCCTTCATTAATACTCTGTCATAAAATTGTCACTTGCATACACTTCGGGGGATGTATTGAGTTAACAAACCCAAATTTCTCCAAAAAGAACCAAAAAATGCGGTATATCTGGATTTATAGGACTCGCTGTACTCGCTACAGTCAAAATCAGTAGGGTACATCTATGAGACACCTTGAATGAGAAACCTTGAAAAATATCCAATTATAAAATTGGCCACTTGTATACACTCCATCGGCTGTATCGTACTAAACCCGAAATTTCTCCAAAAAGGACAAAAATGTGGCACTTCAGGTACCATAGGACCCGTTGTACTAGCTCTGGTGAGCTAAAAATCAATAAGGTTTATCTATAAGACGCCCTGAACAATATTCAATCATAGAATGGGCCACTTGTATACACATCGTGCTATCAAACTGAAAATTCTCCAAAAATTACAAAAATTTGGTACCTCAAGTACCATAGCACTCGTTGTACTGTCTTTATTGAGCTCAATATCAATAGGGTTTATCTTTGAGACGCCCTGAATAATATCCGAACATATAATTGGTCACTTGTATATAGTCCGGAGGCTGTATCGTGCTAACAAACTGAACGAGGACGACGACGTCGACATACACAAAGAATTTTTGTCTAAAAACCATTTTTCGTGTACTTCTTGATGAAAATCGTAAAAATAACTCAAAAATTTCAACTCTTTTGTGGGTAAACCAATACTTCTCTCGCATATTAGATATGTTGAACGGAAAACTAATACTTCGTCAACTAGTAAATGCTCCATGCTATGTACCAAATCACACCATTCGCGTAGACCTGGAAGTGCTCACAGTATAAGAAGTTATCCAAGATAGAATCAAAAAACATCATAAAACCCTAGAAACTCATCCAAATCCACTACTAGAGGGATTGTTAGAACAAGAAACACAAAAAGACTGAAAAAATGGCCAACAGACCTAGCATGAGTTATTAGAGGTTACATCACTGGATGTAAATCTCATCAAGACAGTATAGATGCTAGTTCCCCTACTACTTGCGAGCAAATTGACCCATAGAATATAACTAAATATTCTGATTGTTAACAAAAGTGATAAAAAAAGTACTGTGCTCACCAGTTTATTTCAACAATATCGAAGTTTTTAGATCAACAAGTTGCAAGTACTTGGTCAATTAATCTGAAGGGAACATATAATCAAAAAACGGAAGCAGATTGATCTTAAAACTAGATAACTATATTGGTTACTGGAGCGAAAATAGAAAATGGCATTAGAAAATAAAATCCTGGTATATAAAGCTATTATTGTGCCTATATGAACCTATGGTATATAACTGTGGGGATGTGCCAGTAAGTCCAGCATTGCCATCATACATAGAGGCCAGTCAAAATATCTCAGAGCAATGAATGATGCTGTGTGGTAGGTCACAAAACCAGAATTGAAGAAAAAATTAATTAACATCATACCAAGTTAGAATATTATAACACTTCTCTCCTCCAACTACTGGTACAAAAAAGCATCCCTAAAAAACTGAAGAGATAATGGCCAATAAACCTCAAGTGAGCTGTGCGAGGTATTCCCAGTGGAGAATCCTCGTCAGTGCAGAAAAAATAACTATCAGATAGTTTCAGCGAAATATAAAAAAAATTATATTCCATTTATTTAATCTTGGAAATATTTCTGAAAAATAGTACAAAAAAGCTCTGTTGATTATTATTCTTATCTTATTTATTGTGACAACAATATATATACGTAATTATTTACTTCTAAATGAACGTATCCTTCCTGCCAACTTCCTTTATCACTACACTTTGACATGGCTGTGTCATGACGTAGATTAGACATTGTTTGGAATTGCTTAGAAATCATCTAAGAAAAGAAAATATGAAGGTCCGCCAGCTGAAAAAGTTGTGCTATTTGCAGGAAAAATCATAAACTGCAAAAAATCGCTCATTTTTTCCGATATTTCTTAATATAACTCTTTAAATATGCAAGATAGAGAAAAAAAGTATACCAACCAATTTGTTCTTTAGGAAATTCTCTACAATATGGAATTGGTTTGAAATCGATATACTCAATTTTTTCATTGAGAAATGGCGATAAATGCAAAAAAAGTAGCTAAAAAACGAGGTTATTTTAAAGCATTTGTTTCGCAGATAAGGAATCATCCAATCGCACTATAAATTGGGATTTAAGAACCTTATTATATTATAAAACAATATGCCAAAGGCCGATTAAATTGGCCTGACAGTTTTTACATGAATTAATTGTTAATTAACGTCATTTTTGCGTTCATCCCAGGCTTACATTTTTGAGTTGTAGTAGGCGCCGATTTTTTCACAACTACTTAGACCTCCAAACTATAATACACAATAGTTATAATGAACAATTTTTTAGTTTTTATCATTTTTTTACGCGATTTTGGAAAGTTGAAAAATTTCGTCTTATAATTAATTAATTTTTGAAGCTAATTTGGATACCAAAGAGAAAAGCTCAAAGTACCTGAAAAAATTTCTCGGAAAAACGCTCCTTCTAAAAGAAATGCGTTTAATTTGGCCGAATAGGTGCTGAGGTAATAAACGTCAAAGATCGAGAGTGTTTAATGTTGTAACAATAAAAAACATGCCAGCAGATAGATTTCTCCGAGAAGTTTTTGTATGTGCCCTTGTGCATGAAGTAGGAAAAATCAAAGAAATTTGTAGCGGTAGCGTTCGGCGCGTCAAATCTGAGGAGAGTGGGGATAGAGTGCGAAACTTGAAATCGACGCTTCAAATCGAGCGCGGCGCAAAAAGTTGCTGTATCTCGGCTTCTATTGGGCCGATTTTGATGATTTTTTTTAAATTGATGTAGCAAAATGGAAGAAACTCATTTTTCAGAATGGCGTCTACCAATTATGACAATTCAAGCATCTACAGTAACTACTTATAATTTGGCATTTTTTTATGTTGATAATAATCATTGATTATAATTATGTCCATGCTCGGATTGTGTTGTTAATTGCAAATTCGTTTATTTAAAATATTAGTAATCAAAATTACAGGTAGTACAATTAATTGTTATGTACACTACTCCAAGAATTTAACGCACCACCAAAAAATAACCAAAAGTTGAAAGTAAATTTTTGTCTAAACTGCTTGTCCGATTTGAATGAATTTTTTTTTGAATGACAGGTTGACACTTCCAGAGAGTTAGTGTACTTTTGTATTTGCATACTAACTAATTTTTGTATAAATACGGGGTGTTGCAATGATAACCTGATTTTTTCATAAAATTTGTAACACCCTGTGGAGTTCAACAGTAAGAATATCAACTTAAAATTAAAATCAAACTGTAGCTTTATCTTTTTGTAACATTTTGTTTTTTGATTTACTCTATTATCTTGGCCACAACAAGAGAAAATCAATTTTATAGCATAACATGTTTTTTATTAAAATTTATAATAATAAAAGTGAGTAGCAGGCTATGAAAAACAATAAGTTACAGTAAATTGTCATTAGCTAAATACAGGTGTTAAAAAGCATTTCAAAGAAGTGTATTTTTAGTGTTAGCCCTTACGTTTTTTTTTGTAAAAACCTTTATTTTCATTAATATGCAACGTGAAACACGAAATCTTACTGGCGAAGAATGTGCTCAAGCATTAATATTGTTCGAGGAAGGCTGGAATTACCGAAGAATTGGTAGATGATTTAATGTATACCATACAACTGTTTCACGAGTTATACAAACATATAGAGACACTGGAAGTCATGGTCGCAGACCAGGACAAGGAAGGAATCGAATAACAACCCCTAATCAGGACCGTTTTTTAAGATTATCGGCATTAAGACAACGTTTTGTAACAGCCCGGACCCTTCAAACCCGGCTTCGAGATTCTACTGGTGTACAAATTTGTGGTGAAACAGCTCGTCAGCGACTACGAGAACACAATTTGAGACCTAGAATTGCTGCTCGGGGGCCAGCTCTAACTAGAGATCATCGAAGAGCGAGGCTGAATTTTGCCATGGAACATCGTAACTGGTTAGAAGCGGAATGGCAACAGGTATTATTTACGGATGAGTCAAGATTTTGTTTGTACAATAACGACAGGCGCATACGTGCATATCGACGCCCTTATTCTCAGTGTAATTTCTCAAATAACACATTATTTGGAGGAGGATCTGTGATGGTCTGGGGATGTATTTCTTTGACTGGTCGCACAGAACTTGTGGTCATGAATAATGGCTGAAAGGTACATATTGGAGGTTTTAGACCAACATGTAATTCCATATGCACTATATATAGGGCAAGGATTTTTGTTGATGCACGATAATGCCAGGACTCATGTTTCTGGAGTTGTGAGGAATTATCTAGAGGAAGTTGGCATCGATACCATGGCATGGCCAGCTAGAAGCCCTGATTTAAATCCCATAGAGAATCTCTGGGACACTCTTGGAAGAAGGTTACGAGAGGAACGGTACTTGAACACCTTGGAAGACGTGGGGAGACGATTGATTGAAATATGGGAAGAAATTGACCAAAATGATATACGGTCGCTTATTTTAAGTATGGGCCGTCAGCGCCAAGAAGTTATTTCTGCCAGAGGCGGAAATACTTGCTACTGACTTTTTTTTACGTTTTGTTTCTTTGTTTTTCGTTGTTAAAGTTAGATAATAAATTTTAATAAAAAACATGTTATGCTATAAAATTGATTGTCTCTTGTTGTGGCCAAGATAATAGAGTAAATCAAAAAACAAAATGTTACAAAAACTTAAAGCCACAGTTTGATTTTAATTTTAAGTTGATATTGTTACTGTTGAACTGCACAAGGTGTTACAAATTTTATGAAAAAATCAGGTTGTCATTGCAACACCCCGTATTTATACAAAAATAAGTTAGTATGCAAATACAGTAGTACACTAACTCTCTGGAAGTGTCAACCTGTCATTCAAAAAAAAATTCATTCAAATCGGACAAGCAGTTTAGACAAAAATTTACTTTAAACTTTTGGTTATTTTTTGGTGGTGCGTTAAATTCTTGGAGTAGTGTATATTAATGGTATATTTTATTTCATTATAAGATCTACATACAATAAATAATGATATTTCGCTTTTTTGTTACATTATTGTATTCTACTTTTTCACATAAATATATTATTTTATTTTATTTCAACTATACTAATTTGCAATGGATAACACAATCCTAGCATTGGCATAATTATAATCATTGATTATTATCAACATAAGAAAGTTCCAAATTATAAGTAGTTACTGTAGATGCTTAAATTGTCATAAATGGTAGACGCCATTCTACATAATGAGTTTCTTTCATTTTGCTACATCGATTTGGAAAAAATCATCAAAATCGGCCAAATAGAAGCCGAGATACTGGTGAGCTGAAAATCAATAGGGATCATCAGCAAGATGTCCGGAATAATATTCAATCATAAAATTGGTGACTTGTTGAACTACGGAGACTGTTTGTGCTAACAAACTGAAATTTTTCAAAAAATTACAAAATGTCGTACTTCAAGTACCATAGCACCCGTTGTACTGGCTCTGGTGAGCTGAAAATCAATAGGGTTCATCTGTGACATGTCCTTGACAATATTCAATCATAAAATTGCTGACTTATGGCACTCCGTAGGCAGTATCGTGCTAACAAGACATGTAAGGGAAAGTGGCCGACGACAACGACGACGACGACGACGACATACACACTGGATTTTTTTTCTAAAAACCGTTTTTTCGTGTTGTCGTTGATGGAAAACGTAAAAATAACTCAAAAAAAAGTTTCTAAATTCCAACTTTTTTTGGGGTAAACCAATACTTTTCTCGCATATAAATAGGTTGACGGAAAAGTAAAAATGGCGTGCTAGGTTGTGCTAGGTGTCGCTTGACGGACCTACGTTGTAAACAACTAGCTACTTCGCGTGTATTGACATGTATGAGACCCTTTTACTCTTTCACAGAAGCATTTACTTGCAAGTATAAGGTAGGTAATCATTATTAATTTGGAGACAAGGGTTTCCTTTTACTTATACCTTTTACTTGTAGCAAAACCTTTTACTTTGACATTCTCCTTTTAAGCAATTCCTTTCTCTTTATTAATTCGATTTATTAAGCTGAAACAAGTATATAAGTATATCTCATAAACCACCATTTCACTAGATACGGTTTCCGTAAGTATCCTGTCACACCGACGCCTCCGCCGACATCGATCTTGCAACTGTCAGCGGGCCCATCCAGACAATAGTTCTCTTTACACGCTGCTATTCCTGGCATTTGGATTTTCATACTAATGTGATCAATTCTTTGAGCTTGCCTTAGTTTCACTACCCCTACTCGTCCCGTGAAGCTCCAGGAGCAACAGTTACTAGGCCCCCTCACCATGTTAGAGGTCTCACACCTCACGTGAGGGGGACTGTTTTAGTAGTGACATTTAACAATTTATTTTTTAAGTAGTTCTCATTCATTTGATGTCGAACTATTCCCCAAAATTTATATTTCTATTTTTTAATCGGGTATGTTACTACAGCTTTTGCTATTTTCTTCTAATAATAAAATAACCGAAGGTAGGCAATAAAATCTAAAAAAACAGCTTCATAAAATAATCTTATTGTTGCCCATTCATGAACAGCTTTCTTAAATGTTGGATTACGAAACATTATGTCTCGTCCTCTTTCCTTTTGTTCTAAGTAAACTGAATTAATTCACGAAGTCTCAATGGTATTAACGCTTTATTAGTTATTTACGTAACCATTTATGAGAAGATTAATTTTATCTGGCGAGTTTTATGTTTGTCATACCAAGCGAACGAAATGAACGAGATTTAATAATTATAAATATAAAATGGAACTTAACATTCGAAAAAATTTACTTACTCAGTTCTAAAATTGCCGAACATTATCATTCTGATGAAGATCTTACTTTTGATACTACATAATTTGCTAATTAGAGGGAACTGTCGATAATTTTGGTAATCACACGAAAATTGTGAAGCATGTACAAGGTGTGCGGAAAAATATGTCAATATACAGAGTGAGTCTTGAGTATGGAACGCATCAATTATCTCAGAAACGGGTGGCACGATTTTCATAAATTTTAATGTGTAAGGGTATTGTAATATCGCCGATATTATGATGGTATTTGTATTGTTGTCAAATCTTTCGTTTTTCTGGAAACATAATAAATTGTGTTATTTCATTTTTTTTTCATGGAATCCTTAAGAAATGCTGAATATTTTTCATGTAATCTTCCTTATCCCTAATTTCGGAGTTGAAGCAACATTTGCAATTTCTCCGCTGATGTTAAAATAACACGTAAGATGGCTATGATTAAATAAGCTAGTTAAATTTGAACAATCTTTAATAATATATTGTACCCACGGCTTAACCACACGTATGTTATATTATTTAAAACTGACACTTATTGACAAACTATTTTCCGGCTATCAATAATTTCTTTTATCGAAAGATGAATTTATTCAATTAATAATTATTATTATTCTATTCTCTCAGGGTGAGCTCAGTTAGTTATCAAAATCATTTATATAATTTTCAAATTGAATGTTAATTACAAAATGTCGTACTTCAAGTACCATAGCACCCGTTGTACTAGCTCTGGTGAGCTGAAAATCAATAGGGTTCATCTGTGACATGTCCTTGACAATATTCAATCATAAAATTGCTGACTTAAGGCACTCCGTAGGCAGTATCGTGCTAACAAGACATGTAAGGGAAAGTGGCCGACGACAACGACGACGACGACGACGACATACACACTGGATTTTTTTTCTAAAAACCGTTTTTTCGTGTTGTCGTTGATGGAAAACGTGAAAATAACTCAAAAAAAAGTTTCTAAATTCCAACTTTTTTTGGGGTAAACCAATACTTTTCTCGCATATAAATAGGTTGACAGAAAAGTAAAAATGGCGTGCTAGGTTGTGCTAGGTGTCGCTTGACGGACCTACGTTGTAAACAACTAGCTACTTCGCGTGTATTGACATGTATGAGACCCTTTTACTCTTCCACAGAAGCATTTACTTGCAAGTATAAGGTAGGTAATCATTATTAATTTGGAGACAAGGGCTTCCTTTTACTTATACCTTTTACTTGTAGCAAAACCTTTTACTTTCACATTCTCCTTTTAAGCAATTCCTTTCTCTTTATTAATTCGATTCATTAAGCTGAAACAAGTATACCTTTATTTATAACTGTTTTCTGCACAAATTTAGTATGTCGCCATATGTTTCTTAATTAACATAAAAAACTTTTAGTCATAAGAGTGAACTCCGTTGTAGTATTAAGCGCTCCCTCGTGGAGTAGGCCAAAAATAGCCATATAGTTACATTTGCCACCTCGAAAAACCCCAATTACCTAAATTTCATCAATATCAGTGAAGCGGCTACTGAAATATTTCAAAATCATTAATACAATATTTCAACTTCACCATCCTGTAGATAGTTAACTAACAACATTTTACTAAGGTCATATTTGGACAATCGTCACACTTATTTTGATGTCATGAGTCTACCATTTCTCTGTGTTCAATTCATTATGAATCACTCTGTATACAAGACGTTTCATCAGGATCTAACACGATAACTTAGTCACTAGGTGAAGAAATGGAGAGATGTTAGTGACGGTACCCATTCCAAGTCACATACTAATTTCTACTAATATTTAATCGAGTAAGTTGTTATGAAACTAACAATTCAAAAATATCTAAATGAACAATAAGAAATAAACTGACATTATAGGTTGTTTTATGCATTTCCATGTAGCGAGCGCTAACAGTTTCTCAGATATAAATTGAAGACAACGATGAAAATATGTTACGATCTTGTCAAGAATAAATTGTTTCCCTATAGGTATATCTCATTATTCCTTTTCGAAAACACTTCACATTATATCATTTTTTATTGCAAAAACGAGGAGAAGGAATATTAGACATGACAAACTGACTTGTCGATTTCAGGGACATAACTGAAAAGTGAAAATATATGGTCCCACGAGATTTTATGATCATATCAATAAGGAGCTTTTGCTTTATGTTAACATCAAGGGAACTATAAATCACGTCTTATCTATTTTCAGCTTAATTTGTTTTCCGAATAAGTTTTTCGATGAAAGAACGTGTAGAAAGTATTTATGAGCATATAAATTCGTTTATATTCCAACATATTATCATAATGACATTCTTGATTATTTCATTTTTAGTGTCAAAATGACATACCTACTTTATCTGACTGACTATATTATTCATCAAGTTATAAACAAATAAGAATACCAGATTTTTCTTTATTACCACGTATTACAGCGGTTTTCATTATGTACCGTGGTGAACGAATATACGAACCTTGGTATATTCAAATATACCCACATTCGTATATTCACTTCAGGTGCTTTTGGTTATTTTCGACCACTTTCATAATAAACTCCTTAACGTCACTTTCCTTAAAGCCACTTTGGTTGAAGTTACTTTAAGAACTCAATAGTCATTATTTTTCATAATCAACTTGTTTGGTCACTTTAAGTAAATTTAGTTTTTCACTTTTTGTGATGCATGATGGCACAGACTGCATAACGAAAGACTCGTAAAACTGGCATGGGAGGAGATTTCCACAGGCAAAAGACCACTCGGACGTCCCAGAATGCGATGGAGAGATAACATCCAAGCAGATCTCCGGAAAATGAACATTCCATTTGACCCTAGGTTGATGGAAGAGTTGTACAGTCAGCCAAGACCCACATAGGGTTGTAACGCTACGTGAAAAAGAATGATGGCAAACCTGATGGTCAAAATTTTAACAACTGGCTATCTTACGTTAAGGCTCTGTAATTTTTTTAAAGGTAAGAAGTGAAAACATAGACACGTTTACACAATTAAAATGGAATTTTGTGCAATGAGTGCACCGAAAGTTCCTTAGAATGTTGCAAATAAATAAATAAATTTGGTTATGAGTATGGTTCAGCACGGTTGAAGCCGCTTCTTTACTTAATCGAAATCTATAATTAAATTCGATGTCCTACCAAGCGTCAAATGTATTTATTCGTTTTTGGACGACGAATTCTAAACACTATGTTTTCTTCTTCGTCTGAGCTTCATCATGGAGTCAGTTGAAATATCTGAATCCGTCGTGTCTATTACACTTATTTAAATAATTATGTTATTCCAAAACACATGGATGACAAAACATAAAAATTTTATAGGTTAAAGTAGTTCTAAAGTGACGTAGAACCCCCCTTTACTGTAAAAGTGACTTTAAAGACTAAAGTGGTTTTATGAAACTCACTGGAATGGTGTAAAGTCTTAAAGTCGTAATTTATTTTTAAAGCGAAATAAGAAAATGGGCATTTGTTCTATGTAGTCATAAGTGTCAATGTCATTACTTTTATGGAGTGTAGAATGTGATATTTTTCTATCAAACAAAGTATCGACTACATAAATGAATTCGCTATTTTTATGTGCATTTAGTACACATCCGAAATGACAGCTCAGAATGCACCGAACCGAATAATTGAAGGCACCTGATTTGAACTACAAATCGGCAAGGTAGTAGGTAATGATATGTAATTTCGCATAGTTAACAATAAAAAAGCTATTTGTGTATTAACTTTCTTTAGTTTATTGTAAATGAAAACAGTTGAGCGGAAAAGTACGCTCTAGAGCGGAAATAATGTCAAATTAAGACAAATCACGAAAAACATCAACGTTGCGGTTAGATTTGAGTGTGCAAAAGCCTACTTTGGGTAGTGATCGTAGGAAAAAAATTATTATTTGTGATATATAAACTCAAATGTCTAGAATGTAATGCTGTCTATTTGGGTCAGATCCTTAGAAATTTTGAAATCCGATACAGTGAACAATTACGAGCATACAGATTGAAACAACCAAATAAATCCCACTACGCAAAACATCTACTTGACACCAATCATTCATTGACACCTAACACAGAACTAAAGTGCTGCATATTTGTGAAAAGAAACAAGAATTGGATTTCCTTCAAGAATTGTAAATAAGAAGACATTTAAGAAAGCCACAATATGAAGTCGTCAATGAACAGATAAATCTAGGGAGTTCTCCACTAATAAACTGTCTTCTTAAGTGATAATTGTAAAGATCAGCAGATATAGTTTTCCTGATTTTCTATATCATTGCACAGTTATACTGATCTTAATTGGAAAAATGATATCCAGGATATCACCATAGGGCTAATAATATATAAGCTTCAATATTTGTAATATCACATCTTCTTCTTGCTCTATTAACATTTATTGAGTCAATCACAAGTTAGGTCACTTCTTGGTCTAGCCAAAAATAACTACTAAACATCAGGTAGGCATCAAATGAAATGTAACTTCTGTTATTCTGACGATGATATTGGTTTATCGAAATTTTTTAGAATTTTCAACAATTTTCATTATATTGTGGAATCAGCTAGAAACAGGGAGTTCAATTTAAAACACTATTATTTGGATGTTTGACGTCTCGGTTTTTGCCGAATATTGCATGAGAAAATAAGCTACAGGCCTACGCTGGATAAGTACATTAAACGGTAATTAAATCCTGACAGAGGCATATAAACAATTTTTCTCCTAGCGGGAATAACATCAATTTTTTAGACATAATTTCCGACACATAATGCGACAAATCATTTCACCGAGGGAATAATAGTATATTACGTAACGTGTGTTGTAAGAAGCATTTTACGCACGAACGGAAAAGTTACGCACGAAGCCGCGTAAACAAAAAAAGTGTTTGCAATGAGTAGTTAACTACTATTTTTGGCAACTTTCTGTGAAAGAAAACATTCGAGTGAAACTACTGTGAATATTAGAACAAAAGTAATCAAAATACTTTTAAAGGAAAATTTGTTAAATACTGCCCAGCTCTGTAAATGCAAGGTGCCAAGTAATTACATATAAGAGTGCTAAACAGCTCTTTTGACTCTACAAAATTTAAAATAATATATCTAACATTTCATTTCCACTTACAATACATCTTCATTTCTTCACTGGAAGTATTAAATAGGTTTATATCACAAGCTTAAGCCTAGTATATTGCATATTTGTATATTGCTACATTTAAAAGCATTCCGTTCTTATGAAACCATCGCAAAAGGCAGTTTAAGTTACTGGCAGTCTATGGTTGTTAACATGTTTCTTAAGTGCCCTTAAAAATCCTACTGTCTCGTGGAAGTCCTTTCTCGTTTCTGGTTGAGGTTCTACAAGTAAACACAGAAAATAACAACAATAAATAAGTAAATACACAAATATGTTTGAAAATTTATATCAACAAAAGAAAACAAAATGCGCTTACTATTGAAATAATAAGTTTACACATGTTTTTGTACTATGCCAAAAAAATATCAAAAAATGTTAGAATGATTATATTTTTTTTGGTTCTTTTGAATTCCTTTTTTTGGAGTTTTCGATTTTTTTAGAAATTCTGGATTTTCTTTGGTTTTAACTATTTTTTGATTTATTGTTTTTTTTTATTTTTTGTCTTTATTGGATATTTCGTTACCTCTAGACCAAATACTTAGGCGTAATGCCTCAACAAAAGTTAATCCTCACTTCCATTTCCCAGAAATTGTCATACCATGACCATGAATATGTGAAAATCGGGGTCAATACCTTCCATCCCATAGCTGGTGGAGGGAATAGCTTTAACATAAAATAAAACACAGATTATATTTTTTAAATGGGTACATTTTAAAATGGAATTGTCTGAGTATGGTGTACACACTAGATATACATTGAGTGTATGAAAAGATGAGTACTGAGTGTGTAATTTCATTTAAATTCCATCTAAGCTCTTTCATTTGTTAAAATTACCCTATAAAGAGAGTGTATACACTTATCATTTAGTTGATAATTTCAAATTAGACGTTTCGTTATGTGAATTACAATTGTACATCCTCTTTATAGGGTAATTTTAACAAATTTTACTTAAATCATGATGTAACATCAAACACTTTATTCCATTGTATGTAGCAGTACAGGGTTTGATGTTTTTTGACACCTGTTGTATGTTTTTTTCTTGATGACAGCTTTGAGAATGGCCTAATGGTTGAAAGCGCTTAGCTGGAATTTTAATAAAATCACACACTCAGTACTCGTCTTTCATTCTCTCGATTTACATTTAAAAATATCCACAATTATAGCATGCTATATTGAATACAATAAAACTTACCATCAATCAATTTTTGTTAATTTCCACTCATATCAGAAGGCAAATCAAACTGTCTTAATAACCTCAATTCGTCTTTCTCAAATCTAAATAAACACTGTTTTTGAAAATGAAGGGAACATATTCTCCATCGTTTCCTAGTCGACAAATTTAATGATTTATTGCCACTGAGTTTCAGCCATATTAATTTTATCTTCCTATGTTGGAGGAACAAAACTGTCAAAAGGAATGTTTACTTTAGTAATGCAACAATTTTCAGTGTAGCTAATGCAATAAACAACCATGATCTAAAGTTGTCGATTAAATTAGTAAAAATTCTGTATCTTATAAAAATAAAGAGAATTGTTGTTAATTGAGAAAGCAAAAATTGTCAAGTACACCACTTATTAGACTCCTTCAGAATACACTTTGACATTGTCTTTTAAATTAGTAACAATAAAGCAACAAAACAACAGATAAATATTACACTATAGCAATTAAAAAATACACCAAAATACCGAAACCTTATATAATAACCTCAACACTTAAACTAAGAAACGATAACAGTATAACAGAACTAACAGATAAAGCGCAGTATGACATCGCGCATACGCAGTTATAAAAATCAATAAAATTTGATTACTAACGACGTTACAGTTCTCGTTAATTTTTTGAAATTATCTACCGATTTTAGTTACTCGACAGGCTCTATAGATGGCACGGTCTGCAGTGTCCCTAGCCTGGAGCAACCTTAACCAAGTTTCAGCTTCGTGTCAGTTTGATGTTTACATTTTTGTACTATTAAATTATTCTGAAACTTAAAACAAATGGCCGTGGAAAAAATAATGTATGCATCTTGGGATTAGAATTGCACTCCCATTGTGCATAAATAACTATTATTATTTCAGTTGCTGACATTATTTACAAAGTGCATTGTTTCGGGAATAATTCTGCTGAAGTCACTAAGAAAATGATAGAAAGCAGTAAACCGGTGAATACGAGGGAAACTGAGCAATACGTTTCAGGGCAGTTTCAACAATTTTGTAATGTTCAAATTCATCACCTAACTAAAAATACATCGAATGCTGAACTATATCACATTCTTAAAGATTGGGCGTATAATATGAAGAAAAACGATGGTACATATGTTTGTAGAGAAATTTTACACCGTGATATAAAATAATGTTAATCTAAGGTTGTGGATTGACAGAGAGTAAGTCAATGGTTGATATTTTTTTATATATGTCAATATACGATTTATATGTACTATGTGTGTTATATTGATAGTGAATGAAAGTTAAATCTACAGAAATCAAATTAATCTTTATCTAAAAAGCCCTGAGTGTTACAAGAAGAAGCCAAGCACTGCTGATATTCTCACTTCAGGTTATGGTCCCATAATCCGCAATTTAGCACAAGTAAACTCAGAAGGTAATCAGGTTAACGGAAAACGTGGTCCATCATCATGGTAAATCAAGAAGAACAGTATAAAATTCCGCTTTTTGATGGCATCAATTACCACAGTTGGAAGTTTAGAATGGAAATTCTGCTATATGAATTAGATTTGTTGAATTATGTACAACAACCTCTAAAGTTAGAAAATGTACCAAGCACAGCAACAGAAGCTCTGGAAATGAATCGTAGAAACAGTCAACTAATAAAAGAGGACAAAGCATGCACAATAAGAATTGTTTCGGAGGTATCTGATTCTCATTTAGAATATTTGCAAGGCAAAGAAACTGTATACGAAATGTGGAAAAGTTTGAAAAGTGGCTTTGAAAGGCAAAGACTGGCCACAAAGAACCGAGTCAAAAGACAACTGGAAACATTACGAAAAAAATCAACAGTAAACCTTTCTGACCATTTCCAACATTTTGATCAGCTAATGAGGGAATATAAATCAGCTGGAGGTTAGATCATCGAAAGAGAATGTGTTCTCCAGTTATTTCAATCTGTCTCTTCCAATGAATATCAAACAGTCAAAAGCTCATTGGAAACTCTACCTGATCTATCTAGCTGATGAATCACTAATTACACTTGTCGGTGTGGAAGGAAGATTACTCGACGAAGAAGCCAAACTTTCTACGATGTCAACCAGGTTCAAAGAAGAAAACCATTCATCTGCTGTCTTCATGACCAATTCTGGAAAGAAACTCTAAAAACAATCACATGGAAAGCAAAGTGGCAGCTCAGGAAAACGGGCCAACCAGGAAGCGTTCCCTTACAAGTGGTACTTCTACAACAAGACCGGAAACAAGAAAGCTGAATGCAGGAAAAGATTGAAATGGGTGGAACAGAAAACAGGACAGATAAATTCTGCTTCAAAAAGTGCACAAACAAGTAACTTAGATTTTTGTATTGTTGCTAGTAGTGAAAATTCAAAAACTTTTGTAAAATGGTATTTAATGAAACTAACTGTCTCGACCCTTACTTCGGAGAATCTGCTCATATTAGTGTTTTAAATGAAACTCACGGTTTCTAGTTAATTCCACAATTTAATAAAAGTTATTGGAAATTTTAAAAAAATTACAATTGTTTCGATAAATCAATATCATCGTCAGAATGACAAAAGTTACATTTCATTTGATGCCTACCTGATGTTTAGTAGTTATTTTTGGCTAGACCAAGAAGTGACCTAACTTGTGATTGACTTAATATATGTTTATAGAAAAAAGAAGATGTGATATTACAAATATTGAAGCTTAGATATTATTAGCCCTATGGTGATATCATTGCAGAATTATACTGATCTTAATTGGAAAAATGATATCCAGGATATCACCATAGGGCTAATAATATCTGAGCATCAAATGAAATGTAACTAATGTCATTCTGACGATGATATTGATTTATCGAAACAATTGTCAATTTTTTAGAATTCTCAATAACTTTTATTATATTGTGGAATTAACTAGAAACCGTGAGTTTCATTTAAAACACTAAATGGTATTTAGATTCAGCTGCGACTGAACATTTAGTTAGTGACAGCAATTTGTTAAATAATGGTAAATTCTCAAAAGATTCTATTAAGAGTAAGGTAAGTAATATCAGGGCAATATATGCAAGCTGAAAAATGAGGTTCCATTAGAGTAAAGTCAATTGTTCAGGATAAATCTTATAACATAACTATTATTGATGTGTTACATGTACCTAATTTGCAGTATAATTTATTATCTGAAAAAAATGAGATATTAATGGTCACACTATTGTTTTTGAAGAAGGTCAATCATAAATTATGAACAAAAATATATTAAGTTCACTGTCTCGACCCTTACTTCGTGGAATATGCTCATATTAGTGTTTTTAAATGGACGATGATATTGATTTATCGAAACAATTGTCAATTTTCTAGAATTTTCAATAACGTGAATTATATTGTGGAATTAACTAGAGACCTTGAGTTTCTTCTAAAAACACTAAAAATATATTAGTAGCTGTTGCTTCACGTAAGGAATTAAGTTTTGAAACATTGGTAAGCATTACTGAAGCAATCGTGACTGTAATCGATTTTGATATTTGGCATCGCAGGTAACAATAAACTGATACAATTATAAAATTTAGTTGGCGGTATGCAAATCAATAATACTAACAAAGCTTAAGAGGTATGTGAAGTTTGCATAAGCGGTAAACAAACTAAACTACCACATAACGAAAAGCAAACTAGAGCCAGAAGACTACTGGAAATAATACACAGCGATATTATGCGACCTATGAATATTACTTCTTGGGATTCGAAGAAATACATACTTTGTTTCGTAGATGATTCCATTCATTTCACGGCAGTTTGTCATCTAGAATATAAATCAGAGGCATTTAAATTTTTCAAAATTTATAAAGCTAGAGTCACAGCACATTTTATTGTCCCAATAAGCAGGTTTAGGTGTGATAGAGGTACGTAGTACTTTTCTAACGAAATGAAGAATTATTTTTGAAAGTAGGGCATTCAATACGAATGCACTATAAGGTATACACCGCAACAAAATGGAGTCTCGAAGAGAATGAATAGAACCATAGCAGAAAAGGCAAGGTGTGTGCTTATCGAGTCGGGATTTAGAAAGGATCTATGGAATGAAGCAGTACTGACTGCAGTCAATATAATAAATAGGACACCAAATTCTGCTCTGAATGGGAAGATACCAGCTGAAGTTTGGTATGGCGAGGAACTAAATTTGAGTAAACTGAGAGTTTTTGGCTGCATTGCATATCCGCATCCTCCAAAACATATGCTGGAGTGGAAATTTGGTTCCAGGACAATAACCTGTTACATTATTGGGTATTGCCATAATGGATATATGCTATGGTAACCAAAGAAAGAAGCAGTTATCGAAGGTCATGATATAGTTTTTAATGAATCTTCAAAACACATTGAAAGACAATTTACTGACTGGAATGATGATACAACTCAGCAAACATCAGAACAGACAGAAGTCATGAATCGACAAGAAACTGATGAACAAGTCGAAGGAGAAAACGTGGAAGAATCTGATGACACAGGAGATCATCAGATGAACAAACCTGAACCTACCGAAAGACACAGTGAGAGAACTAGAAAACCACCAAATTATCTCAAAAATTATGTTGTTGATGACGACTTTGATGCACTTGCATTTGAGGCTGAAACTTTTGTAGATGATGTTCCAGAAACGTATGATGATATAAAAGGAAGTACTGATGAGAAATAGTGGAAGCAAGTTGTCAATAACGAACTGGATGCACTTCAGGAGAATAACACCTGGACATTATTTGAACTACCAAAAGTTAAAATAATTATTGAAGATAAATTCGAAATAAATAGAGGTTCACAAGGCAATCCTCGTATTTACAAGGCTAAGTTAGTAATTAAAGGTTGTTGTCATCGTGAAGGGTGTTATTATAAGGAAACATATTCACCGGTTGCTAGACTAGATACCGTCAGGGTTTTGTTATCTCTAATAGTCTCTAAAGGTTTAATTTGTGAACAACTTGACGTTAATAATGCATTTTTAAATGGCGACTAGATGGAATAAATTTATATGCGAAAGCCCGAAGGGTTAGAAGACGGTTCAACGTATGTTTGTGGATTAAATAAAGCACTTTATTAGTGTTTTTAAATGAAACTCAAGGTCTCTAGTTAATTCCACAATATAATACAAGTTATTGAAAATTCTAAAAAATTGACAATTGTTTCGATAAATCAATATCATCGTCAGAATGACAGAAGTTACATTTCATTTTATGCCTACCTGATGTTTAGTAGTTATTTTTGGCTAGACCAAGAAGTAACCTAACTTGTGATTGGCTTAATATATGTTTATAGAAAAAAGAAGAAGATGTGATATTACAAATATTGAAGCTTAGATATTATTAGCCCTATGGTGATATCCTGGATATCATTTTTCCAATTAAGATCAGTATAACTGTGAAATGATATAGAAAACCAGGAAAACTATATCTGCTGATCTTTACAATTATCACTTAAGAAGACAGTTTATTAGTGGAGAATTCCCTAGATTTAACTGTTCATTGACAACTTCATATTGTGGGTTTCTTAAATGTCTCCTAATTTCCAGTTCTTCAAGGAAATCCAGTTCTTGTTTCTTTTCACAAATATGCAGTACTTCTAGTTCTGTGTTAGGTGTCAATGAATGATTGGTGTCAAGTAGATGTTTTGCGTAGTGGGATTTATCTGGTTGTTTTAATCTGTATGCTCGTAAGTGCTCACTGTATCGTATTTCAAAATTCCTAAGGGTCTGACCCAAATAGACAGCATTACATTCTGGACATTTGAGTTTATATATACCTGACTTCTTTAATAGTGGTATTTTTGTTTTTACATTTAACAATTTTGTACTAACGTTACTTTCAGTTTTAAAAGAAATTGTTGTATTCGTTGCTGAAGATATCATCTTTGAAATATTATTAGAAATATTTCCTGAATATGTGATGGTTTTATAAGTTTTGATTTCATCAGCTTGTTTAGGATATATTAGTTGTAATGCAACTTTTTCCTCTTTTTTACTAATTAGCTTATTCATCATATCTAATGGATAACCGTTAGATGTTGCTATTTGTCTAATTGTATTAATCTCTCTATCAAAATTACATTTGTTCATAGGAACTAAAAAAGCTCTGTATCATTGAATTATATGCTGCTAGTCTGTGTGATACAGAGTGGTTAGAATTGAATGGAATTGTTACATCAGTTTGTGTTGGTTTTCGGTAAATTGAATAATCAAGTACATTATTAACTCTTTGAATTTTTAAATCAAGAAAATTGATTGAGCTATTTTCTTCAATTTCTAATGTAAATTTAATTTTCGGGTGTAAATTATTGATGTGGTTGAAAAATACATCTAATTGTCGTTCACTACTCATAAAACAAGCTAATATGTCATCTACATATCTATACCAAAATAAAATATTTTTCGAAATATTACTTTCAAAGATCTTTCTTTCTAAATTGTCCATAAAAATGTTTGCTAAAATAGGTGATATAGGGCTTCCCATTGGTAAACCTTCATTTTGAATATATATCTTATTGTCAAAAGTGAAATAATTCTGATTAATGCATACATCAAATAAATTAAGTATATCTGATATTATTCCTGGATTAATATTTTTATCTTCTAGTAATTTTCTTACAAGTATTAGACATTCGTTAGGAGGAATTTTAGTAAACATGTTAGTTACATCGAACGATATGAGTTTATAGTTATCTTGTAAGTGGATTGCTTTCAACTTTTTGATTAGTTCTATCGAATTTCTAATTGAGTACTGAGATTCATATCCGTAAGTATTGAGTATATTGTTGAGCTTCTTTGCCAATATATTATTAGGAGCATTAACATAAGAGACTACAGGTCTAATTGGTTTCGTTATTTTATGTAATTTAACTGTTCCATATAATTGTGGACAATGAGGATTTTTATGTATGATAGACCTCTTTTCGTAATCATTTGAAAGATAATTTGAATTATTAACAATATCCCTTACATTATTAGAAAACTTCTTTGTTGGGTCTGCTTTAAGAACTTTCACATCGCTGGATTCTATAAAGTTATATACTTTGGAATTGTAATTTTCAGTCGTCAAAATGACAGTAGCGTTCCCCTTATCAGATTTTGTAACTGTCAGGTTATTATTCTCTATCTCATTTTTTATTGCGTTTAAAACTGAAATGTCATTTTTTGTTTGACGTTTAACTTTTGAAGGTTCAATATTTTTGAATAAATTGGCAATTTTTAATTTCTCATAAAGAAAATTATTTGAATTATATTTTAAAGCTATATCTGACTCTGTAGCTATAATTTGTTTAATATTATTCGTAAATTTAGGTGGTATGCTGTACTTTAAACCTTTATTTAAAAATTCTATTTCACTATTTGTAAAATTAGTGTCTGCAAGGTTTTTAAATCCTGGTGCAAAGTGTGTTGGTATGTAGGTACTTACAGTTTCATGATGTTTTGAGTATTGAATTTTATGTTGTGTGTGTTCAAGATTCTGTAGCTTCTTTTCTTGTTTCTTAAATTTCATATGCTTCATCTTGCTGACATTTTCTCTAATTTTGTCATCCAAACAGTCAAATTCTACTGGATGTAATTGTAATGTGAGTTCTGAATGTACAACTTTTATGTAGTTGTCTAAGGAGTCTCTTACTTTGAACCATTTCTTACATTCTGATTTCATCCAAACTCGTTGAGCACATTTTATAGCTTTTTGTGCTTGTGGTGTTTTAGTGTGACATTTTATATTCACATAATTTGGTATTACCTTTTTTCTAAGGCATTCTTGGTTCAACAAAATGTTTTGTGATGCTTTGTAACGTTTTTGTAGTAACTTCTGGTACAGTCGGGTCAAATCTTCTCTCGAAGATTTTTTAATGAAATTGACTGTCTCGACCCTTACTTCGTGGAATATGCTCATATTAGTGTTTTTAAATGAAACTCAAGGTCTCTAGTTAATTCCACAATATAATACAAGTTATTGAAAATTCTAAAAAATTGACAATTGTTTCGATAAATCAATATCATCGTCAGAATGACAGAAGTTACATTTCATTTTATGCCTACCTGATGTTTAGTAGTTATTTTTGGCTAGACCAAGAAGTAACCTAACTTGTGATTGGCTTAATATATGTTTATAGAAAAAAGAAGAAGATGTGATATTACAAATATTGAAGCTTAGATATTATTAGCCCTATGGTGATATCCTGGATATAATTTTTTCAATTAAGATCAGTATAACTGTGCAATGATATAGAAAACCAGGAAAACTATATCTGCTGATCTTTACAATTATCACTTAAGAAGATAGTTTATTAGTGGAGAATTCCCTAGATTTAACTGTTCATTGACAACTTCATATTGTGGGTTTCTTGAATGTCTTCTAATTTCCAGTTCTTCAAGGAAATCCAGTTCTTGTTTCTTTTCACAAATATGCAGTACTTCTAGTTCTATGTTAGGTGTCAATGAATGATTGGTGTCAAGTAGATGTTTTGCGTAGTGGGATTTATCTGGTTGTTTTAATCTGTATGCTCGTAAGTGCTCACTGTATCGTATTTCAAAATTCCTAAGGGTCTGACCCAAATAGACAGCATTACATTCTGGGCATTTGAGTTTATATATACCTGACTTCTTCAATAGTGGTATTTTTGTTTTTACATTTAACAATTTTGTACTAACGTTACTTTCTGTTTTAAAAGAAATTGTATTCGTTGCTGAAGATATTATCTTTGAAATATTATTAGAAATATTTCCTGCATATGTGATGGTTTTATAAGTTTTAATTTCATCAGCTTGTTTAGGATATATTAGTTGTAATGCCACTTTTTCCTCTCTTTTACTAATTAGCTTATTTATCATATCTAATGGATAACCGTTAGATGTTGCTATTTGTCTAATTGTATTAATCTCTAAATCAAAATTACATTTGTTCATAGGAACTGAAAAAACTCTATGTGTCATTGAATTATATGCTGCTAGTCTGTGTGATACAGGGTGGTTAGAATTGAATGGAATTGTTACATCAGTTTGTGTTGGTTTTCGGTAAATTGAATAATCAAGTATATTATTAACTCTTTGAATTTTTAAAATCCAGAAAATTGATTGAGCTATTTTCTTCAATTTCTAATGTAAATTTAATTTTCGGGTGTAAATTATTGATGTGGTTGAAAATACATCTAATTGTCGTTCACTACCCATAAAACAAGCTAATATGTCATCTACATAACTATACCAAAATAAAATATTTTTCGAAATATTACTTTCAAAGATCTTTCTTTCTAAATTGTCCATAAAAATGTTTGCTAAAATAGGTGATATAGGGCTTCCCATTGGTAAACCTTCATTTTGAATATATATCTTATTGTCAAAAGTGAAATAATTCTGAGTAATGCATACATCAAATAAATTAAGTATATCTGATATTATTCCTGGATTAATATTTTTATCTTCTAGTAATTTTCTTACAAGTATTAGACATTCTTTAGGAGGAATTTTAGTGAACATGTTAGTAACATCGAACGATATGAGTTTATAGTTATCTTGTAAGTGGATTGCTTTCAACTTTTTGATTAGTTCTATTGAATTTCTAATTGAGTACTGAGATTCATATCCGTAAGTATTGAATATATTGTTGAGCTTCTTTGCCAATATATTATTAGGAGCATTAACATAAGAGACTACAGGTCTAATTGGTTTCGTTATTTTATGTAATTTTACTGTTTCATATAATTTTGGACAATGAGGATTCTTATGTATGATAGACCTCTTTTCGTAATCATTCAAAAGATAATTTGAATTATTAACAATATCCCTCACATTATCAGAAAACTTCTTTGTTGGGTCTGCTTTAAGAACTTTTACATCGCTGGATTCAATAAAGTTATATACTTTGGAATTGTAATTTTCAGTCGTCAAAATGACAGTAGCGTTCCCCTTATCAGATTTTGTAACTGTTAGGTTATTATTCTCTACCTTATTTTTTATTGCGTTTAAAACTGAAATGTCATTTTTTGTTTGACGTTTAACTTTTGAAGGTTCAATATTTTTGATTAAATTGGCATTTTTTAATTTCTCATAATGAAAATTATTTGAATTAGATTTTAAAGCTATATCTGACTCTGTAGCTATAATTTGTTTAATATTATTCGTAAATTTAGGTGGTATGCTGTACTTTAACTCTTTATTTAAAAATTCTATTTCAATATTTGTAAATTTAGTGTCTGAAAGGTTTTCAAATCGTGGTGCAAAGAAAGATCTTTGAAAGTAATATTTCGAAAAATATTTTATTTTGGTATAGATATGTAGATGACATATTAGCTTGTTTTATGGGTAGTGAACGACAATTAGATGTATTTTTCAACCACATCAATAATTTACACCCGAAAATTAAATTTACATTAGAAATTGAAGAAAATAGCTCAATCAATTTTCTTGATTTAAAAATTCAAAGAGTTAATAATGTACTTGATTATTCAATTTACCGAAAACCAACACAAACTGATGTAACAATTCCATTCAATTCTAACCACTCTGTATCACACAGACTAGCAGCATATAATTCAATGATACATAGAGCTTTTTCAGTTCCTATGAACAAATGTAATTTTGATAGAGAGATTAATACAATTAGACAAATAGCAACATCTAACGGTTATCCATTAGATATGATGAATAAGCTAATTAGTAAAAAAGAGGAAAAACTTGCATTACAACTAATATATCCTAAACAAGCTGATGTAAATGTGAAAACAAAAATACCACTATTAAAGAAGTCAGGTATATATAAACTCAAATGTCCAGAATGTAATGCTGTCTATTTGGGTCAGACCCTTAGGAATTTTGAAATACGATACAGTGAGCACTTACGAGCAGATTGCAACAACCAGATAAATATCACTACGCAAAACATCTACTTGACACCAATCATTCATTGACACTTAACACAGAACTAGAAGTACTGCATATTTGTGAAAAGAAACAAGAACTGGATTTCCTTGAAGAACTGGAAATTAGAAGACATTTAAGAAACCCACAATATGAAGTTGTCGATAAACAGTTAAATCTAGGGAATTCTCCACTAATAAACTGTCTTCTTAAAAGATAATTGTAAAGATCAGCAGATATAGTTTTCCTGGTTTTCTATATCATTGCACAGTTATACTGACCTTAATTGGAAAAATGATATCCAGGATATCACCATAGGGCTCATAATATCTAAGCTTCAATATTTGTAATATCACATCTTCTTCTTTTTTCTATAAACATATATTAAGCCAATCACAAATTAGGTTACTTCTTGGTCTAGCCAAAAATAACTACTAAACATCAGGTAGGCATAAAATGAAATGTAACTTCTGTCATTCTGACGATGATATTGATTTATCGAAACAATTGTCAATTTTTTAGATTTTTCAATAACTTGTATTATACTGTGGAAGTAACTAGAGACCTTGAGTTTCATTTAAAAACATTAATATGAGCACATTCCACGAAGTAAGGGTCGAGACAGTCAATTTCATGCAAAAATCTTCGAGAGAAGATTTGACCCGACTGTACCAGAAGTTACAACAAAAACGTTACAAAGCATCACAAAACATTTGGTTTAACCAAGAATGCCTTAGAAAAAAGGTAACACCAAATTATGTGAATATAAAATGTCACACTAAAACACCACAAGCACAAAAAGCTATAAAATGTGCTCAACGAGTTTGGATAAAATCAGAATGTAAGAAATGGTTCAAAGTTAGAGACTCCTTAGACAACTACATAAAAGTTGTACATTCAGAACTCACATTCCAATTACATCCAGTAGAATTTGACTGTTTGGATGACAAAATTAGAAAAAATGTCAGCAAGATGGAGCATATGAAATTTAAGAAACAAGAAAAGAAGCTACAGAATCTTGAACACACACAACATAAAATTCAATACTCAAAACATCATGAAACTGTAAGTACCTACATACCAACACACTTTGCACCACGATTTGAAAACCTTTCAGACACTAATTTTACAAATAGTGAAATAGAATTTTTAAATAAAGGTTTAAAGTACAGCATACCACCTAAATTTACGAATAATATTAAACAAATTATAGCTACAGAGTCAGATATAGCTTTAAAATCTAATTCAAATAATTTTCTTTATGAGAAATTAAAAATTGCCAATTTAATCAAAAATATTGAACCTTCAAAAGTTAAACGTCAAACAAAAAATGACATTTCAGTTTTAAACGCAATAAAAAATAAGATAGAGAATAATAACCTGACAGTTACAAAATCTGATAAGGGGAACGCTACTGTCATTTTGACGACTGAAAATTACAATTCCAAAGTATATAACTTTATAGAATCCAGCGATGTGAAAGTTCTTAAAGCAGACCCAAAAAAGAAGTTTTCTAATAATGTAAGGGATATTGTTAATAATTCAAATTATCTTTTAAATGATTACGAAAAGAGGTCTATCATACATAAGAATCCTCATTGTCCACAATTATATGGAACAGTTAAATTACATAAAATAACGAAACCAATTAGACCTGTAGTCTCTTATGTTAATGCTCCTAATAATATATTGGCAAAGAAGCTCAACAATATACTCAATACTTACGGATATGAATCTCAGTACTCAATTAGAAATTCGATAGAACTAATCAAAAAGTTGAAAGCAATCCACTCACAAGATAACTATAAACTCATATCGTTCGATGTAACTAACATGTTTACTAAAATTCCTCCTAAAGAATGTCTAATACTTGTAAGAAAAATACTAGAAGATAAAAATATTAATCCAGGAATAATATCAGATATACTTAATTTATTTGATGTATGCATTAATCAGAATTATTTCACTTTTGACAATAAGATATATATTCAAAATGAAGGTTTACCAATGGGAAGCCCTATATCACCTATTTTAGCAAACATTTTTATGGACAATTTAGAAAGAAAGATCTTTGAAAGTAATATTTCGAAAAATATTTTATTTTGGTATAGATATGTAGATGACATATTAGCTTGTTTTATGGGTAGTGAACGACAATTAGATGTATTTTTCAACCACATCAATAATTTACACCCGAAAATTAAATTTACATTAGAAATTGAAGAAAACAGCTCAATCAATTTTCTTGATTTAAAAATTCAAAGAGTTAATAATATAATTGATTATTCAATTTACCGAAAACCAACACAAACTGATGTAACAATTCCATTCAATTCTAACGACCTTGTATCACACATACTAGCAGCATATAATTCAATGATACATAGAGCTTTTTCAGTTCCTATGAACAAATGTAATTTTGAAAGAGAGATTAATACAATTAGACGAATAGCAACATCTAACGGTTATCCATTAGATATGATAAATAAGCTAATTAGTAAAAAAGAGGAAAAAGAGGCATTACAACTAATATATCCTAAACAAGCTGATGAAATTAAAACTTATAAAACCATCACATATGCAGGAAATATTTCTAATAATATTTCGAAGATAATATCTTCAGCAACGAATACAATTTCTTTTAAAACAGAAAGTAACGTTAGTACAAAATTGTTAAATGTAAAAACAAAAATACCACTATTAAAGAAGTCAGGTATATATAAACTCAAATGTCCAGAATGTAATGCTGTCTATTTGGGTCAGACCCTTAAGAATTTTGAAATACGGTACAGTGAGCACTTACGAGCATACAGATTAAAACAACCAGATAAATCCCACTACGCAAAACATCTACTTGACACCAATCATTCATTGACACCTAACACAGAACTAGAAGTACTGCATATTTGTGAAAAGAAACAAGAACTGGATTTCCTTGAAGAACTGGAAATTAGAAGACATTTAAGAAACCCACAATTTGAAGTTGTCAATGAACAGTTAAATCTAGGGAATTCTCCACTAATAAACTGTCTTCTTAAGTGATAATTGTAAAGATCAGCAGATATAGTTTTCCTGGTTTTCTATATCATTGCACAGTTATACTGATCTTAATTGGAAAAATGATATCCAGGATATCACCGTAGGGCTAATAATATCTAAGCTGCAATATTTGTAATATCACATCTTCATCTTTTTTCTATAAACATATATTAAGCCAATCACAAGTTAGGTTACTTCTTGGTCTAGCCAAAAATAACTACTAAACATCAGGTAGGCATAAAATGAAATGTAACTTCTGTCATTCTGACGATGATATTGATTTATCGTAACAATTGTCAATTTTTTAGAATTTTCAATAAATTGTATCACATTGTGGAATTAACTAGAGACCTTGAGTTTCATTTAAAAACACTAATTTGAGCATATTCCACGAAGTAAGGGTCGAGACAGTCAATTTCATTAAAGCACTTTATGGTCTAAAACAGTCTCCGAGAATGTGGAATTTGAAATTTGATGATTTCATTATAAGTTTGGGATTTAGAAGAAGTGAAAATTATTATTGTCTTTATATTCGGAAAATAAAAACACGGATCATGTTTATTCTCATTTATGTTGATGATATAATTTTAGCATGAGACGATATTAACGAATCGAATGAAGTAAAAACAAAATAAATGTTAAAATTCAAGTTAAAAGATTTAGGAATATTAAATTATTTTCTTGGAAATAATGTCATTTGCAGTACTGATGCAAATGAACAATTTTTGAGGAGTCTATTGAAAAAATTTAGAATGGATGAAAGCACTCTAATTTCAACGCCATTGGAGGCTAAAGCTCCCAGAGATCTAATAGGTCTTTGTTTTGTAGGAGTCAAACCATATCTAGAATTATTCGGTTGTTTATTGTATGCCATTGTGTCAACCAGACCTGAGTTAAGTATAGCAGTTAATTTTTACAGTCAGTTTCAGTCAAATGCTACTGAGAATCAATGGGTTGGCTTGAAGCGTATACTAAGATATATTAAAGGAACTTTGAATTATGGAACAGTTTTCACCAGAAATGTTACAGAGCTTTTCATCGGATATGCAGACACTGATTGGGCGAAAGAATGTGACAGGAAATCTATAAGTGGATACTTATTTGAAGTCTTCGGTAATTTAGTTACACGGTGCACTAAGAAACAGAGAACAGTCACTCTGTTGAAGACAATATGTCTGGTATTCATCTTTTAACAAAGCCAAATCATTCAAGACTAAAACACATTGATGTGAAGGATCTCTTTATCAAGGAATTGATAGGCATCTGCTTTTAGACTTTACATGTATCTATCCATCAACAGCACAATTAGCGTAATTTTCAATTTCTGGGCATAAACGTTTTATTTTACAATGCTTGATGAACTTTTAAAAAAATTCAATTTTGATAATGCAATTCCCTTCTTACATTAGGTTGCTATGCTCAAATTAAGCTACGTTTACAACACTTACTGAAGAAATTTATTTTCAAAGAAATCGATGGAATAGGCTGCTTCGACGTATTCTAACCAAATGTGGTAGAATTACATAGTGTCTCTGTTGTAGTAGAGCTGGAAAAATTCCATCTGTACTAGGTGTTTTATAAGGGGGAAATGTACAATTTGCCCTTTACAGCCATTCATTGTTGCATATGTGTCTAGCCATTGCAATATTTTTCTAGAAGGTCTGTTGTGACCGCTAAGAAATTATCTCCAGTGTTTGGTTCACTTCCGGGTAAATGAGTTTCTAGTAGGAGTTGCGTTCTCTCCCTCTCTTTTTCAGTCTAACTTCCATCTGCATTTTGCCATGACCTTGTATGATCGGGACGCAGCAGAGGTAGTGTTTTTGTCTTCACAGAATTTCCTGAGGCTTTTCCGTTTAACTTTTCTTATTTCTTTATGATAAGAGTTAAGTACCTCGGTGTACCTTTACCATTAGTCCGTGAGTTTTGGTCTATTAAAGAGGTCCCGAGTTTGAGATCTCAATTTTGACCAATATGTATTCCACCAAGGTGCATATTTGCTGCTCTGTTGAATCTGAAAAAGGTTGCTCCGTTAATTCTAAAGAGGACTGCTCGATTCGATAATGCTTTGGTTATTGCCCCATTCACATCTTCAAGGTCCTGTTCCATTTCGAGGTGGTGACTAACCCTTCTCCTGTTTTGGCTAGGCGCAAGACATTCTTTTAGACTAGTGTTATATTTTTCCGGCCGGTTAAGGCAGGTCCCCACACCTAGTGAGTATATCTCATAAACCACCATTTCACTAGATATGGTTTCCGTAAGTATCCTGTCACACCGACGCCTCCGCCGACATCGATCTTGCAACTGTCAGCGAGCCCATCCAGACAATAGTTCTCTCTACACGCTGCTATTCCTGGCATTTGGATGTTCATACTAATGTGATCAATTCTTTGAGCTTGCCTTAGTTTAACTACCCCTACTCGTCCCGTGAAGCTCCAGGAGCAACAGTTACTAGGCCCCCTCACCACGTTAGAGGTCTCACACCTCACGTGAGGGGGACTGTTTTAGTAGTGACATTTAACAATTTATTTTTTAAGTAGTGCTCATTCATTTGATGTCGAACTATTGCCCAAAATTTCTATTTCTCTTTTTTAATCGAGTATGTTACTACAGCTTTTGCTATTTTCTTCTAATAATAAAATAACCGAAGGTAGGCAATAAAATCTAAAAAAACAGCTTCATAAAATAATCTTATTGTTGCCCATTCATGAACAGCTTTCTTAAATGTTGGATTACGAAACATTATTTCTCTTCCTCTTTCCTTTTGTTCTAAGTAAACTGAATTAATTCACGAAGTCTCAATGGTATTAACGCTTTATTAGTTATTTACGTAACCATTTATGAGAAGATTAATTTTCTCTGGCGAGTTTTATGTTTGTCATACCAAGCGAACGAAATGAGATTTAATAATTATAAATATAAAATGGAACTTTACATTCGAAAAAATTTACTTACTCAGTTCTAAAATTGCCGAACATTATCATTCTGATGAAGATCTTACTTTTGATACTACATAATTTGCGAATTAGAGGGAATTGTCGATAATTTTGGTAATCACACGAAAATTGTGAAGCATGTACATGGTGTGCGGAAAAATATGTCAATATACAGAGTGAGTCTTGAGTATGGAACGCATCAATTATCTCAGAAACGGGTGGCGCGATTTTCATAAATTTTAATGTGTAAGGGTATTGTAATATCGCCGATATTATGATGGTATTTGTATTGTTGTCAAATCTTTCGTTTTTCTGGAAATATAATAAATTGTGTTATTTCATTTTTTTTTCATGGAATCCTTAAGAAATGCTGAATATTTTTCATGTAATCTTCCTTATCCCTAATTTCGGAGTTGAAGCAACATTTGCAATTTCTCCGCTGATGTTAAAATAACACGTAAGATGGCTATGATTGAATAAGCTAGTTAAATTTGAACAATCTTTAATAATATATTGTACCCACGGCTTAACCACACGTATGTTATATTATTTAAAACTGACACTTATTGTCAAACTATTTTCCGGCTATCAATAATTTCTTTTATCGAAAGATGAATTTATTCAATTAATAATTATTATTATTCTATTCTCTCAGGGTGAGCTCAGTTAGTTATCAAAATCATTTATATAATTTTTAAATTGAATGTTAATTGTTATTTTTATTCTGGATTATTTACCCAGTTGTATCGTGTAACTGTATACTCTCAATTATATAGGGCTCTTTAATTTTATTCTGACATTTTACTGTGTTGAATAATATGTCTGTCATCACTAATCCAATGAAATTGTCACTGTCAAATTAAATTTTTTATGATTGAATTGAGTGCATTTATTATATAAAATAATTCCAAATATTTCACAAAGTACCTTTTACAGTAAGTTCAATTCTAATATATCTGTGTCAAACTAACTAATCACAAAATCAACTTTAGTTTTACTTTTTTAACAATTGCAACACCTATACTAATACAAATAAAAATTAATTACATTAATAAATACATAATCCTTTCTTCATGAAATTTTAAAACTTCGAAATGTTAAAATAACTTTCGAATTGTCAATTGATTTTACAAATGTCAAAAACCCGATCACAGTCCTAATTTTGTTCAATATAGTCTTTCCAATTATGATTATTTTATATGTATACTTAAATTTCCTTTTCTTTTTATTTTGAATTCAAAATTCATATATCGAATATTTTAAGATGCATTTATGATTGATATTTTGAGGCCTGATGTGTTTCGTAGAAATAATGCAATATTGAAGACGGCTATTACTTTGGTACAGACTCACCAATAGTATGGAGTATGTCACTGCAGTCTGGAACAATTCTAAACATTATTCAGAATTCAGGATCTTTCACTTTTAGGATTACAAATAATTTTCTTAAAAACACGCACTGAATTTATATTGATTGGGTACCAAATAACAATTTATACTATTACTAACACTTTTTAAAATTCTAAATACAACTTTTCGAATATATTTGGAGAACTCTGTAATTTTTAAATGTTCTCCGTTCGGGATGTGTGATCAGAATGAATCTTTTTTCTCCATCAACAAAAAATTTTTATTTTAGTTACACATTTCTTCCTATTTAAAAAAAATAGATTTGTTTTATTTCTTTATTAATATATGTCTACAGTGACATCTGCTTTTAATTTTGAATATTTCTTTATATTATGACATGACTAATCTATTATTCAATATAATCTGTGTAAATGGCATCTGAAACTAAATCAAGCCAAACTTGACATATACTGGTTAAATCAAACATTTTTTATATCGTATACAATAATGGGTATACCAAAAGTATTGCAACATATATAAATGAATGATTTTACTTAAATTTTGAATAAAAGAACTGTATTAGATGCCCCTATTAAAATAATAACAAATCGAGTTCCCTATACTCTTATAAATTTACCTTTCAACATTAACCTAATATCACTCCATTATCTTCATAATGTATCCCAATATTTTTCAAATAATTACTAATCTATTTATAATATACAATCAAAACTAATATTGATCAATTACCCTGTATCCCCATACAACACTATTTATTCTACAATATGAATTTCTAGAATCTCACATTTTCATTTTTCATTTCTGTGATTTCTATTTTCATTTTTAAATGATTTTCATATTATCTATTAATATTTCATTTCTATATCCTTCCCTTACCATGCAATTCCTTTTTTCGTTTTCTAGATTTCGGTCCTACACTCCTGTCTTATTATTTATTCAATTTGCTTTTCGTTTCCTAAGCTTCTTTTTATTCTCCTCTCATACTGTTTGAATTTCTCTTCGTGCCGTAAATTCCTTTCTATTGTCCACTATGTCCTTTTTGTTCCAAATCTCATTATTTTTATAATATATTTGTGTTTCAAATTCCTCCATACTATTGGTTCTAGTTTTTATTATTTTCTTCTCTTGATGCAGCTTAATTCCCTTCATTTCATTTTTAATTATTTTAATGAAAACTATCCAGTTTTACTCCTATTTCTACATTTTCTGTATAAATTATATGTCTTCCAATTTGTCTTATGGTTTCTTCTATTCCTTCCATAGTTTCTTGTAATCTTCTATTCATCTAATTTCTTCCTATTCACAATTAAATTGTTTGCCCGTATTATTATTTCTTTTATCATATGTCATTGTTTGTCCTGCTCTCCTATCATCTAAGTCTTTTATTTTCCAATAAATATTTTCTTCATACATTTGCAAACTTCCTCGCTTCCTATTTCCTGTAATTTATTATTTACTATTTCGTCGGTTTCCTTAACATTCTTGATCTCCATTGAACTTTCTATTTTTACATAATCCACTTTCTTTTTCAGCTTATCACATATTCTCTGTTCTATAGTATCAACATTCAACTTGTTTTGCCCCTTCAGTTCTTTTATCCAGCTATCCATATTATTTAACATGTTATCCGTCTTTTTATTACTGTTCTCCTCTATTTTGTTAAAATTTTTCACTATCATGTCTGATTTTCTACTTATTTTCTTAAAATCTCTACTCATTTCATCACACCACTTACTAATATCTTCCCTAATTCTATTCAGATTCTCATATATATGAAGAAAATTGGAAGATCTGATAATATTATAAATACCACCATAATATCGCCCATATTACAACACCTTTAAAACCAAAATTATCAAATATCGTCCCTATTGTTGGATTTCCCTTAGATTAGCATGTTAATTATATTCCTGCAAGGGAGACAACCCAAACGTTTGTAATCGTGGTTACCTTTTATGCTCGCGGTAATTACAGGTTTACTTAATTTTTCGACCAAAACCTACACAATACAGAATTCATATAACCGTTCTGTGAAGAGGTACCATAAGTTCATGGGCGAGAATTCATGTTTTTTCTTCGTTTAAATTACAAAACAAAGACTGCTGGTTATGGTGAACGAAGCTGAGTTGGAGAGAGCTCTCTGAAGTTAAGTTCCAAGCGTTTTGTGTGGTCTGGAGAAACCTGAGCTAAGTAAATCTCTGTTCGTCACCGGTGATTTTGTAGTAACTTTGATTTTTAAATCTTGCTAATTGAATCCCGAAATCAAATATCATTTTGGGGTAAATTGTACGGCCCGAATCTTAACTCTCCTCATATCGAAGCCGAGATCCCTATCACCGGATCGTCACCTGTAGTTTCATACTTAAACATCACTCTGTATAGTATAAATACGACTGGTGTCAAAGAGTAATATATATTTCAGTAAATTAATTGTGTATGAAATTTTATTGGTGAAAATCTGATATAGTGATATTACCTTATCTTTTTTAGAATATTATTAATTGTACGTATTTTCAACAGGTACAAAATTGATCATAATCAATTAGTTGTATGAAAGGAAAAACGTGTCAAAGAAGATCTTCAGAAAATAAGCTAATATTGGAGTTATTTGTTTCCAATGAAAATATTTCTGAGTGGATCCTTTTATCAGTATTAAATCTTGAGACATTTCTAGCAGAATATGCTCAATTTTTATTCAGGCAATGTTGAAAATATATAATATAAAGCTTAGAAGTCACTTTAAACATTTCCAATATAATACAAAAGGCGTTAGATATTAGCGGAGCTACAATAAGATATAATTAGAAACAAGAACAAAAGAGACACTTTTTTTAGTGAATTGAGATAGTAATTTTTCTATAGTACCAAGAAGCCCTATATTACAGTAATTAAAATAAAATAAAATACTTAGCAGACACTATTGAATATCATTATAAGAAGCCTAATCTCTGAATATAAATAGCCCTTGTTTCAATTTTAATCGGAAAAACTGGTGAAAATGCATAGTCTGTGCACTGTTTTAATTGCTGGATTTATATTAAAGAAATAAACTAGTCAGTGCACATACATTGATGAAATATAGTTGTCTTACCTGGATGCTTATTAGTAGTTCTCGCCATTTTCCTAAGAAAATCCTGATTTTTTCTCTAATAACCTTGATATTGTGGCAAATTTCTATTTTTTTTTGTTAGGCATTTGTTTTGGTAAAGTTATATAACTGTCAGTTCAGATTTGAAACATCGACACGAGCGTTCACATGATGCGTTCGTTCGTAGCGCTGTCTATCTCTATTATTTTGTGTGAGTAAGATAAGACTGAGAATAGCTAGAGAATTCGAAAAGTTACGATGAAAAGAACGAGACTAGAGATGAATTCCACATAGAGAAATAAACATATTATTATTTGTCTATGGAATCCCATTACCCAGTACAATTTTGGAATTCTTAAACATTTGATTTTCGTTTCTCCAAATCTATATCCATGTTATTTACCATAACTAAAGGAGTGTTTTTTTTTCATTTACCATAGTCATATAGGGTAAAGCGAGGAGAGATGGCACAGCAGGAGAGACGGACTACACGCGAAATTTTTTGGATCGTGGCAACAATGTCCGATCTGGTCACGTGGGCATAGCCGTAGTTCACAGTCGCGCTTTTTAAATCAACTTGTTGCGTTGTTTATCATTGTTTTTGTTAGTTACATGGAGCCATTGTTTTTGGCGACACGAAAAATTTTGCTGAGAATATTTTGTTCCTTAATTAACTCACTCTAAGGTAAGTTTTGGCCTAATTTAGTGCTTAGTAGTAGTAAGAGGCGCTTTCTGGTGCATACATAACCTCAAAACAAGAGTCTATAAAGTTTCGTTTTGTAAATATTGCCCGGTCCATCTATCCTACGCTTTTAGGAGAGATGGACCAGCTTTTGCGAGGAGAGATGGGATAAGGTTTTATGGTTTCAGAAAAATGCCGAACAAGTACACAAGAAAACGAAACACACCTTCAAGGGCTACATGGTCTACGGATAATTTACAACAAGCAATAACTGCTGTTATATGCGGTGAAATGAGTTTAAATGAAGCGGCTCATTCGTTTCATATTCCAAAAACGACATTAAAACGTAGAATTTCAACGAATAACTTAGAAAAAACAGATCGGCTGGGCCCAGATAATTGTTTGGGGAAATCTACTGAAGAAAAGCTGTCCAGACATATTAAGAAACTGCAGAAACATGGCTTTGCCCCCACAAGACAAGAAGTGCGAAGACTGGCGTTTAATCTGGCAGAGAAGCTCGGAATTAAACATAAATTTAAGGACGGTAAGAAGTTTCTAATATGTTTTGATATTAGGCTAATGTTTCTAAATTTCTATTATTTTCAGGCAAAGCTGGCAGAGTGTGGTTACAGTCATTCTTGCGAAGAAATCCAGACATCACCGTTTGTAAAGCAGAAAACACTTCTGTAGCCAGAGCCACAAGGATGTCGAGGGGAAACTGTGCTCAAATACTTTGAATTACTTGAGAATGTTCTTACCATAAATGAATTATTCGACAAACCTGGGCACCTTTTTAACACCGACGAAACTGGACTCCAACTCAATACTAGAGCTGAACATGTGCTTGCAGCAACGGGTTCTAAAAGCGTACCAGCCGTAAGCCCTGGTGAAAAAGGGGAAACAATAAGTGTAATCGCTTGTTGCAATGCAGAGGGGGTGTTTTTGCCCCCTTATTGTATTTTGAAAGAGAAGAACAAAAAAAGTGAATGGGCTGAAGGGATGCCTCCAGGATCTCAAATATGCATGTCCGAAAAGTCCGCGTATGTCAACTCTAAAATATTTTATGAATGGTTGACACAACACTTTTTTCCGCGCAAACCACCAGGAAAAGTTTTGCTGATCTTAGATGGTCACACTTCTCATACCACCAATATCGACGCCTTGGAATTTGCAGACAGAAATGACATGATAATATTTTGTTTGCCTCCCCATTGCACCCATTATCTTCAACCCCTAGATCGAGCATTCTTTAAGAGCCTCAAGGGATACTTTTATGAGGCCTGCCGGCGAATGGTGTTAGCCGATCCTAATAAAAAACTCAATAGGCTGCAATTTGGTAAACTCCTGGGGGATGCTTGGGAAAAATTCGCAACTGTGAACAATACAGTATCGGCTTTTAAAGCAACAGGGATATCACTATTCAACCCAGATATCATACCGGACTATGCATTATTACTTCAGCAAACAAGAGATCCCATTCATCAGACTGCTGATAACGAAATAGTGGAACAAAATATTCATGTCCCTGATCCTCAACCAGGATGTTCAGGAGTACAGCACCAGGGAAAAATCATCCAAAAATCAGACTCCCCTCAAACAAATTACCAAAAAAAACGCAAAAGGGACGAGCCGGATATTACACCGGGAAAAACCCTTGACCAGATTTCGCCTATCCCTAATGTTACTCCAGGTATTAGAAAAGTTCGAGCCAATCTAGGAGGAGTTCTATCTTCGTCCACGTATATCCAAGAAAGAAAAGATATTGAAATGAAAAAGAAAAGAAGGGTTGAGTCAATTACAAATCCAAAGAAAAGGAAGAATGAAAAACCATTATACAGCGGAAATCAAGTAAAAAAAATCAAAAACGACTCTTCTTCTTCCGAGTCCGAAGACGTGATTTTGAATGATTCGTCGAGTGATGAGGAACATCTTAGCGATTTAGAAAATGAATGCGTTGGGTGTAACGAAGATTACCGAAAAACAAAGAAAAAGGATGATTGGATTAAGTGCATATTTTGTTCAAGATGGCTACACGAGGGCTGCACATCTTATAACAATATTTGTCAAACATGCGGAGTTTCCGCAACAAAAAAGAAACGTTGAAAGTTGAAGGTCCATCTATCCTACCCCTAATGAGCCATCTCTCTTACCCTACGTAGGACAGTCGGACCAATTTAGCATTTCAGTTTTTTATGTCATTAGGATAAGTGGTTTTTTTTTAATTCTACAAAGAAAATTCCAAAGTTGTTATTAGTTTACTGTATTTTTTTAAGTTTTTTATTTTTTTATATAAAAAAAAAATAAAAAATATTTTATAAAACGTGTTCCATCTCTCCTTGCTTTACCCTACCATAGTAATTGTCACGGATAAGTTGTTAATCAGTCATCTTGTACGGTACTGGCAATTCGAAATTTCACCTGTTGGTCAACCTACCTCTAGTAGCCCACCTGTATGTTGATTCAATTTTATTAATTATTGTCAACCGGAACAATGAAATTTGAGTTTTTTATGAATAATTTTTAATTCTGATTTCTCCATTGTAAGCTGGATAAACTGATTTAGCCATTTTGATGACATTTTGCACGGCAAGCGACCGCTCACTCACTCACTATTACGGTTCTCATATTTGTGCAAGTTACTTGTAAATTGTTTGGTTAATTTTTGGATTTATCCGTATTGGAACGCGATTTGATTTGCGCAAATTATAAGAATAAAGTCGGCTTTAGTTTTGGAGAATTTGGGATGTCGCTATATAAACCGAAAGGGATTTATTTCATGAGAATTCGCCAGAGGTTCATTTGAAAATCGAACCAAACGACTGCCTTATTCCAGTGTGGTCATTTAGTTGAACCCTCATCGTGTTGAGGTAAGCCTATATGTCTATTTTTTTCTGATAAAGGAAGAGTTGATATCTTTTGCCAATTTTTTTATGCAAATTTTCTATAATGAAGGTTAATACTTTTAGGGTTTTTTTCCTTCCTTTTCCCCTCGCATGGAATAAGTATTGGATAGTTCGAACTCATATTGCGTTGGTTCATCGGCTTCAATTGTCAGACCAAAAATAGTCCCCGTATAGTCACCTGTTCCATGCAAGATTATGGGAGAGACAATTAGGACTAGATACTGAAATTTATTTGTGGACTGGAACTCATACCAATGCCATACACATTTTGTACTGGAGAACTAGGTTGACTGGTACCCAACTTCATTTCATATAGAGATTGACTTCGAGAATTAGATATAGAGAATAAATCCCGGATTCGACTATTCAGTTTGGCTGAAACCCAAACAAAATATTTACATTTTGTAATTTTAGTAAAACGAAGTCGATAATTTTCTTTACGTTACCTTGGGGGGTATTAGGTACAAAAAAGGGTGTCTTGTAAAACGTGTTGTAAAGTGTAAAGCTTGTATGATCATGCAGTGCTAAACGAGATACTAATTGTAGAATGTTATATCATATATAATTTAATTATTTATAACTGTGACTAGAGCTTTAAAACTTTGCATTGTGACCTTTACTTCAGAAATTACTAGTAATATACACTACCCTTGTTACCGAACTAGGTTACTTAATTCGATTGCTAGGTACCTGCCCATCTATTTTCCGCATTTTCCAGAAGTAATAAAATTCGGTGGCGCTTTGATTTATCTAGTGACTTCAAGGAAACCAAGAGAATTTACACCCACTCCTGATAGTAGTACCTGCTTTGAATCTTCATTTTATTAAGTTGGGCATTCCAACGACTTCGATCTTTCACAAAAGCAGACTTAAAGGTAGGTTAATTGTTGCTTCGAGGTCGAGTAACAAGTTTTTCTCTGATAACTCGAAAACAATGCGTTGCAGTGGAAAAGAGTACAAAGTGGAAGCTTATTCAATTTGCTGCAAGTTTTGATATATACATTTTAATAACAGTTTTCAAGCTACCGCCTCCGGAATGGTGGTAATTTTCAGAAAAATTGTTTTTCACTCACGTATGTTGTAGTCTTCTAGATCTTCACTCGTTCATTTTAGGGGTAAATCGTCACAATAAAACTTGTACCGCATTGAATTCCCTACAGTCTGAACAGCTTCTAATTATCACGTTCTAGATCACATTGAATCAACGATTTAAAAGTTTAATACTTACCTTTTTTTACTCCTATATCCGAAATGCAAATTTTCAAATCGTTAAAAATGCGTGAAGCTTTAGTTTTAATACCGATGCGTTAAGTGCAATGCTACTCTTATGGGATTTATTTTTTCTACGCCCTATCTTTAAAGTAATTTGTATTTCCTCGGTTAGTAGCGCTTAAAGTGGTTGCTTATGGTTAGAGTGAAAAAAAGTAAAAAAGCGTTAAAAAAAGTTCCATAACGTTAACTTTATTTCACGCTTTCCATAAGCTAACACAATGAAACTTGGCTGGACATCGAGGGTGGACTTCTAAGATACTTGGCTGGGCATCGAGGATGAACTTCCATGAAACTTGGAATACGTTTAATTTTAATTTACCGAAGGAGCTCAATTAAAATATCCCAAATTTCTATTTGAATTTTATTTTTTTGTATAGGGCCGTAGAAAAAATTATGTATGCAACATGTGCATAATGTGTCTTTTTTTCACTCATGGAATTGCCGCACTCGCCTGTTTCCATTCGTGAAAAAAAGTACCAGTTTATGCACTTGTTGCATAAATTACTATTATGCATCGCTGCCATAAAAACTAATACATTTTTACGCACAGATGAAAATTCACAGATAGCTGTGCTTTAGAAATAAATTTTTATGACGTTTAGTAACATTGAACTCATTCACGTTTTTCTTTATGGGTTGTGCACACTAATAGACTAATAAAGCTGTCACATATGTTCTCCCCCGGCTTGGGACTCTTCCTCAGGTTGTGGTATTCGACTCCAGTTAATGTATTTTTATAGCGATCACTGGGATGGGGTGAACAATCGATAAACACATTCGCGGACACGGACTGCTATAGCAGTCGTATAACATTTTTTAGCAGGGACGTGGGCTGTTTCTGCAGTCCATCTTCATATGCGATTAGATAGTACATGAACTGCAAGAGCAGCCGTTCTCTGCATTTAAATGTATAGAGTTATGATTTGTGCGTCCCGCTAGAGCGATATTTCCATTTTTGCGGGAATTTCGGAGTGTAATGGGAATTTACCGGAATTTCTCTACTGATCATCACCGCTGCGCACTGCATATTTGAACAGATTGTTTACGCCTTACAAGCAGTTAGTAGTGTTAGTACGCTCTTATATGTGAATGAGTGATGTTTGTCGGCTTGTTCTTAGAGGCTACATTCTCTATATAACGATGAACAGAAAAGATGAAGAAAGACTGTTACGGAGGTACAACGAATTGAGTAGTGACGATGAGCATAGAATCGAATCGGGTGGTGAGTAGAATAATTTTATATGACAACTGCAAACAATAATAATATTTGATTTTGAAGGTGACGAAAGTGAAATTCCCAGTTCGCCTACTGACACATTTGCGGATAGCGATAATATGACAGACGATCCTACATACATGCAGGAGAATGACTCAAGTTTCATCACTGAGAGTGACAATAATCAGAACGATGAAAATGCAGAAATTTTGGAAGGTGAGCATTTTATTATTCCGGAAGTTACTTTGGAAAACAATGGACTTGATGAAGTAGAAGGAGCTGAGTGGGCTAGAAATACTATCGAGATACCGAATTTTTCATTCAATCAAAACGAAAGTGGCATAAAGGTGGATATCCCTGTAACATCCATACCAATGGATGGTCTTCAGAAGTAATGATCTTGTATCGAAAAACCGTCCGAAGCATCGTGGTAGCAGAAGAAAGATTTTCCACGACCTGGACTTAAATGAATTGAGAATCTTTATAGGTCTGTGCCTTCTAGGGGGACAAATTAAATTTCCTACATTACGGAAAATGTTCACCCTCGACCCACTATACTATCATTCCATTTTCAGCAGTCAAATGTCTGCTCGCAGGTTCGAAGAAATTTTCAAAACGTTCTCATGTGAACTGCTCAAAGGTAGTGATGACGCTCTTAGAAAGATAACCCCTTTGATGAGACTTATACTGGACAATAGCCAATCTGCTATGTATCCATATGAGCAACTCTCTCTGGATGAGTCTCTCTTATTGTTTAGAGGACGTTAGCGATTCAGACAATATATCAAAGGGAAAAAATTCAAATATGGTATAAAACTTTACGAATTATGTACCCTTGAATATTGAGATATATAAGGGAAAACAAAATGATTAATGAGAATCCTAGCAAATCAAAATAGGAAGATTTGGTTTTGAGACTCATGTAACCATACTTGGAAAAAGGCCATCATCTATTTATGGATAATTTCTATAATAGTATAGGAATGTCTAACACGTTACTCAGTAGAAAGACTCATTCAACAGGTACATTAATGCCGAATAGGAAAGGCGTATGTAAAGAAATGGTCAGGGAGAAATTGAAAAAAGGGCAACATATTTGGAAACGTCAGAATAATATTTATATATACAAATGGAAAGACAAGCGAGACGTCTATTCTATTACCACAGGTTACCATCCTGATTTGGTGACTGTGTCGAATCGGTATTAAAAAGAGAGAATAAAACCATTACAGATTTCAGAATATAATAAATATATGTCTGGTGTTGATCACTGTGATCAGATGATCGCCTATTATTCCAGTCCACGAAAAACTGTGAGATGGTATAAAAAAGTCATGTTCCATCTACTTGACATAGCTGTATGGAATTATTTCTATATCTATAAACAGAAAGTCGAAAAAAAAAATTGATTTCATAAAATTTCGAGATTATCTGATGAGATCTCTGATTGGTGTACCACAGGATGAAAAAAACGGCAGAAGTTATGCTGAACCACCAGTAGAAATGCGCAATCATTATCAATAAAAAATTCCGCACCCACCCACTTTCAAAAGGAAAACATATTTTCTGAGATGTGTTCAGTGTAGAAAGAATTAGCTGCAGAAGGCTACTTCATGTAGATGTCGTGATTGCGAGAGCAAAGTACCCCTTTGTCCAGGCAAATGTTTCGAGGCATGGCATAAAGAATAAATGTATTTTTGTTCCTGTCCAAATTCTCATTTTATCCTTGATAAACCAAATTGTTGTTTTTTTGTTCAATAGTAGTACTCATTCAGGATTAAATATGTTCATTTTTAAGTGCAGTTTATTATTGTACCATTCGCTATTGCATTCCTTGCACCCTCCAATTCCTATTCGGTTTGAATCGGAGCAACAGCTGCAAAAGTAACTGACTGCCATAGCAGTTGCTAGACCACAACTTCACTTTTATCTATGTGAGTGCACATGGACTGTCATAACACTCCCATTTTTTTCTGTCACAGAAGCATTACTGACGTATTCACGAATCTACAGCTATAGAAATTTATTTCTTATCACCACCAGATCAAGAAATATTGCTGTGCGTGTTCTTGTCCATCCTCCATTTCAGGGGTATCCGCGAATGTGTTAAGTTGGACGCCACCAGCTTTTTAAGCGATACTTTAATTTAACAAAAACTAAAAAGGTTAAAAACTGGAAACGAGTTACTAAAAATATTTTAACGCGATGGTCCACGTTAATATAAATTGCTGAAAATCAAATATCAAATGTTCAGCAAATTAGATTTATTCATAACACAATATATAATTCACATTAACTGCATATCCAAAATACAAGACGAATACGAACGCCGTTATTCAATAAAAATCTACAATTCTAGATTTCCATAAATTGAGTATAAGAGTCTGGAATTATTCAGCTCTCACCTAAGTCTTAGTCGATGGAGATCGGGTCCTTATCCATCCCGGCCGGTTTTCTGTTCCCGCTATGGTGGTGTTCAATTATAGGGCTTACCCAGGGACTGCAGAGCTAAGGAAAGAAAAAAAGAGTGGAAATCGAGGAAAAATTCTGGGAAGGAAGGAATAGATAGAACAGACAGGAAGCTTATGCTTCAACACATAAAACTAACAGAAGTCTGTTCTATCATATTCGCTTTGTTCCCTAAATAAACAGAAAATTCGGAATTATGAAGCTAAAAAAGAATGAAAAGAAATTATTAAAAATTTGCTTCAAAAGAATATATCATGTTTCTTTTTTATAATAAAAAGAATTGAACATACAAAATTCATCAAACGCCAGCCCATATTATAATTTGAAATAAAACAGTATAAACATGGAGAAAAAATGTTTCAAAAATCTCACCCACCAGCAAATATGTGAAAACACAACGATGTAGGTATATTAACTTATCATTGTTACTATAGGAAGAGACTTTTCCTATGTACGATATCGTTTAAATATACAAAATTTGAAAGTAAAACAAGTTTTTTAATTCCAAATCATTAGTACGACGAAATTAAAATATCATAGTTCGATGGAAATCGTAACAGCCAATCGGCTTGTTACAAAGCCCTGCCGCATATTGAACCTAGCATACGCACAGCCCACGCACAACCCACACACAACACACTCGCAACCCACGTCCACGTTCCTCGAATCTACCGCATATTGAACCCACGCCATTTCCAACCTAGACCCAGTTCCACAATGATTGCGAACGATCAACTTACAAATTGGACCTTAAACCTTATTATTATTACAATTCAAACAACTGTACTGATGTGAATGTAACTTCATCATCTTCTGAGGCCGCTGGCGTGAGATTCGAGCATCTCACAAATTGCAGCTTTACATTAAATGATGATTAATATAATAAAGAATTGGGTAGATACTCATCTATGATCCCGATAGATGACATATCAACTTCACGGACGTACCTCTGCCCACGCGAGCCTTGGTTGATCCCCCAAACCCGTTCGGGGGGAAGTATTGTCATATTCATCAACTTCCCATCTAACCCCATATCCCTATTAAACACCTCACCATCTTCTGGCCGACGTGGAAGAATATGTCCAAAACCCCGAAGACATGAAGACATGATGAATTTTAAAATAATTGGATACGGTCCCCGGGTGGGTACACCTAAATCCCACCCCTTCAAGATAGCTGCCTCACGGAATCTGAGGGGGGGATTCCTAAAATTACAATAACCTTACGAAGGTCCTTACGTAGTAGAAACATCAAACGGTATAAATAGCTATAAACTTTCACATCCTGCAACTGGCAGTATCCGAGGAATTTTCAATGTGGATCATTTGTATCGATTCTATCCAGAGTAGGTCGTAATAGTCTACAAAAATACAAATTCAATTTGATTAGCTCAGACTATCAAAAGTATACAGTCTAGAAGTAAAATTCCTTTTGAAAAGACTAAGTTGATCTTTAAGCTTAAAGTTTAATAAGATATTTTGACTTGATAACAAAAGTTAATGTATAAAATTTTTAATATAAAAAAAATATTTGTCAGACACATAAAAATCAAGAGGGAGTCATGTTCCTGTCTATAGATTTGTACGGAAATTGAATAATTGACTTTAAAAATTTTAAGAAAAGATGTACACCTTTAGTTAAAACATCTATTGTAATGTTTCAGACAAATATATTTGGTTTCATTCAGTTTTAATAGGAATTTTGTGCAATTGAAAATGTGACATTTCAAGATTTTCATAAAGCTTCCACTTCAAAGGAAAATTTAAAATTAAATAAGATCATTTGCAACTAAAATTTAATAATAATGAAAGGAATATTATGTGTAGAACACAGTTATAGAAATTGTACAACGTATTAACAAGAAATTAGAAGTGAAAAGTGTATTATTTTGTGAACAGCCTACATAGAAAAGTAGCCAAAACAACAGGAATGTGGTGACCAGATAAAAAAATATGTAGTAGTGCTTACATATTCAAGAAAACAAACAAGAAATGAACAGAAGATAAAAAAATGAAGAAGAAAAATAAGAAGAAGAAAGGAACATATTCAATCAAAGTCCAAGAATTGTAGCTTTCTAATTTAGGACTTCATTTTGAAAATTAACAAAAGTAAAAATATAATAGGTGCTTATGACTATTATCAATAATAATAATTGCAATTTAAACGCAATTATGCTCAAAAAATTGTAAACAAAATGAAGTAAGCAATTATTATAGGAGTTCATTCCTATCAACAAAAATAAATTAAAAATTAAACGATATCAGTTATTAGTACCGTACTGAGATTCTAGAATAATCAAAAGATTAAATTAGAGGGGTAGCCTCTACCAAAATATGAGAGGCTAAACGCCTGAAAAAATTAGAGGAATAACCTCCTCTTAGAATATGAGATGCTAACAATTCAACGATATGACAAGAGAACAACTATATTCTTCGTCTACAAAAAAATAATCACTAAATGTGATATAGGGTGGTTGAGATCTCAGGTACACTAACCTCAAAAGAAAAAACTAAAACAACCAAAGAGAAATAAGGAAGAAGTATTAGGAGAGCAAGATCAACTCAGAGTTATAGATGGATGAGAGCATCGATCAAGCAGGAAAAACCTCGCGAGAGATGTTAATCGCGTCGTGGTTATTTATTCCCCACAATCAACTTCGCATTCCTACAACTACCGAAGTGCAGACATGATCTTCCAACAACTACATTCCTTGCAACTGGGAACAAAAGAATTAACAAAATCAAAAGAGAAAAGAAAAAGAAAAAAAAAAGAAAAAACGAAGAAATTTTTGAGCAAGCTCGGGTAATTAACAAACCCAGCGTTATGTAGAAATGCCACAACTAAAATGGAAATTTCCAAAGAAAATTCCAAAGAGGAGAGAATAACTGGATCTCTAGATCTATAACACAGTTAAAAAAAATAAACGGTTTTAAGGATTAAAACTAACTTTTCCGCATCTGTGGCCCTGAACAATATTCTATCATAAAATTGTTACTTGTATACACTTCGGGGGATGTATCGTGCTAACAAACCGAAATTTCTCCAAAAATAACCAAAAATTCAGTATATCTGGATTTATAGGACCCGCTGTACTCGCTCCAGTCAACTGAAAAACAATAGGAAACATCTGTGAGACACCTTGAACAATATTCAATTATAAAATTGATCAATCGTATACTCTCTGGAGGCTGTATCGTGCTAACAAACTGAAAATTCTCCAAAAATCACAAAAATTTGGTACTTCAAGTACCATAGAGTACCCGTTGTACTGGCTTTAGTGAGCTGAATATCAATAGAGTTCACCTTTAAGACGCCCTTAATAATATCCAATCATAAAATTGGTCACTTGTATATACTCCGGAGGCTGTATCGTGCTAACAAACTGAAACTTCTCCAAAAAATACAAAAATATCGCACTTAAAGTACTGTAACACAAGTTGTATTGGCTCTGGTCAGCTGAAAATCAATAGGGTTCATCAGTGAGATGCCCTGAATAATATTCAATCATAAAATTGGTGACTTGTTGAACACCGGAGGCTGTATCGTGCTAACAAACTGATATTTCTCAAAAAATGACGACGACGACATACACACAGGATTTTTTTCCTAAAAACCGTTTTTTCGTGTTGTTGTTGATGGAAAACGTAAAAATAACTCAAAAAAAAATTCCCAAATTCCAACTTTTTTTGGGGTAAACCAATACTTTTCTCGCATATAGAAAGGTTGGGCGGAAAAGTAATATACGGTAATGGACAGAAATCTACTAAGAAATTTTTTTTAACGTGACCAAAAATGTGTGTGTGTTCATTTAAAATACATTACGTAACTATACGCAAAAATTAAAAGAAAAAAAAACAACAAGGCATGGCCTTTCCCCCGCTTTCCTGCTCTCGGAAAGTTTGGAGAGAAGAAACCCACCTAGATAGAACCAATTGCTAAAAATTTAGCGATAAAATAGATAGAATACTCAAAAACCAAAATAGAAAGTTATATAGGTAAACTTATTATTACAAATCGGAAACACTTTCGCTATGAAAGTACGAAATTGTAAATTATGATATTGCAAACCACATAGAAAGTTGTCCAAAAAAAGATAGTTTTGTCAACAACGGAAAGAGACAACAAAAGTATGCCCCACAAAAATACTATCAGTATGTATCAGTACACCAAAATAATCCATGAATTGTCATGTAATAATAAGAACGTGTTTTACTCGTATCAACATACATGGACGATAAAAATCAAGCGTATACTGAGAACGAAAACGCTACCAAGCAAAAATATAATTTCTTAGTACACTCAACAGAAGAGACAGGGGACTACTGACAATTAACTGAATTCAAAATTTGCCTAAAGCAAGAAATTTCAGAAGATATTTCAGTATAAAGGTTGTTCCAAACTAAACCGATTTCTGAAGGTGCGTAACGCAAGAAAATATCAGAAAATTTGAAACATTCGCGGGAAAAAATTTTTGGCGTTTTCATTAAAAACCCAAAAACAAAAAAGAAATACGATAAAAAACACAAACATAATACATCAAATGTATTATACACAACATAATAGCAAGGATTCAAATTAACGTACTCTAGATACAACATCAAGAGAGAACATGAGGCATACGAAAAATAAAGATATTAGTGCTTTTGCACAACGGCGAAGATAAACACAAAAGATAGTGTATAGAGGTATAATGACATATACGATAGTAGAAAAGCAAATTCTACTAAATAAAGAAACAAGAATGAACAAGCGACGATTCCTTGAATCGTAGTTTGAATAGCTATTTAACGATGGTAAAAACGATCACCGATACGTTCTTAATATTTGAAATGAAAAGATTTGGAATTGAAGGTGGGAGTAGTCGACCAATAAGTCACGAACCAAAATAATTAATGAAAATAGAAACATGTCTCAGCAACATGTTACACCCCCTGTCCACGGAGAAAAAAATTAATTCGAAGAATTACTTTTTTTCTAAACCCGAACAGCCTACAAAGAAAAGAAGCCAAAACCACAGAACCAGATAAAAGAAGATGTAATTGTGTGCTTACAAATGATTTTATTTCGATTTTTTTATGTAGTTAAAATATTTGTTTTTTTCTAAACAATATTTTTGTTATAGCGTTTCCAGTATTTCGCCGTAAGTATCTTTAAAAAAATCTGGTGGCGTCCAAATTTATTTTATAAAGCGAAGAATGAACAAGCGACGATTCCTTGAATCGTACTTTAAATAGCTATTTAACGATGATAAAAACGATCACCGATACGTTCTTATTATTTGAAATAAAAAGATTTGGAATTAGAGGTGGGAGTAGTAGACGAATAAGTAACGCTCCAAAATAATTAATGAAAATAGAAACATGTCTCAGCGACATGCTACAAAGTGTCGTGAAATAGGTAGAATTTTAAATTGAGAATTTCTCAGTAACAATCTGAAAAAAAACATTGTGATTTGGACGAAATGTGAAAATGAATATGGAGAACATGAATATGTGAGCAGTTTATTCAAATGTAAATCTTTTTGGGAATTCAAATATGAAATGATCACTTTTGACTCGACTCCTATATCGAGAAAAGTCAAAATTTGAATTAAAATGCAACATCAAGAATGCTTTGGTTGGCGTTCCTATAAAAGCATGTCGATAATTACATTTACTACAGGAAACATTGTTCTCTTTAATACAAATTTATTAAGATCCACTGTAAAGTTTGTCAAAAAATGTCTAAAGTGAAGTTATAGTGCTCCGGATAAAGAAGGCGTCAAATGGACGAGGTCAATGTATAATCCTAGCCATAATATAATTGTAACACAAAAAGCTCTATCAAAAACTTTGATTTAGAAGAAATCTGAATTAAAAGTAAGTTTCCAAAAACATTCACATAAGTTAACTAACAAATCACAATTTTGGAACGTAAACAAACTAATTCTAGTCTTCTTGGCATGGTAGTGGACTTCAAAATAAGCTTTGGTGAAGGTATATCTAAGAAAAAATTGTAAATATTAGAATTGTTAGTCAGTAGTAGTATTTCTTTTGAATTTTGATAACCTAAAATTTTACTCACCCTATTGAAAGGGAACGTTTCCAAGTTTTGCAATTAGGTACTTTGAGTGTGTTTCTGTGTATATAGTGACAATATAAATAGTTTTAATGAGAATATAATACTTTGATTAATTGATAAAATATGTAATTGCATTAGAGATGTTGATTATTTTAAAAGACAAATGACAATTAACATATAATCCAACACACGGAAATACACCATTCATAAAATATTCTGATTTGATGTATGCAACTGATTTTTTTTATGTCTATGTTTTGAATATCTTCCAGATTCATTTATTAAATGATCTTGTTATTGTTTTGTTTCTCAAAATGTTTTATCACATTTAAAATAAAATTATAATTCATAATAAAAATAAACTTGGAGTTATGCAATCAAAATAACTTACAAGATTATCTAATTTCCGTTTTGAAACTAATCGCACTGGGATTCTTATGTGTTCATAAATATTGCAAGAAAGGAAACTTAAGAATAAAAAATGTAAGAAAGTAAAATAATTTATTCATGTGAGCAAATCATCTCAAACAATAAAATATTAATAATGAATAACAAAATAAATTGGCGCTTAAAACGATATGGAAAATAATAATTAAATAAAAAGTTTCAATAGCAAATAAATGGAGAACACTCTATTATATTATAAATAGAAAAGTAAAAACTAACTAAATTAAATAAGCATACCAAATAAAAATAAATTATAATAAAAATTGGCGCTACCAACGTAGTGCAAATGAAATTATAATACTATATCAGTTATTATAAAAATACTAAAAGTAAGGCGTTCAATTTATGTATGTTTATTAAATTACCATGAAAACTTTTCAGTTTCAAGACACTAAACTAGCCATTGTATGATTTAACACTTAGTAGATTTATAATGAAATAAAAAAAATACATTTACCTTCATGAGAACATATGTATTTGAACTATCACATAAAAATGTTTAATATATAGGAGTAAACGAATACCATATTTCAAATCACAGCTTGATAATGTGAGAACTATAAAGTCCATAATCTGAAGAGAACAAATTGAATATTAGCAATAAACATAATATACAAACGAATTACTTCCAATGTTATGATTCAATAATATTATGAAATTGTTCGATTAGAAGTCATGATGATACGTTTGTCAGAAGTTTTATAGCGATAGAGCACGGCGACAGAACGTGGAACACAAATAAATAATATTAGATTCCAAGGAACAAAAATATATAATCCAAGAATAGTTTATTAGAATGAATGATGAAATTAGACTCATAGAATATTTAAAAAGGATTCATACACCTTTTCATGTAAATTTAGATTGTAGATTTGCTAATTTAGAATATTATCGACATGGACATAATATTCAATATTTTAACAGAAATAAACTATTTAAACAGCTAAAAACAATTAAAATCGATCGCGAGTAAAATACAAAGACTTAAATAAATGATTCAATAAATAATATTGGTGAAAAATGAGTAAATTAGTGAAAAAACTATTTAAAATTCAAATAAACATGTGAGATCAAGGCACACATGAAATTTATATAGCAACGGATGCGAAAAAGTTTGTTTATTTCAAACAAAAGAAAGTCGGTGATTTGGCGTGGTTTGAGAAGGACGTGTTAGGATACGCATCGTTAAAATTTATTGAAAAAGTATAAAATACTTAAAAAGTCCTCAAACAATAAAAAATTATTGAAGACAATGTATATAACAATTGTTAACATTCGCAAAGCCGTATATTATAAAACAATCCAGCAAAGAAATTAAATCATTATCCATAAAATGTACAAGAAACTAGATGAATTCTACCTACTCAAGAAAAGCTCGGAGTCAATCATCCAGTTAAAGGAACCTGTATAGCAGTCTCTCTTTCATGAGGAACCTTATCAGATATTTCTTTCGTCAGCAGGAGTATAGCAGAATGAGTGCGGTAACTTTCGAAAGGTCAGTCATAATTATATATAATTGATGAATTATACGACGTTATGCTTTTTGATAATACAATAAAATCAAATCATAAATCTAAAACAGAAAAAAGAATAACTGTAGCATACTTATAGGTTAAACGCAACAAAAAAAGAACTGAGTAACGCACAGTATAAAGTACTCACCTAATTGTATATAGATTAAGTTTATTAACATTGACACCATTGTAATTTATTCATTTCCATTTCATCACTCATGTTTTCTGACCAAATCCATTGTTTATTAAAATCATTCTTTACGAAAGCTTTTGTGTCTATCTATCACGTTTCACGAGCTGTTATCGAATGACGATTCTCTGCCATCGATTTTACTTTAGTGAACATTCTAACCATAGGCGTAGTGAGTATTTCGTGCCCCGTCTATATTACTATAAATCCATAATACATAATCAAACACGTAGTAAAATGAGCTAGCCGTAGAGAAAAAAAAACATGAAAGTACAAAATTAATTAAAATCAAATTAAAATATTTTTTATTATTATCAAAATTCATTCACACATTATCAAAAATTGCCAACCCAACGTAGGGCAATAAAATAGCATATAAAACTAATATTCCCTGAGAAAATTGGAACCAGTATTTTTAGTTCCTCCGATTTTCCTATTTTAACTGGACTATTAAGCTTCAGCAGAGGAACGGTAAGTGCTAGATCTTAGATATGAACGGATTCGGAATCAGAATGACCTGCAACTTCAGCAATGGAAGATAAATATTTAGTGTTTTATACAGGGTCATTCAATAGACTGAAATTTATGTTTAGAACCGAGCTCCAGCGGAAGACAGGCAAGAGCTAGAACTTAGTTATACACGGATTCGCAATCAGGTCGGTCTGACATATCTCCAATGGAAAAAAGTCTTCCCCTCTTCTCTATTCTATTATCAGACTTTTAAAAAAGTTTGAGAATATCAAGGAAAGGTAAACATGAACCTTGTAGGTATACTTGCATTACGAATGATATCCAGCTTCAATTTCGAGAAATTCAATGCTCCTTCAGCTAATTGATATAATAAAACAGCGAAGTATTAAATTAAATTTGTTATTGTCAGATGCAAGTGGAGAATACTTGAAGAACAGTTGTAAATTTGATTTACCAACACTCGAGTTTTTCCTAATCTACAGTATCCATAAATTTTCACAGTAACAAAATGTTTTTAATAAAAGTGAATTTCCGAAATATTGAATAAGCCATTGATTTATTGCTTTTAGAACAGAAATATACTGCTACCATTCATTGTAGAGAAATGGATGGACCTTTGGGAAATTGGAAGGAAAATATCCGAGAATAAGGGTGGAAAAATTGGAAATGACGCTGACGCTGCTTTGAGTGGCGCGTTTAACTGTTTCGGAAGTAATTCAGTGAAAACTAATTTACATTAAATTAATTTTGTCCTATATACCTAAATGAGAAAATGATTACTGGAAGAATCGGAGAAAAAAGATGAATAATTTTTTTGAATGGAAAATTTAGAAAGCGGCAATTTCATTTCCCATTTTAAATGACAATTTCACCGGTTGAACAAAAATTAACTAAGAATGACAATGTATTATTGTATAGGATCGGGATGGATGGGCGCTTCGGAAGTTAACGGGATTCTGAAGAAGCCGGCGTCAGCGAATGCAAAACTAACTTTCTGCCAAGCAAAAGAAAATGAGAAAAAATATATTTTTCTTACAATATATTTTTTCTACATTCATGACTGTTAAACAATAGTAGTATAACCAAACATATAGAATTGCGTGAGTGAAACGGTGAAACATTTTTCAAAATATTTGTCCGATACTCGGATTTAATTCAAATTGTTGTCTATCAAATTTTTCTACAATAATGGGTTTCGAAAACTCTAGAGTGATTGAATGTGTGGAACTGTTCGAAATTGTCGTTAAGGCAGTGCCATTTTTCGCTATAGATAGAGATTCTGGTATTTCACAATTTCCAAGTTTTTGATAGGGAATTATTATTTCTCCTTTCAAAATATTAGTTTGTACACAACGAGGCGCTATGTTTATTAAATTCACTTCGTTGACAGTGGGATGATAAGGTAACTGTATTTTTGTATAAGGAGTTGACAAGTATCCTTTATTAATATCTATGTTAGCTTGTAAAATTTTAAGGATATCCAGTCCTATTAAGCCGTCTAATATACTATGAAATTTAAACAAAAAGAATTTTTGATATGAAGGTTTTGGTAACTTAAATATTTTTGACATAGGTATTAAGGTACTATATCTATAAGCAGATTGATACGATAAAAGGGTCATCTTTAATATGCTTTGAAAATAACTTAAATGCCACATTTGGGTCAACGAATGACTTTGAAGATCCGGAATCTATGAAAAACTTTAATTTGTATTCAGGAAGATATATATAGGGCAATTCACTTTTATTCACATTATTAAGAGACATTACTTGTGCTTCTACGTGGTAGAACTGTTGTGAGGCTGGTCCTGAAAATTTATTTCGGGATCGTTAAAATCAATTAGACCATTTTCAGATTTATTTACAAGTGAATTATAAGGATCTAAGTTGGAATTTTGAGGATAGAAATCATTATCTTGATATTCTGCGTTGAACAATTCTTCGGATATAAAATTTCTTCGAGGTTGATTTTGGTTAAAAGGATTTGCGAAATTTGTACCGTTCCTGGTATTAGCATTCATTGGCGTGCCTCTATGGAAAGTATTACGTGCGGAAATGGACATTGGCGTTGGGTTCGGTGAGTTTTGTTTGGGTACTTGAATTGAATTGATTAAAAGTTTGAGAATTGGTTGGAAAATTTTGATTTCTTGCAGGCTGTGGTTGAATATTTACTGGATCCACCCGGAAAGAGTTTTGAGCTTGAAAGAAATTATTGTTTGGAAAATTATTATTATTATTTGGATTTTGTGCATTATAGCCTTGATTGTACTATGATTTCTATTATTAAAATTACCTCGATTATTAAAATTATTCCGATTGTTAAAATTATTATTTGGTTTTTGTTTATTTACATTTTTATTTTGAGAATATTGAAAATTATGTCCATCCAAAATATATTGTAAAGCTTGGTTCAAAGAGTCAGACTTCATACAGCGTATTGTTGTTCCAAGCGGTTCTCTGAGACCTGACAAAAAGGTTTTCAGAGCTAAATTGTTATACAAGTCCTTTTTTAGCCATTTATTATGGTGTGTTGTTTCATGTTACTCAACGTATTAACATATTAAATTTAAAATGTTTAAAATTCTGTCATAGAAATGTTTAGGTCGTTCGTTATTTTCTTGTCTCATCATGACAAGATCACGATTTAAACAGGCGTCGCCCCTTTGATCTGCAAAATTTCTAGGAAGGGTGTCCTTAAGTGATGTGCAAGAAGTGACGTTTTGAATAGTTACAACCAGTTTAACATTACGACGAAGTTTAGAAAATAAGAAATTATTCAAATATATATTTTGGAAATGATTTGATTGTTAATTAATAAGTAATTCGCATACGGATAAATACGTATTGAGTTCATTAGGATCAGGCTAGGGACACTGCAGACCGTGCCATCTATAGAGCCCGTCGAGTAACTAAAATCGGTATTATATAATTCCAAAAAATTAACGAAAATTGTAACGTCGTTAGTAATCAAATTTTATTGATTTTTATAACTGCGTATGTACGATATCATATTGCACGTCCCCATCCCCACATGTTATATGTTGTTATACTGTTATCATTTCTTAGTTCAAGTGTAGAGGTTATTTTAAGGTTACGGTATTTTGGTGTATTTTTTAATTGCTATAGTGTAATATTTATCTGTTGTTTCGTTGCTTTATTGTTATTAATTGAAAAGACAATGTCAAAGTGTATTCTGAAGGAGTAATAAGTGGTGTACTCGGTAAGTTTTATTAAAAAATTTAAGCATTTTTTCTTTCACAATTAACAACCATTATCTTCATTTTTATAAAACACAGAGAATTTTTACTAATTTAATCGACAACTTTAGAGATCATGGTTGTTCTTTACATTACCTAAACTGAAAATTGCTGCTTTAATAAAGTAAATATTTCTTTTTACAGTTTTGTTCCTCCAACCCAGGAAGATAAAATTAATATGGCTAAAAAGCAGTGGTAATAAATCATTAAATTTGTCGACGAGGAAACGATGGAGGATATGATACCTTCATTTTCAAAAACAGTGTTTCTTTAGATTTGAGGAAGACGAAGAGAGGTTATTAAGACAGTTTGATTTGCCTTCCCATATGAGTTGAAAGTAACAAAAATTGATGGTAAGTTTTATTGTACCTATTCAATATAGCATGCTATAATTTTGGACATTTTAAAATGTAAATTGAGTGAACGAAAAGACCTGTACTGAGTGTGAATTTTATTAAAATTCCAGGTAAGCGCTTTCATCCATTAGACCATTCTGAAAGCTCTCGTCAAGAAAAAAATATACAGAAAGTGTCAAAAAACATCAAACCTGTAACTGCTACATACAATGAAATAAAATGTTTGATGTTACATCATTATTTAACTAAAATTTGTTGAAATCACTCTATAAAGAGTGTGTACAATTGTAATTCACATAACGAAACGTCTAATTTGATTACCAACTAAATGATATGTGTGCACACCCTCTTTATAGGGTAATTTTAACAAATTTTACTTAAATAATGATGTAACATCAAACATTTTATTTCATTGTGTGTACATTGTACCTGTTGTATGTTTTTCTCTTGTCGACAGCTTTGAGAATGACCTAATGGCTGAAAGCGCTTAGTTGGAATACTCAGACAATTCCATTTTAAAATGTATCCATTGAAAAAAAATAAATCTGGGTTTTATTTTATGTTATAGCTATATTCCCTCTACCAGCTGTGGGATGGAAGTTATTGATCCCTTGCCGATTTTCATATATAGCCCATGGTGTGACAATTTATGGGAAATGAAAGTGAGTATTAACTTCTGTTGAGGCATTACGTCTAAGTATTTGGTCTAGCGGTAACCAAAAATCCAAAATATCCAATAAAGACAAAAAATAAAAAAATAGTTAAAAATCAAGAATTTCTAAAAAAATCGAAAGCTTCAAAATAGGGAATCAAAAAAACCAAACAAATGTATATATTCAAACATTTTTTGATATTTTTTTGGCTTAGTACAAAAACATGTGTAAACTTATTATTTCGATAGTAAGCACATTTTGTTTTCTTTTGTTGACATAAATTTTCAAACATATTGGTGTGTTTACTTATTTATTGTTGTTATTTTGTGTGTTTACTTGTAGAACCTCAACCAAAAACGAGAAAGGACTCCATGAGACGGTGGGATTTTTAAGAGCCCTTAAGAAACATTTCAACAGTCATAGACTGCCAGGAGCTGCAGAGTAACTTAAACTGCCTTATGCAATGGTTTCATAAGAACGGAATGCTTTTAAATGTATAAATATACAAATATGCAATATACTAGGTTTAAGCTTGTGTTATAAACCTATTTAATACTTCCAGTAAAGAAATTAAGATGTGTTTTAAGTGGAAATGAAATGTTAGATATATTATTTTAAATGTTGTACAGTCACAAGTGCAGTTTAGCACTCTTATATGTAATTACTTGGCACATTGTATTTACAGAGCTGGGCAGTATTCAACAACTTTTCCTATAAAAATATTTCAATTACTTTTGTTCTAACATTCACAGTAATTATACTCAAATGTTTTCTTTCACAGAAAGTTGCCAAAAATAGTAGTTAAAAACTTATTGCTAACACTTTTTTGATTAGGTAAGTAGCAGTTATACTCCTGCAGTTTGTCCAGCTCTGTGTGTTTATACGAGTGAAATAAAATATTAATATAAACTTATCATACATAATTTTCTACTTTTATCTTGATTCAACATCATTTGGAAATCTAATGATACTCCAATCTAGAATGTATGTTACTCAAATTATTTTTTAATTATTGCATGGTTTTTACACTATAATTTATTTGTTGTCATTATGTTTGTTAAGAAAAGTACTTTGTGAAAGAAATTATTTGTTGTGTATTTTTATACCAAAATAAATAATTGTTTATATGATTGTTGTTTTATTTTTTCAAATTTAATTAACCATTGATGGTCCATCATTTGATATTTCATTTAATTTAACTCAGCATCTAATCATTATTTAGTTAATGGAGTTAAATTGAATGAAATGTCAAATGATGGACTATGAATGGCTATTTTTAAATGAAATAATTAAAATACAGTATATTTGAATATACCGCCAATCCGCCAAAACCTAAAATTACAGAAATCTTTCCAACATCACTCAGTTGTTTACTCGACGGGCTCTTTAGATGGCGCAACAATCAGTGTCTCATCTATCTGTGGGTTATCTGTGATTAGGATTGCCGTCGAAGTCCGTTACGCAGTTTAAATACTCTGGTTAAAAAACTGCCATATTATTACAATTATATTTGACTTCAATATTTTTATTACTTTTCCGCCCAGCTTATCTAATATGCGAGAAAACTATTGGTTTACCCCAAAAAAGTTGGAATTTTGAAAAATTTTTTTGAGTTATTTTTACGTTTTCCATCAACAACAACACGAAAAAACTGTTTTTACAAAAAAAATCCTGTGTGTATATCGTCGTCGTCGTCATCGTTGTCGTCAGCCACTTTTTCTTACATGTCTTGTTGTCTTGTTAGCACGATACAGCCTCCAAAGTACAATAAGTCACCAATTTTATAATTGAATATTGTTAAGGACATAACACAGATGAACCCTATTGATTTTCAGCTCACCAGAGCCAGTACAACGGATGCTATGGTACTTGAAGTACGACATTTTGTCATTTTTGGAGAAATTTCAGTTTGTTAGCACGATACAGCCTCCGGAATGCAATAATTCACCAATTTTATAATTGGTTATTGTTAAGGACATATCACAGATAAACTCTATTTATGTTCAACTCACCAGAGCCAATACAACAGGTGCTACAGTATTTTATGTACGATATTTTTGTCATTTTTGGAGAAATTTCAGTTTGTTAGCATGACACAGCCTCCGGTGTATATAGAAATGACCAGTTTCATGATTAAGTATTATTCAGGGCGTCTCAAAGATGGACTCTATCGAGTGCTATGGTACTTGAAGTACCAAATTATTTTTGTAATTTTTTAGAGAAATTTCAGTGTGTTAGCACGATACAGCCTCCGGAGTTCAACAAGTCGCCAATTTTATGATTGAACATCAATCAATGAAAACGAGGAGAAATTTGATGAAATAATTAGACAACTGAAGGCAACAAAAGCGGAGCTAAAGGAAAAAGATTTAGTCTGTAATCTGTTACTATCCATGCCAAAGTCCTTTAAGACACTGATTACAGTACTAGAAAGTGTGCCCGAAGAAGAATTGACTTTGGAAGTTGTAAAGACAAGGCTTAGATCAGAAGTCGAAAGACGAGGTATGTCAAGTTCAACCCAAAATATACATACCCCTATTTCATCAGCTCTTACATCTACCCGATATGGAACATGTCATTTCTGTAAACAAAGAGGACACTTTAAGAAAGAATGCAGAAAATACTTGCAGCAGAAAGATCAAGCAACAGGAGATTACAATAACTATAATCGACTTAGAAAGAACTTCAACCAAGGTCATAGCAGGGGTCGTTCATCATATAGAGGTCGAACCATTCATTTCCTGAGCGCAGGACAGAGTTGGTAACAGAGATGTAAACTACGTAGAACATGAATCAACCAATCAAGAAGAGGCTAATGAGAATGAGGTTTGCTTTATGGTACATACAAATGTAGTAAATCATAGTAATACAAATGTAGTAAATCATAATAATATGATAGGTGATGATGAGTTATTGTTTTATATTGATTCGGGATGCACTGACCTCTTAGTAAATGATAAGAAATATTTTTCTAGATTGTTAATATTAAAGAATCCAATTAAAATAGCAGTTGCAAAAAGCAACAATTATATGGAAGCTATAGGGGTTGGTGAAATAAAAGCTATAAGTTTTGTTGATGGAAAAGAGGTTAAATGTTCAATTAAAAATGTTTTATTTGTCCCAAACTTACGAAAAAATTTATTATCAGTAAAACGGCTAGAAATGTCAGATGTAAAAGTTGTATTTGAAAATGGTCAGGTTCTGCTATTTGATAATAATAAATTATTGGGTATAGGCTGTAGAAGCAATTTGTATGAAATATCTTTCAAGGTATGCAATCAGGAATGTATGAGCATAGAAAATGAAACAGTTAAATTGTGGCATAGAAGGTATGGTCATATAGGTTACTCAAATTTAGAAAAATTAATTAAGAAAAATATGGTTCAGGGTATTGAAAATGTTAAAACGGTAGGGAAATTTGGATTTTGTGAAGCTTGTGTTCATGGGAAAATGAGTAGAATCAAATTTTGTACAAGAACAAAAGCAAAAAGAGTACTCGAAATTATTCATTCTGATGTAGTACGGTCAGTAAGTCCTTTGGCACATGATGGAAGTCAATATTTTGTTCAGTTTATTGATTCAAAATTTACTTGCGTTTATTTGAGGAAGCAAAAAAATGAAGTTGTAGATTATTTCAAAGAATATGTCCAGATGGTAGAAACCAAATTTAATTCTAAAATTTCTGTATTACGCTGTGACAATGGAAAAGAATCATTATAGATTATACATGTCCTTATACACCTGAGCAGAATGGTAGAGCCGAAAGACATAATAGAACTGTCGTTGAGAAGGCACGAGCTATGTTGGCAGATGCTAATATGCCCAAAACATTTGAGAGTGAAGCTGTTAGGGCGGCTGCTTATATTATTAACCGAAGTCCAACTACATGTCATGAGATTACACCAGCTGAAGTATGGAATGACAAAAAAACAAATGTAAGTAACCTAAAAATATTCGGATCGGTAGCATATTCCCATATCCCCAAGCAATTTAGAAAAAGTTTGACGAGAAATCAAAAAAATGCATTATGATGGGTTACACATTAACAGGTTATAGACTTTGGAGTATTGAGAAGCAGAAAATAATTGTATCAAGGAATGTAACTTTTGATGAGAATGATATTTATTTTAGAAATACACAGATACAGATAAATATAGTAGAAAATAAAATTGAGGATAGTATGGTAGAAGATGACAGCTTTGGAAATGAAGTAATATACGTACAAAATGATGGAGAAGAAATTAGGGGAAGAAGACCTGTCAAAAACATAGTCGCTTTGAAGATTACGAATTATACCTGGTTTTGATGCAATGGCATTTGTAGAGAAAGCACCAAGATGTGTTGAAGATATTCAGAGTAGAGAAGATAAAGATTTATGGAAACAGGCTATGGATAAAGAAATAAAGTCTATCGAGAAAAATCAAACTTGGGAGGAAGTAAATAAACCTGAAAATTAGTGTTGACAACAGAGTGGGTATTTAGTACAAAACCATTTGAGTCTAAAATAGAGGATCAGTACAAAGCAAGACTCGTGGCAAGGGGATTTGAACAATGTGACACATTTGACTATGATGGAATTTACAGTCTAGTAGCAAAAATGACTACAATAAGAATGTTATTGTCAGTCGGAAATCATTATAAGTTTTATTTTAGACAATTAGATATCAAAACTGCTTTTTTAAATGGGGATCTCAAGGAAAGTATATACATTTATCCACCAGTGGGAGTTAGCTGCAAACCAGGATATGTTTTAAAATTGAAAAAAATCTATATATGGATTAAAACAAGCAGCTAAATGTTGGAAAAACAAGATTAATGATTTCTTCATAAAATTAGGTTCCAAAAGATCAGATAGTGACTATTGTTTATATGTCCATATTAAAAAGAATGTATATATTGTATTATATGTAGATGATATTATACTTGCAGGACCAAACTTGAATGTCATTGAAGAATATAAAATGGAAATACTGAAATGTTTTTATACAAATGATAAAGGAGAACTGAAATATTTCTTAGGCTTAGAAATAGATTATAATAGAGAGCAAGGTATTTTAGAAATTCGTCAACAAAGGTATCTAAGGAATATATTGAAACGTGTTAACTTTGAAAATTCTAAATCTGTTGCAACACCCTTAGATCCAAAATTCCAGTTAAATCTTATTGATACTAAGGGAGAACAAAATGAAGACAAACCAGTTAAGGACCTAATTGGATGTTTGATGTATCTAATGTTAGGTTCAAGACCAGACATCAGTTTTGCAATCAACTATTTGTCAAGGTACCATGATAAAAATCATTTAGCAGTGTGAAGTCATTTGAGAAGGCTTTTACGATATTTAAAAGGGACGATTAACTTCAATTTATCATATGTTAGGAATGTTGATACTTTACCATTAACATGCTATGTGGATTCAGATTGGGCAGGAGATTGTGATGACAGGAAATCTGTAACTGGGTATATCATTCAAGTTTTTGGAAATAATGTATCTTGGGTTACAAGAAAGCAAAATTGCGTTGCTTTGTCAAGTAAAGAAGTAGAATTAATAGCGTGCAGCGCTGTACAAGATTGTTCATGATATAAACGATTACTAAAGGATTTAAAAATTGAAATTGATTGTTTTGAAATTTTTGAGGATAATCAAGGATGTATATCCATTATAAAAAATCCTGAGAATAACAAACGGATAAAACATATAGATTTGAAATTTCACTTTGTTTGCGACAAATTGAAAGATAATCCTTTGGAATTACAATATTTGAGTTCAAAATTACAAATTGCGGATTTATTAGCAAAAGCTTCACCTAGAATCTAGTTTCATGAAAATTGTCAGAGGTTTAAAAAATGGAGATGTAAAAATGTAAATAATAAACTGTAAATATGTAATAGATTATAGGAAAGAAATGAAATGTTCTAAGCCAGAGAGGGGTTATTTTTTTTTCAAATGTAATAAATAAAAGTTATTCTTTTTATTGAGAAATGTTATAAATAAAAGGAAGTGCATTAGGAGAGGGTGTTATGAAAAATGACCTAATGCACATCCTTTCTCTGTTATATACTCTATGATTTCTTGACATTGACATATGACAGACGTAACTTCACTTGTAATATATAATTGATGTATGATGTATGAAAAAGGGTTGAATAGTATAAAATATCTTTAAAATATTAAGCGTAATATTTGTGAACATTGAAGACAACAGTTTTGTATAAATGTAAATAATAAAGTGTAAATAGGGTGCCTGAATATTATTATTTGATAACAAAAGAATATTATTCAGGACATCTCACAGATGAACCCTATGGATATTCAGCTCACTAGAGCCAATACAACAGGTGCTACAGTACTTTATGTACGATATTTTTGTCATTTTTGGAGAAATTTGAGTTTGTTAGCATGACACAGCCTCCGGTGTATATAGAAGTGACCAATTTCTTGATTGGGTATTATTCAGGGCGTCTCAAAGGTCAACCCTATTGATATACAGCTCACTTGAGCCAGTACAACGGGTGCTGTGGTACTTGAGGTACCAAATTTTTGTCAATTTAGGAGAATTTACAGTTTGTTAGCACGATACAGCCTCCAGAGAGTATACGATTAATCAATTTTATGATTTAATATTGTTCAAGGTGTCTCACAGATGTACCCTATTGATTTTCAGTTGACTAGAGCAAGTACAGCGGGTCCTATAAATCCAGATATACTACATTTTTGGTTATTTTTGGAGACATTTCGGATGGTTCGCAGGATACATCCCTCGAAGTGTATACAAGTAACAATTTTATGATAGAATATTGTTCAGGGCCACAAATGCGTAAAAAGTTAGTTTTAATCTTCAAAACCGTTTATTTTTTAAAGTTTTACTAAATCTAGATCAGCTTTCTCTCTCTGGTCTAGGAAGATCGATTAAGATATCATAGTCAAAATCACTGAATGAGTCAATAGATATGTTATGACAAATCAAATCCAAAATTACTTACAATAATATTACGAACTTGAACATCTCCCTATCCAAAGCTATAAGGATGAGCAGTATCAATTCCTGGGTATGCACTCCTTGCAAAGCTGAGCAATGTTTGTCTCAGCTTTCGACACTAGGCGTTGTGAAAAGTCGTAGTGATCCTCTATGGATGAGATTCTCGATTTCTTGGGAACTGCTCCACTGCGAACACTTCCACTCACGAATCGCAACACTGGGTTCGATTTTCAATCAATCGTTGAAACGAAACTGTTACGACTGCGCTAGAAATGTTTCGAAGTCTCAAAGTTAGTTTTTTAAAAATAATTTCATCATTCCAAATTAATGGTTACAATAAAAATGCATTTGATATCTACAAAGCTTGACTTGAAACTGAACAATTCAGAGGTTAAAACAGTTAAAATGAAAAATTATACGTACCTATAAGTTATTCTGTACCTACTTCTTAGTTTAAGTTCTTTTTTGTTTGTTAGTTTCATAAATACATTATTTAAAAATGCTTTCTTGTTTGAGGGAGGCGGAAAAATCATATGTTTAACATGGGGGTAAAATACCTTTTCCTCCCTTGAATGATTACTATCATCGTCGGAAGGATAAGTAACAATTTCCTCCTTTGTTATACAAACATATATTCCTGTGTTTCCTGTTTTTGAAATTTCTTTGCTATAAGTGTGATATATTTTTTAATAAATATTTACAATATATATTTCATCCAATTTGTATGCAAAAATGTTTTCAACGTAGGCTCCGAAAATATTCGAATAATATATCATATAAGGAGTCTGGCGGACTCCTATCCGTATTAACGTCAAAAAGATTTAAGTCAATAGATGAGGGTTAGTTAAAAAAATTTATATTATTTTCTATCCTGTTCCTATTTTTCGGATAACGGTCCCTTATTCAGATTTCAATTACTTCTTTATAATAATTAGAGTGTTGTTTATTAATGCAAACAGATAATCCTATTATTTACTATAACAGTTATTATTGAAGCAACATTTTTAAAGCAAACCAACCAAAATAATACTAAACATTATTTAAAATAAAATATATAATGTTTTTGTTCCCCGTCAAAAATAATACAAGGCCAATTCAGTAATCACGAGGTCTGGCAGTATTATTACTCCGTCTCGATCGCGTTTCTACTTTATTAATATCATCGCCATAAAGCGTTGATCTCTCAATTTTATTTGAATTCGAGAGTAAAATTTTCATATTAATCCTTCACACCACCACCGGGAATGGTGACTCCTGAGTAAATGTGCTTAGAAAGTTTGTACAAACCGAAAAAATTTGATTACATTTGTTTTGTTTAATATTCCACTTAAAAATTTCCATCTTGTTCCAGGTACTGGCAGAATGTCGACAACGAAACCTTTCAACGTTCCTTGAACAGAAAATGCAAAATAATTCATTGTTTGCTGAAAACCATGACTGGGGTCCTAAACGAGATCCCTTATTTACCGTGATCCCCATCACCATTATCTACGTCATCATTTTCCTGGTAGGAATATTGGGAAACATCAGTACGTGTATTGTAATATACGGAAACAAATGTATGCACACTGCAACCAATTATTATTTGTTCAGTTTAGCTATCAGCGATCTGGTATTACTCATATCTGGTTTGCCTCAGGAGATCTACTTCATTTGGTCAAAATATCCTTACATATTCGGAGAATATTTCTGTATGTTGCAGGTAAGTGTTTGATTCATTTCTAAAAATGGAATATGATAGAAACGTCTGAATATTTGAGAGCGTAAACGTATAGTGGAGGGATTTTTCATTCGTACTAAGCATATTTTTGGTGTTTCATAATAGCTATTTGTAACACAAGTGTCACAATGACTCGTTTTGTAGTACGAGTGAAGTTTGCGCAACGAACCGCGAAACGGTGAGTTGCGCAAATAACGAGTACTACAGAAAGTCATTGTGGCACAAGTTTTACACAATATTTTTTATAACTCGCATTTATTTAATTATTTAAATAAAATAGAATTACATATAATCCTTGTTTTTTAACTAGGAGGAGTGGTTTGAATTTAAGTTGGCAATTCTATAGATTCCTGATTGGTCAGATCACAGATGGTTTTATTCAGCCCTTCTGACTTTTGACATATTATAACCGAATAATTGTGTAAAATGTTAACAAACTTTCATTTAAACAAACAGAGGATGATTATTTGTTTAAAAAAGAGCTTCTTCGTATATGCTCTTGCGATCTCTTTATATTATATCATGAATAGGATTATTTCTGTAATACATCTTCACATAGATATCTGGTAATTTATCCCAAAAATCGAACGTTATGTATACCTTATATATTGATCCTATACAGTATAAAAATAAACAATTGACAAATCATTGATAAATAAACGTTAGCGTACTTTATTCATTAATATTTTTAATAAATAAATCATTCTAATTTACCATTAATATAATAATTTGCTAGCTAGAACAACGCTAGAGCATTTTATTTATAATTTGTGTCATGGTTAAAGTCAAATGTCTAATAAAAATATAACTAAATACAATAACCAACTGTACACTAAAAATTACTAAAACAGTGTTCAAAGAGCTTCATTGTGACACTGTAAACAATGTAATAACGGAGTCTCTTTTATACGCGAATTGTAAAATAGTAATTTTTCTACTTCCGCTACTAAAACCGCAATTTGAACACGGGTTTGACATGCACAAAACGACTCTTTAAACACTGGTGTTTAGAATGCGAAAAGTCACATCTCGTTTATCTTTTGTTTTTTAAACGTCAAATCAAGTGTATCTTTTGTATGTTAAATTTTATGCTCCTTGATAATTTTGTTATTCTACATCATTTGATTTATCAGTCAGCTGTCAGTCATCGTCCGTCATGTAATGAATATAATTCAAATATAATATAATGTTTTCCTTCCCGCGAGCGAAGAAAAAGTATAGTAAGCACCTCGTGGTTAAAACGTCTTTAGTCACTCGTTTCACAAGGAACTCGTTCCGCTTCGCTTCACTCGTGCCTAGTAAAACTCGTGACTAAAGTAACCGTTTTGACACTTGGTACTTAATATACTATTTTGCATAAAGTGGTACTTTTTTTCACGAATGGAAAAAGTTGACATTCCATGAGTGAAAAAAAGGCACTATATGCACATGTTGCATACATTATTTTTTCTACAGCCCTATACAAAAAAATAAAATTCAAATAGAAATTTGGGATATTTTAATTGAGCTCCTTCGGTAAATTACAATTATACGTATTCCAAGTTTCATGAAAGTCCATCCTCGATGCCCAGCCAAGATTCATTGTGTTAGTTATACGTATTCCAAGTTTCATGAAAGTCCATCCTCAATGCCCAGCCAAGATTCATTGTGTTAGCTTATGGGAAGCGTGAAATAAAGTTAACGTTATGGCACTTTTTTTAACGCTTTTTCACGTTTTTTCACTCTAACCATAAACAACCACTTTAAGCGCTGCAAACCGATGAAATACAAGGTACTTCAAAGATAGGGCGTAGAAAATAGTATTCTATGCAACGATCACGTAATGATACATATTAATACACGAACATGTTGTAGGATATGAAAAGAGCCGCAAGCCAGTGTGGTATATATCATGCGAGTATATTAATGGCCATTGCATGAAAGTTGCATATATTATTTTTCTACTCCCATCAATAAGTAGGGGAGGGTGGGGCAAGTAAGACACCTTTAGGTTTGCCGACATATAACTGTTTTATTTATATAAATTAAACAACGCGTTTTGGATGTAAAAAATCTTAAATGCTTTAAGAATGGAGTAACTGAGTCACTAATATGGGGCAAGTGAGTCCTTAAGTAATTTATAAACGGCAGTTGTCACAAACATTGTTTTATTAACCCTTTTTTGCACTTGGGATAATAAATGGAACAGAAAGTTGTAGCTTACTTAGCTCGAAGGACCGTTTAGTTATATGTAGTTCACTGTAGTATTCGTAGGATTATGGCGGTTTTTTAAATCAAACTATTATGTCACTTTCACTTGTATATTGACGGAAATTACATTTTGTTCATTTGCTTGAACAATTAAGAAGTTCACTGAGTTTTACACTTTTGGTTAGTTATCACATTGTGTTAATTGTAAACATAATTTATCGGTCTCAAGCCGTTTTGTTCTTATGAAAATAGTACCATTATGTACTAGGTCTGACTGATGAAGAGATGAATGATGACTAGGAAGTGGTTGAAAATAGAGTATTATTCCTATTTATAGGTAGTTTAAAGTGAGTGGGAAGCACATGTGTGGGTTGGTTCTTTGATGATGTGAGAGGTTTGAAATTTTAAATGGAAAATTCCTAGAACAATAATCGTCTGTATTTTTTATGTGGTAGTAATCGTTGAAATGGAATTTTGTCGATGTGTGAGAAATTAAATGTTTGAGAAATATGATATAGCTCTTCAAGTGGTCTGATCGTTGAAATGGAATTTTGTCGATGTGTGAGAAATTAAATGTTTGAGAAATATGATATATTTCTTCATGTGGTCTGGGCAGGATATGAATTATGTTATACAGGGGAAGTTGAAAATAAAAATCACAGGAGAATTTGGTATTTAAATCCAATTCGAACAAACATAACTATTGGCACCTGGTTCGTTATCTGAACACTCCTCGTGCGTCCAGGAATTACATTTTATGCAACTGATCCATTCATCGTGATAAGTATCACCATACGTTTCTTGACAAAACACGCATAGGTGTGGCTTCTGATATAATTGCTGGCACTGCTGATGCACTTTGCATGTTTTTTTTTCGAATTTATATTTCACCCGAACTCGGCTCTGGTTTACCAAGATTCTTTTTGATCAATTTAACTTTAGATGTGTTCAATTTCTTTTTCAACTTCTCTTCTAGTTATTCCTTGTAAGGTGAACTGGTAATTATTTTGGATCCTTCGATGTTTCTGGACATCTTTCTGGTATTTTTTCTCTTCTGAGATGGTTTTGGGATTGGACTGAATTTCGAAATTGGGATGTAACTTCACGACGGCGACGGCTGATCAAGCTCTAAAATATTTAAGAGATACTTTTAGGTACGTATTTTGAAAGGGTTATGAGACTGAACTCACCTGAATTGAGAACAGAATCAGCACGGCATGACGGGTGTTCTGTAGGCTCTAAAGAAGGAAACTTCAGATCAGGTTTTTTTCTCTACAGGTAACTCGGGATTAGTTTGATTTGACGAGTTTTCGGAAGAATACTTTTCCTCTATGGTAGATCTCTGGAGAATGTTCTCGGCCGCCTCAAAGTCGCTCTTTTGAAACACACGCCTGGATCATATGGATAGATTCCTGTTTTCTCAAAATCGTCGATGATATTTTTTGGGGTAAATGCTTTTATAAGGGCACGTAACCTTCCATTGTTAACGCCCAGTCTGTCAGATCTACTTGGATAACTATGGCGAATAATTATCGAATGCACCACCGTGAGCGGTTGTCCTGCTCAGTAGCTTCATATATTCAGTCTGCGAATTCAGTGTATTAAAATCATTCACGAGTGTCGCGTCGTTCTTATATCCCAGGCATTTTGGTCTCTGACACCGTTGTTATACTTTGTGTAAGTTTTTTGTTGAGGAGTCTGCGAATTTTATCGGTAAGTTTTTTTACTTTTTTAGATAACATGAGTTACGAAAAAGAACAAAAGTGGCTTAAGCGTCTACATGAAGTGTTACCCTCTGATGACAAAGTGAACACTGCAATAGAATTCGATGATGATGATGATCCAGCCTTTGAGAATAATATTGTTGAAGTCCAGGACATCAACGCAGACAGTGAGCAGGATATGGATGAAGATGAAGTTGAAGAGAGCAACGTAAGCATTATGGACATAGACAACAACCAAAACCAGGGTGAGTCTTCCCATTCTATACCGGTTTATATTTCCAAAGATTCATCTGAATGGAGGAAATATGTTACTGCCAACAAACTTGGTAGGACACGTGCTGATAATATCGTTGTCACATTATCTAGAGTAAAAGGAGAAGCGCGCAAACTATCTAATGCATCAAAAATTTGGGGTTGTTTTATAACTGACAGTATGCTAGAGAATATAGTCGAGAATACCATGATATTTATTGCAATATCAAATATAGGTACCATCAACAAAACTGCCAGACCTACTGACTTACTGGAAATAAGGGCATTACTTGGCCTCTTGTATATTGCTGGAATAAACAAAGCTATTCGTCTGCATGCCTCTGATCTTCTCAAAACCAATGGGACCTCATTAGAAATTTTTCGTCTAGCTATGTCTCATGCAAGGTTTCACTTTTTGTTAAGCCATATCCGATTCGATGGTAAACGAACCCGTGAAGAACGCAAAACACTTGATAAATTGGCTCCAATTAGAGAGTTTTTTGAAAATTTTAATTTCAACTTACCAAAGCATTTCTCTCTATCGGCTTACACAACTGTTGATGAAATGTTACCTGCATTTAGGGGTCGCTGTCCTTTCCGGATTTATATGCCAAGTAAACCAAATAGATATGGCATAAAAATGTATTCTCTGGTTGACGCAATATTATTTTATACTGCAATATTTGAAATTTATACCAGGGCCATATAAAGTGGACAATTCGAACATTTCGCGTCTCCCAAGAATTTTCCAGCCAATTTGGGGATCCAAAAGAAATGTAACAATGGATAATTTTTTTACGAGTAAGCTCGCCGCTGGCAAATTACTGAATGATTACAACATTACCACCTTAGGGACAATTCGAAAAAATAAACGGGAAATTACGGCCGAGTTCAAGATAACACGTCCTCAAAAAACTTCTATGTTTGCCCTCCAGGAAAAATGCACACTCTTACATCCCTAAGCCAGGAAAAAATGTTCTATTATTATCGACTATGCACAATGATGATGCTCTAGATGAACTAACAGGTAAACCTGAAATGATTATGACGTATAATGAGACAAAAGGAGGAGTAGACGTCGTAAAGAAAATGTGCGAAGCTTATAACTGTATCAGAGGTTCCCGTAGATGGCCAATGATAGTTTTCTACACCGCCATGAATATTGCTGGGATTAACTCTTTTGTTATATATAAATGTAAACAACAGGGCCAAAACCAAATTCCACGGAGAATATTTCTGGAAGCTTTGGGAATGGAACTAACAGATCCGCATATCAGGCGGCGGGCTCTTCAAGATAATATTCCCAGAGCCATGAAAATGAGACTCAGAGGGATATGTGACATAAAAATTCAAGCAGAGGAAGCACCAAAAAAAAAATCGAAAAACGAAGTATAACTGTCAAGTGTGTAAAAAATATTTGTGTCTAGAGCATATAATACCTGTTTGTAATGGTTGCTCAGAAATCTATAATCAAAATGAAGACAATGAAGACTAAATTTATAAATAAGTTTAATTGATAGACGTTTTTGTTTTTCGCATTTCAATCATTTTAAGATTAAGAATGTATTTCTTGCTTTATTTCAAAATGAATTTGTATCTTTTTGTTTCAAAAATAAAATAAATCCTTTTATACCGAACTGCGTGATTTATTAGTCCTATATGATTTTAAAAAAACATATATTATACCAGTAACGTACATTTGCAAACTTCAGTTTGACATGAAACTTGTTTAAACTATTTTCGGTCTCTTAGACCGATCTTAACCTTTTTATTACAATTGAGCATGTTAACAACGAAAGGTTAATAATAGGAGCCATATCATATTCAGTTATTCTAGAACCAGGATGATTAGTGAGCCAATTATCCATTTCAATTGCGAGATAAGTTTTAAATGGTCTGAATACACTTACGTCGAGTGGCTTTAGCCTGTTTGAAGTATGTGGTGGTAAAGTCAGAAGAGCAACTCCAGAATCTCTAGCCAGTTTTATTGTTTCAATGGCTTTGTGACTTGCATGACCGTCCAATATCAGTAGACTCGGAGACTCTTTAGTTGTTTTTTTACAGTCTATGAAATTCTTCAAAAATTTAAGGAACAAATCAGCGTCCTTCCATCCTGATGGAGCAGGAAATTCTACTGTTCCAGGAAACGCAATACAGAGCTGAATTCATTCTCACACGTGGAAAGACCATAAATGGTGGTATAAATGTGCCTGTGGCACTGACGCATCCTAGTAGAGTTGTGTTTTTTCCTCTTTCCAATGAAGTTAACCTTCCTACTTGCTTTTTTCCGTTTTGGGCTAATATTTTTCCCGATTTTTGGACGCATGTAATACCTCTCTTATCGAAATTGAAAATACGATTCGGGAGAAATTCGTACTTTTTCAAAACCTCCTTTAAATTTGAAAAAAACTCTGCTACTCTGTATTATGACAATCCTGTCAACCTTGCCATGCTGCTTCAGGTCTTCTTATAGATAAGTTACCATGGCATCTTAAAAATGATATTAACCAGTCTTTTCCGGCTACTTTCCGTTCTTTATTAAAAGGATGATTCAATTGATTAATTTCAGCAAATTCAAATGCAATTGGTCGGAGGTTGCTTGTTGAGAGACCATAAAAAAGATTTTCCAAATGTATTACATGGTCACATAAATCACTTTCCATAGCTTCAGTAAAGATGGGCTTCAACCTACCTACGTTTGTGAATGTAAGCCAGTTCTTGGAACTTTGAAAACTACACTAGCTTCTTGATGGACATTTCTTTCTTCTGAATAGAATATAAAGCACGCTGCATGGCATCCTTTGAGTACGATCCTCTTTGAGTCTTATGGACATAGTTGCGAACCATACTCAACTGCAAAAAAATACTCTCGGTGAGTTCACTGAGAACACCAGAGCTGAAGCACGATATTTTTATGATAAATACAAACGTATTGTGTAAGATTAAAACCGAAAATTTATAGTTAATTATCGTAGATACTGTTCGCACAAACATGGGGCAAGTCAGTCATAGCTAAGACTAACTTGCCCCAACCTGACCTCAGAATCTTTAAATATATATTTGAAAGAATACAAGTAAATTTGGCAACAGTCTAGGATCACGCGGTATTGCTAAAATGTTAGGTTATATGGTGTTTATCATAGAATATCTGGATAATGCGTTTAAATTGTGCAATACCCTATGCAACCCATCGTAAATATTACAGTGTAATATGACGTAAACAAAAAAAAATTATATTTACCTTCTTTTTAATATTTTCCGGCGACTTTTTCACAGACACGATGCGGCTGCCCGTACGTAACTAAACTGTCTTGATGGTTTTCGCCGGTGTTGGTACTAGTACGAATTATTAAAAAAGACGCACTTGTCCCCTATGATTCACTTGCCCCATCCTCCACTATTACTCAATTTATTATAAAAACAAGAACAATGAAGGGAAATTCAACAAATAAATTCAAAACTTTTCAACATAATAATTCTTTAATCTGCATTGTTTATTTATACCTAAATTACTTATTGTACCATTTTTAAAATTTATTTGGGGACCGATTTAAAAAAGGGTAGGATGTGGGGGTAGAGATCGAACCCTTACAATAAAACTACATAACTTTCATAACCTACCATGTACACGTGGGTTATCTGTGGTTTACACCGCTGGGCTTCGACTTCTCGAGAATTTATTGATAAAAATTACATTCATAATTCAAAATGACTTTAATATTCAAAATGTCTTTATAAAAATTTTACTTTCGAAGAATGAATTGATTTTCAGATGCTTCGTCCAAAACCTCCTAATTTCATCTGGTAAAAATACACTACTCCAAGAATTTAACGCACCATCAAAAAATAACCAAAAGTTTAACGTAAATTTTTGTCTAAACCGCTTGTCCGATTTGAAAGAATTTTTTTTTGAATGACAGGATGACACTTCCAGAGAGTAAGTGTACTACTTACTGTATTTGCATACAAACTTATTTTTGTATAAATACGGGGTGTTGCAATGATAACCTGATTTTTTCATAAAATTTGTAACACCCTGTGGAGTTCAACAGTAACAATATCAACTTAAAACTAAAATCAAACTGTAGCTTTATCTTTTTGTAACATTTTGTTTTTAGATTTACTGTATTATCTTGGCCACAACAAGAGAAAATCAATTTTATAGCATAACATGTTTTTTATTAAAACTTATAATAATAAAAGTGAGTAGCAGGCTATGAAAAACAATAAGTTACAGTAAATTGTCATTAGCTAAATACAGGTGTCAAAAAGCATTTCTTAGAAGTGGATTTTTAGTGTTAGCCCCTATGTTTTTTTTGTAAAAACCTTTATTTTAATTGATATGCAACGTGAAACACGAAATCTTACTGGCGAAGAATGTGCTCAAGCATTAATATTGTTCGAGGAAGGCTGGAATTACCTAAGAATTGGTAGACGATTTAATGTATACCATACAACCGTTTCACGAGTTATACAAAGATATAGAGACACTGGAAGTCATGGTCGCATACCGGGACAAGGAAGGAATCGAATAACAACCCCTAATCAGGACCGTTTTTTAAGATTATCGGCATTAAGACAAAGTTTTGTAACAGCCCGGACCCTTCAAACCCGGTTTCGAGATGCTACTGATGTACAAATTTGTGGTAATACAGCTCGTCAGCGACTACGAGAACACAATTTGAGACCTAGAATTGCTGCTCGGGGGCCAGCTCTAACTAGAGATCATCGAAGAGCGAGGCTGAATTTTGCCATGGAACATCGTAACTGGTTAGAAGCGGAATGGCAACAGGTATTATTTACGGATGAGTCAGGATTTTGTTTGTACAATAATGACAGGCGCATACGTGTATATCTCAAATAACACATTATTTGGAGGAGGATCTGTGATGGTCTGGGGAGGTATTTCTTTGACTGGTCGCACAGAACTTGTGGTCATAAATAGTGGAAGCCTTATAGCTGAAAGGTACACATTGGAGGTTTTAGACCAACATGTAATGCCATATGCGCCATATATAGGGCAAGGATTTTTGTTGATGCACGATAATGCCAGGCCTCATGTTGCTGGAGTTGTGAGGAATTATCTAGAGGAAGTTGGCATCGATACCATGGCATGGCCAGCTAGAAGCCCTGATTTAAATTCCATAGAGAATATCTGGGACACTCTTGGGAGGAGGTTACGAGAGGAACGGAACTTGAACACCTTGGAAGACGTGGGGAGGCGACTGATTGAAATATGGGAAGAAATTGACCAAAATGATATACTGTCGCTTATTTTCAGTATGGGCCGTCGGTGCCAAGCCTTTATTTCAGCCAGAGGCGGAAATACTCGCTACAGACTTTTTTTTACGTTTTGTTTCTGTGTTTTTCGTTGTTAAAGTTGGATAATATATTTTAATAAAAAACATGTTATGCTATAAAATTGATTTTCTCTTGTTGTGGCCAAGATAATAGAGTAATCGAAAAATAAAAAGGTGCAGCTACAGTTTGATTTTAATTTTAAGTTGATATTGTTACTCCACAAGGTGTTACAAATTTTATGCAAAAATCAGGTTGTCATTGCAACACCCCGTATTTATACAAAAAAAAGTTTGTATGCAAATACAGTAGTACACTAACTCTCTAGAAGTGTCAAACTTCCATTCAAAAAAAAATTCATTCAAATCGGACAAGCAGTTTAGACAAAAATTTACTTTAAACTTTTGGTTATTTTTTGGTGGTGGGTTAAATTCTTGGAGTAGTGTATTTACCTACTACCAATATGTAATATCAAACATTACGATACTGATATGAGTTTTGTAATGAGATACTTTACCGCGCTAGTGCGGTAAAGCAAAATTAATTGGAATGAACGTGTCAAAGTTGACAGTTTGCAGAAAGAGTGACAACCGAGACACATAAATCAACGAACCCATTTATTATGAATAACACTAATAATAATATTATGAATTCAACAAAATTTAATGCATCAATTCATAAATAAAACATTGAACCCCATTCATTATAATAATTGAACACCAGCAAAATAAACTAATAAAATTTGTCCGATATATCACGGACTTTTTTTGAACTGCAACAGTCTTCGAATCACTTATATTCTTTTTCGTAACTTTTGCGGGATTTAGCGGGTACTAGGGTGTGTATTGCGTTATTTGCAGCAAGTTCTATATCAGAATCCACACTTTCATAGTCGGAACTCATGTCGATACAATTATACCAAACTGAAGTCAACGCGTCAAATTTGACAGTTCGCAAAATAAATCAACAATGAGCGCAACGCTTGCTTGTTACACATGATTCTAATATCATTAATTTCAGGAATATTGACTAATTTTGAGTAAATAATTAACATTATTGGTAGTAGGTAAAATAATGTACTATATTCGTCTTCTTCTTACAGTGCCATATCCGTGATCGGACGTAGGCGACCTCTCACTTCTACCTCTGTTGTGCTCTCCAGTTACCATAGATAGAAGGGACCTACAGTTTAACGACGGATCCGAACGTCTATGTTGAGAGGCTGTACTAGGCAGAATACTGTCGGTGGTTTGCCATTGCCTTCCGACAGGTGGCTCTCCGAATTTTTAATTATGATGTTAACTAGGCCCGGGTTTGATCCCGGGGCCTATCGGTTAGGAGACAGGGCACCATTCCACTAGCCTACGGAGACCACACTATATTCGTATCGTAATAGAAATTTACGATATAAGTGTCTTAAAGATTCATATCACGAAATGAGATGGGAAATTTATCAAACGAGGCCGTTAGGCCGAGTTTGATAACCCATTGAATATCGTAATATGAATTGGATTCTGATATAGAACTTGCTGCAAATAACGCAATACAAACCCTAGTACCCGCTAAATTCCGCAATAGATACGAAAAAGAATATAAGCGATTCGAAGACTGGTGCAGTTCAAAATAAGTCCCCCATATATCGGAGAAAATTTTATTAGCTTATTTTGCTGGGAAAACTGAAAAAGTATCTCATTCTGCAAACTGTCAACTTTGACACGTTTATTCCAATTAATTTTACTTAAGTAAAGTCTCTCATTACGAAACTCATATCAGTATCGAAATGTTTGGTATTACATATTGGTAGTGGGTAAATTCATTTTACGATATTCAATGGGTTATCAATTTTGGCCTATAATATAACGGCCTCGTTTGACAAATTTCCCATCTCATTTCGTAATATGAATCTTTACGACACTTATATCGTAAATATCTATTTTGATTTTATACCAAAAAATCCTTAGAATTTACGTTTTATTGGAGCATACAACTTGGAATATTGTGATATGTCAACATTATTCTTTATGTTTAACAGATTTGGTAATTGAACAATGTGTCCATAAGGATGATTGTTACATTTTCTTTTGTAATTCTTCAAAATAAACTGCTAATTAGTTTTAGAACAGGTATTTTAGAAAATATAAATTGGCAGTTGCCAAATTAAGTGTTACTTTACTAAAAAGTAAAAAGTTAGTACAATCGAGGTACGAACATTAAAATGCAGTTGAGAATTTAGTTGCCAGTGGGGCGATTTATACACTCACCGGCAAAAAACTATAAAATTTTTCTGAAGTTCGTTGTCCAAGAACTTTCGTAATTCTTCATCGATTTCAATTGTTTCTACGCTAAATTGTAGATGAATTCTTTGGTATTGGAACAAACTCCAGAAAAGGTTTCCAAAAAATGTTGATAGCTCATTTATACAGGGTGAAAAAAAACCATGTATTTGTAGTCCAATTTCTTAACACCTTGCGGAACAGTTTGGGAAATTTGTAAAGCTTACGCTCAGTTTAGTACAAAGATCATCCTTTTACCACCTTTCAGTTTTTGTTTCAACTTGATATCTTGATTTGTTCTGAAGGTACACGTATTCAAATAAAAGCCTGGATTTTATAAACACGCCAAGCTCGATTAAGGAACAAAATCGAAGGTGGGTTCTTCCATAATAATTAAGTAAGCGTATGTCAAACTATCGTAAATAAATATTCGAGAATAATATTCAATATGTCAAAATGGTTCTAAGCACTGAGAATGTATGCACAATTGTAGCTTTAATTGAAGATGGTCTAAGTCAACGCTATGTGTTCCGTGTCTTAGAAATACCCTGAACTATAATACAATATGCTTAGAATCGTTATTTGGAGACAGGAACGATTGTATGTTTTCCGTATTTTTACAACAGAAGAATTAAATTTTTTAACTCTGTTCACAGTAATCTGCTACTTACTTTCATCTTATGTTCCCTTAAACCTTGCCTTTCAATACAAATTTTTAAAAACTAGCATTTTTTTGTTCAATGGAATTACCTTCGCATAATGCAGCAAACATGAAGGTTTATACGTATTGACATGGTCCCTAAAATGCATCGCATATCGCATAGCTCTTCTTGGCAGATAAATTTGCGATGAATTATTAGGTAGCAGTTACAGGAAAAACATATTTTTAAATTAAATTGGAATAAATCCATAATTGTGCATCTTTTCAAGTCTATTATTATTCTATCTATGCGCACTTCTTATATTAAACTACTAACACATCTCTTTCTCGGTTTATTGACTCCTAAAAAAAATGACTTCGGTGGATGGAAATCTACGGCAGTAGCGTAAACCATATCACCAACAAGTGATTCATAAGATCATATTTGTTTACTCGCCAACATGAAAAACATGTAGATAAGTTTCAACTGTTTGCGAATACGTTTGATGGAGTTTAATTATTAAACTCTTTTGTTGTTAATTTCGTTTCATTTATTATTGATAGATTACATATTTAATCACAAAAAACACCGTTTAAACTAAGAAAAAATCCTCGCCAACAAAACAACTTAAAGAATGAAGAATGAACTATGGGTAAATATGCAGCGTTGCTGAAAAGTCTCGCACGTTATGAAATTCTAGGACGATGAATGAGACTCTAATCTGCATATTTAAGAGCAAATGTAAAATTTTTTTAACGTCAGCGTTTAGCGTACGGCCGCCATCTTGAATTTTTTAAAATTACAACCTAGGTCGTGTGACCCATCACAAAAATAATCCCAATGTATAACTTGACTCGGATATTATGATAGAAATTTAACAAAAATATTAAAATTAGAATTTTAATAAAAACTGCGTGTTACAGAAATTTATAAACTAAACAATTATTTAAGTTGCAAATACTTCATCACAATAAGTGCTCAAAATGCTGGCCATTTGTTTATTGACAATGATACAATCTCTCTTCGAAGATACGAATAGAATCGTTAATCAGTTGTGGAGTAATTCCCTGCATTTCGAGACGTATGCGATCCTTTAAATCGTTAAAGTTAGTTGCTCCGTTTACATAAACGCGGTCTTTCAGGTAGCTCCAGAGAAAAAAATCGAGTTGTGTCAAGTCGGGTGATCTTGCCGGCCACTCAAATGCACCTCTTCGACCAATCCATCTCTGAGGGAAAATTGTATTTAAATATTGCGCAACGTCTCTTTGATAATGTGGAGGTACGTTATCTTGTTGAAAGTATACGTTCATATTAAGAAATAATCGATTTATTTCAGGTATAATTTTATTTTGGAGTAAGTCAAGATATTTAGCACCGGTCAGCATACCTTCAATAAAAAAAGGACCGATCAAATGGTTTTTCACCAGACCCGCCCACACATTTTCTTTTTGTGGACGCTGTGTATGAACCTCCTCCATCCAGTGCGAATTACAATCTGACCAGTACCGACAATTATGTCTGTTAACAGAACCGTTCAAGCAAAATGTGGCTTCATCACTGAATACCAAAGAATCTAAGAAATTGTTTTGCATCTTTATTTTCTCTGTAACTATATTACAAAATTGTAATCGCCTATCAAAATCATCCTCGCCCAATTGTTGAAGATTTTGATCTTTATACTTTATTTATGCAGAATAGTTTGTATAGACTGTCTAGAAATACCATGATTTCTTGCCAATATACTTCTAGATGTTTTAGGGTTTTCTTGAAGATCTAATAGATCTAAAGTTTTACCTTCATTAGTTGCACATTTCGGTCTACCAGACCTAGGAATATCTTTTACACTACCAGTTTTATTAAATTTATTTACTTATCTCGTCACTGTAGATCTACTTATTGGAGGGCATTCAGGGTTTAAATCGTTAAAAAGATGAGTTACTTCGTCATGGGTACGTTTGCGATCACCATACCCAACTAACATTAAGATTTGGATGCGTTGTTTTTCTGATAAATGTACCATTATTCTTAATTTACTTTCAAATTTCGTACTAATTTGAAATTAGTATCAGTTTTGACAATTTGTACATAAATAATGAACTAATAATGTGGTTGACGTTTTTATGTCCTACTATTGTTTTTTGTTTTATTTGAAAAACCTACAAGTACAAATAATTAGTAGGTACGACACACTTTAATTTAAAAAAATGAAAACGATTCTGTATAGGACATTTTATAGTAAAGTGATACATTGGGATTATTTTTGGAAAGAGAAAAAAATAAGCTTTTTTGTGATGGGTCACTCGACCTACGTTGTCATTTAAAAAAATTCAAGATGGCGGCCTTACGCTAAACGCTGACCTCAAAAACATTTGACATTTGCTCTAAAATATGCAGAATAGAGTCTCATTCATCGTCCTTGAATTTTACAACTTTCCCTTTATCCGTTTCAAAGATAATCCCTTGGTGCGAGACTTTTCAGAAACGCTGTACCTATATGGAACTTGTGACACATTTATGTGTTTGGTTAGCTTTGTGCTGTTGTCAAATGTTAAATTTTGGTTTGAATGAAGTGAACATTTTAGGTACTAATAATAAACTGTGGTACTTTTCTTGTAATTATAATGCATTGGATCTGTAGTAAATTCATAAAAATAGTTCGTTATAAGATCATAATTTTCTTGAATACACTTTTACAATAAAAACTTCTATGGAATTGAAAAATATGGTGCATATGGCAACATTACGAATTAGAATGATACGTTTCTTCCAACAGCGGCTAGAATGTGACTACGTGTTGCCGTTAAAAATTTTGTAAACAATCATATCTGTTTTGTTTATATATCTATCGCCTGAACCTAGGTAATTGTATAACTGGCGATCCAATATATGCGAAGATATAATCAGGGTGGATATAATGAATATAAAAATTCTGTTGCGAAGCTCATATTTTCATATTGATTCATCATTGTGTCTATCGATTGATATATTTTTTCTTTTCCTGGAATCATACTCTGTATCCTTTCATTCATTTGATGTACTACATTACTCCGTGCAGCTAATATAATACGCTTTCTCATAGAACCATGTTTTCTCCTGATATTTTTTTTGTATACCTGGATACAATTTTCGATAAGTTGTTCTTGTGTATCAACCATGTTGCACAATTCTTCTGTCAAAATTAGCTTACCTGAGTGTGAATCAACGGGATAGGTGCCATTTTCAAAAGTATTTCGGCAAAAGCTTGTGCTCTCCCATATCAAGTAATTATTGCATGCGTGTTTTGTATTAATAATAACTCATTATTCCAAAATATAAATAGAATTTCAGGGCATGTTTCCGTCTTTCAAACTTTTGTTCGAAATCAATAGTAGTATTTCCAAATCTCAGCGTGCAACATTGTTATATAAAGTTAGGACAAGGACGTGATGGTATCGGGAAACAATTATCAAACAAAATCTGATAATATGACCTTGTGAGACTAATTCAGTGACTCAATTCGAATAGTAAAGAAGGAAGAGTTAAAAATCGTAACTCCAGAATTATCGTAATTCTAGAATTGATATTTTATTTATTGGAACAAAATAACTCTGTTTTTTATCAAAGAAACGGAAGACAGCAATCGGAAAGAGGAAAAATAGGAACATGTTGGTCATTTTTCGATCTTGACCTACGAAAAGTTATTCATAGGACGTAAAGTTAAACAGTCTGTTGGGTTTAGAGAAATAATCAATTGCTCTCACTACAAAAATAGATTATTTGATGTGTTTTTTGGAAAGAGATCATTATAGTTGTATTTACAAAACAGAACTTAGATATTTCATAGGAAATTGACTATTTACTACCTTTGATGTGTTAGAGAATTAAATAAATGTCAAATTATTGATGTATGTTAGACTATAAATTAATATACAGTGAGCGGCAAAATTTTGGGATAAGATTATTCGTTTTCAATATACCTCCAATTAGTGGAGCTCCTATTGATATCAAGATTTGATTGCATTCTTCGGTGATATCTATGCTATACGTTTCGACACAATCAATTTTGAAATCCCTTACATACTGATCCATCATATATATATATATATATATATATATATATATATATATATATATATATATAAAAAGATATAAAACATTAAAAGAGGTTTAGAAAAAAAAATTCACCACATATGCGTGCTGTAGATACGAACACAAATAATTCAAAATTTACAAAGAAAGAAACGTAATTGTTGAACACCCAAAATAAAATGTTAATAAATATGAACAACTACTGACTAATACATATAAAAACAACTGAAATAATATGGAACCAAAACAGTCTTATAATTGCGGTATCTCACTTCAGATCGGTTGATTCTTGTTCACTGAGCGGGTTCTTAGTTTCCCCTCCATAGCCTTAACCGGTTTATTAGAAGCAGAAATCCGCGGAGTAACAGTAACTTGTTGCGACTCCGATGGGAACTTCTTTTTATTCTCGACTGTTGGGGTAGATGGTGCACTGTACGGTTGGTCTACAGAAGTAGCATCTTTTTCCAAGTCAACAACTCCAAAAGATACTCCATCCACGATAAGTTTATTTCCCCTTATATAATATTCTTTACAGGTACCTTCTTGTTTGGCTAGGTAAAGATGTTTTCTAAGAATTTTGTTCTCACACCGTTGTGTCGGTGTAAGATCATGAACAATAGAAATATTTGTTCCCTTCAACCTGCTACAATTCTTCAGAACTTCCCTTTTTTTGATGTTTGAAACCAACTCAATTTTAATGGGATAATTGTCCGACTTACCTAGTGGATAAACGTCAGCAAAATATTTGTAGCCAGATCCACACCAAGCAAGCCTCTGAAATCCTTGCACAATATTTCTGCGACAACCTCCTCTCTCTTTTTTTTAATCCAAATACTATAATATTCTTCCTGTTCTGGGCTCTTTTCAGATATTCTAATTCTTCTTTGAGTTCACTATTTTCCTTTTCCAAATTTGCTACACTATTTTTCAAATCTTCAATTTTTAGTAGAAGTCTTGCTTCGCTGGCCACAATGCAGTTTTTTATTTCGGTACGGTTGGTCAAGATCTCTTCACGAATAATTTTAATCGCTTTGTCTAATTCTGTCATTTTTACTAGGTACAACCGTAGTGTATGGTACCCTTTAGAACAATAGGGACCTGTTTACGTTTTTTATTGTCGTTATCACTGACAGCAAAATATAAATTTTAATACAAAAAACGGACTTACGTGGAAAGTACGTACGGTTTGTATGTTACAACTGGTGGAAAAATGGCATTCAACACAAGGTAGATACTTTGAAAATTTACTGTCGATTCAAACAACTCATTTTCATATTTAAATCGGAGGTGACACATAAACATGTGTGTATTGATAAAGCTTCACACACACTATGAATATTATGTGTGTGTATTTCTCAAATTCGTAGCTCTCTGCCTGGATTTCTCTAAGTGTGAATATTTGATTTCCAATCTGGCAATTTGCCGTTCTCCTTCCTAATTTTCTTAATATCCTTCATACTTTCTATTTTCACCTCATATATTGTCTTCTCCAGCTTATTACTAATTTTCTCTTCCATATCATAAAATTTCTTACATAAATTTCCTCTCATCCCACTAAACAAGAAACATAACAAGTCTTTTTTGTGATGTTCTTTTAAGAGACTTTTCGTGATGTTTATTTGAAACGTTGATAAGATATCTCCTAGATGTCTTAATTTTATTACCAACTCTATTAACATCCATGTCATATAAATAAAACATATTTTTGATGTACATAATAATACTTGAATTCGCAGTTACATACACATCCTATGAACTTCTTTTTAGCAACTTCCTATAGGAAACATTCATACGATGGTAATTTGTATACTTCTCACGAATGTCACATACAGAACGTTACTGTAATATTACAAATTAACATGTTTCTAAGATGATCACAAGTTGCAGTTACTATCAGATCATTCGAAATAGTTTTTATTAAGTTCGTGTGATTACGTCTTTATGATGTTAGTTAATAAAACTCTCAGTAATATCACATATTAAACATCACAGTAACATAAAATAAAGAAGAAATGAGAAGAGGAATTGACGAACGAACATTATCTGTGGAAACACTTGCCTAAAGGTGGGTGATTTGTGCACTTGACAAGCATGAAATGGCGGATGGTTTTCAGTCTTGTGTTATATTTTATTTGCAGGCAGCACATATTTTGCAAGTAGTACTTGAATAAAGTGGTCTTCGTTTTCGTTAGTTCCTACTTAGCTTCAGTTTCTATGCTTAGTTATAATTCTTGTTATAATGGACGAACAACAGCTGTTATCCTATTCCAAAATCATAATTATTCAAACTTAATACTCATTCAAGACTTAAATCGGCTATTGTACATTGAAATTCCAGGTGACGGAATTGTACACTAACATTATATAATAGAGTTTACAAAATAAGGATTTTTTCAACTTTTGAAATATTTTAGTTAGTAAGTATATTTTAAAAACGATTCACAATATTTTAAATCCTAGATATGCATTATACCCTACAAAAAACTTAATATTGCAATAGGGTAGATATTATTATTAATAGTAAAACGTGCTCATATGTTGGCAGAGATTTGAATTTAGAAGAGAATATTTTCAATGTTCAAGATGTTTCAGAAGCTACTTACATAAATAAAATAAAAAACAAATAGTTAGTAATTATGTAAGGAACTATTTCAGATAGTCTGATACGGACATTGTATTAAACAGTACAAATAATATCGAATCGAGTATCTCCAGTTCTAGTTTTTGTAGTAGCAGTCATAGTCATCAATATAGTATTGCAGGTTTAGAAAATTTTAACATTAATACTAACAATTCTTGTGAACAAATAGAGACTATTTAAGACTTAAACAGAAATTTCTGTTAAAAAGCTCATTTCCATTTGAAAATACACTGAATACAATAAAAAAGATGTCCCTTACAATGGTACCTATATTAATCTAGTTGAAGAATATGTAACTTATGGCACTAAATGCTCCAGTCAACAAACAGAATTCAATTATTTATTATTGTAGAAACACAGCTATTGGATACTAAATTGGATACAATTAATTATAAACTCATTTAACTTGATAATGTGTTCATATCTCTTTTCCATAAGTAGTTTTTTTGTATACAGTGTTTTAATAATGCTTAGTTTTCATTAAGTTACAATTCCACGATGTTAATATACAATATATTCCAGGATGAAAATAACACGATGAGAATAGTATATTATTTTATACAGAAAAGAATTATGAATTTTCATGGCACACCTGAATTTACCTACGGAACGGAGTGAGGCATGTAATAGAAGGTAAATCATGGAAAGTTTCTTCTCGAAATAAAATATGTTGTTATTCCTTTGAAGAGCCCCGCATGTATCTTGTGGAAAATGGGTGCCAGTCAATTGGTTGAAAATCCAGTTTGATGTAGTTCATGATGATCTATCAAAGGTCTCCATGGGCACAATTTGATCTAAAGTAATTGTTTTATCAGCTGCTGTTCAGAACACCCTTGAATGTTTCACAGATAAGGATTTTGAAGTGTACGTTACGGAATGGTTGAGGCACTCGAAACAGCTACTCTTGCGTAAGAAAAAGTAATCGTAAGTAAAGATAGAATTTTCTTTAACCAGATTGGATTTGTTGATTTAACGTGTTTCATAAAATCTTTATGGTTTAAAATTGTTATTAGTTTTAATGTTATTAAAAAACTATTCTAATAAATTTTCTGTAATCTAGCTGTAATGTATGTGTATCCGTTAATCTTTATTAATTCAGTCTCAAAGTGTGTTACATTATGGCAACTACAGATTAATATACCCTTTTTTATTCCTTGCTTTCACTGAACGCTTTCAATAGTTTCCACTTTCCACGCTTGTTATGTATTATGCTTACACAATTTTATATTTTTTAGGTTGGATTCCTGGACAAGATATTTTTTTTCTAATTTTGTACTGTACTGTTCATTAAAAGTGAATAAACGTTTTAAATCCTTTATTGCTTTTTTTGCTATTTTATTTTAAATGTACAGGGTGAACAATTAAGAACGACTGTGGGCCACATCTCAGAAAAGAATCATGGTACAACTTTCAAAAAATTACCTTTAGGTAAGTGATACTGAAAAATTGCTGGAAAATATTTTGCTTTCTCTAAAATATCCGCTAGGGGTGGAATGAACACTCGAAAACATAATACTCCAAAAAAACATACTAAGGGTGTCCTAAAAATACTATTTTTGAAATATTCAAGAGATTATGAAAAAATTTATTGAAGAAGATTTTTTGCCATTATTCTTCAAATAATGGGTGGGGAGTTTCAAACTTATGAACGAATGTATAACTTTTTCGTTTTTTAACCGATATTAATGATTTTAGCTGCATTTAAAAGAGTTTTTCTGTTTAATAAGATGGATAACAAAATTTGGTATTCTCTCGGAAATTTCAAATGTAAATTGAAGCATTTTTTCAATTTTTATATCTGATAACGTGAATCCCCAGAATTTAAAAAATGTCTCATTACATTTGAAATTTCCGAGAAAATGGAAAAATTATCGCCTTTTTCACATAGCGTTGACAAAATTGTTCAATTTTGTTATTTTTGTTAAGCATATCTTATTACAGAGGAAAAACCCTTTTAAATGACGCCAAAAACATTGATATCGATTAAAAAACAAAAAAATGTTACATTTGTTTTTTAGGTTGAATCTTCCCCCGCCCCTTATTTGAAGAATAAGTACAAAAAGTCCCCAACTACATTTTTTCATAATCTAATCAATATATCAATAATTGTGTTTCTAGGATACCTTTAGTATGCCTTTCTTGGAGATAATCACAGTATTATGTTTTTAAGTAATCATTCCACCCCATAGCAGATATTTTAGGAATTCAAAAACATTTTCCAGCGATTTTTCAGGGTCATTTTTCTGAAGGTATTTTTTAAAGTTGTACCATGATTATTTTTTGAAATATGGCCGACAGCCGGCGTTCTTAGTTGTTCAACCTGTATTTGCTGAGTAGGCACAGAGACATCTATAGGATGTCATCTAGAATGTTTAAGGTATGTTTATTCAGAGGTTTAAGTAATGTCCATACAACATCTAAGAGAATACACTGTATTGTTTTTGTTATGTTGCATTTAGATCATTGATAAGATGTTATTTTTTAGACATTGAATTAACATTGACAAGAAGTTAAAAGGCATTTCAGAATATAACAGAAATGTTGTTTTTTTTTCGTTATGATGACTTCCTTTTGAGGAAGTTCTAGTAACATCACAGTAATGTAAAAAGGCAGCGCTTTAACATTGCTGAGAAGTTAAGTTGAAACATCACAAAAGTTAACAGCCACAAGCTGGGCATAAGCGGTTGTATAGATGTGCATGTGATGAGAACAAGAGGATAAAAAGGAAGAACATTATCACAATGTGATGTTGAATTAACATAACTGTAATATTTATTTGCATAGTTGGATGGTATTCATATCTCCCCTCATACCTATAAGAAATTCCATTAAGTGATCTTCTCTACTTATTCTTTCCTGTTTTTCTTGTCTTCGATCCCCTTGTTCTTCTGCTTCTCACATCTCCCTCGGGTTGTTGTGGAAGAATAAAAAACCTTGAAATCCGTCTGCAATAAGCTAAAATGAAACACACAAAATTTTGTAACAATAAAGAAAAATATAATATTCAAATATAAGTTTTGTAAACCCTGTATACTACATAATCAAGTTATAAAATGACAAATAGAAACAGGAACACAAACTTTAAAATAAAAAAACTATCAGAATACCAACTGTCAAAGAATTGTCTATTAAATTGCGCATAAAAATAAACATATATGCCATGTTCCGATATTCCCGAACAGTACTGCCCAGTAAATTCCAATTTTACTGAAATTCGCTGACAATATTTTCGCGCCACTTTCTAAGAAGCCCTGTTAGAGACTTAAAAATCTACTGGTGCTACTTGAATAGAAATGGTCATATAGTTGCAGTAATGTGACAGCTGACAGTACATGAATGATAAGTTGTTAATGTTATAGATTAAAAAATATTGTTATTCCAATCTGCATGCAGCAAAAAATGTATAAAGTTGTACTGGAAGATTTTAGCCTAGAAGTTGATGCGGAAACCGCTGCTAATCTTCAAAGTTTGTTCATATAGTTGCAGCTATATATATATATATATATATATATATATATATATATATATATATATATATATAGCTGATGAATGATGTGTGACTTGGATATGAGTAAATATGTTTGCTGCGACATGTCCTTTGTTTCTCTTTTTAATGTCATATTACTTGTTTATTCGTGGTTGAATCGGATCCAACTCCCAAAGCCAAAAAAGAGAAGAAAAAAAGTAATAATAGTTTTGGGAAATTAAATGATGTTATAGGTTTTAAATTTATTTATGAAATAGTTACATATGTAAAACACTGAATATAGGACATAGAATTTATTTTATAATCATGAAAAAATAATATAACGATTAAAGACTGTATTTCATTAGAAAAATGTATTATCCAAAAAAGAGACTGTTAGATATATGCGAATATATAAACAATTTATAAGATAATAGACAATAATAGAAAAAGACTGATAATTAACACTTATTGTTGGAAAACAGGAAGAAAATTTTGAACATGACAATTGTATATACAATGGAAATATTGGGAACAAATAGTTTGATGATAAAAAAAGATGGAGCGTGGGGAAGCCCCATGTATGAATAGCGGAGGGAAATTTTAAACTAAAATTCAAAGAATTTTAAGAAATTTGAAATATAAACAAGAAAAAAGCTTTAAATAATTACTAAAGCTAGTACCTGAGTAGGTTATTTTGCTAAATTGTTTTGTATATGGAAATGTCTTAAAGATTGCGAGATTATGGTAGCAGCATCTCCCCAGAACCCGGAGACAAATGCAACATATAAGTGCTTCTGATTGGAAATAGTGAATACAGGTTAGTGTACCTTTGTTTATTGGATCCAATAATTCACAATTCTCGAGTATAATAGTAATATGTACTCACCTAAATTTTAGTTGTACAGAACACTTCATTAGGATATCCGTTTGATAAAATTATTGTCAAGGAAACGGGCACACCAATAACATGTACTCACCACAAATTTAAGTGTATAGTACACTTTGTGAGGTTATGAAATTTTTAACTTGTCTATATATAATATTCACTTGTAACGATAATTGTACAAATGAGCACACAACATATGTAACTCTTCCATAAAAATATTTCATAATTATAATTATTAAATTGTCATAAAGTAACAAAAATCTCTTTTCGTCACCACTCCTATTTCATTTTAATAAATACATAGATTAAGCATATCGTTAACGAGAAATATAAGTTATTCAGCTGTCAAGCGTATACTACTAGGCTACTATCATATTGCACGTATAATACATAGGCATACTGGAAAATTATAATATTAAATTCAATGAGTTGTGTTATAACAATAAAAAATTTCATTTAACAAGTATAGCTAATGGTATTATACATAAGTGCCGGAGCCCAAAGAGAACAGGAGTATCTCATGCTACAACAATAAATTGAGCTAGCAATAAAATTAAAAATAATTCAAATTTAAAACTAAGTAATGATATATAAGTATATATTGGTATAATAATTGTCGTTTCCAACGTGGGGCATACAAAAATTGGCATATAAAACTGGCATTATAAAATTGATATCAATTTCGAAAAATTGGTGTAAAAAATGTTGATGATGTTAACAAAGAACTATTAATAAAACATTAGGTTTATTAAATTTTATATTAACAAATAATAAAATAAAAGAAAATTGGAAAGGCGAATGACAGTCAGAGTTGGTAAACAAATACGAACAGAATAAAGGAGACATGGAATGGGTGAGTTTCGTGTGCAATATTTGGAACAAGGAAGATATAATCAGGAGAATGATGAAGAGACAGAGGGAAGCGAGAGAGCTGAACCAATTGACGAATGTGAAGAAACCATGAGAATTAGAGAAGAGGTGTTAGGTGAGAATCAAGGAGAAGGAGCTGAAACTAGAAGTGAACAAAATAGAATGATGGAAATGTTACAAAAATAATTTAATAATAAGAATGATATAAGCAGAGAAATAAGAACAAGTAGTCAAAGAATGGGAGACGAAATAAAAACAAGTAGTCAAATAATGGAGGAGAAAATAGAAAATGTAAGAAAACAATTGGAGGAATCAAGAAGAAACACAGAAGAAACAATCCATCAAACAAAACAAAAAATTAGAAATGAAATGTTAGGAAGATTAATGGAAATGGAAAAAATCGACAGAAATAGAAATCTTAAAGGAAAATGAAAATGAATTAAAAATTGAAATAGGAAAGAATACTAGAAAATTAAAAGGGAATACCGAAAGGATAACGAAAATAGACAGAGAAATAATGAAGGCATATAAAAACATACAAAGTATAGAAGAAGATATGAATAAAGAGATAAAAATGAATTTTAAGATAGCGGAAAAAGAGAACAACAAAACAAAAAGGAAATTGAAAATGGAAATGAAAAATTCACAAGGAAAAGTAGAAGAAATTGAGTGGAAGGGAGTTAATTTAAAACATGTTGGGGGAATAAAAACAATTAACGGGGCAACGAACCAAAAATTTGACGGAAGCATTAAGAAATTGCACCCGAAGATATTTATTAGAATTTTAAAGAATAGTGCCGAAACGGCTTAATGGATTTGGATAAATTTGGTATCATTGAAATGTTTCTCATAATCATGACAGTTGTGACCTACACGGTCGCCGATAGAGGGCGGTATTCGATATTATAACCAAAATATTGGATTTTCTCAAAAAATTTGAATGCGATGATATGACTTTTTTTTAAAACAAAAATTAGACAAATAACCAACTAATAAGCCTGCGTAAACCGCATCTTAATATCTTTTTCCTAACTGAAAGAATTTAAAAAAATACTAAACCAGGAAAATTCATATATCCCTATTTGAAAATGCATCGGTTGCTTTTAATAAGAAGGCAGGTAGTAGGCCATGGACACGACAATCGCCGGACAAAAATATTGCTAGATAACGTCAAACGTTTGTCACACGCAGTCCAATATTGTCGATTGCTTATAATTTGAGAACTTTTTAATCAAAATGCCTCTCACAAAGTATGAAGCCGTTGACATGATTGCGATTTATTTTGAGTGTTTTCAAAATGCATCTATAGCTACAAGACAGTACGCGGCACGGTATCCAGATCGCCGTCATTACAGGAGAAGAATGTTTGCGCGCTTGGTACAGCGATTACGCGATACTGGAAGTTTTCGTCGTCCTAAACGTCGCAGGTTTTGCAATGGAAGGCCCGAAGAAAACATTATCAATGTCTTGGCTTACATAGAATTTGATAGACATGTAGAAACTAGAACATTGTCTCTAGACTTGAGAATAGCACGAACAACTGTCAGAAATATTTTGAAAGAATATAGGTAAATAATCTTTTCCAAGTATCTTAGCACATACTCTCAAATACACAATTCAGTCTTATTATGATTATATTATTTTTACGCATATGTTATTATTTACTTTTAGATTACATCCTTACCACATATTCTTGCACCAGGCGCTAAATGAACAGGATTTCGATAATAGATCAAATTATTGTCAATGGATGCTAGGCATGCTTGAGGAAAACAGAAAATAGATAACGGAAATTCTCTGGACCGCCAAGGCTACTTTTAGTAGTGATGGTAGAGTAAACCATCATAATATGCATTACTGGTCCGCTGAAAATCCGCATTGGTTAAGTGAAGTGCAGCATCAGTGACGCTGGAGCTTAAATGTGTGGTGCGGTATCACCGGGGACAGAATTATTGGACCTCATTTTCTTTATCAAGCTTTAATTGGTAACCGCTTCTTAGAGTTTTTGATCAACGACTTGCCACTCGTAACTAGGAGAACTGTGTTTTTGCAATTAGATTGTTGTCCGGTACATTATTCAATTAACGTCCGAAATCATATTACCGGGACCTTTCGAGAACGCTGGATAGGAAGGGGAAGCCTATTTCCTTGGCCGGCAAGATCTCCCGGCTTGACATGTCTTGATTTTTACTTGTGGGGCGCTTAAAAGACGTTGTTTTTCAAACTCCACCAACAACACGAATGGATATGGAAAACAGAATTCGAAATTCAATTCAACTATCAGCGGCAGAAATCGAAGCTGCGGTTCTGTCGACTCAAGAAAGACTGGAACAATGTGTGGAATATGACGGAAGGCAATTTGAGCACAGAAGGGATTAATCTTTTTCAAAATCGGTCCCTTTCAGAATCACAACTCTATTTAAAAGGAAAATATAAATACGAAAACGTATGACTTAAAATCAGAGCACTAAATAAACTGATATTTCATGTGAATATTTTAGAGATAAGTTTGTCTTTTATTTCCATGGCCAACTACTTGCCTTCTTATCGAAAACAACCGATGCATTTTTAAATAGGATATTTGAATTTTCCTGGTTTAGTATTACTTTTCCGCCCAACCTCTCTATATGCGAGAAAAGTATTGGTTTACCCCAAAAAAAGTAGTCTTTTGAAATTTTTTTTAGTCACTCTTACGTTTTCCATCAACAACAACACGAAAAAATGGTTTTTAGAAAAAAAATCCCGTGTGTATGTCGTCGTCGTCGTCGTTGTCGTCGGCCACTTTTCCTTACATGTCTTGTTAACACGATACAGCCTCGGGAGTGCAATTTTATGATTGAATATTGTTGAGGACATGTCACAGATCATCCCTATTGATTTTCAGTTCATAAGAGCCAGTACAACGGGTGCTATGTTACTTGAAGTACGACATTTTGTAATTTTTTGAGAAATTTCAGTTTGTTAGCACGATACAGCCTCCGGAGTTCAACAAGTCACCAATTTTATGATTGAATATTATTCAGGGCATCTCACTGATGAACCCGATTGATTTTCAGCTCACCGGAGCCAATACAACAGGTGCTACAGTACTTTAAGTACGATATTTTTGTCATTTTTGGAGAAGTTTCAGTTTGTTAGCATGATACAGCCCCGGAGTATATACAAGTGACCAATTCTATGATTGGATGATATTCAGAGCGTCTCAAAGATGAACCCTATTGATATTCAACTCAGTAAAGCCAGGACAACGGGTGCTATGGTACTTGAAGTACCAAATTTTCGTAATTTTTGGAGAATTTCCAGTTTGTTAGCACGATACACCCTCCAGAGAGTATACGATTGATCAATTTTATGATTGAATATTGTTCAAGGCGTCTCACAGATGTACCCTATGGATTTTCAGTTGACTAGACCGAGTACAGCGGGTCCTATAAAACTAGATATACTAAATATTTGGTTATTTTTGTTTGTCTCATTTCTAGTCTAAAATAAACGGTTTTAACGATTAAAACTAACTTTTCCGCATCTGTGGCCCTGAACCATATTCTATCATAAAATTGTTACTTGTATACACTTCGGGGGATATATCGTGCTAACAAACCGAAATTTCTCCAAAAATAACCAAAAATTTAGTTTATCTAGTTCTATAGGACCCGCTGTACTCACACTAGTCAACTGAAAATCAATAGGGTACATCTGTGAGACACCTTAAACAATACTTATTCATGAAGTTGGTCAATCGTATACTCTCTGGAGACTGTATCGTGCTAACAAACTGAAAATTCTCCAAAAATGACAAAAATTTGGTACTTCAAGTACCACAGCACCCGTTGTACTGGCTTTAGTGAGCTCAATATCAATGGGGTTCATCTTTGAGACGCTCTGAATATTATCCAATCATAAAATTGGTCACTTGTATATACTCCGGGGGCTGTATCATGCTAACAAACTGAAACTTCTCCAAAAATGACAAAAATATCGTACTTAAAGTACTGTAGCACCTGTTGTATTGGCTCCGGTGAGCTGAAAATCAATAGGGTTCATCAGTGAGATGCCTTGAATATTATTCAATCATAAAATTGGTGACTGATTGAACTCCGGAGGCTGTATCGTGCTAACAAAATGAAATTTCTTGAAAAACGACATAATGCTGTTGTTCTAATGACCCTTTTTCCCGTGGGCTATTAGATGGAATGCAGGTTATAAGTTGTTATAAGATGTACTCGAAGGACCAATATTGTAGTTTTCCACTGATGTAATCATATAATGATGTAATGTACGATAAAATGAAACACTTGTGTCACTTTTGGTTTTATATTTCCATGAATTCATAATTTTATTTAACGTTGCGTGAACGATTAAGACTTCCCCTATACACACGTGATAACTGAGAGTATTTTGCACTTACTATGATGATTTATTAGACGAATAAAGATTGAGTACACATGTTTGTTCCCGGTATATAAACGCCGGCAGCTCTTACGAAGTGAGTACCTCGTTGTACCACGTTACATGATGAAAGAGGGAAAATGTAAGGTATATGGCGTATTTATACGTCGGAGGACGTAGGATCGAGTAAGAAGCAAAATATTAGGGTCTAGCCAATGGGATAAAAGAATTTTAAAACGTAACGTTTAAACAAGAAGTGAATTTGGCAGTTAGGGAAATGTTTTTTTTGGGGTTTGAAATGTTTCGTAGATACAGATAACAGAGTTTGGAAGAGCGTTTTAATGAAGCGATAAGATGTCGGGTACTTTGATATATTCAGTGGAATTTAGAAAACGATATTTATCTGTTTTTCTTAGGTGTTAGTAAATTTAAAATTACTTTTTTGTTGATGTAAAGAAATATTAAATGTTAAGAAGAAGGATATATTCAGTTATATGTCTTGAGCATATTATTCGAATTGTAGTATACAGGGGAAGTTGAAATAAAATCACGGGAGAATTTGGTAATTAAAACCAAATTCGAACAGTCGTACTTCAAGTGCCATAGCACCCGTTGTACTGGCTCTGGTGAGCTGAAAATCGATAGGGTTCATCTGTGAAATGTCCTTAACAATATTCCATCATAAAATTGGTGACTCATTGCTGTCCGGAGGCTGTATCGTGCTAACAAGACTTGCAAGGAAAAGTGGCCGACGACAACGACGACGACGACATACACACAGGATTTTTTTTCTAAAAACCGTTTTTTCGTGTTGTTGTTGATAGATAACGTAAAAATAACTCAAAAAAATTCTCAAATTTCTAACTTTTTTGTGGGTAAACCAATACTTTTCTCGCATATTAGATAGGTTGGCGGAAAAGTAAAAGTCATATCATTGCATTTAAATTTTTTGAGAAAATCCAATATTTTGGTTATAATATCGCATAACACCCTCTATCGGCGGCCGTATAGGTCACAACTGACTTGATTAGAAAAAACCTAAAAACCTTAGAAATGCTCTATTCAATGATATCAAATTTATCCAAATCCATTCAGCCGTTTCGAAGTTACACGCATTTATTTAAAACAACATTCAAATTTTATTTCGAAAGAAAAAAATTGTTTTCACAAAATATGTTCGACTTTATGTTAACATTAAAACGCAAATACTTTTTTGTTATATTCATTGGGAAAGATCGCGAGAAACGTAACTTTATGTAATTCAAGATGGTGGAAATGCCCACTGGCAGCCATGTTGGAAACTAGAAAATAATTTCCAGCATTATCCCTTGCCCACTTTACCTATAAAACATTTTACGGTAACTCTCTACGATCATCAGTTTCTGACATACAGCCGCTTACCTCGCTTATTTGTCCTACATAAAATAGAAGTGAATGATGATTTTAAAAATTTCAAAGCTAAAACATATCCTATCCCATATAATCATAATGATCAAGTGAGAAAATGCATAAAGGAACTATTGGAAAATAAAATGATAGCAAGAAGCAACTCAAAATACATTAATCCTATTGTTGTGGTAGTTAAGAAAAATTGAGAATAAAGACTTTGCTTAGATGCAAGAAATATAAATAAATTTTAGACATTTCAGTATAAAGCACCTATGTCAGTTGAATCTATTTTGGAACGTACCACAAAAATATCTAAATTTTCAAGATTAGATCTAAAACAAAGTTTTTGGCTAATTTCTTTGCAAGAGGATAGTAGGAATTATACAGTTTTCTCTATAGATGGAGAAATCTGTAGATTTTGAGTTGCGCCATTTAGTGCAAAAAGTGGATGTAGCTCAATAATAAGAGCATTAAATAAAATATTAAATAAACATGAATCATTTGTTCTTCATTACGTGGATGACATTTTGATTTTTTCTTAAAATATACAAGAACGTCATCTTCATCTTGAAACCATTTTTAGAGATCTTGATTCTACAGGGCAAAAAATAAATAAAGAACAATGTGAGTTTTTTGAAAATGAAATAATATATTTGGAATATAAAATAAACCAAAAGGTGATACAATTAGATCCTCAAAGAATGAAAGTAATCAAGGAATATGCCAAACCTAAAAATTTAAAGCCTTTGAGAAGTTTTTTGGGAATGCTCAATTATTATAAGAGGATGATTCCTGATTTGAGCAATAAAAATATATACTTGTGTGAAAATCGTAATTCAATATTAAGTTAAAAAACTGAACTAAACCTGGTCAGTTTGATTCAGTTGATAGATTTTTTCCGCGGGATGGCAACTACCCGAAGTGTTTTTGCTTTTTATTTTGTCGAGTGGACCCTTGTTAAATGTATTGATGTCTGTAAAATAAACCATCTCTTACTCGGGTGGTCTTGTCCGCCTGAGCTCATAAAATATAATTTTGCGTTGGTGTCGAACTCGGGGACGCGTGTGTATCGGCGCCAACTATTGTGTAGTCCACTAACAATATATGAATGTTTTGTCACTTAACAATTACAAATTTAATGGATTTAGGAAATTGATCTATGGGTACTTTTAGAAGCTTAGTGTTGGACACCCGCTGAGAAAGGTTCCTGAAGAGGTGCCATTTCAGAGTAGTACTTGACTGGTAATTTACAGACCAATAATAATAATAATTATTATTCAAGTAAAATTTTTTAACAACTGAAATACACAGTACATATATGAATAAATATAATAATCACAGAAGCAGTGTATAAAGCTGCTTGTTTTGTGATGTAAAATACCATTTAAATATATTTACATTTCGTATTGTTCGATATTCTCTTAATATTGGAACTTGTGTGTGCGACATATTCGGGAATTTTTGACTAAAATTAATGTGTGCGATATATTCGGGATTTTTCAACAAAATTTAATTTTTCGCCATACGGCAATGGGAGTATAAAGTGAAATTTAGTGTCGGGTTCGTTGAATTATTGTCTTTATTTACAATTTATTAGATCAGAAAATATTGATCTATCCATTTCCGTAATCAATTTCTTAATTTGCCTTTTATATTTACTATATTTGTTTATCATTTTTAAATGTTTGGGTACCATTGCATAAATTCTCGGTGCTAAGTAATATGCATTTCTCTGTCCAATAGTCTTCACACGCCTAGGCCGAATAACACCATCGTGGTGTCTGGTATTGTAACAGTGGCTATATGAAGTAAGTACATCTCTTTCTTTATAAAGAAATAATAGAATTTTTTGGAAGTAGAGCTGTCGAATATCTTTGACTTGTAACTCATTATACAATTTATCTGTTGAGAAGAGAATATTTTTACTGTATATAATTCTTAATACCCATTTTTGAACTACATGTACTCCGTTCGGATACTGGTCATACACCCCTCACCATCCCAATATACCGTAGGACAAAATCGATTCCACCAAAGCAAGATATACTGATTTTAAACTCTTAATATCTAGAAAATCTCGCAAAATTCTAAATTTTGGTATGTGACCTCTAATTTTATTTACGACTTCTTTACAGTGTAGGTCCCATCTTAAGTGTCTATCTAGTAGAATGCCCAGTTACTTCACGTTGTGTCCCTCGCATATATCAATATTATTCCCTATATTTATTGGACCTAATTGTGGTAGTTCAGATTTGTATGGTTTGGTTTTTTTTATAATTTATTGTTAATTTATTATATTGTAACCATTTTTCTAAATTTTTAAAATCATTTTCTATTTCAGATCCACCCATGAAGCAGATGTATATGTATTACACTATCGTCTGTAAAAATGGTTATTGTACCCTGAAGATTTAAGGAAAATATACTGTTAACGTATAGAAGAAACAGAACTGGTCCCAAAACAGTACCCTGGGGGACACCGCATGTCACTTTTTGTCGCGTACTAAATGTTTCATCTATGGTGACCATTTGAACTCTATCAGATAGGTATTAAGTTGTACGCATTGCCTCGTATTCCATATCTGTATAATTTTTCCATAAGAATTTTGTGACATACCGTATCAAAAGCTTTGGACAAGTCTAAGAAGATACTCACCACGCGGACATTTTGATCTATCGATTGGTAAATAATACACGTTAGATTGTAGATAGCATCTTCAGTAGATTTACCCTCACTAAACCCATATTGATGGTCTGAAAGGATATTGTATCTCTTTAAAAAAGAACATAACCTTGTTAATTGATCGCAATCACGACAAGCGCAGTTGTCAAGTTGCCACAGTAATAATAACTATCGATTATTGTTTTCTTAACTTTATAATTTAATAACGTAAACATTTTTCACTCGTTTATTTTAATGTTTAAGTTTCAAGTATTAAAAACGCCTAGTTCAATGAATAAAATGAAGGGAGAAGTGATGTGAAAGAAATGATAAAAGTAAAATCATAAAAAACTTCAGGAAAAAATTGATGCAAATTTTCGTCATTAATACATGAACATGTTGTAGGATACGAAACGAGCCGGGGGCGAGATTCATATATAATATGAGTAATGACCATTACATGAAAGTTGCATACACTATATTTTCTACTCCCGCCAATAAAAGAAATATTTATTTTAAGAATATCATATCATCATAAAATTATCTAATGAAATATCTAGAAAAGGACTTCTTTTCAATTATTCATTACATTTTGTATGGAACAATTAATAAAATGCAATTTTGGAACTTTGATTATATTGGTGAATTCCACTGTTGAACAAAAATTATAGAATGTTTTGTTTGATTATATTCAAAGGAATTTAAAACTTAATTGGTAACATTTTCATTTTGAATTGATTCGTCAATATAGCTACCTACGTCAATTTCTTCAAAATTATACAATTCCACAAGATTATGCTTTATATTAAAGACTCCCAGACACACGCCGTTAATGGAGACATGGACAACGCATTATCTAGTATAAAGAGAGGTTCACAGATGTCTCTCGCACCCGTGTTGCACATATTTTATTCGAGTTTCGAACCAGTTAATTTTTATCTGTAATATTTTGTGGGCGCTTTTAAGCTATAATTAGGCTTTATCAGACTAATGAAGCAGTAAAACTGTTGTAAGAAAAAATATTTAATAATAATATTAATCATTGTATCTGTTATAAACGTATTTCTCTATATTATAACATGACACACATTTTTGTAATTGCGATTTTGATTATTTTACATTATTATATAAAAAATTGATATAATTCGTATATTCTAACTGTTTTGTTGGATGACTGTGATTGGTAAAAATATTACACAAAGTCAATGAAATCACGTGACATAAAAATACAACAAAACGGTTGCAATTATGATTTACGAGGTTTTTAAATTGAATGCCAGTGAAGAGCAATTATCGTTGTACCTTATTTACTGTATCCGGAACAAATAAATATTTGTGAAGTTTTACTCTGGTGTTTTCCTGGGATCGCCTACTTCACTCAACAAGACTGAACAGCAAAGTTGAAGCAAACTTTGCTTTTATATCAAGAATTCCCTTAACTTCAAATGATTCACCATTTTGTTTCAAACGATTACACGTGTCGGACAAGCGAAAATTTTATTTGTGTATGAACCAGAAAACAAAATATCAAACATATATGGAATCACTATATTTGCGACTAAAATGTTTTGAAAAGATGAAGCTTCATATACTTGACAAAGATAATGTTTTTGTTTTGTAAATAAACACGATAGCAACACATTTGAGTATCCTTAAGGGGAGTGTGCCACAATGATACATGGGGCACGATGAGACAACGGGAATGTCTCAAAATTTCCCGGGTAAATATCAATCCCATTCACGTCAATACTAGGTGTAGTTGGTATTCATCATCAGCCGGAGTCTATAAATATTGTTTTATCTTTTTTATTGTACTCATTTTAACATTTCTGTTATTGTGATACGTCTCAATTTTGTTGTTGTGCGAATTTAGTTACAGAAACTTTATAATATGCTTTTTCATTCAATTTAACATTATTTCGACTCGTTTATTTTTGGAAATAATTTATAATATCGTACAACTATAAACAATGGGTGATAAAAAAGTTAAAACATTCTTTGGTTGTGTACTATATGCATGAATTCTTATCACCCTTTATTATTATGTTTACATTTGTGACCGATTTGATGTCTATGTGAGTATCATTCATTACAGACTTACGTTCGATGGGGCGACAATTGATGGATGGTTTTGGCGTACCGAAATTATTCGGCTAAAGAGGTTGTGATTCCTCCAAGTAGTCGCTAACTCGAAACTGCATGTGGGTAGAGCTTTCTAGAATTATTGTTTGTCGACAACAGTCAACACGCTGGAGTTAGTGGTGTGATTCAGACGGTAGAGTTGGGTTTATTGCCTCCATTAGTAAATATTGAGAGTATGCAAGCAATGTATATTTACCTTTCTTAATTAACTATTTCTAAAAGTGTTTATTTTGTTATTCCCCGTGGTGTTACGAACGCACAACCCCTAATACATATCTTTGTAACGCAATTCTCAGTGATGTATCTATGCATACGTTGATATGTGGTATATAATCGCTGGGTGTCGCGAAGCTATTGGCTGGCTGGATTGAACACGATGGTTTTCTTTGCCTGTGAATTCATTGTTCGTTGAGTATTATTGGTGGAAGCTGTTGAATTTTCCGTACCATTTTCGGATAGTAAGGGATGATCGAGTGGTGATACATATTTCCTGGGTGCCGATGGTAATTTTTGGAGTTGTCATATATCAATATAAGCTTTAGTTAATCATGATCATGAAAAAGATCATTTGCAATTCTTAACACGAGGGAAGCGGGACCATACTCAATATCTGATGTCGTTTGGGCTACTACGAGAAAATGTACAGCGGGCCCCAATGAGATGTATCTCATTGTGGCCTGCATCAAATTAATTTTTTTTCAATCATTCATCTGGTCAACTAAGTTAGTGTACAATCGTTTTCTGAATGGGAGCTGAATTATTCGAGGGAGAAATGAAACATCATATTCAGGAAACATCCAGGTCGAAAGATAAATCGAATTTTCTTTTCATGAAAGCCACATTTCTGAGGGAACCTTGAAGCTGATCAAAGATAATGGGGTAACTATTCTAAAATGGTTCCAAATAACTTCAGTCGCTCGATGTGACATTCTTAGCATCAACCCAGTTTGACAAATGTTCGATAGCTCAATAAAATATTTGAAAAAAATGGACTGTAAAATGTAAATAGAAATTATTGGGGAGGAGGGGGCACTTTCGGCTATTGAATATATATTGTTTTGATTTGGAAAAAGTACTGACATCATATATTTTTTAACTAATTAAATTAAAAAGATTATATGGAAACTCTTTTAGACTTATGGTGGCGGATATTAAATTGTAGGTAATATTTAATTTATTGGTAAAAATAAAAATGTTTACATATCGGCCGAAACTACCCCAGCATGGGATAGATTCGGTCGGTACTTGGGGCACTTTCGGAACATTAAAATTTAAAGCTAATTTTTAAAACATGGTAATATCTTGAAAACAGAAAACAAAAAATATATTTAAAATTATGTAAAAAAAATTATTCTAGATTTAATTCTTCAAAATTGTTGTGAAATGTGACGGTTAAATCTCGTCTTGACGTCGAATATTTTTTTAAAATTCCTATTATATTCACCTTATTGCATATTTCTACATCCTACACTAGAGAAAATATTTTACCTCAAATGAGTCACTTAAAACAATTTTTTGCACGTGGCCTACATAATGCAAAACTCTTTTTTTTTAATACGAATTTAACCAAAATATAGATTTCTGCTGTTTCAAATGAAACGCGGTTTCTAGATAATTCCACAATATATTAAAAAATTAGAAGACACTCAAGAAACCTACAATATCAAGTAGTCAATGAACAGATAAATCTAGGGAGTTTCCACTGTTAAACTGCTTTTTAAGTGATAATTGTAAATATCAACAGATATAGTTTTCCTTGTTTTCTATATTGCACAATAACACTGATCTTAAATGGAAAAGATATCCAGGATATCTCCATAGGGCTAATAATCTCTAAGCTTTAATATTTGTAATATCATTCTCCTTCTTTTTTTTAATAACATATATTAAGTCAATCACTAGATAGATCACTTCTTGGTCTAGCCAAAATAATTAGTAAACATCAGATAGGCATCAAATGAAATGTAACTTCTGAAATTCTGACGATGATATTTTATATCGAAATAATTGTCGATTTTCTTAGAGTTTTTAAAAAATTTTCAATATATTGTGGAATTATCTAGAAAGAGTGAGTTTCATTTAAAACAGTAAAATGAGTTGATTCCACGAAGTAAGGGTCGATACAGTTAATTTCATAATAAAGTCATTTATTTACACTACCAGCATCATCTTTAAAAACTTCCAGACTAAGATTACTCTCTGCTATCGGATTCACTGTTGGAAGTATCAAAAATCTTCTTTTTCACTTGCTTAATTTTTTCAGTTCAGTTTCATTATTTTTGTCTCCGTTACACCTTTTTCTCACTTGTTTTTCAGATTTTTGTGCTTGTTTTTCAGATTTTTGTGCTTGTCTTTGAGATTTTTTGGCTTGTTTTCTCTTTTTCTCTTCCTCAAGTTCTTCTATTCTAGTTTTCGCCGGAGTCTCTGTGGAGAGCCGTCTAATAATATTAGGTTTCTGTGCTTTTAGGAAAGGCCTTACAGCCTCAGCAGTAATGACGTTAGTTCTTATCACATGTGCTTCTTCTGTTTTTGTATTTATTGTTTTTCCCTCGTCTGGTGTAGTTTCTCTAGCAGCTTATATAGCCAGCTCATCTATTTGATGATCATTTGCTCCCTGATTAGCTACTAAATGTGCAGGTTCATTATAGATGTAGGTGGAATCAAAATCGGTGTTACTAATCGCTGAGGATTTAAGAGGCCAAATCCCTGGTTTCATAAATGAATTTGTCATGTTATTTGCGGAAAATGAGTCTAAAAACGGACGTTTGATCAGTGAAAATAATCTTGTATATATCGCACCCTTGGAAATATATATAATGGTAGGAGTGCGTTACCTGTTCCACTGATTATGCCAACGATGGTTACTAATTCCCCTCTCTCAGCAGATGCTATAAGGCCTACTTGTTTTTCCCCTTTGGAATAATTGCTTTGGGTGGATTAAGAACAGTTGAAACTCCAGTTTCATCTGAATTATAGATTTGTTCAGGGGTAAATTGGTACTTGTCTAAAACCCCTGTATAAGTCTTCCACTCTGGTCTAATTAAAGCTAATTCCTCTAGCTAGGCTGCTATTTTCTGGCTGACGTAAAGATAGAAGAGATTTGTGCCTTTTCATAAATCTATACAACCAGTGAATTCCTGCTCTTTTATTGGAATCTCATTTATCTGGATACATGCAATCAGGTAACACTCTTGTATATTCAAAAACAAATCCCCTCAGTTGACCATAGTTAATGTTTGCGCACTGGGTGATACACTTGACAAGCATATCCTCCTGGAAAGTAGAGAACATGATTCTGGTAGCGAATTTCTTTTTTTTTCCGTGTCACTTTCATATCCATCATCTTGTTTCTCCAAATACTCCTCTGCAGTGATTTTTTTTTGAAGATTTTTTTAAGCGTAACTGTAAAGTCGTCGTACTTAGTCCAATAATTCAGGATGCTTCTCGCTGGCCCAAATTTTTTGATAAAATTTTTCGCAGAGCATTAGTTATTACTTTTTCATCGAAATCAGCCCTGTTGTTCTTTGCTTCATAGTTTTGAACCATCTGGAAACAACATTTTCCTATGATACATTTTTAATATACTATCTGGGGCCCCATCAAGATGGCCGAACCTGTCCCAACTGAATTTTTCGGTTTATAAAATTTGGCTCGGCTATAAGACCTAACCTATACATGAGACACAGACCCACAAGAAAACTATATACAATAACGTATTTAGAGCCAAATTTTTTAAACAAATAATATAATTAAAGATTACGATAGAACCAAAATTACAATAAAAACTTACCTTTTCACCACAAAAACACAATTCTCCTTGGTAATTTTTAAGCACACGTGCTAACTAGCTCAAATAATAATGACTGAAAACGTGCTTTTATCATCCTTTCCATATTGAAACATCGCGAATGTATGAAAAATTAAAATTTTAAATAGAATGGCTGAATGTGTCCCTTGGCCTCCCCTTCCAATAAACTGTTCCTCTAAAATTCCATTTCGTGCTCGTTAGGAAATGAGGATAAAGGGGGACAAGAGAAAACAGAGCACTTTATGTTATTTGTCACACATGAGAAATTGTAAAGAAATCGGTTGATCGATTTTCTGTCAGAACTAGATAAAAATCGCCCCGCTGGCCGTTAAATTCTTAACGGAACTTCTACGTTCGTAACTCGATTGTACTAATTACTACTACTTAAAACATTTTTAATAATATTCGGACAGAAAACGATAAAATTGTTGTCAAGTTGGATAAACCGTTTCAGGGAAACTAAACAGTCGTAAACAGACCCTCGAATCATCGTTTTTTTAGTCACCAAAATCCTTTAAATTGATATATCCAATTATTAAGTTATAAACAAAATATAAATATTTCTAAATATACATAAATAAAAAAATTAACTCAGTACAATTTAAGTTACTTTTGGAAAAAGCGACAACAACGAAACAAAGTTTTCTAAAAATCCCGAAAATAAAGAAGAACAAAAAATAATAATTCAACTATATAATTAATCGTTGGAAGGGTGGGAACCTTATTAGTGTTTTAAATGAAACTTACAGTTTCTAGATAATTCCACAATATATTTAAAAAATGTTAAATATTCTAAGAAATTGACAATTGTTTCCATATTAAATATCATCATCAGAATGATAGAAGTTACATTTCACTTAATTTAATGTCTACCTGATGTTTAACCTTCCAGGACTCGCGCCAGGTCTCACAGACCCAACGAATTTACTTCTACGTGTCATATGGTGGTGGGGCAATGCTCGATACTGGAATGCTCAGTAGCTTTCCATGTACAGTCGATATTTAACTTCGTGACGCGCTATATCAAAAAAGTCTTATTTGTGAGTGGTATTTGTCGATTCGATTAAGGTCTGTTAGACCCTGCGCGAGTAGTCGTGTTACTGTTGAAATTATGTCGCCGACTATAAAGGACCTATTTTAAAGGTAATATTTTTAATTGATTTGTAACCAGCTCTTATAATAAATATACTATTTTCTTGTCTTATGAAAAGGAACAGGCTTATCTTTTACGGCTTAATGCTGAAGTTCCTACACCTGAACACGACATAGATGATAATTTCAGTCTTTTTGAAGAGGATAAAATTGAAGAACCGCAGATTGATGAAGCAACTGATCTTGAAGAAGACCATCTTGAAAAAAGAAACGAAGACACAGATACTGAGCAAGAGGCGGAATCCGACGAAGAAAATCTTAGTCACCCAGTAAAAATTCCACGGATTGCAACATTTATTGGAAAGGATGGCAAAACAACCTGGAAAAAACGTCACTAAAAAAAATGTAAGAACACGAAAATGCAATATTGTGACTTCACTTCCTGGCGTTAGACCTTGTGCTAAGAATGCAAAGACTCCATTTGAATGTTGGAATTTATTTTTTTGTAATAATATATTGGAAATAACTGTACAAAATACGAATAAAATCATCCAGATGCAGAGATCTAGTTTTTCCCGACAAAGAGATGCTAAAGAAACCGATAAAATCGAAATAAAAGCCTTGTTAGGTCTACTATATTTAGCTGGAACTCTAAGAAGCACCCATTCAAATGTTGATGACCTATGGGAAAGGGATGGTACCGGCGTTGAAAAGTTTTGGCTGACGATGTCTAAAGAAAGATTTTTGTTTTTACTGAGATATTTGCGATTTGACGACAAACAGAGATGAAAGAAAAGCTGAAGATAAATTAGCCCGGATTAGAGAACTATTTGATATTTTTGTTGTTAATTGTAAGAAAAACTACACTCTTAGTCAATTTGCAACTATCGACGAATAGTTACCGGTCTTTAGGGAAAGGTGTCCATTTCGACAATACATCGGTAGTAAGCCCAACAAGTGCGGCATTAAAATTTTTGCCATGATGGATGCAAAAATGATGTATGTTCAAAATATGGAAGTTTATGTTGGTACACACACAACCTAAAGGACGCTATTCTGTTCCAAATGATGCATGTAATATTGTACTGCGACTTGTTTCTCCTATTTCCGGCACTGGTCGTAATGTAACCTGTGATAACTGTTTTACTTCATTTCCGCTTATAACGAGACTCTTGTCAGAGCATAACTTGACCTACGTTGGAACAGTACGAAAGAATAAGCGGGAGCTACCTTCTGAACTTGTAATTACAAAAAGTCGTCCTGATTTATCAAGTATTTTTGGTTATCAAGAAACCACCACAATTCTTTCGTATGTACCACGTAAAGGAAAGAACGTAATTATTGTTTCCAGCCTGCACCGCGATGGAACAATCGATCCAGATACCGGTGACAAAAATAAGCCAGAGATGATCACATTCTATTATGCAACCAAAGGTGGAGTGGATACTGTGGACAAACTTTGTGCCACATATAATGTAGCAAGAAACACGCAACGTTAGCCTATGGTAACTTTTTTCCATATAATGAATATCGCTGGTATCAATTGTCAAAGAATTTATGCTGCGAATAATAAAAAGTATTCCTGTGTAAGAAGAAAATTTCTAAAAGAACTGGCAAATATGCTAACAGAAGATCATCAAAGACGCAGAGCTCAACTGACAAATTTGCCAAGAGAAGTGAGAGAACGCAGACAGGAAGCAGCTGGAATACTAAATTTAAATCAAGAACAACCTTGTTTTCCCCCTGGCACTAGAAAGAGATGCTATTTTTGCAAGAAAGATAGTAAAACCAAATATTTTTGCCAAATGTGTAGAAAGTTTGTTTGTCTGACTCATGTTCAAATTTTGTGCCAATGATGTGTCAGAAAGTAAAAAAATGATAATATGTTATAAACAAGTATTCTGTTTTGTAAGAGTATAAGTATAATTTGTTTTGTATTTTTTTTATTATGTAGTTTCTATAAAATGAATTACTTTTGTGTTGTACATATTTTTTTATATTTAAAATGCCATTTTCCTTTTTTATATAAAAGAGGTTAAGCTTATACAAAAAAGTCTGCTGGACCCGGCGCGAGTACTCATGTATCAAAATAAAGCGCGAATCCTGGAAGGTTAATAACAATTTTTAGATAGACCAAGAAGTGACCTACCTTGTGATTGACTTAATATATGTTAATATTAAAATGAAGAAGATATAATATTACAAATACTAAAGCTTAGATATTATTAGCCCTATGGAGATATCCTGGATATCTTTCTTCCCAATTAAGATCAGTATAACTGTGCAACGATATAGAAATCCAGGAAAACTATATCTGCTGATCTTTACAATGATCACTTAAGAAGACAGTTTAAAAGTGGAGAACTCCCTAAATTTATCTGTTCATTGACGACTTCATATTGTGGGTTTCTTAAGTGCGTTCTAATTACCAATTTTTCAAGGAAATCCATTTCTTGTTTCTTATCACAAATATGTAGTACTTCTAGTCAGTGGCGGATTCAAGACATTGGAGGCCCTGGGCAAGGCTTTTCATATTAAACCTCCAAATCCAACAGGCAAATTAATTTGCGATTGACTTTCTTTGGATGTTTTAAAATCACAAGTTTGTAACTCATCCAGTTCAGAAATTAACTACTTTAAGAATAATATTTAGATTATTTTGATATGTAAAGTGAAAAAACGGGAAGAGCGGTTTTTCACTCTATGCGGGTGAAAATTTAACAACTCTTACTCTTAGAAGTGAAAAAGTGATTCTTTTCAATTTAGAATGTGAATTTGTAAAGTATTAACGCACAACGCATAATGAACTACAGAACTACAGTATATTGTATTATGTTCAATCAAATACAAATAAATCATATAACTTTATACCTAAACTCTAGACTTTTCTTGCTTTTTGAGCTGCAAACTCTTTAATCAGTTCATCAAAGTCCAAGTTATTAGAAAGTTCAGCCTTACCTACAAAACTTGCTAAACTAGACAATCCTGCGTCAGATCGTAAATAATCCTTTTTAAAATGCTAAAAGATCTGTCTCCAGACGCGTTTGAAGGCATCATACACAGTAAAATTCGCAGGGACGTGTCCAAGTTTGGGAAGAGTGTAGTTCATTGTTTGCCGCGAATAAGTTGTAGGAACTTCTTTCTGTGCTTTGTCTTTTCTTTTTCTCTTTTACTTTTATCTTCTTCAAAGAACCCAAGTCCTTCAACAAAGTCCTTGAAGTGTACATATTCTTCAGAAAAATCACTCCCAATGTTTGATTGGTAAAGGTTTGCTAATTCAGTTGCTTTTTCTCTTATTTCTTCGTTTGCCATTACACTTAAATTGTTCAAAAACTGGAATCTCTTAGTTAAGGTATCAATTACAACCAAGAAAGTATTAATCTTCATTTCCTCTTTTCCTCTAAACACAACTTCGGTATCACGCCCTTCTCTAACTTCATCAGCCATGTGTTTTCTTTTTGGCCATCTCTTTGTTTCCAGATCAATAGCATAAGTTTCTGTTCTTGACAACTCCACACTTTTTCTCTCATAAACGTCATAACTATCTCTCAGTCCTTCTACATATTTGTTCAAAGATTGGTACACATGACTAGTGACATTTAGGTCAGTAGTTATTTTTTGTAGAGTTTCACTGCTTCTGTTAAACCGTTCCAAAATATCGTACCACATGTTAAGCATGATAGCTATTTCTAACTTCGAAAACTCTTTGCAGAGTCTGTTTGCTTCTGCTCTTGTAAGATTTGTTTCATCTGGGTCATCGGCTATTTTTCTCAAAGCATATATATTTTTTGAAACAATTATCGAAAAGAAACCAAATTTTGTATTTTGGTACAAGAATTTATTATTAGCAGAGCGCTTTCGGTTCAATGATAAACCATAATCAGTGCCCCCTGTAAAAGTAAGAAAATTGATCTTACATTCTCGATATAAAATAAAAGGTTTAGAAGGGCCTAAAGCCAAATAGATACAATGCACTCTTATGGTCAGGGTGTACTCCAAATCCTCACAAATTAGAAGATACATAAAATGAATTGAAATATAGTGCTTGAAACACAGTCACTATTCAATTAAAATAATAATAAAAAGCACACACAACTCATTGTACAATGAATGAATCCCTAAAATAGGGGATAAAATATAACTCAATACATTATTTGTGAGTCAGCTGTTTGACATTTGACAACAATTGTAGAAGACAACTTATCTTCTACAGGTCTGGAGAAAATTCCACATCCTGAGCCCACATTTGATTTAAACCCATCTGTCAAGATGCAGATTGCGTCTTCTTCCGTTGGGTCTTGTTCGTTGTTTTTAAGGATTACCTTGTAGAGCCTGTGTAGAGCATATCGCGGTGGAATCGAGTCCGTATTGGCCTGCAGCAGTGGGACCTCCCTGAGGGCCTCATGCCACAAGTTACGTCCCAGTTTACCGGATCCTACATTAGGTTGTATACCGGTAGAGCGTAGACGTGTCATGGTCATCAAAACAACCTCCTTGATGTATATGTCAAGGGGAGTGAGACCGAGGATTACCTCCATAGCTCCAGTTGGTGTGGTTCTCATGCGTCCTGTAGTGTTGAGGCATGCTGTTCTTTGGATTTGATACAGTTGACGGACGACTTTCAGCTGGTTTGCTTAAGCTCCCCAGGCAATCGCGCCGTACGTTAGCATAGGTCTGATGATGGCAATGTAGATCCAGGCAGCAACCCTAGGGGACATTCCTCAGGTGCGGCCGATGGTTCTACGATGCAGCTCATAAGAAATATATGCTTTTTTAACTCTGTTTTCTAAGTGAGAGTTCCACGTTAACTTACTGTCAAAGGTGACCCCTAAATATTTCACCTCTGAAGAGAAATTAAGTTTGGTATCTAGGAGCTTTGGGGCTTGATGTTTTGCAAGCTTCCTTTTTTCGTGAAAAGAACCATCTCCGTCTTTTTTGGATTTATTGACAGCGAATAGTCTCTGCACCATTGTTCTATGATATTGAGGGCCTTTTGCATTAAAGAGCAGAGTGTCTTCTCGAATCTTCCTGTTAGCAGAATCACTAGGTCATCTGCGTATGCTATTGTGTAGAAGTTGCTTCCGTTGAGTTGGCTGACCAAGGAGTCTAAGACCATGTTCCACAGTAGTGGCGAGAGCACCCCTCCCTATGGACAACCTTTTACAACCAAGCCTCTGATGGTTACATCATCCACACTAATTTTTATCGCTCTTTTTGAGAGCATGTTACATATCCAGCCATTTATGGTTTGGGGGATATTTTTGTTGGAAAGTGCATTTGTTATTCTAAGAAAAGTGGTACTATCAAATGCTCCTTATATGTCTATGAATACACCCAGGGTGGACTCCTTATTTTCCATCGATCTCTTGATGCGGCCCGCTACGAGATGAAGAGCCGAATCGGTGGATTTCCCTGGAGCGTATGCATGTTGATTTGGATGCAGTGGATTTCGTGTTATCACCACATCTCTTATATATCGTTCGCACAGCCTCTCCAAAGTCTTCATTGAAAACGATGTGAGGCTAATGGATCGATATGCTTTTGGGATGGAATGGTCCATTCTTCCTGGTTTTGGTATGAACACGACTTTAACTTCTCTCCAACCTTTTGGAATATACCTCAGTGCTAGTGAGGATAAGAGGATTCCTACCAGGTGCGGCATTAGGTCATCCAGGCCCCACTGAAGTGGGGCTGGATAAATGCCGTCTGTTCCGGAGTATTTAAAGGGGGAGAAGCCTGAGATGGCCCACCTCAGTCTGTCCGAGTCGACGATCTGTCGTGATATACGCCAGTCGTCGTCCGTCAGGTGATGATTCTCCTCATCCTCCCAGGCTGCCGGATTTGTGATTTTGGAGCCCGGGAAGTGAGTTGACATCGGTAATTGAAGGCTTTCTTTTTAGGTTGGTAGTTTTTGTGCCATCCTCTCTGGTTAATATACCGATATGACGGTGGGGATCTTTTGAGAGGGCTTTTTGGAGTCTAGCTGCTTGGGGGAAAACCTAGATTTCCTCGCAATAGATTCTCCATGCTTCTCTTTGTTTTTGTCTAATGACTTCTTTATACTCCTTGAGTTGAGACTTGTATAAGTTCCAATCCTCATCGAGTCTGGTTCTTTTAGCTTCTCCTCGCCGCCCCCCTGAGCTGGTCAATCTCATGGCACCACCACGGAGTGGAGGATCCATCAATATCGACCCGCCTGAGTGGGCAAGACATCTTATAGACATCAATTATGGAGTTTTGGATGGTTTTAGAATAAATTTCCAAATCTCCTTTATTGTTGGGCAGCACATCCTCGACTCCTCGCAGATGCCCTTTCAAACAGTGGACATATTTTGTCCTATCCGTTTTCCTGGGGTCATTGTAGAGGTTGTGGGTAGGTCTTAAAATTCCTAGGGACATATATGGCCGCCCTAGGTTGCGGATTGCTTGGGAAGTTGAAAATTAAACCTTTTGGATTATTTAGACCCATGGTTTTAGTTTGTCTTATCCAGGGTTCTTGGATAAGTGCTATTGTATCCTGTATCACATCCAAGTGGCGGTATAAAGTTGCCGAAGCCACTTTTTTGTGTTGAAGGTTACACTGAATAAATCTTACCTTTTCATTGTCCATCTCTGCTTGATGGTGGTAAGATGGTTTATGATTACTTTTTAGGCCATCTCCACTTCCTCACTTGGAGGTGGGTTGACGTCGCCTGTATCTTGGCTTAGAGCTGTTAGCTCCTCCAGGAGACTGACGGTCGCCATCTTGGAGGATGCCTCGACAGTCTCCGCAGTAACAACAGCTCCTTGGGGTTCCTCGATGTGAGGTGGGGATCCGTACTCGATCTCCTCCATTCCGGGTCAGATTTCTTTGTTTTTACAATAAATGAGGTGAACGCGTAGCTCATCCTCATTGATCGTTTTTTTAAGGACTCCCATTTCCTCGTCTCTTATACCAAAGACGGAATGTTGTCCTTTGGAATTAACCTTCGCTTCGTGGTGGAAGGAAAACCATGCATCCACCCGAAGGTCTGGGTTTTGCTTGTCCAGCCGGCGCAGCAGATCCTCTTCTTCACACAGGTCAGCGTCGTTATCGCAGGTGACTCTGATTATTTCGCCAGAGTGCGACCATGACCTAAAGGTAGGTGTATTTTTCTGACTGCCGGAGGCGGACATAAGGGTTTTGTCCAAAGCCTCCATCAGTTGTCTTTTGACAAGGTCTCCATTATCGGTAGTTATTTTACCGTATGGATCGGCCTTGTCTATGATAGCTACCCGTAGATGACTGGTAGCTGCTTCGCTATAGCTTTTTGTAATTGCGTCCATCCGTATCCTTTTTCCTCGGATAGAGTTTTCCTCCGAGGTATTGGAGCGGATGCGCTTCTTTTCGTGGGAGGTGGCGTTCCGGGCCTCTTTTGGAGGAGGAACTGTCATCGCTGCCCTTGTATTTTAAGCTGCTGGTGCCAGGTTTAGATGGGGAGAGGCGAGTGGCGCTGGTGGTGTCTGTAGAGACTCTAGCCTGCTGCCTCGCTTTCCTCCTTCTCTTTGCCTCAGCACCGCAGACTCTTTTACCTTGACGGTGCTTTTGATTTGGAGGTATGCGTTCTCGCTTATCCTCCGGTTTTGTTTTTTTTTGTTTTTTTCTGTATCCATTTTGAATCCCACGAGTCGCTAGGGAAAGGTTTGTCATTCCTGACAGAGCCCTGCATGCCAGGAAAAGGCTATATGCAAGGGGGTGTCGCCTGGTACCCCCAGGGGGACGTTCACGGTCGCATACCCTGCGGCCATTCAGCCATCGGCACGTTCCTTACACCTTAGCTTGGGTTTCGTTGGAGTGCCATTTGGTTGGTCAACACTGCTGTCACTGATGATCAACAGTGCTAACGTATCCGGCGCTGCCACGAGGAGGCAGACACTTGATGGTTTCATTTCTCCATAGGACTGCAGGAAGCTACCCACAAGCAGACAAGCAAGCGCATGCAAGCAAATAAGCAAACCAACTACAAAGCAATGGCCAACTTACAACCAAATCCGCGCAGCTCATTAGTCCATTGAAATGTTACATTACGTTACGTTACATATATTATACGTATGTATTAATAATTTGCACTAATTGCACTCTAAAATCTTAACTATTGACTAAATTAAAAACTGTTTTGAATTAAAGTTGTTCCTCAAAATACGATCTACAAAAATGGTCTTGCCTAGTCTGCCTAGTGGTAAATCCGCCACTGCTTCTAGTTCTGTGTTAGGTGTCAATGAATGAGTGATGTCAAGTAGATGTTTTTCTTGGTGGGATTCATCTGGTGGTTTCAATCTGTATGCTCGTAAGTGTTCACTGTATCGGATTTCAAAATTTCTAAGGATCTGACCCAAATAGACAGCATTACATTCTGAACATTTGATTTTATATATGCCAGATTTCTTTAATGCTGATATTTTTGATTTTACGTCTAACAATTTTGTACTTACGTTATTTTCAATTTTAAAATAAACTCTTGCACTTGTTGCTAAAGATATTATCTTTGAAATATAATTAGAAATATTTCCTGCATAAGTGATGGTTTTATAACTTTATATTTCTTTAGTTTGTTTAGGAAATATTAGTTGTAATACCACTTTTTCCTCTTTTTTCTTAATTAGTTTAATTATCATATGTAATGAACAACCGTTAGGTGTTACTATTTGTTTATTTGTATAAATCTCTCTATCGAAATTACATTTGTTCATATGAACTGAAAATGCTCTATGAATCATTGAATTATACGCTGCTAATTTGTGTGATATAGGGTGATTGGAACTATATGGAATAGTCACATCAGTGTGTGTTGGTTTTCTGTAAATTAAATAATCAAGTACATTATTAACTCTTAGAATTTTTAAATCAAAAAAATTGAGCTATTTTCTTCAACTTCTAATGTAAATTTTATTGTTGGGTGTAAACTATTAATGTGGTTGAAAAATATAACTAATTATCCTTCACTACCTATAAAACAAGCTAATATGTCATCTACATATCTATACCAAAATAAAACACTTTTTGAAATATAACTTACAAAGATTTTTATTTCTAAACTGTTCATAAAAATGTTTGCCAACATTGGTGATATAGGGCTTCCCATTGGTGAAATAATTCTGATTAATACATACCTCAAATAAATTAAGTATATCTGAAATTATTCCTGTAATCACATTTTTATCTTCTAGTTAATTTTCTTACAAGTATTAGACATTCTTTAGGAGGAATTTTAGTGAACATATTGGTAACATCAAATGAAATTAGTTTAGAGTTATCTTGCAAGTTGAATGTTTTAAATTCTTCGATAATTTCTATTGAATTTTTAATTGAGTATTTAGATGTATATCCGTAACTATTCAGTAAATTGTTAAGTTTTTTTGCTAATATATTATTGGGAGTATTAACATAAGAAACTATAGGTCTAATTGATTTCGTTATTTTACATCTTAATATATGTTACCTATATATTATAGAATATGGTAGATTTTTATGTATAGAACAAACAAAACAGCTCAGAGACAGAATATGTATACATTTATATAACATACTTAATTCATATATGCTTAGATTAATATAAAATAATGTAATAATTCTCAATGAGGTTTTTAAAATTTGGTTGGTTCTCCGAAGAAAGTGCCATTTCACACCTACATAAATCTCACCTTGAAGCAAAAATGGAATCTCTAAAAGAAAAGTGAGTAATAATTCAAAGTGAAATATGAAAATTATTCCAGTGGCCATATAGTCAAGGCGCGAAGATGCTTAAAAATTCTACAAAGGAAATATCTTCATTTGATTTTCGTTATGATAAATAACAACATATCACATCTGTTTCCAGTCCGGCAAAAATGCATTATAACTGTAATGTTTTTCCTATTTATGTGTTTTACGGCTGATGTTCTACCAGTCTTCCCTCCCTTTGGTACAAATAGATCTCGATACTGCAAGAGAAATTCTCTTTTTCTCAGATCGATTTAAGGACTGACCAGCTACGGATAACATCTGTACGAATCTGGCATTAGAATTGTCAGTGGTCGTTGTTTGACGAACTATAGACGTCACTGGTATGCAGGATCCAATCCTGGTTTCCTTCTTGATGGTAACTGGGTAATCATCCACGTTTATCACACGTACTGGGATCTCTTTCGCTGAAGTAACCAATCCTTTTCCAATTAGTACTCCTTTGCCAACCTCTTCGTCGTGGTTCCTTGGCTCCATCATAACCGGTGTACCTTCCTCCATGATTCACTGTAGCCGTGCTACTATTATGGTTTCCCTTCGTGCAGGTAGAACGGTACCTTCCTGTACATCTACCAACACAAGGAATACCTCCTCGGAACCCACTTTAATGGTTCGGTTTCTAAAGTCTAATTGGAAACCATGTACATTCATTACGTCCATTCCCAGAATCACGTCTTCTTCAATATAAGCTACGATTACTGTATGCGTGCACGTTTCTGCGCCAATTTCCAATTGGATTTGTGTCTCACCGTGAACGTTGGCACTCTCACCTGTCCGCAGTCGCAGTTTCGTTGGTAAGAGCTTCTTCTTGGAGTTTATTATTTCTGGTCGTATAATGGTTCTAGTTGCTCCAGTGTCTACTAGCAGAGTATATTTCTTGTCATTTACTTCGCCATCTACATATACACTATCGTTGCGACACCTGAGCGAAGCTATCAGTATGAGAGGGTCTTTGGAAGGATCATGGTTTGGTACTGCCCCCTCGTAGCCGACCCGTTCTAGTTTTCCTGTGACTGGGGTTTTTGGTTTGCAGGAGTCTTGGGGCGCTTACATGAACTACGTACATGCCCTAGCTCGACACAATTCCAGCATCTGATCTTTCTCGACTTCTTGTTCATCATAATTTTTATTAAACTGACGAACTGGTCAAATCTGTCTTCGTCACCTTCTTCTTGGATGGTTCTAATTTTGTTATATCCTGAAGCCTTCGTTTCTACTTCATATTCAAGAGCAGCTGTCAATGCTTCGATTAATGTTTTCGGGTGGACTAAATGATGCGTTCTCTGCATATCGGGGTCACGTAAGCCATCAATAAAGGCCTGGATAGCCAGACATTCCATCATGTTCTCTGGTGCTGACGGATAAGCAAATCGAACGAGTCGGGCAATATCCACTTCATACTCTTGAAGGGCTTCGTCACGTTTTTGCCTTCGGTTCTTCAGCTGGGATTGGTACAAATGTTGTAGATGTTCATGACCATATCGCATGTTCAACCTCTTCTTCAGCTGCTCGAAGTCATCCGTTTCTTCCAAAGGTATCGTCTGAAGTACATCCAAGGCATCTCCCCGAAGCGCTATAGTTAGGTTCACTGCTTTCTCCTTATCGGACCAATTATTCACTCTAGCGGCTGCTTCGAACTGTTTCACATAATTGGTCCACGATATTTTTCCATCGAAAGTTGGGAACTTGACTCGCGTAAAACTGCCAATGTCTTCAAACTTAGGGTGTGTTTCTGTCTTGCAAGGTTGCGTTTGCTCGGTCTTCTTTTCTTCCACTGGCGTGTCTTGAGTTCTTATATCTGTCATCTTTCTTTCTAACTCCTTGATTTTCTCGTCCATCGTTGACATCTTATTCTCGATTTCAGATTTTAGAGACGAAATTTCATTTTCAACGTCAGCGGCAGTGTCCATATTAGCAGATATGCCGTTCTTCATAGCAGAAATATATCTTTTCATATTCGTTGAAATCTTCTCTTCCATAGCAGAAATATCGTTTTTCATAGATGAAATATACTTTTTCACATTTGTTAAAGTTGAAAAAATTAAAAATTACTATTGGACTGTATTTCTAATAGTTAACCAATATATATCACATCATCACCGCATATGAAGAAAAGATAATGTATAAGGCTCCTACCGGGTGAAGCTGTCTTGCCGTCTGTATCCAGGCGCCTGAGATGGTTGAAGATATGTTTTTGGTACACCTTTTTGATCGAATTTCGTCCGAACAATTTCACCGGCTTGTATCGAAAAATAATGTTTACCGTGCGAAGGTTTACGAAGTACGGCTGTCTGGGCATGTCGACGGTTTATCAACCATGCCCCAATGATGTGTTTAGCGGCAAAATTTAAATACAAGGGATTCCTTAACAACCTTCGTTAAAAGTTTCTCTTCCATGGCAGAAATACCGTTCTTCATAGATGAAATATCGTTTTTCAACGCCCCATCTTTAAAGTACCTTGTATCTCATCGGCTTGTAGCGCTTAAAGTGGTTGTTTATGGTTAGAGTGAAAAAAGTAAAGAAGCGTTAAAAAAAGTGCCATAACGTTAACTTTATTTCACGCTTTCCATAAGATAACACAATGAAACTGGGCATCGAGGATGGACTTCTAAGATACTTGGCTGGGCATATATTTATAATTCACCAAAGGAGCTTAATTAAAATATCCCAAATTTTTATTTGCATTTTATTTTTTTATATAGGGCTGTAGAAAAAATAATGTATGCAACATGTGCATAAAGTGTCTTTTTTCACTCATGGAATTGTTAACTTTTTCCATTCGTAAAAAAAGTACCACTTTATGCACTTGTTGCATAAATTACTATTTTCACATTCGTTGAAAGTTTCTCTTTCATGGCAGAAATATTCTCGTCCATGTTCTCTTCCATGGCAGAAATGTTCTCGTCCATATTAGCAGACATATTAGCAGAAATTGACGAGATTAAGGTGGAAGCTTCGTCATTAAATAAAACTGTTACTGGATCAAAGCCATCATTTTCCAGTGCCATTTTAAGTCGTATTACTAATTCACTTTTGTTACCAGACGTTTCCAACTCACGATCTTCCAATTCTGCTCTTAACTCAGTCACTTTCAGGTCACATAGTCGCTTGGCCATTTTTACGTAGTAATTTATTTATATTACTCCACACCTGACACCAATGTAATGATTTTCTCATTTATTTAAACGTTTTTATTACGGGTGGGATAAATTCATACACACTTAATTTATTCATTCACAATACTATTCACTAATTATATACAAAGTATATTCACTTAAACTAATTCATATAAACACTTCACTATTTAGACGATTTACTTGTTCGCTGTTTATATCACGAGATCACTTTATCAACTAAAATAACTCTCCCTAGTCGGTCCTTTATATATTAGTGCCTTTTTCACTAGATAATTCTAGATTACGGCTTACACAAAAACAATTGGCTCTCTGGCATTTTCTAGATAAGACTGGTCACAAAAACAATGTCTAGAGTTAGTCACAATCGTAAACAGTTTTAAGAAATCCCTGCGCATTCGCCATAGTTTTAACTTTCATATATGGCTTAGACAGAGTCGGATTCAGGGTCTACACTAGTGCGCTATTTCGTAACATTACTTTTCCGCCAACCATATCTACAATTCGAGAAAAGTATTGGATAGCCCCAAAAAAGTTGGAAATTTAGATTTTATTTGAGTTATTTTTTCGTTGTTCAGCACGCACAACACGAAAAAAAATCTAGTCTGTATGTCGTTGTTGCCGTCGGCCACTTTTCGTAATATGTCTTGCTTGTTAGCACGATACAGCATCCGGAGTGCACCAAGTCACACATTTTATGATGGAATACTGTTCAGGACATCTGCACCCTATTAATTTTCAGCTCACCAGTGCCAGTTCAACGGATGCTATGTTACCACATTTATGGAGAAATTTTGGTTTGTTAGCACAATACAGTCTCTAATTACATAAGAAGAAAGAGCTGACACCATGTAAATAAAACGATGACTCTTTGTAAAATAGGAAGATTATAAAAACTTTGTATCATCTAAAAATTCATTTTTTGTTCAACCGTTGTATAATGAAGATGTAATTATAAGTGTAAAATTTCTTTTCAAAACCCAACTTCGTATAACCGATCACAAAACTTTTGGACTTAGTGGCAACGAGAGCAGAGAATCACGAAAAAAGGAACAGGAGAGCAGAGCGATCGAGTTTATGAACAATCTGTAAGTGCCTTTTCCTCTTTTACTTTTTCCAAATCCCTATTTATAAGGATTTTGGCAAATATAGTTAAGTTCTGTTCTGTATAAATATATAAATAAATAACGAAAATAATATAGATAATCAAGTTAGAAATAATTCAAAAATATTAACTCAATGTTCAAATATTAGATGAAACATGCCAGAAATGAACTGGGGTCTTTTAAAATCTAAAATTGACAACATTAAACCTTATGATGGCAACAGTAACAAACTAAATAAATTTTTGATAAGATGCGAAGACCTTATCAATCTTTATAGACAATTTAATGATGCGCAATTTTCAAAACACATTTTTCAAATAATTCAAGAAAAACTTATAGATAGAGCTGACATATTAGTAGGTAATCATGCTGAGTTGATAGATTGGCCTAAATTAAAAGAGGCTCGTATACAATGTTTTGCGGATCGTCGAAATATTGATTGTTTAGTCCAGGAACTACAAGGATGAGACCGTTTAGGAACGAACAACTGATAAACTTTGGTAGCCGAATCCAATTGTTAAGCAGTAGTATTGCACAAAAAATTAGTAATAATCCTAACCTTAATAATGTGGAGGAAATTTGCCAAATAAACCATTACGATAAAACTACACTTAGCACCTTTATCGCTGGTTGTAGTGGTACCTTGAGGAATAACTTATATCTTAAAAATGCGGCTTCACTGAAAGATGCAACGGCCTATGTAAACGAGTTCGAAAATTTAGAAAAATTACGGTAATCTAAACGATAATAACAGAATAACGACTTCTAAATTTAATAACAATAATAATCGACAATTGTACTCACAACCAAGATTATATCCTCATAATCGAATGCAACCCACTTACCAACAACCCCATTATTTATCGCAGTCAAATTTTATGAATAATAATGTATTCGACAATAACAAACTAACTAATCAATTCCCTGAACAACCTATTAATATTCAACCTAGACAAATTCTTCCCATACAATACCCTACAAACAGACATGTATTTGGACCCCCACAAAACGTTTTTAGACCGAATGAAAAATCCACGAATCAACTTTCTAAACCAACACCATCCATGTTGTCGCAAAGACAAAGATGGCAAAATCATAACAATTATAATCAAAATCATCTATTTAGAAATAATAGACCAAAACCCAAATTTAGCTTCTGAAGAACTATTTACAAACGATTACAATCAATCAGATCCATACACAGATGAACAATATTATTACCAAAATTACGATACTCTTAATAGTGACGATAATAATCCCGATTTAGACCTAAATGATAAAAATCAAAATGAAAATTTTATAGAAACGGGTCTACAGCCAGAACCAGGTGATAAATAATCCTTCACGGCGCTGACAAAACATGAAATTAAAACAACAAACGAAACTTCTATACATTCATACAGTCATATAGATACCCCTACATACACACAAAAGAAATAAATAAACAAATAGATGAAATATTAGATAAAGATATAATTCGACCCTCAACATCACCACGTCATCTGGCGTCTGAATAGCCAACAAGAAAGAAGATCAATCGGGATAACAATATTGATTAGTTATCGATTATCGTAAACTGAACGAAAAAATAATTCCTGATCGATATCCGATACCAAATATCAATTCAATCCTCGATAAACTTGGAATATCAAATTATTTTTCTTGGGCCAGTTTTCATCAGACTCAAATGGAAGGAATTTCTATACCAAAAACACAGTTCACGGTTCTTACGAATGTTATTTGGACTAAAAAACGCACCAACTACATTTCAACGCGTTATGGATGAAGTTTTAAAAGACCTCCAAAATAATGTCTGTATGGTCTATATGGACGATATCATTATATTTAGCAGAGGACTTCAAGAAAATTTTCAAAATTTAAAACTAGTTTTCACAAAATTACGCGAGGCAAGACTAAATATTAAACTGGATAAATCAGACTTCTTACGAAAAGAAGTAGAGTTTCTAGGACACATAGTAACATCAGAGGGAATAAAACCCAATCCAATAAACATTTGCGATTAAAAAGTTTACCATACCAAAAACACAAAATGATATAAAATCATTTCTAGGAGTATTAGCGTATTCTCGTAAATTCATAAAAAATGTATTAAAAATTACAAAACCTATGACTAAATGTTTAAAGGAAAAAGTAGTTCACACAAAATATCTCATAGATTGTTTTGAAACATGTAAAAATGTATTTACATCTGAACTAGTTTTAATTTACCCAGATTTTGACAAAAAATTTGAATTGACAGATAGATTCGATTACGCGATAGGCGCAGTTCTATCGCAAAATAACCACCATATATGTTATGTTTCACGAACCCTAAATTCAGCTGGAATAAACTATTCAACAATTCAGAAAGAACTTCTCGCAATAGTCTGGAGTTGCGAATAGGGATGATATAGTGGCCACCCTAAGGTTCAAAAATCTTCTGATTGAAATAAAGAGCAATATGATGATGAAATAAAGTATCCAATATTATTATTATAGTCATATTAAAAAAGTTACAGCCTCAATTTGAAATTTTTCATATTTACAAATTATTTTGCAAAATATGTGCAAATGGCCACTTCACCCCACACAGCGGGGCAAAGTGGCCACCTATATTTTGGGGCATAGTGACCACGATAAAATGTATTGTAAAACAGTTCAACAGTACTTTAGCATTCATTAGTTCATTACACATACGTAAATATACAGCTTAAGAACATAGTTTACCTGTAAACACATCGTCGTCTTCATCGCAGCCACCACATTCTTCATGGGCCCTTCTTTTGCATCTTGAGCAGCATATCCAGCCCTCCCCTTTTTTGAATTTTGAGAGGAAGCTTGAGTAGTAGAGACACTCTACACCTTCTTGCGCATCATCGTCGCTGCTACTTGTGTCATATTTAACAGGAATTCTTGATTTCTTTGTCTCAACCTTGTTTTTAGCCTTCTTACTACCAAAAACTTGTTTCTTAACTGCTGCTGGTTCTTGAGATTCCTTTGCTATTTCTAGCTCATCTTTATAAGGAATGTCTGTAATTATTGCGCCTCTTTTTCTACCATTTCTCTGAGTTACCGTTTTACATTTTGGAATCGGAACGATCTCTTTTGAACTGACGAGTAAACTTGAACAGCTTGGTCCACTATTTTGGATAATAATTTTGCTTTCATGAACAGGTTGTTTGTTAGTTTGAGAAGATGAGGGAACTGGATCGCCTACATCATTCGTTTAGATGCCTTCATCAATGAAATTTCTGTTTTCCGCATGATCTGCCCTAACTGCAACATCTCTATCAGTATCTCCAGCCGCAGCAAAATCTGCATCAATGAACACATTATTAGCTTCTGTAGGCACTGCTACTCGAATATATGCAGTAACATACAATTTCCAAAAAAAATGTGATACGGTTCTTCCTGGATTATTCTTAGGATATTTTTCAATCTCTAGAACATAAAACGTATTCGAGTGCCCGATAAATGCCACATCAAGCGCCTGTAATTTGTGACTGAAATGGGGCGGTAGACACAAGACAGTCATGAAATTATCACGTGCCATATTGATGAAATCTAGGTTTTTTGTATGCGGAACATGCCCATCTAGTTAACAAGCAAGGGCCTTTGGCTGTAGGCTTCGCATGCTTCAGAAAATGTTCAAATCATTTAGTGAAAATTTCCAGATGCATTTAGCCTGATTTATGACAGGCAAATCCAGTCCCAGGTGGAGCCCCGTCCATTAACTCTTACTTCATTCTCACTCTAGGAAAAATTATCATTGGGGGAATGAATGAACCACCAGCAGACATGCAAACGAAAATTGCTGATAAAACTCCTTATTCTGCAGATATGAGGCTACCTACTTGTTTCCGACGTTTTCGTGCAAAAATTTTACTTGATTTAGACCTTACAGTTAAAAGTCCCATCTCATCTACATTAAAAATTCTTATGGCATTGTGTGGGAACCGATCAAGGCAATTATCTAAGAAACCAAAAAACTTGTCAACGCTGGACTTATTGAAGGCTCTAGCTCGGGCCGCACTAGTGGCTTCAGGTGTGCGAAGGCTAAGTTCCGGATGTCTGTCACGAAACCCCTTTAACCAGTCTTCCCCAGCAAGCTCGGTTTGTCTGTTGAAAGTATGCTTCAAGCAATTTTTTTCATCTAATTGAGATGCAAGCGATCTAACGTTTTTTTTAGTGAGGCCATAAAAACGAGTTTCCAGTTCCTGGATATGTTGGACAATTTCTACTTCTTGGTTCAAAGTAAAAACTGGGCGGATAGCACCTAAGACTTTAATATTCCCTTTAGCATCTCTATTTTTATTTAGGACTCTTCTTTTGAGAGTCTTTCGCGGAACATTAAAAGTTTTACTGGCTGTTTGGAATGGCATATGCTGTTCCTTTCCGGCTTTTATTGCTTGTGCCATGGCTTTATAATCCCATGACATGACCCTTGGTGTGACGTTTTTGTGTACTTTCTTGGCATTTTCTGAAAAGAAAGTTTCAAGTTTACACTCAATACAAAATGAGATGGGTTAAATTGGCCACTCCAAAATTTACACGGGGTATAATGGACACTTGGTGGACACTTTACCCCATCTTACATATCATGAGAAATGTGATGACCTACATAATGTTGTTCGCATATTCATCAATTATATTACATGAATACATACCTTATACCATATGTTAAGGCTCTGCAAAAAAGTAGCCCTCTAACACTTATCAATTTTGTTGTACAGCTAATTGAACTCAACCTCAACACTACATTAACCTCGTGCAAAAACACAATTATGCAGATCCCATCTGATCTGTAGATCTTATGGTTCCCTATTGGTATTACAGTTTGCTGTAATGACGCCCGTGATAGTTCAGCGCTTTACCGCACAGGTGACGCTGGTAGGACAAAGAAAAATAACTTGTGACCAGTTTACCTAGGATGGCCACTATTCCTACATCTCCCCTACTTTCGCCCATATCTTTACGGCCGGAAGTTTACAATATATTGTGACCAAAAACCAATATAATGACTTTTTTCCACAAAAGACCAAAATTCTCTGCTCGTAAGGTGGAGACTAAAATTAGAAGAATTTGATTATGTAATTAAATATAAAAAAAGTTCGTCAAATTTAGCAGCAGACGCTTTGAGTTGAAATCCATGTGTAGAACCAAACGATATCGATAACGAATCTATAATAAATAACGCAGGAGACGCAGATGAAATAATAGAAAATTTCCTAAGAAATCCTGATAAAATACCTCCAGTCAGTAGCCCTGACCTGGAAGATATACTAGACATTGTAGAGCCGACTAAAAGCCAAAATCAAAAAATCAACGGTATTTCAGATATACAAATAGAACCAGATAAATCTCAAGACTCTGACTCCGATTCTGACTTTGAAACTGAACATACATCTGCAGAAAATCCTATTTTTCCCATACCAATTACTGAAAGAATATCAAACACGTACAAAAATCAAATATTCATAACAATGGGAGATATAAAATCTACCCAAACTAGAATTTTAAAATTTTTTGACAATACTAGATTATATGTTACACTACATTCAAAAATTTCACAAATTGATATAATAAATTTCGTAAAAGAATATATCGCCCCAAACAAAAAATATGCTATTTTTTCCAACACCCTGAGCTACCTAGAACTTTCACGACTACTATGCAATCATATTTTAAAAACTCTGCTTTCAAAATAATTCAAAGTAATACCGTATTAGAAGATATTCACACTAGAGACGCTCAAAAAGAAAAACTCGAATTTTACCACGTAACAAAAACTTGCCACCGTGGTATAAATGAAACGGGAGGCACTTACTAAACTATTTTACTGGCCAAAAATGTCGGACGATATCGAAAGTTATATAAATAACTGCGAAATCTGTCAGAAAAATAAATACAATCGAAATCCACCTATTGTAAAATTCAATCTGACACAAACTTGTTCACGTCCTTTTCAACACATTCATATTGACTGTTTTCAAATTTCAGGAAACACTTATTTAACTATAATAGATACCTTTTCTCGATATGGCCAAGCTTACCCTCTACCCGCTGTAAACGGAATGTCTATAGTAGAATGCCTTTTTAATTATATTACTCACCACGGTCTATCCACAAAAGTAACAGCTGATTCGGGTACAGAATTTAAAAATAACGATCTTGAAAATTTTTGCGAGCTTCACAGAATAGAACTTCACTATACTACTGCTAGAAACAGTAATTCAAACAGTCCTGTCGAAAGATTTCATTCTACCCTAATCGAACATGTGCGTTGTTTAAGGGAACAAAATGGAAATCTCACCTCAGACCAATTATTAATACGGACTATACTCGGATATAACAACTCAATTCATAGTGTTACTAAACATACACCATTCGAAGTAATAAAAGGACATATAAACGAGATCAACCCTTTTGACCTTAATGATCATGTAATAGTTTCAGATTACGTACAAACTCACAAACAAGTGGCCAAACGACTTCACGAAAATATAAAAGAAACTAACAAAACAACAAAAGAAAAAATTATTAGTAACAGGAACGAAGAGCGCACAGATCCCCTTGACTATAAAAACGAAAAAGTAGCTTACATTCGTACTAAAACCAGAAATAAAAAACGTCCCAAATTCGAAAAACGTAAAGTACTAGCTCAAACAAAAATGAAAATAATAACAGATAAAAATATATATTATAAAGTGCCAGAAAACAAAAAACTAACAAAAAACAATTTTTTCGGGAAAATGGGGCAGATGAAAATAAGATTCCTGATACTTCTGGTAATACAAATAAATTACACGAGTAGTACTACAGGAGATATAGACCCGACGACTATGAATAATCCTTTATTACCAATACAATTAGGAGACGCACGTCTTATATATAGTAAACATACACCTTAATGCATTATTTGAATTTAGATCCTATTATTAATCAGTTCTTTAGCATTGAAAAACATTTCTTCATTATAAAAAATAACTTAGTTACAAAATACGTAACTAATGAAATCTCATACCATACCTTGTATCAAGATATGTTATTAAGACCAGAATTTCTCATAAAAATTACAAGAACGAAACTAGATAACTTACAATCTCGTATTCGTAATAAAAGAAGTTTCTTCAAGGGGATCAGACAACTACAGAAATGGTTGTTTGGTACACGTGACGCTGACGACGGTAATAGGATAACGCAATAAAAATTCTTGAAGCCAACCAACAGAACATGTTTACGAAAATAAATTTACAACGTTCACTTTCAAACAATCTAATAAAAAATGACAACACAACAATTCGCATATTATCAAAAAATCCAGAAAATTCTCTATGAAAATTTCAGATGAGTATACAAAAATCAATAACTGAATCACATGAGTACTTTACCTTTTCAGGAATTATTTCCCATATAAATTTGAGGTGCCGAAATATTTTTAGATAATTTAGAAGATTCCATAGCTTTTGCAAAACCCAACACACTTCATCCTGCTATTATTTCTAGTTAAGAGTTACTAAACACTTTAGCATACTTAAAAAACATTTACCCAGACAAGCAAATTATGAAATTTAGAAACATATTAACATACTACCAATTTTTAGGCACACAAGTCACATTTGAAACTAATAAATTAATTTTTGCAATACATACGAGTATACCAATTATCTAAGCTGAAATTTTTAAGTTAGGGTAATTCGAGGATAGATCGTCCAGCTTGTGAAATTTCATTTTAATATTTTTTATACGTCGAATTAGAATTGCCATTTCTTTTCAGGGATTAACTTTATTCTGTTAGAAACATGTATTGAGTAACAAAAGTGAATACAAAAATAAAACTTACAATTTATGAAAAAAATTAAAATAGTTCACCAATGCCATCTCCCCCACAGAGCTGAGGTGAGACGGCGCAAATAGAAAAAAAAGTATTTTCGCCAAACAGTCACTTTGTTTCGCACATAAAAACACCACATTCGTGACAAAAGTTAACAAACTTGGTGCAGGAATCGTGAAACCATTTGGAACCATTTAACCCAGTCAGATTTTCTGGTTTGGGAAGACACCTCATCACAACCAGTACAAGATTCGTCACCATCGTCCATATCATCTGAAGAGTCATCCAATGTCGGTGCTTCTAAATCCTCGTCCAAAGATGAAGTTGGAAGCTTTGTTATAGGTTTTCTTTTGATTAATTTTGATTTCTTCAAAACTGGTTCTTTTTTATTAACCTTCATGAGACGGACATCAAAATTTTACGAAAAGGACTAACTGGGGTCCGAGAAGACCCCATGCGTAAAATTGCAGAAATGCTGTATTTTTCTTTAAATTAAATATATAGAAAAAAAGTTTTATTAAAGTTTTACTATTAACCATTTATTAGTCAAAAATCATCACGAAAAAATACAAAATACCCTAATCACTAATACTACTACTAGCTACATATCATTTTAACATTTTTTACAAACTATCTCCTATTTTGAATTTTCTAGGAACACAAAGTTATTACACCTAATACATATTTTTCTGGATTTTCTGTCTTTTCCTCTTTGACACATATGCCAGCGCCCCCTGGTAATGTTTTGTTGTTCAACTCCATGTTCTGTTGCATCCAGTAGTTCGGGAAAAACGTCTGTCATATGCCGTTTTCTATTCGTCTGAATGTATTTATTATTATATCGCCGGAAAACAATTTTCTTTATGAGTTCTTTTCCTAGTCCCAAAATATACATTTTACGTTTATCCAAACTGTTTTTTCGCCAATCCGGGTTTTGCAGTAACCACAATTTATAAGCATTTATTTCTGCGATATCTATAAGATGCGAAAATAGTGCCATTCGCCAGCGGTTTGACTTTCTCTGCACTGTATATTCTTTGGCCAACTTATCTGATCGACACTTCAGCACCTTTTGATTTGTTGTGATGAAGAATAATTTCTGGTTTATAGTGCTGTTCTTCTCCAGCTCCTTTACTATCAGTATGCTCACTTGAAAGTAAGATGACAGCATGTTTTTGTTTTGGAACATAGGGTACTAGCGTTCTTTGATTTCTAAAAGCAAACATACTTGAAAACTGTTTCTTGTACGATGCCGGTAGAAGTTCCCTGGGAATAAATGTTTTATTTTTCCGGAGGGTTCCACATAAAGTAACATTTTTTTTTCCACAACTTGTCAGCAAGTTCTAAACGTGTAAAAAAGTTATCGGTCGTTATTCCAAATCCGCCTTCCAAATGGTCTGTCAAATCTAGGACAACCCTTTGACCTTGACCCTTTTCCGCTTTGTTACCTTGTTTTACTAAAAATTAATAGATACATAGGAATATGAAGTCTGCCTATATTGTTTTGCAAATAACTTACCCAAATAAACTTACATGTTTGCAATATAAGAAGTGGTGCAGGCCACAAGAGCCCATATTTTGATTCCATACTTATCAGGTTTACTCTTCATATAGACTCGGAATGGTGCCTTACCCCTAAATGGTACAAGCTGCTCATCTACACATAGATGGTCGCCAGGATTAAGTGATTTTTTACAATTAGAAATGAAAATATCGAATATATCTCCCATCGGAGCTAGCTGATCTACTAATTTTCGTTCTCATCTTGTTTGAAAATTATCAAAGCGTAAAAATGAAGTAATTTGTTTGAATCTGTTTCTTGACATTGCAGCAGGAATTTTATGACGACAGTAAGAAATATCTTGACACCAGAGCATATCGATAGCCTCTTTCGATCCGTGAAGTGCGCCAAGAATAAGCAACAGTCCAATATAAGCTTCAATCTCTGTAGAATCAACAGGTACAAAAACTTTAATTTTATTCGGATTTTCTATATTCCATTTATCATGATATGTTTGTGCCTTTCTGTTTGTTTCGGTTACTATTATGTTCAGAATATCCGGAGATAGGAGAAGAAGAAAAGCGTCTTTTATACTTGAGATATCAGAACTGCAATTTGTAAGGCCTAGAGCATGTCTCCGAATATTAGCTTTTGAACGTCTAACTTCTGTGTTTCCTGGAATTTCTGACCATTCAGTTGTATCTTTAGATTTATATACTGGAATGCCCTGGCTGTTACTAACTGTTGGTTCCTCTGGGTTCGTTTTCTCTATACTTTGATCAACAACTATTACATCATTTTCTTCCTCTACTTCTGTGACAATGTCTTCATCTTCTAAGTCACTCGATGTTTCCTCATTGATAACACTATCAAACTCTGGATCATCACTTTCAAGTATACGTAACATCTCATCGTCAGTAAGCCCCTTGCGATTGTTTCTAAATAAAAACTGACTCATTTTCAAAACGATGTACCCTACTCGCAATATCACAAGAGACTAACCCGAATATTCAAGTCTAAAAATTATATCGCAGTGCGATATTTGAACTGGTAATTTACATTTTACAATTATATGGGTAAATTCCTTGTGAGTAAACAAACGTTAAATGTATGGGATTCCCCGATTTTACTTACCGTTACCGGGATTATTTTATCGGACGTAAAAGACTGACCGGGGTCTGTAGAGACCCCTGGAATATAAAACTATTTTTTGTTTATACCAGCCAATAAAAACTACTAATTACATCATATTTTATCAAAATAATTCATAAACTGCAGCTAGATGGAAGATCAATGTATAAAAATTTGCTTTTGCAAAGATACAGCAAAAACATACGTCATGGGGTACAAACGGACCCCGGCCAGTCCAATGAAGGTTAATACTCTTTCCTTTCTTTAATTTTTTTGCCTCTTTCTCTCTTCAATTGCCGTTTCTGTGGTGAGTATTTCTGCCAGCTGTTTGCTCCTTCGTCGAACGGAATCGACGTCAGCAGAAATAACTGGAACAGGCGAGATGATATCCAGTATTTTTCCAGGGGTACATTTCACAGGCGTAGTTTCATTAGTTCCTAGAGGCGCAGATAGTCCGTTTCCTTTTTCTGGTATAGTTTCACGTACAGTTTGCCAACTACAGCAAGGTTGTTGATTATCATCAGCTAAAGATATGAGAAAACTTTGAGAACTACCACCAGAATTTCGTTGAACTGCATCAGGGACATCAGTTAACCTACTATTTTCGGTCAAATAAGCGGTATCTTGCATAGTAGAAGGGTTAAATGGCACAATACCAGTAACCTTAAATTTTGAAGTTCAATTATTCACAGTCGCAGACATGTTCCATCCTCCAGCAAGTAACTTTCCAAACTGTAATCTAGTGAGCTTCCGTCTTGGGTTGTTTTTAATGTATAAGTCACAAGCTGAGTAGCAGTTTAGTTTTAACGATCGGAAAAAAACACCTATCTAGAGGTTGCAAAAATTGTGTCGCATGGCTTGGCAAACAAAACAATATGATGTTGTGTTTAACACATTATTGTAGCATCTACATATCACTGCAGTGTGAAGCATGGCCATCAAGCAATATGAAAACTGTCCCTGCCTGTTTTCTGGGAACAAATGATCTTTGAGCCGTTGGAAAAATATGTCACTATTGATATACGCTGACTTCTACGACATACACACTAAAGATCCCGGGGGCATACTATCCTCAAACTCCTGTTTTTTATTTTTGTCTTTAATCACTCAGCAAGGGAGAATAAAAACGCCTTCTGCGTTACAACAAGCTATAATCGTGATGGTTTCTCCTTTTTCACCAGAGCTGATACTTGCGATATTTTAAATTTTTCTTAACAATCACGTGGCCCGGCCTATAATTTAGTTGTTGTTCAGTCTCGCCTATATTAAAGGTATGTCCAGGTTTTCCCATAAGATTGTTTTCGGTCAAAATATTTTCAAGCATTTCAAAATAGACCTGAACTTTTTTTATTCATTCCCAAGGATCGATTAACGGACACTACTTCTGCTTTTCTTACTGACAGCCTTGGATTTCTCTGCAGAAATAACTGAAGCCACGGAAAACCAGCTAATCTTGATTCCTTACTGAAACGATGTTTAATACCCATCTGTTCGGCCAACTTAAATGCCATTCTTCGCACGTCCAATCGAGTAGAAGAAAATCCGTTTTTTGAAGTTAGAAGATGTGTTGCCCAACTTTTCTTCGACAGCTGCAATCTAATGTAGAGGAGGGTGCAAGAGGACCTTTCTTCATATTTCGTGTTAATTTCCTTCTTCGTAGGGTAGTAGCCGGTACACCAAAATTTTTAGCAGTCCCATTAACTCCCATTCTGTTTTCAATAACGGCTTGAATGGCTTCGGTTAACTGTTGCTCAGTCCAACTAGCCCTGGAACAACTTCCAGTGCGCCTCTAATTGGTAGGCATACGGGAAAAAAATATCGAGCCATCTCACCTTAAAAATAAGTGAACCATCTATCCTCGTCAAGTTTCTAAATATTCGTCATTTAAGGTTATACAACAAAACTAGAATGTTTTGACTTAACTAAGATGATAACTTGACTGAAATAGTTGCTAAATTCAAAGTTCACCAGTTCGAAGGGAAAATTCTGAATAATATTTTTGGTTCAACCGAATCATAAAATAAATAATTTTTAAATAGGCTTTGTAACTTGTAAACGCAGACGATATGGCGGCTAGTTTAATATGAACTAAAGGCTATCAGGACGTCTCTACCATGCATAGGTAACTCTTATGAACCAGTTTGTTCCATAAGAGCTGTTTGCGACTACACTCGCCAGAGGCGCTGTTATCACCCTAAATTTGAACGTTGTCAAATCTGTGAAGAAAAATTCCTCAGTTTTTCGTCATTTATCTGATCCATTGATTAAAGTTACTAATATGTAATAGGTATAAACATATTTTTACATTATCATAACATAAAACTTGAATGTTAGTTTGGATTTGAATTTTAACTTATCTTTCAATAGCCTACACTACAGAAGCTATTCAAGTTGTATTTTTTAATTAAAATAAACATCATAAGCTTTCAATGATAATTTTGAGATATGGCAACATCACAGCGGCTTTACGAGAACACAATACGCAGGCGCATCGATTTCTCGCCCAATGTTTATCCATAGATAAAGGATAGGTTAGATTAGGTTGATTTATTTGTATCAACACCAATACCTAGTCCAACTCATTATCATTATCATTCCAATTAGTGTTGTATTGAGACTAAGTTGAATTTTAATTTTTGTGTGTGTTTATTAAACTGATTTAACCAAACCAGTCCAATATGGTGTTTTCTTGTTGTGTGCCAATATGCAGAAGCCGGGGCGACACTATGAAAATGCATCGATTTTCCAAAAACTATGAAAATGTGAGTACCGGCGTTACTTTCAATATTAAAGGTGTGATAATTATATTAACAAAATCTGTTATATGTTATTTTTTTCACTACTAACATGAGAAAACCTTATTATTTACCTCATTTGTCCAATGAGAAGTAGTTCAATATTTACCAAAAATTTTATTTATTTAATGAAATGAACATGAAAAATGAACTCTAGGAAATGTCCTAAGACAATAAAAATGATCAGATAATATGAAAATTATTTAAAATAATAGTAGAAATGACGTTTACTAAATACCCTCAGTTTCAAGGATTTTAGTCAATGCTTTGACAAGTATTCCGACCTGATATTTCGATATCCTTGAATAATTGGGGAAATGACTAATTTTAAAGTAAAAATAAGGTCTTTCGGTATTAGTTCGGCCATTAGTAGTGAAAAAAAGAATATATATACTTCGGTTGAGAAGGCCATATTTGTATATTTTATATTATATTAATTACTAGCTGACCCGGCGAACTTTGTTCCGCTTTAATGGCAACAAATAAGCAGACTTTTTTTTTAATTGGAAAAAATACAAAAAAAATTAAATACCTACATCAATCATTCATAATTATTTCTGTATTTTAGTACATAGGTTGCTCTTCATTTAAGTACCTTGTGATACACGACATTTTTTGTTTTATTATCAGGCGCAAAAACAAACAACGCAGATGGTCTTCCGACCCGTGAACATGCCACGTATAACTGACCATGGGAAAAACATGAATGTTCTAGATTTAAACCACAAACTTTTAAGGATTGGCCTTGTGATTTGTTGATGGTCATGGTAAATGCAAGACGTATCGGAAATTGAAGTCTTTTAAATGCCAACGGCATATCGGTTGGGATCATCGGTATCCTCGGAATGAGAACTTCCTCACCTTTGAATTTTTCCTATCATTATCGTAGCGTAAATTACATTGTTCATCAATTTATGTTTCGAAGCCTGATTACTACGGAGCCAACCTTTAGGCGTAAATTGTGCGGTGGCAAGCCAGGCATGTCCAAAGAGTTTAAAAATTCAATTGGATAGTTGGTGGCTTCATCTTCATTTGTGACGCAGTCAATATATTTGAATGAATGTATTGTTCCAATGATCTTATTTTGAATTATGTAGTTTAGGTCATCTACATCTTTATTCTTAGCTGCTAAAATTGCTCGCTCTCTCAACCATTCATTACTTTTGTAGTTAGAAATAATTTCTGGAAATACATTGTTGATAAGTTCGTCTTTTGATGAGACAAAATTACAGAAATTATTTGGAAATTATATTAATCCGCTCGATTCATCGACAGGTACTTGACCATTACCGATAGTCAGCAATTGCTCCGAGAAATCTTCAGCAGATGTATCATTAAGCAATGTAACTCTCATGTTTGTTGTCAGTTGCAGTTTCTTCATATAGCGCCATAGATTTGACGATTTGAGGCAAGCGTTTATTTCGTCGGCAGCCGTAGATCTTGGAATTACTGGCAGTGTTTGGCGGAAATCGCCAGACAGTAAAATCATTGCTCCTCCAAAACATCTCGAGTCATTGCGTAAATCTTTTAATGTTCGGTTAAGTGCTTCTAATGCACGTTTATGCGCCATTGTGCATTCGTCCCAGATGATGATTTTCGATACCGCTAAAACTTTGGCCATTGCTGAGTGTTTTGCAATATTACACGTTGGTTCTTCAATAATTTGAAGATTTAACGGTAATTTGAATGCTGAATGAGCCGTACGGCATCCTTCTAACAATGTGGCTGCTATTCCAGAAGAAGCAAGTGCAACTGCTATGTTATATCTCGCCCGAACAGTTGCTAAAACTAATGACATGAGGAATGTCTTGCCAGTTCCACCAGAGGCATCTAGGAAATATAAACCACCATTTTCATCATCGATTGCCTTCATTAAAGTATCATAAACTTCCTTTTGTTGGTAATTCAACAGGGGTACATTCGTTTGAACTACTAAATCTAATTCCTGGTGATCATATTCACGTTCCCGATCCAATTCTCGATTAAATGCGTCATTCATTTCACGATATGGTGCTGGCATTCCTAACCTGATTAATAAATTACCGCACATGAGGTAACACATATCTTCGATCAAGAGTAAAGCACGATTATGTATCTCCTCATTCATCTCAATATCGTGATTTCTGGAACTGACACGAATTTGATGTAAAATATCTTTTATTGTCATCCATACGTCATTACATAGCTGTCATTATACGTCAATTACATAGCTGTCATTTGCGTTTTGTTATTCCAAGTCTGATTCTTTTTTGTTATACCACGTTTTATAGTGACTGACGTTTCATGTCAAGTCAAACGGGAATGCTGTAGAACGGGATAAAAAGTATCCTATGGGAATGCTGTCGAACGGGATAAAAAGTATCCTATGTCCTTCTCCTGGCTCTAAACTACCTCCCTGCCAATTTTCAGCTAAATCGGTTCAGCCGTTCTTGAGTTATAAGTGGAGTAACTAACACGACTTTCTTTTATATATATAGATTATCTAACTTGTAAATAAACGTATGTAGTGAAACAGTTTTTTTTCTTCATGAATTCTTAAACAATCTTCCAGTTCCAGAAAAAAAATTTAAATTTTATATGTACGGTTCCCGCTTTTGCTTTATTTGTGACTACACTCGCCAGAGGGCGCGGTAATTAGTGAACCAAATTCTTAATACTGAGTTGCCTATCTATCTATTGAAAATCAACCTAACCTATCCTTTATCTATGGTCTCTACTTGTCTGTGGCACTAGCGGTTACGGTGTAAAACCATTGCGCCATCTCACCTTCTGGGCCATCTATCCTCGAATTACTCTATATCATATCTTTCCTATCAATCAAAACAACTAAATATTCCATGTAAAGTAACCCTATTTCTCCCAAACCAACTCGGTACATCAATTTAACGAAGAAAACTGTCCACTACTAGAGGATACATATTTTTGCATGGAAGACCATTTCCCTGAAGATAACTGCACTCTACAGCTTATAGAAAACCAGACGGTTAGAAGCTGTAAAAAAATAAAGTTGAACAAATAACACCAGACGGAGTAATTATTATACTAACAAAAACTAACAGAAACAGAAAAAAATTTCTCCGAATGCCACATTGATGTCAAAAATCCTACACTAATAAAAATACCAGAATCATGTCAAATAGAAGTCAACACAAAAACATTTATCAATGACGTCAGAATTCAACAAGGAAAACCACCATTTCTCCCCAAGCTAAACTGGAAAAACTGGGAAATCATTCCGGAGTACGAGAAGATCAATTTGGAAGAAATCCACAAAATCAGCAAAATGTCAAAACAACTTATACCGTTAGGAATTTCAACATCTAACCACTATCCACGAATTTTCAGCGGCTTGTTTTCTGTTATTACCATCTCACTAATACTGGGATTGATTTTCAAGGAGAAAATCAAGTCATCGCTCCAACAATGCGGCAGACATCAAAATTGGCAAGAAGTCGAAAGCAAAGAAGAAACCCTAAAAGAAGAGAATCCAATAGAAAAGCCAAGACTCCGCTCCGTTATGTTCTCGTCTTAGCGAGGAGGAATTACATAAGAAGAAAGATCTGACACCATGTGAATAAAACGATGACTCTTTGTAAAATAGGAAGATTATAAAAACTTTGTAAACATTTTATTGAATAAACTATTATTATTATTATCTAAAAATTCATTCATTGTTTAACCGTTGCATAATAAAGATCTAATTATAATTGTAAAATTGTTTTGAAAAACCCAAGCTACAAGTTTTAATATATAATTCTCTGGAGTGTATACAAGTGACCAAGTTTATGCTTGGATATTGTTTAGGGTGCTATGGTACTTCAGGTACCACGTTATTGGTCATTTTCACAGATGCGGAAAAGTTAGTTTTAAGATTTTAAACCGTTAATTTTTTAATTACTTACTGTAAAAAGGTAGTTGTATCAATTTTATTACAATGTTACATTTGCTGCAAAAGTTAGAGTGATTTAAGTGAAATAACAAAAACATTAAATAATAATGTTATAGGTTTCTGAAACATTGAATAGTGTTGTATTAAAATCTGGGCTTGATGAGTTCTATTTTGGACTATTCTCCAGTGAATTGACTAATTGCATAATAAGCTACGCTGTGGTCGCCTAAAAGAAGTGGTTGTTTCTAAAACTATTGCAGATATCCACAAAATCGTTTTGGTAAACCATGATGTTGCAGGAGATAGCTTACACTCATAATGTATCAAATAACGTCTATGTTTACTTGCCATCAGCATTTATCCATGATGAAGTTGTTCTCTAAGTGGATGACGCATGTGTTAACATTAGATCGAAATCAATAACGTGTCGATGATTTCAAGCAATGATTGGCGAAATGAAATAGACTTACATGTCAGAGTGAAATCGAGTGACATGTGAATCTCGCCCCAAGCTGGCAAACAAGCTTAACAAAGTACAGGTTGGCAAAGTAATTTTGGCAGTGAACGATGCACGGGAAAGCCATACAACTTGACAACGTTGTAAACGCAGCTACCGCGAAGAGCAGACGACGTACATTCCGCATGCAAAGTTTTAAAGGTTGTGAGACTGCTAATACGTACGAGGGTAACACAATATTTTTAATTTGGATTTAAGAATAATAAAGTGTGGCACATGTATATGAAATCGAGTTTACAAAACAAAATAACATTAATTTGTTCTTTATTATTAATTAAATGAATAAGGAAATAAAAACCATTGCATTTTTCTACGAAAATTGGGGTTTTCTTTGTACAGGCATCATTATTTATTGCTTCAAAAGCCATACGGGGAATTCTATAAATTGAATGGATGAGGCTTTTACTTGATGAAGATCCATACTGAACGATGAAATAAAACAATATGGTTTGTTTAAATGTCCATTTATTTGAACTAATGTTCAATTTAAACTTGTTGACGCGTTTCACTAACACAGTAGCTTTGTCAAAACGAATGAAGGTAAAATATGAAAATGTCTTAATATATACAGTGCTAAATCTATTTACTAAGGTTAACAATCGTATTGAAAGAAATTACCTGGAAATTCATTCACTACAAACATTCCTAAGCTATCTTCTAGGTAAAGAGGTTCAATGTAGGAGACTGATGGATATCTATTTGGTCGTTAAGGAGATTACCTGAATATTTATTTTTGTTAATCTCTAGGGCCTCTAATAAATTTAAACTAAAGTATTTACCGACTACATGGAGAATTCCAAAATTTGGGTCGAAAATGTGTTGGTTTTCTAATAAATTATTTGGATAGTTAGAACAATATTTAGAAATGACATCTATGAGAATCTTTGAAATTGTTTCTTATTTCACAGCACCTTCAATCAAAATTTCAAAGATTCTCATAGATGTCATTTGTAAATATTGTTCATTCATACCTCGATTTTCAGTTAAAAACTCAACGGAAATAATTAATAATATTCAAGATATAATACTACCCCATAATTCTAAATTTATATCGTTCGATGTAACAAATATATTCCCTAGTATACCTCCTAAAGAAACTATAACTCTTGTTGATAACTTGCTCACATACAATAATGTTAATCCTATAATTCACTCTGATATCATTACTTTATTAAAAGTGTGTTCGAATCAAAATTATTTTCATTTCAATGGAGAGGCTTATAGCAGTAAAGATGGTTTGATTATGGGCAATCCCCTCAGCCCCCTACTAACAGAAATTTTCATGGATAATAAAGAAAAAATAATTCATGAACACCCTCTTAGTAAAAAATTTATGTACTGGCACCGATATGTGGACGACATTTTAGTTCATCGGTACAAATAGACAATTAGAGAGCTTCATTACTTACATAAACTCGATTCATAATAATATCAAAATTACCGTAGAACTTGAACAAAATGAGTCTATAAACTTTCTAGACCTTACAATTTCAAATATAAATGATAAACATGATTTTTGTATATTTCATAAACCATCACATACAGATATTACAATTCATAATAGTTCGGTCCACCCATTCAGTCATAAACTAGCATCTTTCAATAGTATGATACACAGACTCTTAATAGTCCCATTGAATATTAATAATTATACCAAAGAATTAGATATCATAAAACAAATAGCAGTTATTAATAATTACGATCCAAATTTAATTGACAATATCATAAATAAAAAGATAAAAAAACAGACTTTAGAACGAGTATATCCTTCAGATAAAAATAATAAACAATTTAAAAGCTTAACATACTTTGGAACAACATCCTTAAAAATTAAATCATTTTTAGAAACTTTAGACATGAATATTTCCTTTAAAACTGATCACAATTTATCCAAATTCATTAAAAATAATAAATCTAAATCTTCAAAATTAAACAAATCAGGAGTTTATAAATTAAAATGTGGTAATGACAATTGTGATAAAATTTATATCGGTAGAACTTTTAGAAATTGTAAAACTAGAATTTTGGAACACAAACGTAGCTATGACAACAAAAAATTAGATTCCAACTATCCAAATCATTTATTAGAAAACCAACACATTTTCGACCCAAATTTTGAAATTCTCCATGTAGTCGGTAAATCCTTTAGTTTAAATTTATTAGAGCCCCTAGAAATTAACAAAAATAAATATTCAGGTAATCTCCTTAACGACCAAATAGATATCAATCAGTCTCCTTTATTCAACCTCTTTACCTAGAAGATAGCTTAGGAATGTTTGTAGTGAATGAATTTCCAGGTAATTTCTTTCAATACCATTGTTAACCTTAGTAAATAGATTTAGCACTGTATATATTAAGACATTTTTATATTTTACCTTCATTCGTTTTGACAAATCTACTGTGTTAGTGAAACGCGTCAACAAGTTTAAATTGAACATTAGTTCAAATAAATGAAAATTTAAACAAACTATATTGTTTTATTTCATAATTCTATAAATACCCTTTATTATTTTATGTGATGTAAATAATAAATAATAAATTGATTCCAAGGGACGTAAACTTTCACCTTTACTTCAAATTAATGTGTTTTAAGGGGTCCCTTTATATTATTCGTCATTGAGGTTTATTTGTATGTAAATTGGAAGTCAGATAGATTTTGTACATAAAGCGTTCAATATGATAAGGATTGTTAAACGACTCTCTAAATTTAACAATGACAAACGATTTTTCCTATCTGTTCGTAGTAATAGTTAATGATATACCTACCTGTTAAGCTTCCTAAAATTGTTATTCTTAATAATATGTAGTAGATAATAATGTCAAAATTCGGGTTTATACAAAAAATTTGAAAAACAAATTGGTGAAAGCGCCTTTAGAGTTGGTCTAATAAGTATACTAATAATATAAATAAAATATTAAAGCTTTTTCGTGGTAGATATTTCTACTTTCATATGTAAATTTTTGGGGTTTTTGCAAATATTTACTATGAAATTAGAACATCCCTTCACACTTTTTACAGAGTTAGGACTGACAAAACAAAAGAATGTTGGTTCTGCGTGCCGTCAATTATTGTTTATTTAGAACTATGTACAGATGTGCTACAAATATTATATTACTCTAGTGGAATTCGTCTCTAATATCTACAATTTTAAAACACTTATTACATTTTTACATTTGTTGCGTTTAATGTATTCAGTCATACCACCTACAAACACTATAATAAAAACTATGTTTTAGATGTACAGGGATCATCAACAGTAAAATAATGATGTGCATCTACAAATGATTCTTCAAAATCACTTTCTATATCAATTTTATCATCATTGCTTTTTTCGTCTTCGGCCAAATTAATAATAAACAGTATCTAAAAGTGGTTCATTGTACATAAATTCATCTTGAATCTTTTTAACAATGTCACATCTAACTTTCCAATCATTTGCAGAAATGTGTCAAAAAATTCATTACAGAATTCTTTAACCTTTGTAAAATTTAAAGTAACATTTCGTTTGGCTACATGTTCTGTAAGTGCCGGGGTAGCCTTAAAACTTGCAATCCATGTTGAATAAACAATTCATCAATTTTATAAGGTTAATATTGCGGTTTTTACATTTTTGCAACGTTATAAAGATCCGGTTTTAACATTTGTTCACTGTAATATATGTTTCTTCCAGAAAGTCAGTTTTTTAATTGTTGTTAGGTCCAAGCAGTCGTACGTAATTTTTCATTTAGAACATTGTGATATGGGGCGTTATCAATTAACACAACAGCGTTTTTTGGTAGGTTTGGGAATAATTTTTTCTTGTACCCACTTCTCATAATTTTCGGACGCCAGTTCATTATGATAATCTGCTGTTTTTGACTAGAAGTTCCACATTTTCACTTCCTGCATGCACAATTATAAGCCTATTACCCTTTGAAACGGGTTTTCTTAATCCTTCGTTACTCTTGTCGCTTCATCCTTTAAGGTGCGTGTGACATGAATGAATGTATGTTTCATCCATATAAATGATATGTGTGTTCTGGTGTCTGCACTTCTTTATGCTTCTTGAATATAGTAGGCATAAATGTCTGATTTCGTGACGTTCCATTAACAAATTTCTGTTGTTTTTCATATGGGTCCAACACAAACCCAAAGAATCTATTTGTTTCCGCCGAGATTCGCGACTTCCTGCGAAGCCATAACTATCTGCAAAGGTTTGGTATACATTTCTTACCGTGGGTACTTTTTTCTCGGATATATGATAATTTATTATGAACCCTCTAACCACAGTTTTGTCAAATTGATCCATACGGATACTGGACATTCTTTGTTTTTTAGTAGGCACATCAGTATCAGCATTATTTCCTGCCAGAGTGTCTTTTTTAATACGGGAAAGTATTCTTTCGCTAACTTTCGTAGCAGCAGAAACTCGTTCAATGACCTGACAATAAAATAAGTCGATATGAATGTTGTATTAAAAGTTTTACTCATGTGTATTTTTACATAAATTAAATGAGGAAGTAGTTAAACTTGTTTTCAGTGACAGTTCCTTGAAATAAAAATTTTTGTCGTGGTTTTCGGCCGTTTAAAAGAGGTATTAAATTCAAAAATACTATATTACCTTTCAGTTCATTAGCTGTTTCAAACGATCTTTAGATTTTAGTTCAAACATATTTCAATATGACCAAACCGCAATTGTAACTGAAATGGGAAGATGGTTCAGAACAAATAATATAACCAAAAAGTAATATAGATGGATATGAAATGAGTATTATAATTATAATTATATTCCAAAAAACCTATTATATTCAAATATGTATCTTACACAAAACGAACATGTGTCCTTTTATACACTCCTGTAGACAGAAACAGAGTAGTTATTTATGCAACAAGTGCATAAAGTGGTGGTTTTTGTCACGAATTGAAAAATTGACGCATGAGCCGCAGGTACGCAAAAACCAAAAAATGTCTCATTTAGGTTGCTCTAAATGGACTAAAAATGGCGTCGGTTTGTTTGTAATGATGACATAACGGTGCATAAAATTGACACATGAGTGCATAAAATACTTTGTCTCACCCTAATGTCACTTTTTTAAATCGATTAACAGATAAATATTTTATGTACGAAAATCGATTTAAAACATTTACTATCGAGTGTAAATCTGTTAAATAATTGGTTTGGTTAAAAAATTTTATTGCAATAATTAAAACTTGCGTTTGTTTAATGGAACTGTCGACTTGCCATTGTTTGCCTCTTTACAACAATTCTACTTTCTGGAGTCGCCATAAGAAGTTAGTATTGTACAATCCCGGTAATCACACTTTTCTCTAAACTGCACTGTCGAAACGAAGCTTACGAATTCTGTCAGCGAAGTGAGCTCTTGCAATCCGCATACGTCTTTGCTACGGCGCATCGGAACTTGCCAAACTTCCGACTACCAAGATTAGTTTGCCAACCTGTATTGGCAATTTGATGGCGTTCTTATTGTAAGACAGCGATCGCTGTTGATTTCAAAGAATCGTTTGATCGAAAAGATTTCGAGGCCACGGCCCGATCTTTAGCCAAGACTGTTCCAAAATCGTGGCTACGAATTGCTTCCGCACATATTCCCCCGATTTGGTACCTAGCGATTCATACTTGTCGCAGATCTGAAAAAATGCTTGTCTGAGAAGGATTTAGCTCGAAAGCCGAGCAACAAAGTGATGAAAATATTAGAGGAGAAGGAATTCTACCACAGCAAGTTGTATTCTCCTCATTCAAATATTAGCGGATAATTATATAGGATATTTTTAAGAGACATTCAAATTGTTGGTAGATATCTCTCAATTGAGAAATGGAATAAATAGAACTTATTTACTGGAAAAAATACAACTGGCTGAAGTTGGAAATATGGTTATTTTTAAAATGTTTATTTAAAATATGTTTTCCTACGTCCCCTTGTGGGAATTTGAGAAAATATGTCACCTTTTCCACGGCTTTATCTTTCCTGATGGTGTTTTTGTTGTAAATGTTTTCTTACATCCACTGGTGTAAATTTAAGAAAATATGTCACATTCTCCATCCCTTTATCTATGCTGACGGTATTTTTATTTTAATTTTTTGTAGAATTTGATATTATATTATGTAAACACATCTCATTTTTACATATATTGAAATTCTTTAACTTTTGAAATATATACGCTTTTTATGCTAATTTTGCGATAGCAACCTAAACTACATATCTAACTATATATCTTGAGATTTTTTGCAAACTTTCTTAACACGTAAAGTTAGTACGAGTTTACTAACTAATTTTTAATTCAGAGCTACGTTTAATGGAGAAAGTTGAAATATTTTCCATACCTATTCTTGATAATAAGTTCAGCTTTTTCCTAAGATCCATAAATAAGCAAGATTTTCAGAACCTGCCTCAATTTATAGCCAATTTCATGAAAAATCGGTTTGATGCGGAGTGGGTTGAAAAAATTACTAATGAAATTAAATGAGACAGGATCTGTTCAAGGCTAAAACATCTAGAAAATAGATATTCCTTGGTCTATGATTAGAACAATGGTTTTCTTTTCATCCATACTATTTTTCTAATCAATATGAACTTAGACAAAAAATAATTCCTATTTTATTAGTAACGAATGCTGTACGAGGATTAAGTAAGATGACTCCTTTGCTAATTATGGAGCTTTAGAGCAAAATATTTCAAATATAGTATTTTAATGGAAGTTAATTCTTATATAGTAATAAAGATTAATCTTTTAGAGCATGGGTGTAGCCAGCGAAGGACAGGGAGGGGCAACTGCCCTGTACTTTCTTTTTGTTTTCATTTAACTACATTTTTTAATCCTATTAATTACCTTAAATAAATTCACTCAATAAGTAGTTTCAGTGTGAAATATTTTGAAACACTTACCACACAATCCTACATCAGAATCCAAAATAAATACTCTTATAACAACTATTGAGTTGGTGTGTAAGGGCTCTTGTCTAGCGACAGTGTTTTTTCAATAACTTTTATTATATTGTGGAATTAACTAGAAACCGTGAGTCTCATTTAAAACACTAGTGTAACGAAACGCCACTGATTTTCTTCGAATTCGAGAAAATCGAGATACAAGTGAGGAATATACGGGAACAGGCGATGCGAATGTTCTGGAAATTTCTAGGCTCAGAACGGTATATAAACTTAATTGCCTATCCAGAGCGAAGACAGACAGTACAGTACATAGTGCAGGATTCGAAGTTGCATACGGCGAATAGAAAGCGAGGCACGAGAAACTAGATGGAAAATCCGTAACAATAGTTTTACCACAGAATAAAGAGACAGAAAAGAAAATATGGTTATAAAAAATTGGTTTCAAAAAGGTAAGTTAAATAATTTCAGTAGAAAGTTAAATTATTAATCAAAACTTTAGAGTCATTCCATTAGAAATGGTCCAAAAATTTGAAAATTGGTTGCACGACCATCACCAAATAAAACAAAACTACCATGTAATGATAGCTTATAATGTATATATGTTATATCAGATGTTAATTTTTGTTCAAAATTATTTTTTTTCAATTGTCGGCCGTTTTTGTATCGCAACGTTTCGAAGAAAATTCAATTGCATACCTTTAAATAATGTTGTGAATCAAATTGTGAATAATAATAATAATAATAATATTCCATTTTTTACTTACTTTTAGCAAGTTCCAATAAATATTTGGTTCTCGAACTCATTTTTACAATTAACAATAATTAATCCGTTCTTTTAATATCGTTTTATAACAATGAAAATGAATGTAATACTCAACGACCCATGAACAATATAGAAATATAACCTTACTTCAGATGTCTATGTAATGTTTGAATATACAAAAAAAACGTCAACATTTATTGGGAATGGATGGAGGATTCATGTGCATTGACATGAGTAACAAAGATCCTTCATTCATTCTCTTTCTCTCACGTTCATTAAATTTTGGGTGATGAAGGATTTATTGACAGTAGTGAGTGGATGAAGGATTTAAGTGCATAAATTATTTGTACATAAACCCTTTACGCATTATTAATTTGATAAAACATATGTACATAGACCCTTCATTACGTGATAATTCCTTTATTTGGATACATAGAAGCAAGAAACCCATCGCAAACGAATTTGATGTACTTAAAACCATCATCCATTGGAAAAAACGTATTTTTCAAAAATTGTTAAATTCATCCACTTGTGTCTTTAATTATGGTTGAAACATCAGATGGAATCATCTGTAATTTTTTCATATGAATCTCGTATTGTTAGACTATGAATTTGAGCTGTCAGGTGATCATGAAAAAATAAGAAATAAAAAAATAAAATGTGCAAACCGTACGAAACCTTCCCCTATCGTGCTAACAAATTGAAATTTATCCAAAACTGACAAAAATGTCGTACTTCAAGTACCGTAGCACCCGTTGTACAGGCTCTGGTGAGCTGAAAATCAATATTTTCAATCTATGATATGCCCTAAACAAATTTAAATTATAAAATTGATGACGTATTGCACTCAGGAAGCTGTATCTTGCTAACAAGACGTGTTACGAAAAGTGGTCGACGACAACGACTACAACGACATACACACAGGATTTTTTTACAAAAACCGTTTTTTCATGTTGTTCTTGCTAAAAAACGTTAAAATAACTCAAAAAAATCCAAAACTGCAATTTTTTTGAGGTAATCCAATACTTTCCTCGCATCGTAGATAGGATTGGCGTAAAATAGGAAAACTTTTATTGGAAATTTTATATAAACTGGATATTGTGAAGAAAATCAATATCCAAACAATTTCTTGTTTAAATCATCGACAAGGATTGAGGGGACAGAATATATTTTATTCGTGTGCATTTCCTGGATTCCTTTTTGATTCTTGCCATAATTGTAGTCTATTGCAGGATATACATTTTTTTAGTAGTAGTAATCTTTATTATAGGATATATCCTAATCTTTCAAAAGAAATGATGAATAATTACATAGTTCCAAAAATAAATGTTAACATTCAAATGTGAATAGACATAACATAGTAACTGAGATTACCTAGTAAAAAAATACATGGAAATAAGAATAACAAAAATATAAATACATGCATACACAAATATAAACAAATACACACTATTTTCCGCCTTAATAACATTCGGTTAATTATTAAATTCTTGTAGCCAGTGAAGTTTGTGTTTCCGAAAAGAATGTTATTAAAAACGAAAATTATTATTATGACTACTTTATTCAACAACTAATCTGACATAAAGAGTAAAAGAGTACTTTAACATTTGTATTTATAACTTCGTTGTCGGTGCAGCGTCAGCGGGTTCCGTGGCGCTGGGTCATCGTATTCAGGGCCTTAACTAGCCCCTTGTAGAATACATTTTTCATACCACCCCCATTGTGGTTTCGATGTATATGAAAATAAGCATTCGATCTTATCTGGTGTTCATGTATTTGATTATTGAGAAAAATACATTCATTAAAATATGCTGGTTGGAGTCCTTTAGTTATTTTGAATAAGAAAACAATCGTTAGAAAAAACAATCGGTTTGAAATTGACAGCCACTGCAGCATACAGCATTTGATTAATGGAAGCATAACAACTGCATCTCAAAATGATTCTCATACCTCTAATTTAAAGTTTTTGAAGTTGGGAAAGTCTGTTTTGGTTTATTAAATGCATTAAAGTTGGGCAGTACTCAAAATGAGGCTTAATTATACAGTTATATGTTAATATTCTGGATTTTTTTTTCTTGGCTTTGACACTCGTCATTCGGACAGTCACAACAGGAACAAACTATTAATATATAAAAAAGTATATTCACCTCACTCACACCTATCCACACCTAAGAGAAGACAAAATTACCTACCTAAAAAAAATACAATAAGGATATACAGGGTCACTCGCTTCTTGTCTAGGGGCCCGTCAAGACATTATAATTTATCACAAACAAAACTAGGCCACGGAAAGATAGGAATAACTACAATTGGGATAAACAGAGGTAAACAAATCTGGTTCAAACATTCACAAGCATACCTTTGATTCGTATATGAATTTCATCAGAACCTTGTATACTTCAATTTTGTTTAAGGCTAAAAGATGGCAGATATTGAAGGGTGGGAAAAATCCGATTCTTATTAAATCATTAATAAGGTTTTGAGTTTCTTGGGAATATATGCAGTTAAAGAAAATATGATTCAGATCACTTTTAATATGACAGTGTTGACACAGGTCTGTATCAAGAATTTTTATTTTATATAAGTGTGCCGGATAACATGCATGTCCAAAGCGTAGTCTAACAATAGTTGTAATGGATTTACGTGGGCAGGAATAAGAATTGAACCAACAACGATTCGGAATTTCTTGTTGAATTGATGAATATTGGGTATTAGATATTTCACAATAATCGTTCCAAGACTTTTTCCATAAACAACTTTGTTTTTGCCTAGAATTAGCAAATGCGTCTGGTTCAGTTAGCGGATAGATAGATAAGGTACCATTTTCTGCTGCATTTTTAGCTAAACGATCTACATGTTCATTATGTTTAAGTCCTATATGTGCTTTGATCCATATCAGCTGTACATGTTTATTATTTTTTTTTAATTGAAATAACATTTTTTTATATAGAATATATAAAGATTATCTGATAAAGCGGGTATAGTTGGATTTTGTATAGCTGTTAAGACAGACAGAGAATCAGCTAATATAATAGCAGAACTTTTTCTGGACGAAGAAAAGAATTTTAACGATTCATAGATGCCCACAGCTTCAGCGCTGAAAACTGAGAAGTCTGAGGGGAGCTTAAACAATTTTTCGACATTATCACCTGGAATGTAGAACGGACAACCAGTTCCATATAAACTTTTGGAAGCGTCAGTATATATCTGTATGGAATCAGAATAATTTTCTAATATGGAGTTTAAAATTGTAAGACTTATCATAGGATTTACATGATACCTAGATTGAATGACATTAAACATATGAAAAAAGTATTCAAAATCATCTAAAGTCATATTTTTATCTGATCTGATTACACGTAGATTGTTGTTGTTTCGGAAAGCATCACAGAGAGGCGGTGAATTTTTGCGGATCTAGTAGTTGTTAGTTAAATAAAATTCGTTTAGGTTACATATATTGTGATATAAAGATTCGTTGGAAGACATAATTTTTATGAGGAATTTATGGCTAAGATGATTTCTTCTATATTTTAAGGGAGGTTCTAAAGCTTCCACGTGAAGTGGTTCAATGGGAAGAGACCTCATGGCACCCATGCTAATACGTAAGGCTTTGTTTTGAAATACGTCAATTTTTTGTAAATTATTTTTACTTGCGGATCCATAAAGTGTACAACCATAATCTATTATGGATCTAATGTATGATCTATAAAAAAGTAGCGAAGTCGACACATCAGCTCCCCACCAAGTTTTAGAAATTGATTTTAAAAAATTCATACCTCTGTTGCATCTATTCAATATATGTTCGATATGGGGTTTCCAGGTTAACTTCCTATCAACTATCATTCCCAAATATTCTATTGATTTACAAAAGGGAAACGCTTGTGTATTTAACTGAATCGTATCGATATTCGGGATGTTATGTCTAGAAAAAATGCAAACTGATGATTTCGTGGGAGATACTTCAAAACCATTTTTAATGAAACATTTATAAGCCGATCCGTATATTTTATCTAACGTCTCTACAGCATCATTATATTTTTTGTCCTCTGAATATAAGCAAAAATCATCCGCATACTGAATTATTTTTGGGGTGATATTTTCAACGTAAATACTGTGAAAGTCAGCCGTATACAAATTAAAAAGCAGAGGACTCAATACTGAAACCTGAGGTAGTCCTGAAATATTATAACGAGGTCCTATGAGATAATTATTATGAGTTCTTATATACAATTTTCTATGAGAATAAAAGTTAATGATTGCATCAGTTAATCGAATCGGTATTAGGAAGTTATTAATCATTTTTTCTCTCAGAATGGGTAAGCAGACGCTATCATAAGCACCTTCGATATCTAGGCAAAGTGTAGGTAAATATCTATTGGTGGAATAAGTATTTTGAATATCGGTAACAAGAGTTGTTAGAGCGTCAATTGTACCACAACCTTTTCTGAAGCCAAACTGGGTTCTTGGAAGGAGGTTTTTCTGAAATAACCACCATTCAAGTCTGTGCTTAATAATACGATCCAAAGTCTTCAACATACAAGACATAAGTGATATAGGGCGATAGGATTCAGCATGATTGGGATCTTTACCTGGCTTGAGAATAGGAATAATGATGACATCCTTCAACTCATTAACTATGGATAGATTATTCAGTATATCATTAAATATATCAATCAACATACATTTAGCAATAACAGGAAGGTTATCAATCATAGGATATTTAATTTCATCAAGTCCTGGACTAGTACTGATGCGATTTTTAAGAACATAGTTTAACTCTGTTAAAGTTATGGGTTTTGAAAGAAAATGGTTCTCATCACTAGATGAAGTTAGATCAGGAAATAACATAGCAGCGAAGGGAGGAGAAATTTTGTCAAAAAATTCTGCCATCCAGATATCATCTAAAGGCTTGACGTTGCAGATTGGTTTTCTATAAATCTTTCTAGCTTGTTTCCAAAGAGAAGAAGACGAAACAGACTTATTAAGAGAAGAAACATACTCAATCCAGTTTTGTTTAGCTATAGCTTTAAATTTTCTTTTTGTTCTTGCCATCATTTCTTGACAAAGGAGAAAGTTTTGGAAATTCGAAGTTTTTTTATAAGTCGAGAAAGCCAAACGTCTATGTTCCAAAATCTTTTCGCAATCTGAATTCCACCAAGGTGGGGGGTAACGTTTTAAGTTTTTAATATTTTTAAATTCTGGTATCGCAATGTGTGCAGCTTGATTCATACTGCTGATTGAGATTTGATATTTATCAGATGTGGAGTTTAATGAGAAATCTCCTTGAAGAGTATTTTCAATTGTCCCAGTATACAATGGCCAGTTAGCTTTTTTATGTTCCATTTATTTTTAAGGGGAAATTCATTGATAACTTGGTCAATTGGAAGCTCCATAAGAATAACAAAATGATTCGATCCTAATGTATCATCTAATACTGACCAATTAATTCTATTAGCAAGTTCAGGAGAACAAAAAGTGATATCTATCGCAGAAACATTTTGATTAGGACGAGTTAGAACTGTGGGTTGTCCATTATTCATTACTGTTAGATTAAGATCATCTGCAGCTTGGATTAATTGTATACCAACTGTGTCATTATGATGTGCACCCCACAAAGAATGATGTGCATTGAAATCACCGCCCACGATTATAGGATTTTTTGCTTGTGAAAAAAGTGTAAACCAATCATTAGCAGAACATTTAATTTTAGGTGGTTTATAAACAGAAAAAAGGCTTAGCTCCGATTTACCAAATTTAATTTTTATGCCACACATTTCCACGCCTCTACACACATTCATATTAATTTTGAATTCACAAAAACTTATTGAATGATGAACTAAAATGGCAACACCACCATAGCCGTCATGTCGGTCTTTACGGACCATATTATAACCATTATAACAATATTGTATATTTTTTTTAAACCAAGTTTCAGTAATAAGTGCCACATCTATATTTCTAGAATTTAAAAAGTGTTGCAAACTGTTTTTATTTGCCACAGCTGATCTAGCATTCCACTGCATAATGTTAAGTGAAACTTTCTGAGCCATTAATAATTATTAACTGTTAGAGTATCCTCCAGTACTTGTTTTATGCTACTGATTATTGAACTTTTATTAATTGATTGCAAGTCTTCTACTGAACTTATATTATCGAATAGATTGAATACAAATTTGGAGACATTGTCAGCAATATTCTGTTTTTTAGTTTCAATACTATTAAAATTGGATTTATAGGGGTTAGCAGGTAATGGTTGACTAGGACCAAAAGTAAAAGGAAACATAGGCGAGCCAGAAGGAGACTGATTGGACGGAGAGTCTGATTTTCTTTTCTTTTTCATGGGAACTGAGTATTTTCTTGTGCCACTTGTACTTGGTAGTGACGAAATTAAGCTATTGCTTTCCCTAGTATTTTTTCTCATAGTTTGTGTGGTATTATTATTAACTTGATTAGTAAGACTGGGGAAATATTTATTATAATTTGATAGGCATGAAAAAGAATCATGACTTACAAAAGAAGAAATTGAGTTTTCACAGTATTTTCTGGCTTCCAGAAATGACGTTTTTTGTTCAACCATAATAGTTTTAATTTTTTTCTGTTTCTCATATTGAGGGCATTTTTTAGATATAGATAGGTGATCATTAGATTTACAATGAATACAATAAATTTTGTCCTTATTGCAACTATGTTCCTCTGTTTTTATTTCGTCGCATTGTATACATCGTTCATGGGTGTTTTTACACTGTTTAGAAACATGTCCATACTTCAAACAACGATAACATTGAACTACTCTACCTATAAATTGTTCTACCTGACAATATACTTTATTAAATGCAACATATTTTGGTATAATATTACCTTCAAAAGTAATAATAATGGTTTTTTTTGGTACATAATCAATTGTGTTATCCTCTCTTTGGATTTTACGTTTAGTACGATAAATGTTTATTACCGGAGAGGTAGACTCTACATTCTCTAACAAATATTTTTCGTCATATTTAGTGTCAACGTCCCTAATGATACCCCTTGATTCGAGTAGATGATTTGGAATATAAGCTACCAAATTATGATTTTCCAACAAAGGATTTTTAACTAATTGATTAGCCTCAAGAAACGATTTTAATAAAACTTTTATTTGATTTTTACCTATACTTTTAATTTCTAATATATTAGTTAGCTTTAATTGTTTAAAAAGTATGTGACCAACAGTCATCGGATGTAGCCTTCCCAAATTACTACTTTTAATATTTTCAATGTATACCCAAATAGTAGATAAATTGTACTTATCTGACAATAAGTTGTACTTTTTTGGAACTGGTTTTACTGCAGATACCTCGTTGGTGCTTGGAGAGTTATTAATCGGTAACATTTGATCATCATCACATAACATAATCGACTCCACTTGCGTCGAGAATGACGTCCCTTTTTTATCCCCCATGATGGGGGAAAAATTATTTAGTTAAAAACTCTAATCGGAAAATTTTAAATAAACACGTGTAAGAAAACAAAGTTGGCACTGATAAAAACTATCGACCGGTTTTGTTAATTGCTTCGCACAACCTATTTGTACAAAGGTAAAATCAACACTGTATTCTGGAGTTAATAGTCAGATTATTTGCTATTCTAGACAAAAAATATAATTTTTATAGATTTTTTTATCACATATTCAGCATGACTGTTTAAACTCAGAGTGTTGTCTATGATAACTCCCAAATATTTTATTTCAGACACATATTCTAATGCCGTGCTATCAATTTCGAAATGTATTTCATTGTAGTTAATAGAGTTTAATTCAGATTTGGTTGTTATCACCATAACTTTTGTTTTACGATTTAGTTTCAATTGGTTTTTATGTAAGTATCCCTCAATATTCTTCATAGAACATTTAAGAGCATCTACAGCATTATTCAGTTCCACATTTGAAGTATAAAATAATGTATCATGTGCGAACAGATTAAGTACATGTACCCCAGGAACATGATGAATATCATTTAAGTAAATTATAAATAGAAGTGGCCCTAGCACACTTCTTTGGGGGAAACCAATGCTGATATCTATTCAGATATTGTAAAACTGATTTTTGTTTTCTGCTATCTTTTATTGAGGTTAGGCTAGTACAGATCCTGCTACTCCATAACAATTTGAATTATTTATTAAAATGTATCTGTTAATGTTTCCAAAGCTAGCTTGAAGACTAGAAAGACAGCAACAGTATATTTATTGTCATCATAAGCCTTTTTCCATTTACTGAATAGCTGATTCAAACGAGTGATTTTTTCTCTCGTAAAACTCCTCCTGATAAATTATTTCATGTTCTCATTTGTGACTTCCCTCTCACCCTTTTTCTGCCTCTGCCATCCATTTTCATAATTTCCTGGACAGAAAATCAATACAAATTCAAACTAGGTATATATTGTAAACAAAGTAACAACTCGTAAGCGAATTTAAACCCACACTTCGGAAGAACTCATTTTCGTCCTGGTGACCTCTAACTTCCTCTTACATTACAAATTCTGTTCACGTTACTCGACGAATTTCCAATTTTTAGAAACGACTAAAAAGTTATCTTTTGCACCGTCCTCAAAATAAGAATTTATTTCCTTTTTATCTAGCCTAAGTGTTCTTTTGAAGACATTTTTATTATCTGTGTAAGAAGAAGAAATTATTACGTGATGTTACCTCACTTTTTTGTATCAATTATTTATTGGAAGATTAGTCTGGATTCAAACTAATCCCATTCATGTATAATCATTCGATTTTGCTAATGGTTCAAAATTATTTAATTCGTCCTTTCGTGACATATTACATTGTGAGATTGTTCTGTATTTACCTTTTCTTGATACCAAATTTATTAGAAATAATGATAATAGCATTTTAAATGACTGGTATAGAAAATCTGTCGGTTCTGGGAGATAAATAAATTACCATTCATATCATCCACGTAATACAAAAATTAACTTGATTAAGCAGATGAAAAACAGAATCCTACAAATTTCTAATCCAGTATTTCCCCAAAAAAATCTAAAAATACTTTACAAACTTTTCTATAATAACTCATATCCTTCATATCTTTTGAAACATACTTTATATATTACTACTGACAATATAAATGACATTACTAATGACATAATACGAAACGAAGAAAACAGTGACATTATAACTACTAATAATATATATCTCCAACTTATATTACTTTTCCGTATATAAAATCTGTCACACCTAAACTTTCCGGAGTCTTCAAACCACATAATATAAAAATTGGGAATAAACAATGTGTTACAATAAATTCAATTTTCAGTAAGATCAAAGACAGGACTCCTACTAACAAATTAACTAAAATAGTATATTAGATTCCTTGCAATATCTGTAATAAGAAATATATTGGTCATTCCAAAAGATCGCTAACCATTCGAATCGCCTCTCATAAAAGTGACAGATGTGCTTTAGCTGAGCACGTGTTTTATGAAGGCCATTCTATATATTATTAATCTGCCAAAGTTTTGACACTAGAAAGTAATTATAGAAAACGTATTTTTTGGAAACAGCGTATATTTCAGAACAAAATTATTGCATAAATAAAAAAACAGACTTAAGTTACCTTAGTGTTATCTATGCCTATCTTTTAGATTTCGAAAAAAGAACACAACATTGATAACAATCTTTAATTTCATGAAAAATAAATCAAGTAGTAGTAGTTCATGATCAAATAGCCTATTTGATGTCATATACTTTTTTGAGTTTTTCGTTGATTTATGTTTCGAAGAATTTATTATGAAAATTGAAAATTCACCACAATTCTCAATGGATTTTATTATAAGTATTAATCATTCTATTTTGTTTTATTTTAATTATTGATAACATTGACCAACAATTTTTAGCCCTCGAAAATGAATAAAGTTATTCGAAAGCTCGGGAATAAATATCTAAAAGAGTTTACTCTGGTGTTCTGGTGTTTTATTGCCACAACCCCACAAAAATATCCGTTATACATGTATATATATATATATATATATATATATATATATTATTAACTAACACTGTATTATTTACTTACTTTTATTGTGAAATTTGAATGTAAATGTTTATTATTTATAATTTTTGTTTAGTTTGGCTAGCTCAGTTAGTTATTATTAATTTTGTTATTTTAATTATATATTAATTAATTCGGGAGCATGAAATCCTTTTTCTCTTTGAGTCCTGGCTTTTTATATTGTTGTAATTGTTTAAATAAAAAGAAAACACATTATTTTGAAATAGATTTAATTTTAAATTCAATATGTTATATTTGATAAAAATAATATGAGACGCCAATGGTTATATTGTATCTACTTATTTATTTTAATAATTCATCAATACGCATGCGTGAAAAAAACTAGTCATGCGCTTTAGCATAAAACGAACAATTCTTATATATACGAAGCATCTATTCATATTATACAAATATGGTTTGTTGAAGATGCAAACAAGTGAATGATTCAAACACATAAAAGAATTTATATATATATATATATATCATAGTTATATATGATACAAATTGCTGTGGAAAGAAAATAGTAATATACATAGATAGAAATATAGGAATTATATACAGTTGGACATAGTTATCACATTGATAAATTTTCAATCAATAGATTTATGCGATTACAAGATGGCGTAAGTACATATTTTAATTTATTTAAAATTCGGCCTTTTATTAATTTTAACGATTTATGCAATGAATTCACTATATAAAGTCTGTTTCTTTCTTTTTCAGATCGATCATATTTGCAAAAGTTTATCAATTTATGAAATTAAGTACTTATTTGAGTAATTTGAGTTTTTACTCTGATTATTGGCCAATAATGATTTACAAACACTGGCCTGTTGCTCTTGAATTGGGATGAAAGTCTCTGGATCCCAGGAACACTCCTCTGAAGCTCCAAAAAACCAAAATTAATGAAAATTTCGTAGATTCTTGCCGAAAAACTTGATACAATTGACTGTGAGTATTACTAAGATTGTATTTAATAGTACTTTATAGGTTTAAATGTGTTAAACCGGGAATTTCTTGAAATTTCAGGAACACCATCACACACACTCCTCGCTTCTTGACACCAGCTTCCCTAATTCCCTAAGCGTCCCCTCGATTCTCTACTTTTTTCAACAAAAAGTCTTTTGTTCTTTTTCAGGTCACTATTTCAAAGTTTATTTGTTGATTCACAATTTGTTCCGTCATATTTTATAACCAATAAAATATTGTCTTTTGCAATCAGATTAATTGAAACTTCTTTCACTTATTAAAAAATTTCATACATACACTCTTTTACATTATTAGTTCATTTATAGAGTTCCTATGAGTTTTTCATCATACAAATAAATTAAAATTGGTTATACATAGATACATTTACATGGTACAACATTCAATATTGTTATTGATAGTATATCATTGTTACACTCTTATTATTCATAAATATAAATTCTCTTATGTTATTTGTCTAAACTCTTTGCATTATATTATTTATAATAAACATTAACAAATTACTATTTATTGATTCAATGTTTATTTTATTTACCATATATCATTTGTCTATATGTCATTATTTGTTTATCTATGAAAATCTATTGAATTCTATTCTATTCAATATTTGTATTTGTTTTTATTCTTAAATTAATGATTATAATGAATTATCTATAATAATATTTGTATTCTAATGTAACTACTTATATCTAAAATTCTCTTGACTTGACTATATAATTATTTCTTTTTAGGTGAACAGCTGGTTATGGTATGGAAAATATTCTTCGTCTTAGGCAACTTTATTTACATCATTACATTGGTTAGGCAATCTCTATATTTTGTTCTTATTGAGGTAATTCCTTATTTATTATATTGTTATAGGTTATTATTTAATATATCTTTACTTGATATGTTATTTAAATTAAGAAAAGTGTTTCCTTTTTACCTGTTTTCTTAAATTATATTATTTTCATATATTTTAATACTAGCAACATAATTTAATAGTACTAATTCTCTTATTATCTATGATATCTGGTTCAATATATATATATATATATATATATATATATATATATATATATATATATATATATATATATATATATATATATATATATATATATATATATATATATATATATATTAATACAGATCCTCTATTTGAAATTTAAAAGAAAAGTAGAACATAGGAAAATTTATTTATATTTGGCTGCCATAGTTTCGATACACACTGTGCTATATGTAAACTCACTAATTTTGAAAGATTCAGTATAAATATCAAATTTGACATTTTAATGTCTGATGACATTTGTGTAGAATATATCTAATAATAGATAGAGCAGATTATGATTTAGAGAAAATATTTGAAATTTCAAAATATAGAGGTCTCTTCTAGCCGCATTACAAGTATAATAAAAGAATTCAAAATCTCACCCGGTTATTGAAAAACATAAATTAGTGATTTTTTTTAAAAAACAAGAAAATCGGTAACCAACGGAAAGGAGATTTATTTATTTTGAAAAAGTTTAGTTAGTTGATTTTGAAACCCTGAAGAGGCAACATCAGAATTAGAGTTGTCTAAATTTTTGGTGTAGATAGTAGAAATTGTATATCAATACAACCAGATTAAAAATCCATTCCCTATAAAGCCAGTGCGTGCATAATTCAAATAAGAATTGCATCGTGTGTAGTGAATGTGGTTCGAGATTTCTAAATAAAAATTTAGAATGTATCCAGTATTCTAAAGTCATTTAGAATTGTACGAGTTACCCTGTTCTCAGTTGGTGAGTCCGCTCCACTTTTTACAATAATTTCTCGAGAAATAATAAGGCCCCTTTTTAAATGAAATTTGACATAGATGCATCTATTAGATATTTGATTGCAAACAAAATTAATAATTCATATAGGGAAATTAACATCAAAGAAGAAAAATTTTGAATTAGACAAATTTGATTGAAGATTGTATTTGACATTCATACACGTCAAGATTCAAATCAACGATTGGAACTTTTTATTAAACGTTTTTTTCATTAGATTTATTTATAGTATCTAGGTTGTTCTAATTTTAAGTTTCGTAGAAATTATGACTGTTCCTTTATAATAATTTGGGGAATATCAATTTGATCATTTGTTATCTGGTAGTATAATATAGAATTTTACATTCCAACTCACTGTATTATTTTCATAATATATAATTTCAGAAAATTCAAATATTTTGCAGTAAATAAAATTGTCGATCAAATCAGTGACAGTTGATAATTTTCAGTGGCAGTATTGTAAATGTCATCAGATATTTGAAGTGCCTTTTATAATATTAAACATACAGTTACTAGAGATTCTGAGCAATAGCGAAACAATTAATTTGGAGATACGTTAAAAATAAATAAATCTTGAATAATTAATTTTTTTAACATTTTGATCCCACCCTGAGAGGAGAGTAATAGGTCGATTATATATAAAAATTCATCTTTAGAAACACTAAATCAATATTTATTAGAGCCGAGCATATTTTTTGACAACTACTGTCAAAATTGAAATTCCTTACATGCTTTTTTAAAGTTGCATGTACAATAATTGTCGCTGCGACAATTTTATAACAATTCTAATAATAATAAATATAATACTTAATAAAATGAAATAGAAATATATTACAAATTTGGCTCCCAACGCGGGGCAATTACAATTAAAAGGAATATAGTAATATATTATAATATATTAATATAATTAAAATAAATACTGCAGTTACATCACATTGTATGTTCTCCCTTTTTTCCTCTTGTTTTCATCACATGCACATCTATATAATACAGTGTATTCTTTTAGATGTTGTATGGACATTACTAAAACCTCTAAATAATATACCTCAAACATTCTAGTTAACATCCTATAGATGTTTCTGTGTCTAATCAGCAAATACAGGGTGAACAACTAAGAACACCGGCTGTCGGCCATATTTCAAAAAATAGTCATGGTACAACTTTAAAAAAATACCTACAGGTAAATTACCCTGAAAAATCGCTGGAAATTTCTTGGAAGTTCCTAAAATATTTGCTATGAGGTGGAATGAATACTTCAAAACATAAATACTGTAATTATCTCCAAAAAGGACATACTAAGGGTATCCTAAAAATACAATTTTTGATATATTGATGAGATTATGGAAAACTTTAGTTAACGACTTTTTGTCCCTATTCTTCAAGTAAGGGGTGGGGCAAGGTTCAGCCTAAAAAACAAATGTCATAACACTTTTTTGATTTTTAATCGATATCAATGTTTTTGGCGTTATTTAAAAGATTTTTCCTCTTTAATAAGATATGCTTAACAAAAATAACAAAGTTGAACAAATTTTGTTAACGCTATGTGAAAAAGTCAACAATTTTCCCAATTTTCTCGGAAATTTCAAATGTAATGAGGCCTTCTTTTTAAATTCAGATGAAAAGGGGCTTAAAAAATAGGAATTTAGTGAAAATCGCAAGTCTAAATCTTAATTCTATTCCAAGATATAAGATTTAAAAATTAAAAAAATTTAATTTTAGTATCAATCTTATTAAACAGATAAAACTCTTTCAAATGCAGCTAAAATCATTAATATTGGTTAAAAAACGAAAAAGTTATACATTTGTTCATAAGATTGAACCTTCCGCATCCATTATTTGAAGAATAATGGCAAAAAATCTCCTTGATTAAATTTTCTGATAATCTCATTAATATTTCAAAAATTGTATTTTTAGGACACATTTAGTACGTTTTTTTAGAGTATTATATTTTCGAGTGTTCATTTCACCCCTAGCGGATATTTTAGAGACTGCAAAATATGTTCCAGCAATTTTTCAGGATCACTTAACTAAAGGTAATTTTTTTGAAAGTTGTACCATGATTTTTTTCTGAGATGTGGCCTACAGTCGTTCTTAGTAGTTCACCCTGTACATTTAAAATAAAATAGCAAAAAAAGCAATAAAGGATTTAAAACGTTTATTCACTATTAATAAACAGTACAGTAAATTTGAAAAAAACAGGTACGAAATTAAAAAAAAAATATCTTGTCCAGGAATCCAACCTAAAAAAATAGAATTGTGTAAGCATATTACATAACAAGTGTGGAAAGTGGAAACTATTGAACGCATTCAGTTAAAGCAAGAAACAAAAAAGGGTATATTAATCTGTAGTTGCCATAACGTAACATACTTTGAAACTGAATTAATGAAGTTTAAGGGATACGCATACATTACATCTAGTTTACAGATAATTTATTAGAATAATTTTTTAATAATATTAAAACTGATAGAAATTTTACACCATAAAGATTTTATGAAACATTACGGTAAATCAACAGAAATCCAATCTGATTAAAGAAAATTCTATCGTTTACTTACGGTTACTTTTTCTCACGCAAGAGTCGCTGTTTCGAGTGCCTCAACCAATCCATAACGTACACTTCAAAATCCTTATCTGTGAAACATTTAAAGGTGTTCTGAACAGCAGCTAATAAAACAATAACATTAGATCAAATTGTGCCCATGGAGACCTTTGATTAGATCATCATAAACTACATCAAACTTGATTTTCAGCCAATCGACTGGGACCCATTTTCCATAAGATACATGCGGGGTTCTTCAAAGGAATAACATATTTTATTTCGAGAAGTGACTTTTCCTGATTTACCTTCTATTACATGCCTCACTCCGCTTGGTAGGCAAATTCAGGTGTGCCATGGAAATTGTTTCTACTCTTCTGTATAAAATAATATACTATTCTCATCTTGTTATTTTCATCCTGGAACATATTGTATATTAACATCGTGGAATTGTAACTTAATTAAAACTAAGCATTATACTGTATACAAAAAAAACTACTTATGAAGAAGAGATATGAACACGTTATCAAGTTAAATGAGTTTATCATTAATTGTATCCAATTGAGCATCCAATAGGTGTGTTTCCACAATAATAAATAATTGAAGAATTCTGTTTCTTGACTGGAGCATTCAGTGTCATAAGTTACATAGTCTTCAACTAGATTAATATAGGTACTATTGTAACGGACCCCTGCAGCTTATTTATTGTATTCAATGTATTTTCAAATGGAAATGAGCTTTTTAACAGAAATTTCGGTTTTTAAAGTTTTAAACAGTCTCTAATTGTTCACAAGAATTGTTAGTATTAATGTTAAAATTTTCTAAGCCTGCAAAACTATATTGATGGCTATGACTATTACTACTACAAAAACTAGTACTAGAGATACTTGATTCAATATTTTTTGTACTGTTTAATACAATGAATGTATCAGACTATCTGAAATAGTTACTCCCCTTTCTTTACATAATTACCAACTATTTCTTTTTTATTTTACTTATGTAAGTAGCTTCTGAAACATTTTCTTCTAGATTCAAATCTCTGCCAACATTTGAGCATGTTTTATTATTAATAATAATATCTACCCTATTTCAATATTAGGTTTGTTGTAGGGTATAATGCATATCTAGGATTTGAAATATTGTGAATCGTTTTTAAAATATACTGACTAACTAAAATATTTCAAAAGTTGAAAAAACCCTTATTTTGTAAATACTATTATATAATTTTAGGGTACAATTCCGCCACCTAGAATTTCATTGTACAATAGCCGATTAAAGTATTGAATGAGTATTAAGTTTTAATAATTATGATTTTGGAATAGGTACTTACCTATAACAACTGTTGTTCGTCCATTATAACAAGAATTATAACTAAGTATAGAGACTGTAGCTAAGTAGAAACTAACGGAAATGAAGGCGACTTTATTCAAGTACTCCTCGCAAAAAATGTGCCTCCTTCAAATAAAATATAACACAAAACTAAAAACCACGCTACGACCCACGATTCGCCATGTCATGCTTGTCATTTGCTTCCACAGATAACTACTGTTTGTTCCGTTAGTCAGTTCCTTTTCTGTTTTCTTCCTTTTTTTTGTAATTTTATGTATACATCAATCAAACAGCCCAATAATGTTACTGTGATGTTAAATATGAGATATTACTGAGAGTTTTATGAACTAACATCGTACAGACGTAATCGCAGGAAGTTACTAAAAATGTAAAAGTAACAGCAACATGTGATCATCTTAGAAACACGTTAATTTGTAATATTACAGTAATGTTCTGTATGTGACATTAGTGAGAAGTATACAAATTAACATCGTATGAATGTTTCCTATAGGAAGTTACTTTAAATAAAATCCTAGGATTTTCGTGTAACTTCGAATCCAAGTATTATTGTGTACGTCAAAAATATGTTTTATTCACATGACATGAATGTTATTAGAGTTGGTAATAAAATTAAGACATCTAGGAGATATCTTATTAACGGTTTAAATAAACATCACGAAAAGTCTATAAAAAGAACATCACAAAAAAGGCTTGTTATGTTTCTTGTTTAGTGGGCAAGAAACTGAGAAAATTGTCGAACTAGAATATAGAACTACAAACCCAAATTAACATGTATATTATGCTCAATCGTGCAGAAAAATTAACAAATTTTTAACAAAATAATCAGTGACCTACATAGTCTGGCCAATTGGCCGTAGCCAAAGCCATTAACCCATTTAAAAAAAGTTGTGATTTTAATTCCAGGAGACGCCACTGTTTAATTCCTAACCTCTCTTATATATTTCATAATAAAAGTGGTCAGCACTACTTAACCCATGCAGTATAAACAATATATACTAATAAATACTATCGTCTACTCAACGATGAAAAATAACTCAATTTTTCTCAACTTTGCGGGAAATTTCACAAGCAACACAACTAACCATTGTTCTCACACATTAATTGTTTACAACTAGTTTATATAAAAGAAATTTGATGATTACAGTCACAAGATACTAGTGTAGAACTAAATATTAACCCACATTGATGCTAATACTCAATGTGGCTCTTCAATTTGACGCATAAATTGATATGACGACTTCCCTACCACTCTTAACATTCCCTCCTCTTTCTTTTACCTCGTTGAGGTGGATTCCCATTTTGGGTTAAAATTTGACAGATTACATGCATAGGGCTAAAATCCAGGAATAACCTAAGGACAACCAAAGGTATTACCGGTTCACCTCCTAAAATCAGCTCAAATTGTTTTTAGTAATCCTTGGATTTAAGTAATTTATTCTTAGTTTGCAGTTGATAAAAACATTTAAGGTTAGAAAACCCGCGTAGACCAGTCAGAAATAATTTGTGAAATCTGACTAGCCCTCCGAATAATCCTTGGTAGGCATTTTCTAACAAGACTACTAAAACATTCAGGCATTTTCACAAATTGATCTTCTGTTTAAAATGCCGGCGTTTTTGAAAACAACTAGACATTTTGCATAAAGCTGAATTATTTAATTTGCCTTCAAGATATTTATCTGATTCTGTGGGTGAAATAGTAGATACTGAATAAACATAATCAACAATGAAAAATCTTCCATTCACATTTTATTAAAAATTGATTTTTCGCAGTATATCTGCTTTTGTGTGAAAAATTGAAAGAAAATATTTCATAGAACGTCTGTAATACAATTTAATAAACATAAAAGTTTCATGTTTCCTTATAACCCAAATTTAAACGCGCCTCCTTGATCATTGATATATGAAAGCTTTTTTCTTGGCTCGGAGATACTCAGATGATTGATATTACTATTTCGTGATTGTATTTTCCACGATAAAAAATATAAAAGTATATTTTTGTTTCAGGGGTTTATTTCGGAAACGTCAGCTAATGCAACTGTCTTGACAATAACAGCTTTCACAGTCGAACGTTACGTAGCTATTTGCCATCCATTTCTTTCGCATACTCATTCGAACTTGACTAGAGCTATTAAGTATATATTCTTAACATGGTTCATTGCGATGTTTCTAGCTGTACCACAAGTACTGGCGATGGGAATAGTATGTGAAAAAATTGAAGGTGAGTAAGGACATTATTGACTGAATGTTTCCATTGTAAATTTTATTGAATAGGAAGATTTTCATAAAAACAAACACTTTTTGTTTGTCTCCTAAAATAATTTCAAATGAGTTTTGTATATTGTTAGGAATTTTAGGGCTCCAATAAAACTCATAACTAGAAAGATTAACACGTTTATTTTATACACTTAGTTACCGTCAACTAACTGATATGACAGTGTTAAAACATTGACATCATTCCTAGTTCTGTCTACGATCGCGTTCACGGTAACTTGCCCAATATACAAAAATTTTCCCCCCTTGAAGAGACCATAAAATTACATATGAACCAATTCAAAATTAATAATCTAAGTATCTAATCGGTGTTATGATCCGTTCCGACCTACGTAACATGGGTGATGATTTAATGGCATCACTGGTTGTGTCTTTCATCTGTTTCACTCCTTCTACTAGTTGGTGGTGCCGGTATCGCTGGCTCAAGAGTCTCTGGAGCACTGTTTGTGTGTACAATATTAGGTGGTTTCACATGGGATGGTTTATTATCGCTCTGGGTTGTCATCAAATCACCTATGTCAGAAGTAATGAAAGAGTCAGAGGTAGAGGTAATGCAATTCCGATTCTCATTCAATTTTCCCATTTTTCTTATATGATCTATGTGTACAAAACGAACATGATCGTCTACTGTCAAAATATAAGTAACAGGACTGACTCTTACGTTAACGATACTTTTAGACCATTTATTTTGTTCCCCTCTCAAATTTTCCACAAAAACCTCCTCTCCCACTTGAAATTCTCACAACCATTTTTTTTTGTTCAATCGTACAGTTTGCTGATCTTCAACTTTCTTATTCAAATTTGGTTTTAATAGTGAAAATTTAGTTTTAGGTTTCTCTTGCAACATTACATCTGCTAGAGACATTTGTGTGGTGCTATGTGGAGCATTTCTATAATAAAATATAAAATTATCTAATTTCTCCTGATGTGAGAGACCGTTACATTTATCATTATAAATTTGTTTTAAGAAATTATTTTTAAAAGTTTGAATTCAGCGTTCCGCTGTGCCATTCGAGGCAGGATGTATAGGTGGAAACTTTAGAACTTTGATCGCATTATTCACGCAAAACGTTACAAATTCTTCTGAATTAAAAGGTGGACTATTGTCTGAATGTATCTCATCTGGTAATCCGAAAACTGCAAATGATTTTCTAAGACATGATATTATATTAGTTGCGTTAGTAGACTTAAGGATCCAAGCATCAATTCACTTGCTATGAGAATCTATTAACATAAGAAAATTTATATTATTTTTCTTTGCTAGGTCTATGTGGAGCCGCTGCAATTTTTTCCAACACAAAGACCATGATGTTAATAGTACACTGGGTACATTATTAGCATTTAACTGACAACATTCACAATTGTTAACAATTTGCTCAATATCCTTATTTATATTATCCCATAAACATACTGACGAACCAAAACTTTCATTTTGACTATTCCGGGATGTTGGTCAAGTAAAAGTAAAACATTAGATTGCAACTGTTTGGGTACAACAACCCTATTATTATACATAATACAATTTTGGTCAACATCTAAATATTCTTTTATACGGGAATACTCATCTCACTTCCCCTCTCGCGGATTAAAAATAATAATCCAACCCTATTAAGTCACCTCGGCTCTTCCATTGTCGACCATATAATCTGAACTGACAGGTTACTCAACCACATAGACGATGAATGCTCTATAGGCGACCCTATCTCCTCCGACCATGTCCCGCTACTGGTCAAAACCACTCTACACAATCCAATACCACCACCGTCAACTAGTTTCACATTTCGCGATTTTAAAAAAGCCGATTGGGATTCCTTCGCCAACCATGTCTCTACTAATTTACCACACCCCGTCAATCATCAGAGTACTGATGAAATTGATAATCATGCAGAAGAATTCCAATCCTTATTAATCGATGCACAAGACATCGCCGTCCCTCTTACCACCGTGAACACCAACTTGCATGCCCTTCCGCAGAGAATTCTGCTCAAAATTCGACAGAAAAGACAGTTATTCATGTTATACGTCAAAACACAATGGAACCGTCTCAACGCCCAGGTTCGGTACGAAATCAATGCTGAAAAGCAGAGAAAATGGAAGGCCGAAACAGCCGGACTGGACTTCAGACAAGGGCGCGTGTTTTGGCAAAATTTCAACCGCCTCGTTGGCCTTAAGAGAAAGGTTGAATCACATCTCGAAGTGCAAGGATAGAAGATTTACACATCTGAAGACAAAGCCACCGCCTTCAAAAATAACCTGCAAACTGTCTTTTCACCACCTGACAACCCTCGATTTCTCAGGGACTTTGCCGTCGAAACCGACCTCCTGACTCGAAACATTACTCGAAGCCCACATGTTCATATCCCACAAAATGAGAACTCTCCGCTTCTTACAACTTTTACAATCGAAGGAGTTCAGCGGGCGTGCCTAGCGGGGAGAAACAGTGCCCCAGGACACGGCGCAATCTCGAGGCAGGCACTTAAAAACCTGCCAGAAGAAACCTTCCCTCCGCTCTGCGCTCTGCTGAACGCCTGCATGGCATACTCATACTTCCCTCGTTGTTGGAAATCAGCCAACGTAGTTATCATCCCCAAACCCGGCAAAGACCCTACAAAGCCTGAATCTTACCGCCCTATCTCGTTAATCAGCGTACTAGGTAAAGTCTTCGAACGCTTGTTGAAAGAAAAAATCTGGGACTTCTGTACTGAAAATAATATAATGCCGGTATTTCAATTCGGATTCAGGCCGGGCCACTCTTGTTAGAACGCCATCACCAACCTTCAAACAGTCGTCACCCGAGCTTTAAATCAACGACGGTGTTCTGCCGCCATCCTCATGGACGCTCAAAAAGCTTCCCTTCAATTCTGGCACGCCGGACTAGTGAGAAAGCTACTGAGCATCCGATTGCCAAACCAAATCGTCAAATTATTATATTCCTATCTCACCGACCGATCGATCAGCGTCAAAGTTGGTAATAGCATATCTGACTCTTTTACACCCCAAACTGGCGTTCCGCAGGGCTCGATACTCGCTCCTCTACTATACATAATTTATACGTATGATACACCAATTCCTCGACATCCCCGGGATAACATCCAACTATATGCGGACGACACCGCACTAATCATTTCTGCCACAGACATTCGCTCTCTCAACATTCGATCCCAAAATCTACTGACTCAATTTTCTAATTGGTGTAGGAAATGGCGGGTAACTCTCAACCCTCAAAAAACCCAAGCCATCGTTTTCAAACACCCCGATACCATGAGCCAACGACTTCTACCAACAAACTTTCGCCTCGTGCTCTGGGGAGATCGACTCGAAATCCGCAGGGAAGTCGTTTATTTGGGAGTGAGATTTACTCACACTCTCAACTTGATGGCTGACCTCATGGACACTTTAAATAAAGTCCGACGTCGAGTGAATCTTCTCAAGGCGCTCGGCGGCAGCTTCGGACGCACTCACCCTACCACCTTACTTCATACGTATAAAACATATATCCGTCCAATGATCGACTATAGAGCTAACGTCTATTGCACCCTCCCCAACCATCTTGTCAAAAGACTTCGAACTTGTGAGCAGTCAATCCTCAGATACTGCGAATACAAGGCTCCATACTCTCCCACTAATACTGTATATGTCAATACCGACATCGAGCCCATTCCATCACGTCTAAATATTTTACAAGCCCGATACGTTAGTCGCACTATCGAAGCGGGCAGTGAAATCTCCAAAAACACCCTACTCACACCGTGGGTCGCTAACAGACGACCCTTCGGTAGAATCCCCAAGAGAAAGCTCCCATTTCCTCCGTTACGCTTGCTAGCCACGGCCTACGACGACCTCCCCGACGAATACATTGACTACCTGGACAGCTCGCCAATCTCCATCCGATAATCGTTAAAATTCCGCTATAAATTCCACACTTATTCTATTTAATAAATCTCTATTCACTCAACTTACCTCAACAAATTCCAAAATCATTCATAATTTAAACATTTCTAACAAATTCTAGACTCTCTAAATCACAAACTATTAATCTTTCAACACTTTGGACAATCCCTATACTTTCAGCCGCCCCCACACCACCCACGTCGTTGTTGCAGGTTTTCCTGCATACTCTGTGAATTTATTCACTAGCCTAATGGACCGACGATCGTCGACAGGGAATAAATGCAGCCGCAGCTGTACCCACCCGCCTTTTCAGATTTTTGATTATTATTATTCCACCGACCACCGTAAATAGTCCCAAACCACCGAAGGCACGTCACCGAAACTTTTCATCAAATTCCAACAAATCATCTAATTCCATATACTTTTGAAAAATGTCTCCCATACACTTTTTCAAATAACTCCAAAATACCAATAAAATTATAAATCTTCAATATTCCATAATATATCACTCAAAATATCGGAGACATTCCAAATTCAGTAAATAACACTCAATTTTCATGAAATTTCTGACACCTAGCCAGCTCAACGCATATATCTATGTATCGGCAGCGATACATGGTTCATTTTCTACATTTACGCTTCCATCCTAGACACTTTTTGTCACAGCATCTCCGCACACTTTTGAGCTTCGCCGCTTCCAAATATCAACCCCCGATACACCCCAACACAAATCAACCCTCCAGTTACTTTCTAGTATAGCTGACGCTCTGTTTCAAATTACAAGTATAGCTGACGCTCTGTTTCAAATTACAAACTTTCTCATTTCCACGTAAAACAGTTGAGATTTTTCTTGATTTAAGTGAAAAAATTATTAGTTCTGACAATTTCCGCTAGATGGCATCCTTTTTAAGTTTTTCACATATGCTTGGTACCAAGTTATTTAAGTAAGTGTCTAGATAATGGGAGAGCGGTAGGGCGGGGCTAGTATAGCTGACGCTCTGTTTCAAATTACAAACTTTCTCATTTCCACGTAAAACAGTTGAGATTTTTCTTGATTTAAGTGAAAAAATTATTAGTTCTGACAATTTCCGCTAGATGGCATCCTTTTTAAGTTTTTCACATATGCTTGGTACCAAGTTATTTAAGTAAGTGTCTAGATAATCTAGATTTCTCAGTCAGCGCACACTAAACCATCCAACACACCCCCCAACTCAGCCCTGACGAGGAAACTAATCCTACACCAGGGCACCATTCTTGAAAACGACAACCACCCAAAAAACCAAGCCATCCAACACAAATTCATTACGAATTTCTCTCTCTCTCTCTCTACAACCCTATTATTATATATAATAGAATTTTGGTCAACATCTAAATATTCTGTTATACGGGAATAAGCTAGAAATTCTTTAGAAACATCTTTGGGCCAGCCCTGCCTAATAAATTCATGAATTTTACTTAAAATTTTGTCTCTACCGGTTTCTCTGGCCATGTCATTGTAAAAGGCAGTTCTTGTACTACTTAGAAATGTTTAACAGTCTCACCTCTTTTTTTATCTGGTAGTGGTAAACATGAGAAGGCGTCAGCATTCCCTAACTTTTTATCTCCTTTAAAATGTAATTTATAATCATACATAGATAACTACACCTTCCAGCGTTGTACTCTTGCTGCTGCTAAATGTGATAAGGATTTTGTGGGGGATAAAATAGACTGTACTGGTTGATGATAATTATATGAGATAAACCGAGTCCCATATATGTAGTTATGAATTTTTTTTTAATGCAAAAATAATGCTTAAAGCTTCTTTCTCTAACTGACTATAATCAATTTCCGCTTTAGACAATGTTGCTGATACGAACATATCCGGTCTTTCTGATCCATCTGGTAACCGATTTCCTAGCACCGCTCCTAAGCCATAATATGGAGCATCAGATGAGATTATAATGGGTTGTTTAGGATTGAAAGGCATTAGGATATTTGGATAAGTCAGTAATTGTTTACTATTTTCAAATGTTTCATCAACTTCCTTAGTCCACGTCCAGACTTTATCTTTTCTTAACAGTTCATATAATGATCTCATTTTCTCAGACAATCTTGGAATAAATTTAGAATAATAATGCAACAATCCTAGATATGACTGTAATGCTACATTTTTGACAAAAAACTTACTTTTATCTAAATTAACCCTAACATTAAACTGTTTAAACTGGTCTAAGATTACTTTTAGCTTTTCATACATCTCTTCTCTGGATTTTGCCGACACTAAGCAATCATCTAGGTGGCATGCTACTCCTGATATACCGTTTAGTATTTGATCAATTACAGACTGAAATATGTGAGGTGCAGTCTTTACTCCAAATGCCAACCTCTAATATCTAAACAGACCTATTGGTGTGTTAACGGTTAAATAACGTTTACTTTATTCATTTACCGAGAATATACAACTTTCTGAAATAGAAGCAAATATTTCCTCAACAGTGGGCAATGGATAATAATTATTTTCAATAACCGGATTTATAGTATTTTTAAAATCTTCCCATATACGTATCATACCATTTGTTTTAGGTACTAATACAATAGGACTTTTCAACCTTATTTTTTAATGCAAAAGGTATTATATAGGGCTTACTAAACTTGGGTACTGGCCCCTTTTTTATTTTAATATTTGCTACTCTTTTATACTCTGATTTCTATTAAACACATCATGATAATTTTTTAATAATTCAGGTAAAAGGAAGTTATGATCACTAGTTACATTATGTATTTCAATTGTTTTATCCGGATTAACAAAGGACTTCCACTCTGGTATTAGTACATTTAACCACGCCCTACCTAGTAAACAAACTTGAGATTTAAACTTTTTAATTTTCAAATTTAACTTTGTTTTAATTGTACCAAATTTGACATTACCATTTGCCTGCAACACATTATCTTGTACTTGTCCAAACAATGTTTTTAATTTGATATTCGCTTTAACTACTTTTATATTTGGAAATAATTTTTTAAACACTCAAAAGGTACTATCGTACTATCAGACCCTGTATCAACTTAAACTTATTACCTTATTTTCTATTCCTAAATTTAATATGTTAGGTTCACTTTTTGAGTTTCCTACCATTTGATTGACTTCTTCTTCTACTTGAGTTGTCTAATTGATTTCGAATTCATCTTCTAATTCTGATTCGCTACTTTCCCGATTATCTAACCTTTCTAAAAAGTTAACTCTTTCTCTGCATAAGGGTGATTTTGCAATGTGACCAGTAACGTTACAATTAAAACATTTCCATGACTTCACTGGGCATTGCTTTTTATCCTTATGAAATTTAAGACATCTCTGACATTGATTTTTATTCATTCAGTGTGAATTGGCCTGACTCTGACTTGTCGTTGGACTTTGATTTTCAAACTGGTTACCGCTATATCTGTTGCGACAAAAACTTATTATTTCTACCGTTTTCAATTGACAGTTTATTTATTAATTCGTGTCCCTTGATCTTTGCCTGTCCTTCAGCCAGCTCCATGCTTAAGGCTATCTTGACTGGTTTGCCATATGTTAAATCGTCTTCGGACAACAGCTTTCTTTTTATTCCCTCAGACTTTAGCCCACAGACTAATTTGTCTCAAGAGCTTCGTTTAAAAATGCTTCAAATTGACAATATTTTGACAATATCATCCACTTCTCAGTAAAGGAGGTTAAGTCATCCAGACCATCCTGCGAACAATTATAAAATTGGTATCTCTCCGCAATTACTAGTCTTTTTGGGCTATAGTGAGTTACTAGTATTTTCTTCAATTGTGTATAACTTCTCGTGCTTGGTACTTCTGGTGAAATTAAGTCTTTAATTACTCCATACGCTTCCCCGCCAACTAACGTTAGAAATAAGGGCACTTTTTTATCGTCGCTAATTCCATTGCACAAGAACAATTGTTCCATACGCTCTAAATAACTATTGATGTCCGATTCTTTGGGTCTGAAGGCCTCGATGGTACCAAATAGTGCCATTTTGTTTATCTAAGTGGATTGACACGATCAATTATTACGTCCACGAACAAAGACTACTTGCACAGAATAAACTAACTAGACAGACTCTTCTTTAGGATCCCATCCTCGTCGCCAACATGTTATGTATTTCAGGGCTGCAATATAACTCACAACTAGAAAGATTAACGCGTTTATTTTATACACTGAGTTACCGCCAACTAACTGATATGACAGTGTTAAGACATTGACGTTATTCTTAGTTCTGTCTACAATCCCGTTCACGGTAACTTGCCCAATATACAATATATATCACTGTCTACATTGGTACCATTCATTCAGAAAGACCTTCACTGAATGGAGGTTATAAAGATCAAGACCATAGTATGACTTAAAATGCGGAGAAACGAGGACGGTTTTGTATTTGTTGAAAAATATTCAATTTTTTTCCCTCGTGGCAGAGGGCTTTCGACACTTAAGTCATCTTCAGTGCTTACCTCTAAGCAAGTAAATCAATCAAGTTGATATGAAAATCGAAAATAGAAAAACTAAAGTGAGTTTATTTACTCGTCAGGCAATATAAAATTATATCCATAAAAATATCCAACATCATCAAACCTCAAAAATATAGTAATGCACATAAATTTTTTTTTATTGTAATTGTTCAAAAAATCCAACACATGAAGGGCCTATCGTGGATTAAGTGTTTGCATGATGGTAGGAACGAAGCGAAATCGACTAATTGACACATCCATTAGCATACATGGAATGAATGACATAAAATACCGTTGACATGGAATAATTAATTCCAAGAACCGAAGATCACAGGTATGAAATTTTGTTACCCAAAACCATGGAAACCAGGCACATATAAAGACAACAGTCTAATGAGAACCAACTTTCAACCGAATGAAGCAACCGTGTTAAGGAGCAACAACAATGCTTTATGAAATACAAAATTCAACTTAACTAAACTATTCAGGTCGTTCTAATGAGAACCGAAACCAAAAATTGAGTGAAGAGAAATTTACTCATCAAGTAAGAATATGAAGAACGAATATTGTTAATCAAAAATACCAAATGTCTCTTCTCCAGCATGGAATACATCAACCAGAGCAAATGTACGCAAAGTATACAAGTCAATTCATTTATCAATGGAAAGAAAATAAATATTGAGAAATTTGTCTATGATCCAAATAAATACGGTATTAAATAGTTTTGACAATCCTAATACGACAGAACTCAATACAAAGAGAGAATGACAGTTGACATAGGACAATCAATTCGCAACGACAGGATCCTAAGAGGGGCCTAAAAACAGTTTGCACCCGTGGCTTGCAATAAAATTTAGGTCATTTTGTAAACATCAAATCTAGAGAAGGTCTGATAGAAGAGCAACCGTATATCATGTTAAAGATTTGGTGGACAGACGAGGCTACGTTTAATAGTGCGGGTGGTGTTAATCTGCATAATGTGCATTATTGGGCTGAAGAAAATCCGCACTGGATAATGGAAGTGCAGCTTCAAGGTAGATGGAGTGAAACCTACCGTTTCACTTATCAATCTCCGCCGGGAGGTTAGTCAGTTTCTTATACAGCGAAGTATAGTTCCGGTTTGATGGTGGAATAGTCACTACCGTTATCTGTCAATAGACTTCCGAATATTCAGCACTGTTCGAGACTTCAAACCGAGGGAGTTCGTTTTCGAAGGGAAGCGTTCGAGATTCAAATACGAGCCGCCGTAGGAAATCTACCAATTTTGAATATTGTTTGTGTTTTGAATATTGTTTGTGTTTTAAATAAAACTCAATGTTTCTAGCTAATACCACAATGTATTGAAAAATGTTGAAAATTCTAAAAAATTGACAGTTGTTTTGATAACTGAATATCATCGTCAAAATGACAGAAGTTACATTTCATTTGATGCCTACCTGATGTTTAGTAGTTATTTTTGGCTAGACCAAGAAGTGATCTACCTTGTGATTGACTTAATATATGATAATAGAAAAAATAAGATGTGATATCACAAATATTGAAGCTTAGATATTATTAGCCCTATGGCGATATCCTGGATATCATTTTTCCAATTAAGTTCAGTATAACTTTGCAATGATATAGAAAACCAGGAAAACTATATCTGCTGATCTTTACAATTATCACATAAGAAGACAGTTTAATAGTGGAGAACTCCCTAGATTTATCTGTTCATTGACGACTTCATATTGTGGGTTTCCTAAGTGTCTTCTAATTTCCAACTCTTCAAGGAAATCCAGTTCCTGTTCCTTATAACAAATATGTAGTACTTCTAGTTCTGTGTTAGGTGTCAACGAATGATTGGTGTCAAGTAGATGTTCTGCGTAATGGGATTTATCTGGTTGTTTTAATCTGTATGCTCGTAAGTGTTCACTGTATCGGATTTCAAAATTTGTAAGGATCTGACCCAAATAGACAGCATTACATTCTGAACATTTGAGTTTATACATATACCCGATTTCTTCAATGGTGGTATTTTTGTTTTTACATTTAACAATTTTGTACTTACGTTACTTTCTGTTTTAAAAGAAATTGTTGTATTTGTTGCTAAAGATATTATCTTTGAAATATTATTAGAAATATTTCCTGCATATGTGATGGTTTTATAAGTTTTTATTTTTTCAGTTTGTTTAGGAAATAGAAGTCCGGGAAAGTAAGGTCGAAAAATCTGTTAACTATCAAAACTTTCCCATAACTGATTTTTCATTTTTAAATGAAAATATATTGACCGACATCACTATCCTAGATTGTCTAATAATTTCCACTGGAGCTTGCGACGCAGCTTGCAAGCACAGCTCAGACCACCTAAAATTAAAGTGATTTATGCTCGTGTCATTCCTGGAAGTGTTCTTACAAAAAAATCGTTGAGATGAAAATTGAAGCAAATCTCATGCTCTTGAAGGTGACGTGAATAGTTTTTTCAAAAAAAAAATTCCGATCTTAAATTTTTCAAAAATTGAGAAAATTTACGAAAATTATACTTTTGGTTGGTAATTATAAATAAAATATTAATATCGAGGTCAAAATATAGAGGGCAGACTTCTAAAAATTTACAATTTTTCAGATTTGGAAAATTCAAAATGGCGGCTGCGCAAATTAGAAACAAATTTTTTTTTCAATCGCGTCTAAATTTATGAACATTAATGATATTGAGAAACTGTTTGTTGCAATCGACAGAGTGAGAGTTACGTTTTTATAAATAACAAAAAAAAATTTTTAAAAAATTTTCACATAATTTTTTAGAACATTTACCGAAAATAAAAAATTTTCCATTTAGTTTTTTTTCATTTTGGCGTTGAAAAATTTGTTTAAAATATGTTTTCACGTTATAAATATGTGTGTCTTTGAAAGACGAGTATTTAAAAAAAAATTTTTTAGATGCGCCTTTTACAAGTTGAGATAAACAAATTCAAAATCTGTTAGATTCTATGATAGTAATGATTGAAATTTTCAAATTTTGATTACTTCGCTAGGTTGTCGAATCCCAACTCAACTAAAACACAAATTTTCATCTTTCCACCGTCAATTGGTCTATTCAAAAGTGAACAGTAATCCTAGCTCGCTCGGCCAAACGGTGAGGCGGCAGCTGCTTTGCGTTCTGGTGGGAGGTCAGCGCTCATTCTCTTCGAACGCCCAAAACACCCTCACTAACATGACTGACGACGTACTTGTACCCGACGAATTATTGAACATTATTTCGTGTTCGTGTACCACATGGTGCTCTACTACCAGGTGTGGTTGTAAAAAGTTGGCATACATTGTACGATATTATGTAAAAATTGCGAAGGCAAAACCTGTTGTAACATCGAAATTGTAAGTACGGTATTTGACGATGACGAGGATGATAATGAATATCTGAGTGATGGCCTAAATTTTGATATGACTCAATTAGTTGATTGTGAACTTGCAATTGATAGTAGCAATAATATCGATGAGGATTTGTTTGCTAATGATAATGACGAAGAAAATTGCACAGAGCCATTTCCTCAGAGACCAAAAAGGGAGAGAATTTGTAGAATATAGTGTAAATTTGTAAATAAACATCTACGTTTCGAGTTATGTATAATATATATAATAAATGGATTTATAGATATAAATTATAAATATCATTGTACCTTATTTCTAGCAATATGTAATGGTTGATAATAACCATACTATTAGCAAATCACAAATGCAAATTTTTTACAAAAAAAACCAAAATAAAAGCTTGAGCTTCGTTCAACTGCGAACGAGCGCTGACCCCCCACCACAACGCCAAGCAGCTGCCGCCGCACCGTTTGGCCGAGCGAGCTAGGATTACTATTCTCTTTTGAATGGACCAATTGACGGTAGAAAAATGAAAATTTGTGTTTAAGTTGAGTTGGGATTCGACAACCTAGCGAAGTGATCGAAATTTGAAAATTTCAATCAATATTATCACAGAATCTAACAGACTTTGAATTTGTTTATCTCAACTTGTAGAAGTCGCATTTAAAAATTATTTTTTAAATACTCGTTTTTCAAAGACACACATATTTATAAAGCGAAAACATATTTTATACAAATTTTTCAACGCCAAAATGAGAAAAAAATAGATAGAGAAAAATTTTTAAAAATTTGTTTACGTTATTTATAAAAATATAACTTTCACTCTGTCGATTGCAACAAATCGTTTCTCAATATCGTTAATGTTCATAAATTTAGACGCGATGAAAAAATAAATTTGTTTCCAATTTGCGCGGCGCCATTTTGAATTTTCCAAATCTGAAAAAATGTAAATTTTTAGAAGTTTGCCCTCTATGTTTTGACCTCGATATTAATATTTTATTTATAATTACCAACCAAAAATATAATTTTCGTAAATTTTTTCAATTTTTGGAAAATTTAAGATCGGAAAATTTTTTTTTTAAAAACTATTTACGTCACTTTCAAGAGCATAAGATTTGCTTCAATTTTCATCTCAAAGATTTTTTTGTAAGAACACATCCAGAAATGACACGAGCATAAATCACTTGAATTTTAGGTGGTCTGAGCTGTGCTTGCAAGCTGCGTCGCAAGTTTCAGCGGAAATTATCAGACAATCTAGGAGAGTGATGCTGGGTCAATATATTTTCATTTAAAAATGAAAAATCAATTATGGGAAACTTTCGACTTTTATTTCATTACTTTACCGGACTATAGTTGTAATGCCACTTTTTCCTCTTTTTTATTAATTAGCTTATTTATCATATGTAATGGGTAACCGTTGGATGTTGCTATTTGTCTAATTGTATTACTCTCTCTATCAAAATTACATTTGTTCATAGGAACTGAAAGTGCTCTATGTATCATTGAATTATATGCCGATAGTTTATGTGACATGGGGTGATTGGAACTATATGGAATTGCCACATCAGTGTGTGTTGGTTTTCGGTAAATCGAATAATCAAGTACATTATTAACTCTTTGAATTTTTATTCAAGAAAATTGATTTAGTTATGTTCTTCAACATCTAATGCAAATTTAATTTTTGGGTGTAAATATGTGGTTGAAAAATATATCTAATTCTCGTTCACTACCTATAAAATTAAATTTACACATGTTTTTGTACTAAGCCAAAAAAATATCAAAAATTGTTTAAATCTTTTTGGTTTTTGTGAATTCCTTTTTGGGAGTTTTCGATTTTTTTGGAATTCTTGATTTTTTTTTTGGTTTTCAACTATTTTTTTATTTATTGTCTTTCTTTTATTTTTTGTCCTCATTGGATATTTTGTATTTTTGGTTTTGTTTTGGTATTTATCTATCTTTGGAATTTAGTAGCTGGTACTTAGTTACTAAAAAAACAGCAAATAGGTGCATATAAGTACATTTATTTTATTAACATAAAAAAGAGAAAATAAAAACAAAACACCTACTGAAAAAAAAGATTGCAAAACTAAAAATATTCAAAAACAAAATGATAATAAAATATAAAAAGATAATGCAAAATAACTGAATATTCAAAAACAAAACAATAATTTCCCATGAAAAATATTCTCTTAGAAGACTTTTCGATGCGTGTGAGCAATATTAAGGGGTATTATCCATTGTTTTGAAGGGTTACAGTTTCGCCCTTCTTTTCCCTCTGGAGTCTCTTTATTTAGCCTTATCCACACTAAGGTGATTTGATTAAAATCAGTGCATGTCATATTAAACTGTTTCAGCAACGTTTCTAAAAATGTAGGTATATACCAATTATATTAAATAAATAAATCATATAGTAACAATACCTTGAAATAACTTAATTGATTTTAAGTTCCTTATTTTGTAGTTATTTCTATGTATTAACCATGAGTGAGATGTCTCTATATTATGTATTTTTGGTTCACCGTCACCATTGTAAGATTGTGCTACGTATCGTTTTTCTGTCTTATTGATAAATCACAGAAGTCTTTCAATTTTTTTCGTTTTAAACAGTTATTTTGCCTAAAATTCATAATTGATATTAATCTAAGTATTCGAATATAAATAACTTTCAACAGATAAGTGTTAATTAATCCATTTCAAGATATTTTGTCTTGACTTGCTATCTGTGATCAGAGGATTGAAGATGTGTATTTTATTTGATATTATTACAAAATCTACTTGAGCCCTGAGTGCATACCTGGGCGGCGGTGTTTGTTCCGGAATAACGACTCCCTACACAAGGAATTATTGTTAAACCATGTCTAAGTTGTAAGTTAAAACGAAAATATTATCTTGAGAAGTACTTTAGTGAGATAGGTATAATGTGATTTGTAATTGTTTACTTCATTGTATATTTTAATATAGTTCACCTTTTTAATACGTTTGTTAAATAAGCTTTTGTAAACGACAGTTGAATGAACGGCTTCATTGGCGATGCCCCTTGCCTGTTGAAAATTATAATAATAACACTTACATGATGTGTTCTCCATTTCACTACAAAAAAAACTGAAAACAAACACACAGACAAAACTAACGAAAAACCTTTTAAAACGTCATTCTACTTGCAGGTATGTGGCTACATCGACTCGTGACAATTTAAAGGTTATAATATTGAAGACTTTCTTCTTTTTCTTTAGAAAGACATCACGTAAAAAATACATACGAAATATATAAAATATTTTATGTAACAAATTTCACGTAATAAATATATATAAAAATTTCATATTTATGTAGCAGAATTTATATCTTGAATACATATAAAATTAGATATATCCAATATATAAAACATTTTATAATATAAATATTGAGAATATATAACAACATTTATAAAGATTTTGTTACATAAATACTACATAAAAAATATATAAACGTTTTATATAAAAATCGTTCCTCCCCTGTTATATATTTTTATGTAACATATACATTTGTGTTTGCTGGGTAAAAACTTTCAGATTCGTTACTAATTCACAACCAGCATCCTACACAGGAAGTTTAAAGTGATATTGAGCTGATCAAAAAACACCAAGCTTTATTAGTAATAAATTAGACCAGTTTTTCTTTTTGAAGTATTCTCTGCACTTTTGGATTGTTTTACTTTTCTCTTAGTGGTCTTTGGGATTTTCATTGAGTCAATCCCCTCTTTACTTTGCTTCTATTCGCTGACTTAGAAGTGAAATCAAACTAATATTCTAAATTAAAATTAGAAGCGGCTGCGACTTAACGAATTTGAATATGTAAATTTTAGATAGAAACAACTAGGAAGAATTGTGTGATTTTAATGTGCTGTGTAGTGATTTATTTGCAGAAAATGTAATATTTGTTTATCTAATTGTTTGGTATATAAACAGAGGAGGTTTATCTTGTTAGGCGAATTTGAATACGTCATTTTTAAATTGAAAGGGCTGCAAAATGTTTACCTATAAATTTGATCAAAATAATTTTCTTTGAATTACGCCGCGAGACTTTTTTTATTTAAAAGATATTCTACTTTTTAGGTTTCCCACCTGAAGAATTTTGCGTGTGCACTGTTAAGACACAAATCATTCCGCATGCTTTTGAGATCTCTTTCTTCGTCTTCTTCGTTGGTCCGATGTCACTATTAACCATCCTGTATATTTTGATTGCAATGCAACTGCGCATGTCCAACGTGAACGCTTCCAGAGGGGATAGCGTGAAAATGAGTCACTGCTATCGTTATCGTTCACCTGTCGTAGGTTACGTAACTCATACGGCTCAAGTTGTAGTGATCAACAAGAACGGTACTGGTGGTATCCAAGCCATCCAAGTGGAAGATGAAGGAAGAAGGAACTTTGGTAATAATTATCAATCAACTAAACATGTCATCAAAATGTTAGGTACGTATTTTTGGTAGCTATAGTTTTTGTATTAACACGACATTGTAGTATAAGGCATTAACTAATATCAGTATAAAGAAATAAAAAAAGCTAGGTTGTCAGATATATTCTCTAAAATTGCCAGGCTCACTATACATTTCTTCAAAATTACTGATGATTAATTGAAAAAAAATTTGTATATATTACTACAATTTTGAAGACTTTGCAACATGTCAGTATTCGCAAGCTTTCTCAAAAAGCGAGTCGGTTAATTTCTTATTGGTGTTTATGCGATCGACCGTTTCAATGGAATTATTTCTGTTCACCAGAGGCGCAGTGGCGTAGCTAGGAACCAAGGGCCCTGGGGCAAATTAAAAAATGGGGCCCCACTGATGTAAACTGATTAGATTTTATCAAATAAAAATATGAAATATACAAATACTTTGAAAATGCTAAGTTACTTTACTTCTTAAGCTCTTTTTTGTGCACTGCAGGGCAGGTAATAAAAATATTAAACAGTAACAACATAAATTACAAATAATACTTGGTGTAGGTTTGGCTAATAAAACGAAATAGAGAAGATTCAAAGGTTTATTATATAAAGGTCGGGCCTACCAACTGACTAAATAACAATTATATTTACAATTTTTTCCTATCTTTAGTTTTCGCAAAAGTATCAATACTTCGTTTAAATCCAGGCTTGAAGCGGTTTTGTTTTCAATTGCCATTAGCGATAAATGTCGGAGTCGAGTTTGGCCCATATTATTTCTTAAATAATTTTTTATTATTTTTAATTTGCTAAATGACCTTTCAGCTGATTCAGAAGTGACAGGAATTGTAAAGAATAATAACATTGCTGTAAATACTTCCGTTAGATCGCATTCTAGCACTCCATAGTTGCTCATTATTACCTTACATAATTGGTGCAGTAACAGTCCATGCTTGAGTTAGTTGAGGTAAAACTAGGTGGTAAATATTAATAAATTGAAGTTAAAAACTAGGGCCTATTATATCTGAATATTTTCTTTGGAATTCGTCACACTTTTGTAATAAAGTTGCCTCATCAACATGTAATAAAAATGTTGGTGTTAGAAAATCGAATTTATGACAGACTGCACTCATACCAATAAAACGTGTTTCTAATTGAGATATTACTGTGTCTATTACATTATTGAAAATCTTAATTTTAAATATTTTTTCTCGGTTTGGAAATCGGTGATCAGCAGCAAATTCATCAAAATGTTTTTCAACTTTTCTTTGCCTTTTTTCTTGAAAATGGGGATCAATACCATATTTTCTTGCAGTTTCACTGGCTTTGCACTGGATTAATTCGAAATCATTTTTATAAATTTGCAACTTTGCTTTGGGTCTCTGCTAAAACTTCACTCGCCTCCCCCAAATTGATGTCGCATTTTTGTAAAGTTTTGGATGCATAATTGATGTCGTTCAATACACTGTGCATGAATTCGCGAAGCAACACGAACTCGAAATTTAGCATTTTTGTTTTAATAGTCTCTGCTTCACTACGCTCATCTTTATTAGGACTCTTTAGAACCATTTCTGATAATGCTTTGATAATATCAAAATAACGAAGTTTTATTGCAGATATCGTATTGACCCTACTGGACCATCTAGTCGGATTTAGTTTTTTTAGAGTGGTGTCCGATTCGCCAGTGAATTTTGACAAGAGATCCCAACGTTTGATGCTGTTTCCGAAAAAGTTATACAAATTTTGCAACGTTGCGAAAAAATTCTATATTTCCCTACAACTTCTAACGGCATCATTTATCACCAAATTTAAATTATGAGTGGCACAATGTACGTACTCTGCGTTAGGCTGGATATCCTTAATATGTTTTTGTACACCATTATACACACCACTCATCACACTGGCTCCATCATAGCCTTGTCCCACACATTTTTTTAAATCAATATTTTTGTCGATAAATAATGTTGTCACTTGGTTGACTAAATGTACTGCGCCATGTTTGAAGGCTGCATAAAAGCCTAGAAACACTTCTTTTACATCTATATAAATTGGCTGTCCATTTTCCGATCTGGTTATTACTGCATACCTCACAACAATGCTTAGCTGATCTACCTTCGATATGTCCTGTGTCGTATTCATTATGATGGCAAAAAACGGTGACGCTCTAATTTGATCTAGTAAATGGGTTTCGAGTTTGATCGCCAAGCTCTCAATCATTTCATTTTGAATTGTTGCCCTCAGATATCTTGTAGATCCTAAAAACATGAAAAAACACAATTTCAAAAAAGTCCTGATATTAAACAATTAATAATTATAAACAAAATAAAACAATTAAAAAACTTAAGAATAATTATTATTACCTTTGGGCATATCCAAAACTTGCCGCAAAATGTGATCATATCGGGCGACAAGCTCTACAAAGGACAGAAAATTTCCGTGGTTTCCTTCCTAACTTAAGTCTTCTTGATGTTCTCTCAAGGCCAAAGAACTCTTCACTACACTGAAAGAAATTTCCATTAACCGTTAGCAAAAATTGAATAACAGTTATTAGAAACTTGCATGAAATAGGCATCAAGTAAGTTCATGATTATGGTTATTAAAGTCACTTTGTTGGACACCACTGAATAACTTTTAATAGATTTAATTTTTAAGAATGTCGTATAACCGTTATCGAGTGCACTTAATAAATATTATAAGATTTTCTAATAGCAATCATACTGTTCTATAGTAAACGTTACTAGATGTTCAAATAGAAAACAGAATTTCGTCCAACTGTTATCGAGTGCACTTAATAGATATTAGAGGATTTTCTAATAGCGACCATATTGTCATATAGTGAAGGTTACTAGATTTTCAAATAAAAAACATAATTTTATATAATTGTTATTGAGTGCATTTAATTAATGTTATCGGCTTTTCTAGTAGAAGTTGTACTGTCATATAGTAAAGGTTATTAGATTTCCAAATAACAAACGGAATTTTGTACAATCGAAATCGAGGGCACTTAATTTAGATTATGGGATTTTCTAGTAACAATTATACAGGTAAAAAGTAAACGTTATTAGATTTTTTTAAGAATGTGATATGTCATATAACCGATATCGAGTGCACTTTCATAAGTATTATAAACTTTTCTTATAGCGGTTAGACTATAATACAATAAAGATTACTATATTTTCGAATAATTAACTGATACTTTTGAATAAAACTAAATTTGCTATAAAACATTTATATTAACAAAATATTTAAATTAATGGAACTAACTATAGATAACTACAAAAATACAACATGATAGGTATAAAATCATATAAACATATTTTCCAGTTAAGTTTAGATATCAAAGCTCACAAAAATTCTTAGATTGAAGAAGCTTATAACAAAAATACAATTCAAATGAAAGTGTTTTCAACAAAATAAACTTAAAGAAGGATGAGAGACGTAATTTTTAAATACTTATAAATGTTTTAGTATTTCGATTGATTGGTGTATAAGAATCGTGAACATAGATATAGAGTCATTTAATCGCCACTGTATTAATAGGTTTTTGAACGCCATTTATATACTCAACCCAATTTAACACTGTCGGTGTATTCAACCTAACCTCACAGTTAATTGCAAAAACTGCAAATGATCACCTACACCGCACACAAACTTTCAACACTCAACACTCCCAAACCAAATGGGAAAGTGAAATTCGTGGCGCGCGGGTGTTCCAAGGTTCCAACCACAAATAACCAATAAGACGAGATCGACAATCACATCGGTAATGTTCGGACCAGAGAAAACTGCATTTCGATGCTAAACAGCCGTGTCTTTTTAAAAAATTATTGGATATCTTAATAACCGTTATACGAGGACTGCATAATTGTAAGCAAGTAATCTATTTTGTTGGTACTGAATAGTGTTAAATGGGTACCTAATTAGGACTAGTAGGTGCTGAATTGAAACAATTCAATGAGGTCTATAACGAAATGACTATAATAACAGCAATTAGATTTCCAGTTAACTTCATCATTTTATCGAATAACTGTTATAAAAATGCTTCAACAAAGTCAACATACTTGTGATAATTATGCACATGCTAGTAATCACTTGAATTGTTTTAACCACTATTTGATTTTTAGTACCAGTTATTAAGGATATCTTAAGAAAGAAATCTAATTAAGGCATTTTACTCAGTGTAGGGTAAGTATGATATCGAATAACCTTTGAAGAACCATTTTCCAAAATGATGCTCCTTTGCGAATTCCATTTTCAAGTTCCTTGTCGATAGTATTAGTATCGTTTTTTTTCCAAAATTCATACACAGCACATGCTTCCGAATGGCCACTCGAACAACTGTGTTGTTTAATTCTTTCTGATAAATGCTTCCAATCTCGAAATCCCGTACACCAAACATTATTCCTTTGTGAAGCAAATAACCAACAGGGTTGACAATAGGCAGCGTCCAGTATTTTGGAATAACACAACCAAAAACGATTAACTGGCCCATATTTAGAACACGAAACGTAGTACGATTTTGTAAAACACCTATTGTTCTGGTTGATGTCTGTTGGAAAAGATCCTGAAGGCTGTAAAGGTCCCATATCAAGAATTTGACGTTTTTCGTTATCACTTAATATTTTGTTCGTGAAGTCATAAGAAGATTTGTCGTACACATTTTCGAAAAATGTAGAGGTCTGTGGTTCCTCCAAACCCGCTCTTATGTGTGTCATGCAAACATCATCCACGTTCACATGATCGGCGGTGGAGGTATCTCCAACTGCAATAATTGTCGAATCTTCTTCAGTAGGCTTCTCAACCAACACTGCAGTTACCACATTATTTGAGTCACTATCAATAGAAATATTTTGGCCAGATGTACTTGCAGAAGGTGACTAAAAAACTTGTCAATTTTGGGCAATTTTTGTTTACTATCTTCTCTTTCTTGGCGTTGTTTGCGTTTAAATGCACCACTGGGTTTCTTCTTTTTATCCATAATTTTAGATTTCTTATTTATTGAAACAATACAATATTAGATTGTGCTCGAGATAGGTACTCAACTCACTGTAGTCACTGTTCACTGACGAAGTTAAAAGTAAAATAAAAGGAAAGAGAAACACAATGATACGCTACAAGCTACAAGTGTTGTTGGGGAATCCCCGGAAAAAAATTATCACCGTTAGTGTTACCACTGTTGCCAGTTTAGCCTAAATCTATAGATTTGACACGAGTTATTGACTTAACGGACATCAATATGGGTGGTAAAATCAAATAAAATTGAACCACTATATTTGATATTGACCAGTACAATAAAGTTTATTGACATTAGCTTACTTATTCCTGATACAGCATTAATTTTTTAACCGTTCCCGAAAAAAAAATCTTTCGAATTCACAATAAAACGCACATCGATGAATAACAAAACGCGCATATCACTATCTGTCAAATTGACAACACTGCCAACATACAGAAAGAATTTAGGGGAATTCCCTAGGCATAACTTTTGAATTTCTCTCAACTGAATTTTCATGATTAAAGTGGGGTTGCAACCTGTCATCTGGTAAGGATTTGAGGGCCCCCTGAGCTTGAGGGCCCCGGGGCACTGCCCCGCCTAGCCCATAGGCAGTTACGCCACTGCAGAGGTGTCGTGAGTTGTGTTGGGTTGTGTTATTGTGATACATAGAGCAGTAAATAGTTTATCCCTTTCCATACCCCAAAGAACAGGTCAATTACGACTTTCACAATGTTTAGATTCGTTTACAAGAGAAGAAACGCTCGACGGTGATGAGAAACCAACATGTTCGAAATGTAAGGAACGAAGACGATGCACTAAATTATTCTCAATTCATAAATTCTCGAAAATATTGGTTATTCACCTGAAGCGCTTTTCGCCAACAGAAAGATTTAGAGGAAAACTTAATGCTGCAATAGATTTTCGTATAGAAAAGCTTGATATGAGCCATTACGTGGCTGATAATATGGCACCCTGTAGGTACAACCTCTATAATAAAGTACTGAAATAACGTAGAGTGACTCATACCATCTTATCGTTTGAAGAGGCTCAGACTCGCATCTTTATCAGCAACTCACAAGCGTACGATGACATTTAATATTTACAGACACGAGTATCTAATTATTAAGAAAAAATTATCTCTTAGCAATGTAGATATAAATGGTTTTGTGCTATAAAAAATTATTTTCTTTTAAAAATGTTTCTACCAAAAGGCTGGTTGGTGGCAATTATAGACAATAACAAATCTTGACTACTAAAAAAAAATGAAACTTCTGTTTCACCTTATAATATGGAATCAATTCTGTAACAGATTATTTTGAGAATAAAAAAAATATTTTTCCGCAAACGTCAAAAAAAGTAGACATTATTAACGTCAATTCATGATGTTGAAGTATGATTTCACAGACGCCACTTTTTTGTACGGCCGTGAGCGGACAAAAAAGTACTTTTTTGTACGCTGACGGCCGTACAAAAAAGTAGAATTTTTAAGAGGGAAAATAATTATTAGTTGAACTTTTAAACTTTATTAACGATAATAATTATTAATAGTAAAATTACAGTTATTTAGGGTTGCACCGCACATATTTAATGCACTACCTGATTTATTCACTTCAAATTCAAGCGAATTTTGTGCAGAGTTGAAAGAGTTCATCGACAAAATTTCCCGTGACTCCTTACTTGTTGTTGCTTCTATTACATCAAGGTCGACATAATTTCGCTCATGAGAAGCTGCATTCAGGTACAGTGAAGAAGAGTTCGACATCAAGATTTTTTCTGCAGTTTGTTTTTTATTAGACAAAGAGTCTTCAATGTATCCTTCAGCGACAGTGCTCGACCTCCAACCTCCATGCCGTTTCAAGCAAGTAATATCAGCTCCTCCATCCACAAGCAAAGTAGTTGAAGGTCTTCTTAACGCATGGCCGGTGTAATCTTTTGAATTCGGTAGTTTTAAATAAGTTGCTACTGTTTTGGGTACGTTACTAATTGTATGAGTTCCCATGACCATGCGATAACATTTTCCCTTTTGAAATTTCAAAAAAAAGCGTCGGCTTTCTATAGCTTGTGGACGTAAAGAAGTATATTCTCTGTAAAGATCTATATATTTTTCTCCAATAATTGTGAACGATCGTGGCTTTTTAGATTTACTATCAGAAGCATCAAAACAGCTAAAGTAAATCTGTCATGGTTGCTTAAAAAAGTAAGCAATAAGCATAACGTTTAAATTCCAGTCGCTAATTATTATAATTCTTCTAAAATATCTTCAGATTCATTAAACATATCTTCATATTCATCCCCCGTAGTAGTATCTTCGTTAAGATTCACAACCACTGGTTCTATAGTGATTTCAATGTGGTTATCAAGATCCCACATCTTTTTGTCTTTTTTTATAACATGCTTTATACAATTTGTCCATAATTCTCATGTCACATTTACTTAGAGCATCATTAAGAAGTTCCTTAACGTCGTTTAGTTTAGAGGTGACATTTTTCTTTCCTACTTCATTTTCTATTTGAGCCCTAACAAGCTCTATAGGGTTCAGCTCCCAATGATAGGGCGGCAATCTCAGAAGAATTACGCCTCGCCTTTGTGCCAATTCATCTACTGCCTATCGAATATATTTGTGTTTGTGCAGCCGCGCCAAGTTTAATAATTCTACTTTTGACAAATTGTTATCAAATGGAATATTTTTTTCATTAAGCCACTCTGCAATGTTGGCTTCTCCATTTGGTTGTTGGTAACTGCTCGATACGTCTGCTGTGACACGGTGCGTTGTCTATAACGATAACAAAACCTGGTTCAATTCTTAAGATAATCTCAGAAAACCATTTTTCACATTGTTCCGCATTCATTTCTTCATGGTAATCGCCAGATTTATTAGAAATGAATGCGTTTAAACCTCCTTCGACAAATCCTGAATCACTGCCGATATGTGTTATAATGATGAGTTTACCTTTTCCAGATGGAACTTTCAATCCAGTCGATAGTCCTTCTATGAATGCTTGTCTTTTTTTCATATTTATATCTTGCCAAACTTTTGTAACTGTGTGGCCTTCATTTAACCACGTTTAATAGGTGTAATATATTTTTCTGTTATATCTTCGATACTCTTCTATGGCTTTTAAATATTTTCTACGCTATAAAATTATTTCCTGTTTTTCAATTAAGGCACTATTCCGGCTTCGCTTCAAATATCTAAAGTTCAAGTTACGTAATGTGCGTAACAAAAGATTTTTTCGTATTGGCGGCAAAGCTTCATTAGACTGATGAGACGATGCAATTTTCTTTAAAGTTGGTACCTCATTTTTCAAATAAAATCCATGTACTGCGCGACGTATCAAACGCTTTTGTTGATCGTCTAGCTAAATTTTTTTTCTTCCTCTAGTTTCAAGGGTAGGCGTCGACGTATTTGCCACACTAGTTGATTTAATTACTTTGTAATTAGTGCTTTCTCTCTTTTTTGTCAAAATACTACATAATGTAACTACTTCTCTAACTCTCATATTTTTTTCTCTCGTGCGAAGTCCTTCAAACACAATTTTCATCATCGTTTTTTCTTCGGGCGTTAAATGATGACACCGTTTATTGGCTTCTGACACACCGCTAGTACTTGGATTCATTATCAATATGTTTTTAGTGCCAAACTCAAAACTCAAAATTCAGAACTCAAAATTCAAAACCCAAAACTCACAAAATTCAAAACTCAAAATTCATAAAGTAACATAGATATACCAAGATATTGTCGAAACATTTTTTCTTATATACGTGGGATGGGTGCCACGAATAATCACCCTACACCTTTGGAACGAAAATACCGATTACGATGGTATATTTTGGGAAAACACTCTTCAACAGTTTTTACAGTGAATAGAAATACAGAAGATGATGGTATGGAAGAGCCTTTAGTGGAGCCATTAATAAACGAACATTGCACTTCACAAAGTTTTTTGCGGAATATACTTCCAGATGAATCAGTAAGTGAAAGGTTTGTTGATAGTGAAGATCTGGATGACAACTACACATTTATAGCACCTGGAACAGTGGAAACGCTTAAAACTGAAATTTTTTAGAATTTTCAATAACTTCACAAAGTTTTTTGCGGAATATGCTTCCAGATGAATCAGTAAGTGAAAGGTTTGTTGATAGTGAAGATCTGGATGACAACTACACATTTATAGCACCTGGAACACTGGAAACGCTTAAAACTGATATTTTTTAGAATTTTCAATAACTTGTATTATATTGTGGAATTAACTAGAGACCTTGAGTTTCATTTAAAAACACTAATAGAACTAAGTGATTTCCAACTGAACCCAAATTTAACACAGCTCTTGGATTCATATGAACAGTTCACTTTTACATAAAACATTTCTGAAGAGGGACTTAAATAAATACATTGCTGGGTATCTGGCTCATAGATTTAAACAAAAATATGAAGATTCAGATCTGGGAACAGAAACAAAATTTCTTACGAGCTCCAAAACCACCGTTCCTGATTGGTTGGAGTTTTTGTCTAGAGGTAATTTAATCAGCCCGTCAACTAAACTGCTTCAAATATCGGAAATTTTAAACCAAGTTTTTTTACAATTACAAGAAAAATTTTCGAACGAAAACATGATTTTTAACAAAGTTGCAGATCGTACTAATCAACAATTATCTCCTGATTTAGAAATTCCATTTGAAATACTTTTATGTTTATCACGAACTCGCACTTATATTAAGTTGCGGGAAATGAATAAGAAAATTAGTTTTGAAAACTGCAAACGCCAGCTACAAAGGGAAATGTCTAAATTTACAAATCAACCTGAAAACTTGTAACATTGTAGATGTCTATCACCTTATTTTTATAAATAAATGTTTAATGTATGACTAATGTTTTTTATATCGTAATAATTTGTATTCAAATAATTTTCTATTATAGATTTACTACTTTTATTTGATTCTACTCAACATTATAATGTATTCTGGGGGATACTAGTGTATTATATCTGGCGTCACACTTGTTGGTGGGAAACGGAGCCGTGGAAGGAGCAGCTGCGCGCGAGCACACCATACAATACTCCCACCACGAGTTTTCTAACTTGAACTCTAACTGTCTCAATCGTTCGCTTTGCTCCTCGGAAGACCAACTCCCCGAAAAATATAATCTCCGACCCAAGAAAATGTTCTCTCTCGAAAAATGCTAATTCATTGTTAACTGTCGACCCTTACTTCGTGGAATCTACTCATATTACCTTTTTTAAGTCAAAGTTACTGTTTTTAGATAATTCCACAATATATTGAAAAAAACTGTTGAAAATTCTAAGAAATTTGACAATTACAAAATCTAACAAGGGGAACGCCACTGTCATATTGACAACTAAAGATTATAATTCAAAAATATATAACTTTATAGAATATAGCGATGTACAAGTTATAAGAGCAGTTCCAACAAAAAAGTTTTCTAATAATGTAAGAGATATTGTTAATAATTCAAATTATCTTTTAAGTGATTACGAAAAGAAGTCCAACATTAATAAAAATCCTCATTCTACACAATTATATGGAACCGTTAAATAGCATAAAATAACGAAACCAATTAGACCTGTAGTTTCTTATGTTAATACTTATAATATATTAGCAAAAAAACTCAACAATATACTTAATAGTATATTGTTAAATAGATTTAATCAAAAAAATTAAAAGCATTCAACTTGCAAGATAACTCTAAACTCATTTCATTTGACGTTACCAATATATTTACTAAAATTCCTCCTAAGGAATGTCTAAGAAAATTATTTCTTCTTCTTAAGATGCCGACTTCTTGCGAAGGTAGGCGACCATCATCACTAATTTTATTTTGCTGACTGCTGCCCTGACCAGGTCGTTTGATGTGCATTTGGCCATTTTCTGATATTTCGAAGCCACGACATCCGTCTTCTTCCTATTCTTCTTTTCCCTATTATTTTACCCTGGATAATTAGTTGTAGCAGCTTGTATCTTGTACCTCTCATTACGTGGCCTATATATTGGAGTTTTCTGACCTTTACCTCTTGGGACAGTTCTAGATCCTTTGAGACTCTTCGCAAAACTTCATTGGTAATTATGTCAACGTATGATATCCGGAGTACTCTTCTGTAAAGCCACATCTCGAAGGCATCTATCTTTTTAAGCATTTCTTTTGTTTGAGTGGCAGCTTCTATTCCATAGAGCATTATTGTAAGTATTTAGCATCTTAGCATTCGTATTTTAAAGTGGTTACTCAAAGTTTTGCAACAAAAGAATTGCTTCATTTTAATAAAGGTGTTACGTGCTATTTCAATTTTCGTTTTTAATTCTGATGAGTAATCATTGTTGTCGATGATCAGGTTTCCTATATATTTATATTTATAGACTCGCTCTATTATCTGACAGTTTACGATTAGTTGTGTGTTTTCATTTGGTTTTTTGGTAAAGATCATGAATTTTGTTTTATTAAGGTTCATATTCAAGCCGTAATGGATACTTGTTTCATACATTTTTTGGACCATTCTTCTCAGGTCATTTATACTTTCTGCTAGCAGTACGGTATCATCTGCGTATCGTAAATTGTTTATTGGAACTCCGTTTACTACTACTCCAGCTGCTTTATTGTGTACTGCCTCCCTTATGATGACCTCCGAGTACATATTAAACAATAGCGGATGAAGTATACACCCCTCTCATACACCACGTTTTCTGTGTATTTATTATCTATCTTGATGTTTGCTAATTGGTCGTAATATAGGTTTTCAATAATTCTGGCATTTCTGGTATCTATTTGCTTTGCTTTAAGAATTTTTATAAGTTGCTCATGACGGACTCTGCCAAACGCTTTCTACGCATAATCCACAAAGCAGGCGGTCACATCCTTGTTAACATCCAAACAGCGTTGAGTCAACACGATTATACTAAATAATGCTTCTCTCGTGCCAACTCCATTGCGAAACCCAAACTGTGTATCGCTGATGTCGTTATCCAGTTTTTTATACACAAGGTTGTGAATTATTTTTAGAAATAATTTGAGTGTATGGATCATTAGGCTTATAGTCCTATAATCTTTACATAATCTCGCGTTGGCTTCCTTGGGAATCACAATGAAGGTCGACACCAACCAGTCATTTGGTATCGTTCCTGGTCTGTAGATCGAATTGAAATGCTCAGCAAGTGCATCCAATCTATGTTCCTTAGGCAGTTTTATCATTTCAATGGGTAGTTCGTCTGCACCCGTTCTTCATGTTCTTCAGCGCATATTCTATTTCATCTGTTGTTATTTCTGGTCCGGTTTCTATATTATTTTCGGGGGGTAAGGGCCTATTTCTGTCATCTTCGAACAGCGTTTCGATGTATGTTTTCCATGTCTTAAGCTTTGATGTCAGCTCCACCACTATCTTCCCATTATCATCCATCAGTATATCTGCGTTATTATTTTTATAATTTCCAGTGATTTCCTTAACCTTTGTATGTATATTAAAGGAGTCATGTACTTTTTGCAGTTTCTAAATTTCGGCACATTTTTCATTCAATCATTGTTCTTTCGCTTCTTTTACTTTCTTTTGTATTTCCCGATGTATACTTTTATATCTGTTGTTATCAGTGGTTTTAACTTCTCTTCTTTGTCTGATTAATTCGATAATCTCATCGGTCATCCAATCGTTTCTCTTTTTCTCGTTCGCCCCGCTCATTTCTTTGTTTCCTATTTCAAGAATTGTGTTTTTAATTTTCTCCAATTCGATGTGTATGTCTCCCTTATCTCTGCTCTGTGCTGTCTGCAACTTTTCTGCAAGTCGTTCTTCAACCCTTGATCTAGTTTAGCTGTTTCTTAATCTCTTGTTTTGTTACTCTTCTTGGACCGTTTGATACATTTTAAAGCTAGTTTGAATGTTGCAACTACAGTGTTATGATGCGATGCCATGTCTGCCCCTGAATATGTATTGGCTGAAAGTATGCTATTTCTGTATCGTTCAATAATCAAGTCATAGTCGATCTGGTTTCTTACTATTTTATCTTTTGTGTCCTGTGGTGAATTCCACGTGTATAATCTTCTTGATGGTAGTTTGAGAAGGTGTTTGTCACTACTATATCTTTCTCTTGGCAAATTCAACCAGCCTCTCTCCTCTCTCGTTACGCTGTCTCGTTGCGCTAAGAAAATGACTAGAAGATATAAATATTAATCCAGGAATAATAACAGACATACTTAATTTATTTGATGTATGTATAATTCAGAATTATTTCACTTTTGACAATAAGATATGTATTCAAAATAAAGGTTTACCAATGTTCACAGAAAGCAAAGTGAGCACAAAATTGTTAAATGTAAAAACAAAAATATTCCCATTAAAGAAGTCTGGTATATATAAACTTAAATGTCCAGAATGTAATGCGGTATATTTGGCTCAAACCCTTAGAAATGCTGAGATCCGATACATCCGATACACTTACAGATTAAAACAACCAGATAAATCTCACTACGCAAAACATCTATTTTACACCAATCATTCATTGACACCTAACACAGAACTAGAAGTACTACATATGTGTGATAAGAAACAAGAACCGGGTTTCCTTGAAGAATTGAAAATTAGAACACACTTAAGAAACTCACAATATGAAGTCGTCAATAAACAAATACATCTAGGGAGTTCTCCACTATTAATCTTTAACTACTACCACCCTAAAATTATTTCGTAAACACTGTGAGTGGGTCACAGAGACCCAATTTTTTTTACTCATATGAAAAAATAAAAAATAATATTTTGACATTTATTTATAAACACATAAATGGAAACATAACTAGAAAACAATAGCTATTAATAAAAAAAAATTAGGCGCAGTTTGGGCACAAAGTATTTGCACATTCTATACACACTGGAATATTACACATTTGACTAGGTGCTGGTTTTCCTGTCTTTTTTGACGGGACAAATTGCACATCTTTTTCTTTTAGAGGCACCCACTCTTTGGTGAGGTGCTGAGGGTGGAGGAAGTGAAAATCCAATCAAATTAAAAATTAAAGTTTTCAAACCGCGTGGCAACGAAGTTTGACACCTTTTTTGCATATGCGGTATACATAAATTACGTCCAAGTTGTTTTAAAAAATTGTACCTTGAAATTTCTTTACCACCTGAGGCAAATTGATAAATTACTCTACTATTCACCCCTCCAATATTCAAAAGAGCATGAAAAATGGTCATTGGCCATCTTCGACTTCTACGTGAAGTTGGCACATTTTTGATCAAGCGCATCCACTCCCGCTTTAATACTATTGTAAAATAGTATTATATCTGGTTTTTTGGTTTGTGCGTCCACTTTATCATCATGGTTGGTACTTGAAATAAGAATAACAGATTTATTTTTTTTGGGTACGTATGATACTATTGTCTCCTGAGCAGTAAACCCAAAAATGGATGACTCTGCTTTTCTCTTGGGAGATGGCATAAATTCCAAAGGAATAAATGTTTTGTTTCTTTCCACTGTCCCAACAAATGTCAACTTTAATTTCTCCAATTCTCTCATTAGTTCAACTGAGGAGTATCAGTTATCGGCTGTTATGTTTCGAGAAGTATTTTCTATTGGTTCCACCAAACGAAGAACTACTTTGATTGGATTAGAAAAGTTGTTCGTTTTTTTCTCTGTGGGATCTTTTCCAGCGTAAATTTCAGCATTTAGCATATAATGTGTTGGAGAATCTGCAAGAATTTGTAGCTTTATGCCGTACTTTACGGGTTTGTTGGGTATGAACATTCGAAATCCTCAACGGCCTCTAAAAGGTACTAACATTTCATCTACAGTCATGCTATCACCAGGTGTATAGTTTCGCTTTGAATTAGTGACAAATTTATCAAACATTTCAGAAATTGGTGCTAGTTTATTTTCTTTTCTTCTATCCGCTCGAGTAGTCTCGTCATCGAAACGAATGCAGCATAAAAGAAATGAAAATCTGGCTAGTGGCATAATAACTCTAAATAGATCCCTTCCTGTACCATCCGTAGCCCATAGACTTTTTAAGTCCTCATGGCCTGACTTGAACAAACCTTGAAGGTAGAGGAGACCAATAAACGCTCCAATTTCCAAATTATCTGTATTTTTGATAAATGTTGGAAAAAATGATCGGCGCGCATTTTTCTTTCTTTTGCATCGACTGTATTTAGCAGCGACTATGTCAATACGTTGATTCGTGAGTTGCACAATACTTTCTATCATTGAGTCATCAAAAAGTAATCTCCAACTTTCTAGAGGAGTTGTAGGAGGATGTTCACGCCTGCTAAAAATTTAATCAAATTGTTTGAGACCGTTTTACCTTTTTTTGGAGGTATCTTTGACCATATCATTTTGTCTTTTTTACCATACCCATAATTTTTTCTTGTTTGTTCATTTTCTGGCGCTATATTTTCTCTTTGGGATTCATTAATTTGTTCATTATTTTCAACCACCGTATCATTCTCAACAGAATCGTCACTAAATTTTCATTATTGTCAGGCTCCCACTCTTCTTCACTATCAGTGTAATGATCGCTTTGTATTTCTTCATCATCTTCTTCTTCTTTGTCCACAGTCCAGAATATTTTTACAAGCATCTAGTTTATCACTGCTTGAAAGAGGGATATTTTCATTATTTTCTTGAGGGTTGTCATCATCTAGCCAAAATTCGTCACTTTCAGCCAATTCTACGAGTTCCTTTTCAGTAAGAGGACGGTTATTCATTTTTCTAAAAAATAAAGTAGTTATTAGGAAATACAGTTATATTTAGCGAATACTATTTTGTAGGAAACAATTACCTACCTGACAAATATAACTTTTACACTATAACTGGGTCACTCTGACCCAATATGATCGTTCTAACAGACTTGCGATAATTAATTTAAACTGAAAACGCCGCCGCATGTGTTCTCTCTGGCTACCTAGAGCATACTGAGAAGCCCAAGCAATAGAATCTCCATAGAATGGCGCACTGACAAATTACCAATTGCGTATGGGTCAACATGACCCAGTGGTAGTAGTTAAGGATTAAACTGTCTTCTCAAGTGAAAATTGTAAATATCAACAGATATAGTTTTCCTGGATTTATATATCATTGCACAGTTATTTGTAATATCATGTCTTTTTCCTATTAACATATATTAAGTCAATCACAAAGTAGGTCACTTCTTGGTCTATCCAAAAATAATTATTAAACATCAGGTAGGCATCAAATGAAATGTGACTTCTGTCATTCTGACGATAATATTTAATATCGAAACAATTGTGAAATTTCTAAGGAATTTTTAACATTTTTTTCAATATGTTGTGGAATTATTTAGAAACAGTAAGTTTCATTTAAAATAGTAATATATATATATATATATATATATATATATATATATTATTACGTAAATTTATTACGTAAATATTTTATTAAGGTTTTTGTTTTGTTAGTGAATAAATATAAGTTTTACTGGAATAAATTTGTCTATAACATATATGTTTTTATCTATGATTTGAATCCTAAATTTTTAATGATATAACTGGATATTAATTGTCTAATTGCCCATGTTTTGGATGCCATTTATGACTTTATGATAATGTTTATTTATTATAATGATATATAATTAATTGAGTGTTATAACAATATAATTGATTGAACATTTGAAATTTATGTATGTGTAGAGCATGAGATTCCTTTTGTTATTTGAGTTCTTAAGGTTGTGAATAAATTCAGTTGATAAATAAATAAAGAAACATTTTACTTGGAAACAATATTTAATTTTATTTATAAAAATTTTATGCGCCGCCCATGTATGGGTCAAATGAAATTATTGATTTATTCTTTCGTGTGGCGTTTTGTACGCATGCTTGAAAATATGAGGTGACGATGCGCTAGAGTAAACATTTGTTATACGCGTCGGTCTGTTCAGTTTCACAGCGAGCTTATATGCTGTGTGATAGAACGTACTTCAAATTATATACAAGTTAAAAGAGTTTATGTTGGAAATTTATACATACAGAAACACAAATAATATGGTACAAGAAATAGTTATGAAATTTATATACATAGAGTCTAAATATTACATAAAAGAATTGGATGCATCTTTCTTAAGCTTCTTATTTGAAAAATGCGTAAGTATCAAATTTTATTTATTTAAATTGGCCATTAATCATTGAGAAATTATTTAAGAATATAGCTATATTGAGTCTCTAATTTTGAATTCTTTTTCAGATCGATCATTATTTAAAAGTCTATTTTACTCATGAGATTTTAAAGAAAACATTTGATTGAAGTTATTGAGTTTTATATAATTCTTGTTGTACAACAATACACTCACCTTGTGTTCAGGAACCAGGATCTGCCTCTCGGGATTCGGGAAAAACAGCTTCCGAAGTTTTAAAGTTGAATAGTTATGTGAAATTATGATTTTCACTCTGGAAAATCAGCTACAATCATTGGGTAAGTACATGTGAATGTTTTATCAATGGTTTGTTATGTTTTTATCCTCATTTGAGGATAATTTCTTAAAATTTCTGGAGCACTTCCAAAACCCAACCTTCCAGAAACGAAGCCAAGCCACCGACCCTTTTTGTTCAACTTTTTTCAACAATCAACAATTAGTCTTTTGTTTAAATTCAGCTCACTATCTCCATAAAAATGTTTGTTACACTTGTTGTTGTTTGAAAGTTCCTTCTGTCATGTCACATAAACCAATCACCGTTTTTTCTTTTTTAACGCACTCAAAATTATGATTTCACTTAACATTCTAATATCTTTACCTACATACAAAAATTAATCTCACTAAAATTGTTTATTCAATATTGACGTTCCTCTTGTTAGTATGTGACGAATAGTTTTTTTCAAGCGATATACAATAGTCTTTAATATCAGTGTTCAGTTTAATTTCTTATTATAATTATCAATTGTGTTTAGTCATCAACATAAATTCTTTTAAAACATTTATTAATATTCCTTAATCTAATTCTTAATGTTCATTATATTGGATTAAATACATTAATTAATTCCTATTCATGTCATCTATGGAATTACTCTACTTTCAACGTTTGTCGCTGATACATATTGACATCTATATTTTGTCGCTAGCGTGTGTCGCTAGCGTATGTCGCTAAGCGTATTGGTATTACATCGTTAAATATTCTAACCCATATGTTTTTAGTAAACAATGTGTTATAATATTGAACAATATCCTTTTTTATTTCGAATATTTATTAATTCATGTTTCTTTTCTAGATTATATGTTCATCATTATTTCTGACATGAGGTATTTAATACGATGGACGATATTTACTCTATGGCTTTTGTTATATGATCAGGTAATGTTTTTTTTGTCAATTCTATGTGATTCTTCTCAAATTATTAATTATATACATAAATTGTATTACTTTATTTAGTTAATATGAGCACTTTTAATGTCTCATATTTATGATTCTAACAAAATATAGTCTAATGTTTTAATTTCTAATCAGTTTCCAACTAATCTGTTTATACCAGTGTTTCTATCTTTATTTATACGTTATAATATATATATTTATATATAATATTAGAATGACTATAAATTTGAAATTAAAAAATGGAACATTTGATTTTATTTTAGAACATTTCAGCAGAATTTTTGTTCTTTTTTAAAACCATTCCCTCAATTTATTTGAAAAATAATATACAGAATACGATTTCATTAATCTTATAATGGTACCCCTTGCGAATAATTAAAAAAATAATTACTTGGGTCGAGTTTTCTAATTCATTTGAAAATTGTATATATATTAAATTGTAATAAATGCCAGAAAGCTTTCATCTTTATTAAAATCCTACAATTTAGTTTAATTGGTAAGCGGAAACAAAAGAAGTAATTGCTTAATTTGCTTTTGATGATAAAAACATGCCTCCTTTTAATGTACCAGAAATATTACACGCTTGATGGAATCCTGGAATCCATTTATGCGATTATTGGATTATTGGAAGAAGAGCTACAGTATACGTAGTAGAACAGAAAAAGGATAAATACAATTTGGGAATATTATCACTCATATATATTGAAAATCGCTGTCGGGTATTACCTCGCTTGATCAAGAGTAGCTTCCAAGTGAGTTTTGTGATTTAATAAGAAAAATTGGAGCAATTAATGGCCTCAGAGTGTTATTTTTAGAATTTTATAGGTTTCCGAAGAGGATAACTTGGTTAACGAAGCATGCATCAGATAGTGTAATTGTAAGTGTTGACGTAGTGGTAGTGAAAAGTGTGCTCATGTGTTATAAAGAGTAGAAGATCTCCCGAGAATGCAGTATTAGCCCTCCTTCTTCAAAAGTTGACATAACATTTAATGTACCAATCTTTATTATATCTCGATATATTTTGTTCTTCTCCTGAAAATCAATCAGTCTTGCCGCATTGAACTAGTTTTTTTAATCAAGCCTCATTTCCAATAATTTACTCTGCCTATCTTTCCATCTCCATACATTTGCACCAATTATTAACTTCTTGTGTCCAGTACTTTTGGGTCACTTGGAAGTCGCTGGAAGACCTTCTATAGGAATCATCTCTGACTAAATTTCCGAGCTGGAGCAACCACATCAGGAAAGAGACGGTGAAGCCGCAGAAGCAAATTGCGAATTTGTCGAAGTAATGCCGTCTGTACTAGTTTCACAATATATTCTGTTGGGAAATTTTTTTTTATTAAAAATGTTCTTGATATTGGACTAAATAATGTATTATTTTTCCTGTAAAACTATTCCATATTAATTGGTATTCATTTCACGGACGTTTAGTATAACTTATCCAAAAATTCGTAGTTTAGGTATCAAATCCGAGAAATATCCAACTGCCAGTATCAAAAACGGCATTCTTCATTAATTTTTCTGATTATTTTCACAAACGGTTGAGAATGTAGGTATAGTTACTTCAAAATCTGATGTAGTTCACCACTTTCTTTTATTAGAAAATATGCTCCACCCCTTATAAAAAATAATAATAATAATAGCCTGGCAGTTTTTTGCGCATTACCCCTAAGTCAAAATGGTGGAGATTTCCGCCTGTGATATCAGCCCCTCAAACATTCTCTCTGTAATGTTTCTATTATGTTTGTTTTTACGAATCTCCATTTTATCCACAAAACTCTTAACTTCCACTAGGCACGTTTCATCTCCTATATCCCTAGCTATCACTTTTAATTCTATTTTCATAAATTTTTCTATTTCTTTTCGAAGTATTTTTTCATTACATCTGTCCATATCTACCGCAGATATTGTGACGCGCTGCGTCCTTTACCTCACACAGGTTCTTACCAACTGACGCGTCACTTTGGACACCCTCGATGCAAAAGTTTTCGAAACAAATGCTCGAGCACCAGATTATTTTACGTGGTTTACTCCACGGCCCCTTGACCCTTAACGTCAAGAGTTCCAGGTAGCCTCAGATGGAGGTTACGGAAAATTTCGGGGTTGAATTTAACACGTCTTCAAAACTATAACCCTTAGACTGCGATGCTACGGGATATGAAAAAGTCCTATGGAAAATATATATACAAAATAATACTTAAGACAATTTCTCACTATTTTCAAGCGGTACCGAATCAGTTAAATATATACAGTATTCAAATGTATTCAAGCCTTATGTTATTATGCTCCAGGCGAAATTTGCCGTTATTAAGGAATGTGAGCAATGACACAATAAACCAGGTGTAAGCAAGCAAATGCAATTGTTAATAACAGCGGAAGCGGTATAAGCAGTTTGTAATTATGCGGTAAGCAGCAGTAAAACAATAATTACCTATCACAGTAGTTAACGGGATATAACTATCTTCGCGGTAGGGATGGTCAATCGGGATACGTGGGAAAATGCGACCAGACCAGTTTATAATAAAAAAACTGATGAACATAAGTTAGATTATCAATCAACCCGTGGCCTCAGACTTGGTTGAGAATCTTATTATTGTAGGAGAAAATACACTTTTCTAAACAAAATGAGTGAACATAAAATAAGTAACTCCCGGCTGACGGTTGGGCAGCAGGTGGCAACAACCTCTGCTCTGCCCCGTAATCAGTTTTTAAATTTTCAAATTATCGGTTAAAATCATTCTAAAATTTTGGTCGGAAGATAGGACAGCAGTTACCCAAATACAAGCAAAGTAAATTAACTGTGGTTTAGAATAGATAAAAATAGAACGAAATTATTACTGGCTGAGAGTGTAACAGCTGGTGGCAACAGCCTCTGATCCGCCCCACAATTAGTTTTAAATTTTCCAAATTGTCGCTCAAACAAAACTATATATAATTTAGAACTAAGAAAAATCAAAGGTAATTAAGCGAAAACGATGCCCGTTCCGAAAGGATGACGGCTGGTAGCATCAGATAAATCAAAGGTAATTTGGAGAAAATTATGCCCGTTCCGAAAGGGGAACAGCTGGTGGCTACAGCCTCTGATCCGCCCCACAATCGGTTTTAACTTTTATAAATTGTCGGTCAGTTAGAACTATATATAATTTAGAACTAAAATAAATCAAAGGTAATTTATAGGAAACGATGCCCGTTCCGAAAGGAAGACGGCTGGTGGCAACAGCCTCTGATCCGTCCCACAGTAGATTTTCAATTTTTCAAATTGCCGGTCAGTTAATTTGCCCGTTCCGAAAATGGAACAGCTGCTGACAACAGCCTCTGATCTGCCCCACAATCACTTTTCTATATTCAATTATCGAAGAAAAAAAAATCTTATATGTATTTGGGTAATTTGAAACAGGACAATAGGTATAACAATTAAAATCAAAATCCTATTTCAATGTATTGAAGGATCAGACACGAATTCCAAAGAACAATACGAACTACAGCTTGAGATGTGACTTTACGAAGTGGGAGAATTTACCAAGAAAATTTGTGACAACCAAAATATAGCTATTACCATGCGACGATCTAGAAAGTGGCCCAACTAAATTAGTACGAATCATTCCCCATGGACAATTAACCTAAGGATGGGAAACCATCTTGTCTACAGGACCATAATGTGATGATTTGTATGCTAAACATACCTCACAACGACGGACGTATCTGGCAACGTCACTTTTCATACGAGGCCAATAGCAACGTTCCGCTTACCTAGCATAAGTCTTATACACAGTATGACCAGAAGCCGGTGAGTCATGAGTAGATGACATAAGTTTTTCACGGTGGTGTTTCGGAACAACTATTGTCCATGAATCTTGTTGCTTACTCAGTTCAGGGTAAGGTATACTAACATGTTTCCATAATTTACTATCAGAAAATCTCCAACTTCCAAATTTCAATGGATTAACCTTCAGTTTCTCAATCATTTTTTATACCACTTGTCAGTAATAAAACCAAACTCATCTACTTTCCCAGAATCTCCAATTAAACTAACATTAACAATATCACCTCCTAATGAATCAACTACTGGAACAGATCTGGAAAGACTGTCCGGAAGTACATGCTTCTTCTTTTTACCATGGATAATTGTGAAGGAATATTGCTGCAACCGAACTATTAATCTCGCTAATCTACCTGTCAAATCCTTCAAATTTTGCAGCCAAAGTAAACTGTACTAGTCGGTAATAACTGTGGATTGTACGCCTTCCAAATAGCGTCTAAGCATTTCAATGGCCCGCAAAACAGCCAAGTATTCTCGTTCTGTTGTGGTAAAATTGCGCTCCTGACGCGTTAGTGATCGACTAATATAAGCTATAACTTTATCACCATCCTCGTGAAGTTGAGTCAAAACAGCACCTAAACCATAGCATGATGCATCTGTTTGAATTACAAAAGGTTTTGAATAATCTGGACAACTCAAAATTGGGGTGAACACCAAACATTCCTCTTTAGTGATAAAAGATTGAGCGTGCTCGTCGGTCCAGCGGAGTTCAGAAGATTTCCTCAGCCAGGCGGTGATAGGGGCAATAATTGAGAAAAAATCAGGTATAAACCTTCTGTACCAAGTTCTAACATTGCCTTCATCTTCTCCCGATCAACATATAAAACACTCCTATCTTCAACATAACCTAGATATTTCATTTCAGGTCGGCAAAACTGGCACTTATCAACACTAACGGTGATTCTTGCTTCACGCAATATACGAAATAACTCATCCAAAATAGCTAAATTATTCTCGAATATCTGACTTGCATCCACCACATCATTCAAGTAAACTAACACATATGGTTCAAGACCATGATTAATAACATTGTCAGTCAACCTTTGCCACGTAGCTAGTTCATTACGAAGTAAATGCAGTATACTGCTTGGATAACTCCTCCATGGGTACTTGCCATTAAGCTAATTTAACATCAAGGCTAGAAAGATATTTTGCATCCCGAAGTTTATCGAGAGTGTCTGCGACAAGGGGCGAAGGATAACTATCCCTGACAGTAAAAGAATTAAGTTCCCTATAATCCACACAAAATCTAAAATTATCAGCTTTCTTCTCAACTAATAAACGCCATGATATTAAACAGAGTTATCAAAGTCTGTCGATTTTTCTCGTTAATACTTTGAAAGCACTCTAAACGCGAACACCTAAAACAAAAGATCTACTCAATATTAACATGAATACTTAGAAATGTATTCAGTTTTTGACATACCTACAATCAGCGCCAGTAACTCTAGCCGGAACTGGTTTTCCCACATGATTTATATGTGCCACACCACGTACTTTATTTTCCTTTATAACTGTTTCTTTCTTTACACATTTTTTCTTCTTTTCCTGCTAGTTTGTAACATTATTTTTATCACAAATATCGTTAACACTCGCCATGCTTACTAATCAAACAGACTAACGTAATAACACAACAAATATAAACAGCAAACGACGATGCGCGGCGCCGCCAATCTACAATTCCGACAAAAATAGCCATTGTCCAGGGTGCTTTTTGCAGGAATTCGGTTGGACTATGGCTGTTTTTGTAGAACTACTTGATCTTTTGGCGGCTGTAAATTGTACTATGATTCTTTTTGTAGAATCTGACTTATCCGGTCTAACAGGTGGCCTCTGATTTATAAGTGTCAAATAAACCGCGAAATCCGAATTTTAGGACTATGGTCGTTTTCGTGAGAAACGTTTCAGTTCCTCTTCTTGTTTGTATTATCTTTGTAAATCAAACTCCTGGGGTTCTAGGAACACTTTACTTTATTACGCTTTTTAAGTTTACAAAGGAAAATTAGCTTCACTAAGCGAGGCAAAAATATATCGGCTACTTTCAGTCAATCTCAACTGTCATATATCAAAAAAGGGTGTGTTCCATAATCTACACTATTATTAAACATAACATTTTCCCTCTTCTTAGTGGCAACCAACATACTAACAAAATAAACATGATGATTTCAGTTCCGGCGAATAACCAAACCAGAAATAAAACAAACGATAGCCACAACACAAAAAAGAACTTATACTAATATTTTAAATTTAGATATATGCAACTTTATAGATTTAGCATTTGAGGCGGTTTTCTAATTCGGTTACTTCGCCTTACATCCAGATCCACATTTGACTTAAAGTTTGAGTCGGGCGTACCTAATGGGGTACTACTAAAAGTGGTTTCTTTAACTTCATTGTTTTCAAAACCTTCTATCGACTTACTAGAATCAAAAGTGGGTTCTGTGGAAGAACAAGGATACTGAACCGCTAATGAAGGCGAAATCACTGACATCTCAGTGCTCATGCTTGTAGTAGTTGGTGGCAGAACAGACTCTGCCTGTTGTGTGACCTGTTCACGCCTGTGCTCAGGCAATTGCAATTTTCTTAAATTATTAACATGTTTATACACTGTTTTGCCATCAACTTCCACCATATATGTCACGGGGCTAATATGTTCTGAAATAATCCCCTCCTTCCATTTTTCATTACAGTACGGACCCAACTTCCCAACCAATACTTTCTCCCCCACCAAAATACAGGCGATTTATTACACATATTTTTTTCAATGAATTTATTTTCTATGTTATTTGGTTTTAATAAATCTGAACGGGTTCTTGGTTTAACTTTAAATATATATTCGTTGGGGCTTAGGCCTGTGCTAGCACATGGGGTATTCCTATAGATAAACAACATGTTTACAATTTGCTGCTCTAATGTTAAAGACACTTGAACTTTTTCAGTAAAAAATCCTTCTAAATCCCCTTTTAACTTTTTCATCATTTCAAACTTATCCAATGCATCTTTAGCCACCCTAAAATGACGTTCAGCTGCCCCGTTTGATTGTGGGTGATACGGTGGCACCTTAACAATTGGAATACCATTTGCTTCCCCAAATTTAGTGAACCCTTCTGCATTAAATGGCGGACCATTATCACTCACTATCACACTGGGTAGTCCCATATAACAAAATATAATTTTTAACTTTTCGATCATTTGATTTAAGTTGCTCCCGTTAGGCATAATGTGTATATCAAGCCATTTGGACTTGCTATCTACAATCAGTAACAGCCACTTATTATTACGGTGAAAGAAGTCTACGTGAATCCTATCAAATACATTAGCTGACTTTGGCCAAGACAACAAATATTTTTCAGAATTAGACTGAGTTAATTGACACACCACACATGATTTGACAGTATCCTCAATATCCTGTTGCATCCCCGGCCACCACAAAGTGGTTCGAGCCAGCATTTTGAATCTTACGATACCTATATGATCTTCATGAATTAAATCAAGCAATTCTCTGCGGAGTACCTCCGGGATTACTATTCGTGACCCAACCATAAGGCACCCCTTTTCCACTGTTAGGTCATTTCTTTTTAGATAATATGGTTTTATATTATCTGACACCTTACTAGGCCAGCCGGTTTTCACATAATCCAATACTTTAACAAAGAGAGGATCCCTACTTGAAACTTTTGCAACATCTTCAAATGTTATAGGTAAGTCAACTGATAAGTTAAAAGAATTTATTGAAGAATCAATATCCGTAGCATCTTGTTGGGGCAACCGAGATAGCATATCGGCCTCAAATAATTTTGACCCATTACAAAATTCAATGCTATAATCATAGGCTGACAAAATAATATTCCATCTTAGAATTCTCGATGCAGACATTACTGAAATATTTTTACTTGGATTAAAGATAACCTTTAAAGGCTGATGGTCTGAAACCAAAATAAAGGGACGCCCATATATATACTTATGGAACCGCTTGACACAAAATATTATCGCCAATGCTTCTCGTTCTAACTGAGAATAGTTTTCTTCGGCTTTTGATAATGTTCCCGACACAAATATTATTGGTTTTTCTGTTCCGTTTTCCCGATGACTCAGCACACCTCCAACACCATAAGCACTAGCATCACACAAAATTACAATGATCTTATTGGGATCATAATGTACTAGACATTGGTTTTGCATCATCAAATCTTCACTTAATTTTAAAGCCTCACGACAATTATCATCACACTGGAATTTGACATTTTTTTCCAACAATCGTTTTAATTCAGCCGAAATCATTGGTAAAAACTTACTATAATAATTTAAAAGTCCCAGAAAACTGCGCAACTGCGTGATGTTTTGAGGTTCGGGTGCATCACGAATTGCTCGTAATTTTTCTTGAGTTGGATAAATACCCTGCTTGTCAATATAATGTCCAAGATATTCCACTTTATTTTGAAACAGCTTACATTTATCCCAGTTCACCTTAACATTGTATTCACTCAATCGCGAAAAAACAACATCTAGAGATTCTTTTGCTTCCTCCATTGCATTAGAGGCAATTAAAATGTCATCCAGATAACAACTTATTTTAGGTATTCCCACTAAAATTTGGTCCATTACCCATTGAAATATTGCGGGGGCTGAAGCTATGCCATATGTTAAAGGGGGTATTGATCAACATTTAAAACTTTATTAACAGTGGCTCTAAAATCTGAACAAATTCTAACATCACCTAATTTTTTTGGAACTAGTACTATAGGTGATTCCCACTCACTATACCTAACAGGCTTTAAAATGTGTACATCCAACATTTGTCTTAACTTAGCCTCCACTTTGGGTTTCAATGCATATGGCATAGAATAAGCTCTCTTGAAAATGGGTGCAACATTGTCTTTGATGCAAAACTTAACTTCAAAACTTTTAATAGGACTACACAGGTTAAGATCAAACACATTTTTGTATTTACTTTGCAGATTTACAACTATATCAACTCCAATATTATTAACTTGACCCTCGATAGAGAACTTATTCTGCCAATGCGGAAACAATATGTTATGCCAATTTCTGCCAAGTAATGGCATAAACTCTTTCTTTGAATCTATAACAGTTAATGGCAATGAAAAATTGTTACCTGCAAAGTCTACTACAACTATGCATTGGCCTAGAGCTTTGATATTTTGCCCAGAAACTACAGTTAACTTAAAACTAACAGGTGACAAAGCTACATTAATAAATTCTTTGAAATGACTTACAGACATCACTGTTTTACATGCTCCTGTGTCTGTTTCAAATTTAACATCTATACCATTTACCTTCAAAGACAATTGATGTGGGGAAGTATCGTTACCCCTTACACTTGAACTTACAGCTTTTACCATATTTAGAGTCAAATTGAACAAGTCGCTATTGACCTCTCCTTGATAAACTGCCTTTTGATTTGTCATTTGCTCGTCCAATGATCCAACTGTATTTTTAACTGGACATAAATTTCTAGCATGGCCTAACTTATTGCATTTAAAACACTCCCATTTAACAGCTGCGCACCTATTTTTTACATGCATTCTGCCACATTTGCTACAGTCACTTCCTCGGTCCCTACGTTCCCAAACTTGATTTGAGTTCTTTTTCACATAATTAAGTCCTGAAGCTCCACCATTTGTCAAATTATGAACTTGTTTTCGGCCATTTCAGCTGCTTGCGCGATACTACACGCCTTCGTAAAAGTAAGCTGAGCTTCCGATAAAAGTTTCCTCTGGATACTTTCCGTACGTACACCACACACAAACCTATCACGTAATGCTTCATCCAAAAATTGCCCAAATCTATATGAACTAGCCAATTTACGTAGCTCCACGGCAAAATCTGCAATACTCTGATCTACCTTCTGATTACATTCATTAAACACAAATCGTTCATAAATTTCACAAACCAGTGACGCATAGTGATTTTTTAACTTTGTGATTACCTGCTCAAAGGATAAATCACCTCGTTTTTCCGGCGATACCAAATTTTTCAAGGTCTGGTAAACTTCCGGGCCTGCCAAGGTTACAAACATTGACACCTTCATTCTATCATCGGTAACCACATTTACTTTAAAGATATGATCTATTCTTCCTAAATATGACTCGAACTCTCCCGCTGGACCTTTAAAATGTTCTATACTTCCAATCATAGCCATTTTAAGAACGTAACGTAACAGTAACTAGTTTCAGCAACCAAATACTTCGCTACACGACCGTATACTTCTTGAACAATAACCTTAACAATTTGGTCCCAATTTGCCTCGACAGATAAAAATAGTAACAGTTACCACCTCGTCGCCAATTATTATGGTCGTAAATCAAACTCCTGGGGTTCTAGGAACACTTTACTTTATTACGCTTTTTAAGTTTACAAAGGAAAATTAGGTTCACTAAGTGAGGCAAAAATATATCGGCGACCTTCCGTCAGTCTCAACTATCATATATCAAAAAAAGGTGTGTTCCATAATCTACACTATTATTAAACATAACAGTTTGTTAACGTTATTGAATTGAAAAAAATTCGTTCAATATTTCCGGATCTAATTCTATTGACAAGCGGTAAAATTAATTGCACTTATTTTCCCAAATTCAACGTTGCCTATTGAGGCACAAATTTGGTGACATAAAACAATATATTCAAGATGAAGAATACAAATCAGTTTAGACATTTTTTTCGACAAAAATTAATCTCAAAAATCCTGTGCACGACAGGATTCGATTGCCTCGTTTTATTTTATTGGTTATGTTCGTCATCTATATTACCCTCGTTCTTTCATTCTCCAAACTTTTTATAGTTGTGATGCCACCGCCTTCGCTTACTAAGTTGATTGCAGATGATCTTCAGAATAAATGTCGTGTGTATAATTCGCTATCCTTCACTTTCGAGAATACAGCGATTTGCTTTCACATAAAAGCAGTTTCACTAATGCCACTTACGATTTTGATACTGCAATGCATTTAACTTGAGACGAAAAATAACAGTAGCTTCGTTAAGCTACAAATATAAACGCCAGCGGAAATATATTGAATAATTCATGGTCTCCGAACTAAAATTTGCACCTCCAACTATTTCAAGTTTAACATACAGTGGACTGAATTTTTATCGTAATTTCAAACTTCGTCTTTCATCCCTCTTGCGACCAGAGCCACCCCTATAAGAACCATAAATGGTGAAGGGCGCGAGAAATACATCATTTTGAAGCTGCCTTCATTATCAATGCAATCCCGTTATTTTTTATATTTTGAATGATTTTCTTTTGGAAAATACGACATTCTTTCAGGATTATTCGAATGTTTGAAGTTGCCAATCCTGATTCTCGTTCAAAATTTTGACAAGTTTTTTGTTATGAATGGAGTAAAATATGTCCTTATCTACAACAATTGTCGTTTTTAGATTTTCAAATAACAAAAAAAATGGTTGAAAGTGATAAAAGGTAAAACTCTTATGTTTATTCACAGTTCTTCTTGATCAATAACTCGATTATTATTAAAATTCCAATTTTGTTACCGTCTTAACTGTTCTGTACAAAGTTTTCTTGGATGAAACAAGGATGGCCTTGCGAAATACTATTTTTTCTATTGATTACTCATATTACCTATTTAAAGCACGCCTCAGTGTGTTTAAATCGAACTTCCAAACACGCGCGTTTTTTAAAGTCCCTATGGTAACAACAACAACTTGAGAAACGTAAGTATCAATGACAACTTTTTTATTAGTTTTTAAATTGCATATTTTCATTGTGAACCAATGTCTTATTTGGTTTTTTCTGCAAAACTTTTTGATTATTGATCTGACAGCAGTACCTCGTAACGTCAAATAAAAATAAATAATATTTAGGATGGACTTTCACGAAAGTTGGCTGTGAATCGAGGGCGGACTTTTATGAAATGAAACTTGGCTGGGCATCGAGGACGGACATTTTTTTTGTAGTAATATTATTGTAACGACACTGTCGTCTGAACAAGAAAAAACTCCGATAAATAATCAGAAAACAGAAGACTACCCAAGCCATAGATAAATACTTTTAATAATAAGAGGAATGGAATCACCTGTACTAAGTCAGAAGTCACAAAGTTTTGTCGAGTGCTGCGCCATCTATTGTGGTGGGAGGTTACTAATCACCAACAGGGAAAAAATAAAGGAAGAGACCTGCATTATGTCACAGTTTACTAGCTACTACTAGATGGCAAACCAAGCAAATACTGAAGGTTTTTTGAATTATGCCTATATTGTTCTTTCTTGAATAAACAAATAAAAACAGTCACACAAAGCTTAAACACTTTTTGAAATAACCTGTTATTTTATTTTGGCTTAAAACTAGGATAGGTTGTTTCAAAAAGCTGTTTAAAGCTTTTACCCGTTTTTATTAACCAGGATAGTCTATTAAAGGACGTATGTCGACCAATAGTTTCAAAAATTTAATATAAAATCTTGTTTATAAAATAGTATCAGTGATTTTCTTCATTTTCTTCTCAAACTTAAGATAAGAGTAATTTATTGATAATAGCATGTGCTAACAAATATTACACATTTGATACAATATAATGGATTCCAATGGTTTTCAAACACTAATTTTTTTCCGATATACATTGTGTATTTTGTAGTGTATTTGTCATCCAACCTTCGTGTTTTTCCTTTTACATTTTTTTGTATATGTACAGTCGTCTATATATTTTTGAAGTGTTTCAATGAAAGTATTTGTTGCATAGTTAGGATCTGGATTCAAGTATATGAAATACCAAGATTAATTAACTAGAGACCGTGAGTTTCATTTAAAAACACCCAAGATTTTTGTCTGATCGTATTTTTAAGTATTGTTTGATCTATGTATTTTACTATTCCTCATTCCTTGGGGCATTTGGTCTTTTCCAGTACTATCTGTAGTATTGTTGAGAAATGATCTGTAATGTCGGTTTGCAATACTAGGGACAGTATTTGATCGAGTACGTTGAATTTGGATTTTAAAAATAGGCGTCGAATGTCGAATTACTGGAATTTTTTTATATCACGTTTTCACATTATTTTCGAACGATGTTACTTGCAGGTTACTCGGAATTCTTTGTGTTTTCAAGAGAGTGCCAACGCTTTCAATGAAAGTGTTGATTTTTAAATTTAATTGAGATATTTCATCTATCATCAACCTTTTAAATTCTAAAATAAATTTAAAATATGATTAAATATAAAAATTAATTAAAATTATTTAGTTTAGTCACCTTGATCATCAATTGTATCTGTTCGTGGTGATGATTTATCTCTTTTGTGAAGTGTTCATCTGATTCCACTTCCACAAGGTTTTGACTCTAAAAAAAATTAAAAAAAGGTACATTATAAAATTAAGTATTTTTATACTAAAAGTCAAATTAAATATGCCAACTTTAGGTTATTATAAATTATGATTTAACTTAAGGAACAAATTACCTCTAGGAACAGCAAATCTCGCCATATCATTTGATTCTTTATTCTCAAGATTCCACTTGAATATCTGGAGAAGTCCTACCCGATTTACAATTCCCCGACTTTTTATACAATACTGAAAAATATATTATTTGCACAAAACATTCTTATCAATTTCTTTAAATACTTACAATTTGTTTGTGGTTTATGTTTAAAAACAGGATAAATGTTACGATTTAATGAGGGACTCTCGTCTGAATCAGAACTAGAGTGATGGGGCATATACCTACCTTGTATTTTTTTCCGTATCCTTGATCTCCGTCCTTTGTAAATATCGGAACTAGACGAAAGGTCTGTTGTAATTAAAGCCTTTTTGGCTTTTCTTTGTGCTACAGTAAAGTCATCTACAAGTTAAAACAAAATTTTTCTTTAAAAAATGACAAATACAATAAAACTCTGTCAAGTGTCTAATATACTGATCCATTTGTTATTGTTTTAATCCTGACATTTTGATGTCGTTAGTAACCTTCCAAGCGAATAGATGGCGTTAAAAATGCAGTTTAGCAGTGGCTATAAAACATCGCAGGGCATGACCCAAGCCAAACTAGACGGAGCTGGGCACCCAGCACCGAGTGGGCAGCACCTTCGCCGTTCCGCTAATAACTTGACCGATACTACCAAATCAGACGAACTGCGATATACCAGGCAAGCTCTATCCTTACGTATAAAAACGATAGGAAGCTTCAACGGAAAATAACCAAAGTGTTGCACTATATCCCGGAGCGTGTTGAGCTTGGGATTGTGAACACATAAACATTCGGCTTGTCGTCGATTCCTCGGTGTGCGTTGAACCCGAGGCTAGACGCTAAGCAAACCCTGTATATCGGACGAAATCCTAAAACGTGTTGAGCTTAGGTCAAGCCCTGCAGCGTGTTGAGCGCAGGACCGCGGCCTTCCCGATTGCATACTTCAAAACTGCACATTGATACGAAACCGGTAGTTAAATGCTGCGCTGCCATTGCCTGGATTATGTAGTTACCGTCTTTTAAAGTCGAATTTAAAATCTTCCTTGCTGTTGTTTACAACTTAAGGATGTCAATTTTCGTAAATTAGATTTTACTTTTCCTAATAGCATTTTGCAAAAAAATGTACTAATACCATGGGATTACCCTACATAAAAATATTGATAGAAATTTCAATTGAATCTAAATTAATAGATAATTTAGTAAATGTCATTCCATAATAGCAGCGACAGCATAAAACCAATTGATGATCGCATTCGAATAAGAACGGTCGCAGTCGCATAGGGAATGACGGTGGAAATCCAGCAAAAGGCTGCGTCGCATTTAGCACTGGTTTCGTATCAATGTGCAGTTTTGAAATATGCTTCCCGATTAGCCGAAATCTTGGAGCGCGTTGAGCACGGGACGGAAGAAAACACTCCCAACCTCCGAGATTACGCTGTTACCTTAAATAAAGCAGATTAGAACAAAAATTTCGCTGGATCATTCAGTAATTACTTTAAAAATCACAAATTGAGTTCGAAAAATGGTACTTTTCCAACATTAGTTAATGCTATTTTACTTTTCTGGCATCATATGAGTTTTAGCAGCGTTGTCAAATAGTCTTTATTTTCTTTCAGTTGAATTAATTTTGTGTTGTAATAGATATATGAATATATTATAAAAATATAAAAGTATTTGCATGTATACTTAATAATGAAATTAGAAATAATAAATATCCTTAGAATGTACTGTTCATCTTAGATTTGATTTATACGTTATATTTAATGAAAGAGATCAAAACAAACTTTTTTGATGGACCACAGAATCAACAATAAACAACAGATTATAAATCTCTAATGGCGATTTTCATACATTATCGATTTGTTTTGAAAGGTTTATAGGCAAATTCATCGATAATCTATTCTTGTGCACGATTGCAGCCACGATCGATATAGTATGTTTGTATCGTGGGTTGCAGCTATAGTAATCTACGCCTGCGCTTAATTAACGTCGACATTCCGTGAACTTTTTAAATATTCAATAAATTATTCCTTTCCCTTTAACGCAGTACGCGGAACGATGCCTACGTTATTTCTAAATGCACTTTCTTTTGTTTATGGTCATGACAAAATTGTTATTATATTGTTGAGTTCATTATTGGGATAGGATTGGATGTTAGTAATCGCAAGTGAAAAAAAAATGATATTATTATGATAATATTTTGACGGTGGTAAAAATGGAAGTCAAAAACGTTTTCCAACTGAATCCGATTATTAATTTAAACGATGAGGAATTGTTAATTAGGCTCCAAAATGTGAACTTGTTACCGCGGAATACAAGATGTACCCGAACTGCGAAACGTTGAACCGGCTCGCTCACTTCGCTAGCGATATCAATCTGCTTTAGTATTTCAAGCGGAAATCCAATCTTCAATAATTCAAATGATTATCCACATTATTATGTAATGATACGTGCTCAAATAGGTATACTATCAGGAATACATACACAATTTGCGAATGTAAAAATTGAGTGAACAGCTATGGACCTATGGTGAAAAATGCGCGCCGGTTCAACGTCGAACCGGCACGCTCGCTTCGCCCGCGATATCAATCTACTCTAGTATCTCTAACGGAAATCCAATCTTCAATAATTCAAATGATTATCCACATTATTATGAAATGATACGTGCTCAAATAGGTATACTATCAGGAATACATACACAATTTGCAAATGGAAAAATTGAATGAACAGTATCGATAGATTGTGAAAAATGCACGCAAATGGAAAAATTCAACAGATTGTGCAATTCGTGCATAACTGATTCCAGAAACTTTGTGGATCCGGTAACGGGAGTGTGCACGAACCATATTGAAGGCCACTGGTCGTCTATTAAACAATATTTGAGGCGTCCGGGGTGATGTCCTCAAGATTTTCATCGGAATAAGTGGATCAGTTTATGTGGTCGCAAGTGTTTGGTCCCACTCATAGTGCGAGATTCAATAATATTATCGAACAAATTTCGGAGCGTTATCCTGTGTAGTTTATTATTGAGATTTAGTTAGGTTAGTTTAAATATTCATAAGTAGGTTAGATTGGGTTGGGAAAATTCACATTTTTTAAAACATATCAGATACAGAGTTCAACATCGAACATCGAGCTGGTGTGAGTCACCGTAATTCCGATTCCCTGTCCAGACGGCCGTGTCCAACAGATTGCTCCCACTGCAACAAGGCGGAATCTAGGGAAGCTGCAGTTTCAAGAACTAATGTAGTCAACGAGGGATGGTCACCCACCAGGATTATAGAAAGTCAGGAGAATGATCCTCACCTAAAGAAGATTTGGCAATGGAAGGAAGAAAATCGACGACCTACATGGCAAGAATTATCAAGATTTTCACCGACACTCCAAGCATATTGGGCACAGTGGGACTCCCTTGTCCTGGAAGAAGGGCTGATGAAGAGAGTCCTTGCAAACTATTATGCTTCCGAGATGCGGAGACAGCTAGTTATCCCTAGAACGAGAGTATCTGAGGTAATGAAGGAGTTACACGACAGTCCATCGGGAGGTCATATGGGAGAGAAGAAAACCCTTCAGCGAGTCCGTGAAAGGTTTTATTGGATGAACAACTCCGACGATGTGAAGCACTGGTGTAAAAAATGTACGACTTGTGCTACGAGTAATGGACCACATCGCAAGGCACCTATGAAACAGTATAATGTTGTAAGCCCTTTCGAAAGGATTGCTTTAGACATCGCTGTATCATTTCCGACGATACAAAATAGTTGTAATGGATTATTTCACAAACTGGGTGGACATTTACGCTATTCCAAGCCAAGAGACCATAACTGTCGCAGATGTATTGGTGAAAGAATTTATGAGCCGATATGGAGTGCCCTTGAAAGTCAAAAGCGACCAGGGAAGAAATTTCGAAAGCCATCTATTCCAGGAGATTTATGACAAGCTGGGAATGAAGAAGATCAGGACAACAACATTACATCCAGAGGCAGGTGGAATGGTCGAGAAAATGAACAGGACTAGTGGAAAATACCTGTCCAAAGTAGTTTCACGCCCTCTGAAAGATTGGGGCCAGTATCTTTCCCCATTTGCATTGGCCTATCGATCTGCCACGGGTGAAATACCTGCGTAACTCCTGTGTTTGGACGTGGAATATGGCTTCCTTGTGATCTGGAATTGGACTGTCGACCTGGAGAAGACTACGTAATCCAATTGAGAAACAGGCTGGACGATATTCCTGAATTAGTTCGTACAAATCTTCAAGTTGCCGGCAACAGAATGAAAAGTGGGTACGACACGCAGGCCACAGTAGGCGGTTTTAAATAAGGGGAAAAAGTCTGGTCACACAATCCGACGAGGAGAAAAAAATGTCTCCAAAATTACAAAAATCTTGGGAAGGTCCATACTTAATCGAGAAAAGGATCAATGATGTTATATATCACTTAAGCAAGATCCCCAACGAAAAACCAAAAGTAGTTCACCAAAACCGGCTAGCGCCATTCGAATGAGACCATGACCTAGAGAAAGTAGTAAACCATATTCGAGGTGTGTCTGACCCTACCTTCGATGCATTTATGGGAGCGTATAGAGGTACCGGGAAAGCTAGATATGGAGTCACTTCAGAACAACGACAAAATTTGTTCACTCTCCCGGAAGATTATTCACTGACATACAGCATCCCCGCCAATATCAAGAACGCACGAGGGTTTGTAACTTTCTTTTGAAAGAAGTTCAGGCAATTAGAAAAACTTGAAGACCGATTCCAGCCACTGGAAAGACACTGAGACTGAAACACAATTCGCGGTACGTCTTCTACTTGGTAAATAAAAATAAATTTCCAGATCGATCTACCTACCGCGATGTCTGGGAAGCACTCCGAAACCCCAAGACCATGTGTTGGAATCCAGTGTGAAGAAACTGGCTATGCCTAAGATAGCGAGTAACCAGTTGGATTGGCGAGTCATCAGGAACATGGTAGAGGTGATTCCAAGATACCGGTGTCCATATATTAATTTGCAACTTCAACCCCCGTTATCAGTATCCGATAAAGACGGTGCCCTGTTATTTCCATAAGATCGGAAAGTGTAAAAAGGGGGCCAGTTGCCAATTCAAACATCCAGTCTCGGCTACACAAAAGTTCTAGGAGGAGCTTCCATGTAAGGAGGGGGTAATGTTACGAAATAGCACACTAGTGTAGTCCCTGAATCCGACTCTGTCTAAGCCATGTATGAAAGTTAAAAGCTTGGCGGATGCGCAGGGATTTCTTAGGCGTGTTTACAATTTTTTTCAACTTATCTAGACATTGTTTTTGTAATCAGTCTTATCTATAAAATTCCAGGGAGACGATTGTTTTTGTGTAAGCCGCAATATATAATTATCTAGTAAAAAAGGCACTAATAAATAAAGGACTGTCCAGCGGGAGAAGTTAAGTTTATAAAGAGATCTCGTGATATAAACAGCGAACAAGTAAATAGTCTAAGTAGTGAAGTGTTTATATAAATTAGTGTAAGTGAATATACTGTGTATATAATATAAATTAGTGAATATTGTAGTGAATAAATAAATTAAGTGAGTAGACATAGCCACAGATAACCCACAGATAGATGAGACACTGATTGCGGCGCCATCTAAAGAGCCTGTCGACTAAACAATTGAGTGATGTTGAAGAGATTTCTGTAATTCTAGGTTTTGGCGGTATATTCAAATTTACTGTATTTTAATTATTTTATTTCAAAATGACCATTTATAGTCCATCATTTAACATTCCATTCAATTTAGTTCAATAATGATATTGAGTTAAATTAAATGAAATATCAAATGATCGACCATAAATTGTTGATTAGATTGGAAAAAATAAAACGGTAATCATATAAACAGTTTATTTATTTTGGTATAGAAATACACAACAAATAATTTCTTTCAGAAAGTACTTTTCTTAACAAACATAATGATAATAAATAAACTATAATGTAAAAACAATGCAATAATTAAAAAATAATTTGAGTAACATACATTCTGGATTGGAGTTTCATTAGATTTTTAAATGATGTTAAAACAAGATAAAAGTAGAAAATTATTTATGATAAGTTTATATTAATTTATTTATTTATTATTATACTCGTATAAACACAGAGCTGGACAAACTGCTGAAGTATAACTGCTACTTACTTAATCAAAAAAAGTGCTAGCAATGAGTAGTTAACTACTATTTTTGGTAACTTTTTGTGAAAGAAAACATTTGAGTATAATTACTGTGAATGTTAGAACAAAAGTAATTAATATACTTTTTTCTGAAATCGTCAAGAAAGCTTGTCATGACAGAACTCCGGTTGGTCATGAAAGTGTCACTTTAAAGACTAGTCACTTTCATGATTTTTACAAGACTCCTGTCACTTTACAAAACTCATCTGTCATTTTTAGACTTCAATTGAATTAGAAATCGTCACTTATCTTAAGAAACGTTTATTCAATATAATTAAAAATTCTAACAATCGAATACAACAAATATTATTAATTGGTATTAGAACTATGAAAATGAAAATTAATGTTAATGCTGCCGACACTAGTATTATGCGCACTAGAGAAGTTTATTCCAGGTATATAATTCAAAGCATTGTTATTTCTATTTTCTGTTGCGTTAGCTATGTTTGACAATACTACTTTTTCGTTAACATATATGTTGGGAATATTAACATTTTAGTTTTGAAAAACGATTTCAGAAAAAATATAATACATCACTGGTCATGAAAGTGTCTCTGTTTGACTCGGAGGCTTTAAAGAGATACTCGGATGCTACGCCTCCTCGTACTATTCAATAAGCCATCTCTTCTGCAAAGTTTCACTTTCATGACTTGTAATGTAATATACTATTAAAGGAAATGTTGTTAACTACTGCCCAGCTCTGTAAATATAAAGTGCCAAGTAATTACATACGAGAGTGGTAAACAGCGCTTTTGACTGTACAACATTTCATTTCCACTTAAAACACATCTTTATTCCTTTACTGGAAGTATTAAATATGTTTATATCACAGGCTTGAACCTAGTATATTGCATATTTGTATATTTCTACATTTAAAAGCATTCCGTTCTTCTGAAACCATTGCATAAGGCAGTTTAAGTTATCTGCAGCTCCTGGCAGTCTATGATTGTTAAAATGTTTCTTAAGGGCTCTTAGAAATCCCACCGTCTCGTGGAAGTCCTTTCTCGTTTCTGGTTGAGGTTCTACAAGTAAACACATAAAATAACAACAATAAATAAGTAAACACACAAATATGTTTGAAAATTTATGTGAACAAAAGAAAACAAAACGTTTTTGTACTAAGCCAAAAAAATATCAAAAAATGTCTGAATGTTTAAATTTTTTTGGTTTTTTTGAATTACTTTTTATGGAGCTTTCGATTTTTTTAGGAATTCTTGATTTTTTTTTGGGTTTCAACTATTTTTTGACTTGATTTTTTGTCTTTATCGGATATTTCCAGCTAAGCGCTTTCAGCCATTAGGTCATTCTCAAAGCTGTCGACAAGAGAAAAACATACAACAGGTACAATGTACATACAATGAAATAGAATGTTTGATGTTACATCATTATTTAAGTAAAATTTGTTAAAACTGCCCAATAAAGAGGGTGTACACACATATCATTAAGTTGATAATTTCAAATTAGACGTTTCATTATGTGAATTACAATTGTACACGATCTTTATAGAGTAATTTTAATAAATTTCACTTAAATAATGATGTAACATCAAACATTTTGTTTCATTGTATGTAGCAGTTACAGGTTTCGATGTTTTTTGACACCTTCTGTATGTTTTTTTCTTGACGAGAGCTTTCAGAACGGCCTAATGACTGAAAGCACTTAGCTGGAATTTCAATAAAATTGAACACTCAGTACTCTTCTTTTCATTCACTCAATTTACATTTTAAAATGTCCAAAATTAGAGCATGCTATATTGAATACAATAAAACTTACCATCAATTTTTGTTAATTTCCACTCATATGGGAAGGCAAATCAAACAGTCTTAACTTCTCTTCGTCTTTCTCAAATCTAAAGAAACACTGTTTTTGAAAATGAGGATATCATATCCTCCATCGTTTCCTCGTCGACAAATTTAATGATTTATTGCCACTGCTTTTTAGCCATATTAATTTTATCTTCCTGGGTTGGAGGAACAAAACTGTAAAAAGAAATATTTACTTTATTATTGTTGCAATTTTCAGTTTAGCTAACGTAAAAGACAACCATGATCTCTAAAGTTGTCGATTAAATTAGTAAAAATTCTGTGTTTTATGAAAATAAAGATAATGATTGTTATAGTATGTACAAAAAGTACGAGGAGTAATAAACCCTAATTAAGTATGCAAAACCTTTACAGGGAGCACCATGAAATTTTTGATAAATCTCTTACTTTAAATTACATTTCTTCCGTAAATCTAAAAACCAGGTAGATCGACCCCGTATTTGTTTCAGTTGTAGCAAAGTTTAGGGTTTATTCATTGTTAAAGGATTAGCAGATAAGCAATAACGCAATGCAGTGGTGTGTATTTTGGGAAAAAATACGTTTTAAATTATAATATAATAAAAAATGAAAAGAAATAATTATTGGAATACATTTATTACTTACATTTTATTCTATATCCGACTCGGAAGAGGAAGAATCGTTGTTGACATTAATAATAATAGGGTCGATTAAATCATCACAAATATTGTCAATTTTCCACATATTTGCCTCTACTTTGATAACATGCTCGATACAGTTTGTCCAATTTTCCTTACTCACATGACTTACAGCACTCTCAAACAATTTCACAACATCGTTTATTTTAAAGGTAGTATTTTTTTTTCCAACTTCCCCCTTTACCTGAGCCCATATTAATTGTATGGGATTAAGTTCACAATCATAAGGGGGAAGTCGAAGAACTGATATACCACGAGAAGAAGCCATTTCTTCTACAATGTAGGTTTTGTATTTATTCTTGTTCATTTTTGCAATTCTGTAAAGTTCTTTCCTTAGTGGATCTTTTGGAAACTTAATATTTTTCGAAATAAGCCACTCCAAAAGCTCTGCTTTACGCCAACGACTTGTGGGCAATGCTTCTCGTAACCGTGAATGGTAACTTGCGTTGTCCATAACAATAACAGCCCCTTTTGGAATCAGATCCAACATTTGAACAAACCATTCCTCGAAGACATCCCCATTCATATCTTCGTGATAGTCCCCCGTGCGTTTTGAAATAAAAGTTAATAATCCACCATCAACAAAACCTTCAGAACTTCCAACATGGACAATGATGAGTCTTTTTCCTTTTCCAGATGGTGGCTGCAAACCTAACGACAAACCTTCCACGAATGCCTGCCTTCCGCTTTTAATGTTTTCATCTTGCCAAGATTTGGAAACTGTATATCCAGCATTTATCCATGTTTCGTCTAAGTAGAAGATTTCCAAATTTTGTTCTCTGGCATGTCGAATGCTTCTTAAATAGTCTCTTCTCCAAAAAACTATTTCCGGTTTATCTATCAAGAGAGATTTTATATTATGTTTTGTATATCTGAAACCCACATCTTTCAAAAGTTTGCATAATGTCATTCTGGAGAATTTTGGATAGTCCGTATCTTCTTGCACTGATGTCATAATTTTGTCAAGTGTTGGAATTTCCTTTCGTAAGTAAAATCCATGGACTTTACGCCTTAGTCTTTGTTTTAATGACTTATCGATCTCAATTGGTTTTCGGCCTGAAGGAGTTTTAGGTTGTTGAAGAGTTCCATTCTTGCTTTCTTTTAGTAATCTATAAGTTGTTGATTTAGCAACACACAACATAGCAGCCGTTAATTCCACAATATCATCAACACTTGCACTTGGATCCTTGTTTTTCAATGATATATAACAATTCAATATCAGAGTTTTTTTCATTTAAAGATAATGGACCTGTTTTTGGTCGTTTGGATGGTCCTTGGCTTATCGACATTGTTTGGTACTTGCACAATTAACATTCAACAAATGTTTTAAATATATTCCAACTGTTTACAATATTATGACAACCATACAACTTCATACAACTTTACTCAAAGAACTAATACTAAGTACTGATTTAATGTACCTACTTTCTTTTAAAATAATATTCTCGAAAATGTTTCTAAGAAAACTGGGTTGTTTGGAAAATCCCTCTCAATAATCGAATAATCTGTAAATAGGTGTAATCGTATTAATCCGATTACAGTAGGCCACTTGCCATTTAAAATTTCTGAGAAAAATTCCCCAAACACTACATATAGGAGTAATACAAATAAAAAATATTATGAATAAACGGGCATGTCCGAACTCTGCCACAAAATAAAATTTTACCTGACTTGTATCAATTTGAGGATTACTGAAATGTTCGAACTGTGCCGCAACCATTTAGTTTAATCCTATTAGAGTCATTAGGGTTTATAATAGATAAAATCGGAGGCCCATAGAATTATGTATATTTCTGAAAGGTAACAAAGATTTCTTGAATTAAATATTTTGAAGAAATCTTGATTGTTTTGATAGATATTTAGGGGATTAGGGGAAGGATGTTGATGCACTTACACTATTGCCTAAAAATCAGGAAGAAGTATTTAATAGTGTTCGTGAATTACAATTACGAACGAACCGAGAAGAGGAATTTCTATTAACAGCAGACCAGGTATTTAAAATTATTGTGTTCTCCTGTTTTTCCAACCTTAATTTTTTATGTAATTCGGATTGTATTTTGATGGATGGGACTTTTAAATACTGTTCAACTTTTTTTTACCAAATGTTTACCATTCATGGTTTTAAAAACGGCTATTACGTACCTCTTGTTTTTTGTTTGCTGCCGGACAAATCAAGTCAAACATATTCAAATTTGTTTTTAATTTTAAGACAAAAATGTAAAGAAGTAGGCTTAAATTTTCAACCTAAAGAAGTCGTAGTAGATTTTGAACTAAGCATTCATAACGCTATATATGAATGTTTTGGCAGAGATCAAATTCTTTTTGGTTGTAAATTTCATCTCTGTCAAGCTTGGTTTCGTAAGATTCAGGCGTTTCATTTGGTACAAGAGTACAGACAGAAAGCTTCTGTAATTGGCGAATACTTAAAATTACATTTCGGTATTATGTATCTTAGTCCTGAGGAAGTTGTAGAATTTTTTTTATTAAAATTAGTACATCCCGTTACCTCTGACCGAAATCGTATATTCTTTAGCATAGCTGCAACTCATTCGTTCAATACAAAATGTACCTTACGGTATACCCTCTTAAAATATATTTTGGTACGTCTATGAAATCTACTTAAATGAATGATTTATTACTCCTTGTCCTTTTCATATAGACTATAATTGTGAAAAAAAAATTGCTCAAATTTTTTTAATAAAACTTACCGAGTACACCACTTATTAGACTCCTTCAGAATACACTTTGACATTGTCTTTTCAATTAATAACAATAAAGCAACGAAACAACAGATAGATATTACACTATAGCAATTAAAAAATACACAAAAATACCGTAACCTTGTAATAACCTCTACACTTGAACTAAGAAATGATAAATAACATATAACATGTGGGGACGAGCAATATGATATCGCGCATATGCAGTAATAAAAATCAATAAAATTTGATTACTAACGACGTTACAGTTTTCGTTAATTTTTTGGAATTATCTACCGATTTTAGTTACTCGACAGGCTCTATAGATGGCACGGTCTACATTGTCCCTAGCCTGCACATAACGTGAGTGTATAAATTTATCCCACCCGTAATAAAAACGTTTAAGTAAATAAAAAAAAAATATTACATTAATATTATGAGAAATAATGATTTCATATGTAAGTACTCGTACGTTTATATTGATACAAAATACCATATAGAAATAAAAAAGCACCATTAACAATATCCCAGCCTTAAATACAAATCAATACATATTTGTCTAAAAAAAACAGCGATGCGTGTGTTTGCAGCAATTATAAAATAATATTATTAAAGTCCAAATTCCTTGTCTGTTTATTTTAAACATTATATTTTGATATAAACGATTCTAAAATGGATAAAATATCAACTATTTATCTCACAAAATACAAATATATCCCTTGTAATATAATTGTTTGTATTCAACAACACGTATTCATATACTCATGTCAAATATTTACACAGTATACATGAGATTGTTCCCATTTTGTTGCATGCTTTTTGGAAACTCATATCGATGGAGAATTTCTCAAATCTTAAATCTAACACAAAAAACACGAACAAACGTACACGCACAGCTATTTCATGAAAGTCGCGCTGTTCTTTTTAGAAGTAATTGTCCTACTGTCTTAATAAAATAAAACAGGTCCGTCCTTTTCTGTTTCAACTAAGAATTTAAAGTTAAAATCCACTAATGCATTCTCCAATGAATGTTCTCAACGGACTGTTTTGCATCTTATGGCATTTTATAGGATAGAAAATTTGCATGGAAAACGATGTCGTTAAAGACCTCTTTTACTTAACTTTATCCGTGTTTTATGAAATTTAAGATAATGGAAGTTTTTACACTGGAAAAAAATAGTTCATGAATTATTTCTAGTTCATTTCAAGTTCACATTTGAATAAATTCACATACATAATGAAAACTGGATGACTATAAAATACACTGATAGATATGAGTGGGGAGCAGACCAAGGAAAAATCATAGAGGTGTAAAAGTGATGAAAAACCCGTAGAGTAGTTTGATTCCGTTAATGTCTATAACCTTGACAATTATTAAAATAAGAACAGACAACATCAGATCAACTAATGCTCGATTAGTGCAACTATAATAGTACAGACAAAGTTCGCAATGTTGGGTTTAAAATTGGTTTAGTGTATGTTTCGTTATATCATGGAATTTCCATGAATTAACAAAATGCGGGAAGTTTAATCACTTGTATGTTCATTACTTTTATTATATCTCGAAGGACCAGCCGCTGATTCGTGACAATAATTCACTGTAGATTTATAGGAGTAGGATGGTTAAGTAAATTAAATTCGTTGTACACTGGCACTTACGTATATTGCAAAACTATTTTACATTTGTTCACTCTGCTTAGCAATTGAGTTAACTGTTAAGGGTAAAATGTATTAAAGTATCATTTTCTCATATTTAGAATGGTTGTATAATGTATTATACCGGGACAAAAAGCCAGTCGGTTATTAAAACGAAAATAACATGTTCTGCGAAAGTTGACTGAGAAGTACCTGAAAAGATGGGTCTTAGTCATATTTATATGTCGTTCAGAGTGGGTGAGAAAAAAGCGAATCGTGTGAGGATTTGACCAATGAGAGAAGAGGGTTTGAAATTTAACGGCCGTACAAAACGGTTGATGAGTGGAACCAGGGAAGCTTTTTCTTATAGGAAAAAACGTTTGTTTGTTGCCGATATGAAAGGTTTTTGCGGTAGTTTTATTGAGGTGATAAGGTTAGAACCTTAGAGTAATAATAAACATAGAGAGGGCTATTAATTCATAAATACGTTTATTTTTGCGGGCAACAATTCTAAACGCCACTAGTGAAATAATGAATGAATTACAAAAAGTGGGAATGGTAATGTAATATATCGCCTGGGTAATTTCGGCTGTTTTTCTAACAAACTTGGCACCGACGAACCATGATAATAGAAAAACATTGAATTAATTAACTTAAAAGTTTATTTTGTCACTAAAAGTCTTGAAAACACATCAAAATGAAATAATTAGATGTTTACTCTCTAGTCGTAATGGCGCTCGTATAAACAAACTACGTTTGAGATTATTTACTACAATATTACGGCGTATTCGAAATGATCGTCGATCATACTCTGACGATATTTGCATCTCTTTTTATATGGTAACTAAACAAGGACAAAACTACTAAATAAATTATTAAGGACACATTAAACAGGTACTGAAATTTTGATCAATGTTGGCACTTCTAGTTATAACCATAAAGGTATATAAGGACACAACAAATACTTGTTCAAAATTTATATAAGAAATATGCCTTTATCAAATAAAGTTCAAGTATTATTAATTGATTTTAAAAGTAGCGAGTCAAATGCATAAATTGGTATGATTTTTTTTATTTGCATAACTTTTTAACACATTTTCAATTAAACTTCTAATTTCATTTTTCCTGTAACTAAAGAGTCTTTCTAAATATGGCAAAGCAGTGGAAGTGACCGCAAGTGAGCTTAGAATGTGATTAGATGTTTGGGTCAAGAAAAAATCAAATGAAACATATCTATTTTATTTGTTAATCTAAGGTTAAAACTGATATGGAATGAAATTAACTGTCTCGACCCTTACTTCGTGGAATATGCTCATATTAGTGTTTTTAAATGAAACTCACGGTCTCTAGTTAATTCCACAATATAATAAAAGTTATTGAAAATTCTAAAAAATTGACAATTGTTTCGATAAATCAATATCATCGTCAGAAGGACAGAAGTTACATTTCATTTTATGCCTACCTGATGTTTAGTAGTTATTTTTGGCTAGACCAAGAAGTAACCTAACTTGTGATTGGCTTAATATACGTTTATAGAAAAAAGAAGATGTGATATTACAAATATTGAAGCTTAGATATTTGTAATATCACATCTTCTTCTTTTTTCTATAAACATATATTAAGCCAGTCACAAGTTAGGTTACTTCTTGGTCTATCCAAAAATAACTACTAAACATCAGGTAGGCATAAAATGAAATGTAACTTCTGTCATTCTGACGATGATATTGATTTATCGAAACAATTGTCAATTTTTTAGAATCTTCAATAACTTTTATTATATTGTGGAATTAACTAGAAACCGTGAGTTTCATTTAAAAACACTGATATGGAATGCTTTGCAGTTTTGAGTGGAGATGATTTTAAGGCAATGATGTATGTGGGTTATATAAATTATGATATACAGGGAGAAGATAAAGTAAATTTTTAAAGAAGAAGTTGGATGTTAGTTCAAATTCGTACATATTAGGGGCGCGGGAAGAACGGAATAGAGACGAGAGATGGATGTAATGAGAGATAGAATCATAATGTTAGGGAATAGATTTATGTAACTCGAGAGTTTATAGGGCTCTGATATAATAGTGCAAATGAAAGTGAGAAGGGTAAATATAAATGTACAAGTAAATGACTAAGAGTTGTAAAGACTACGTTGATGTCAGAGTGTTGTAAGGGCTCTAACGACAGGAGTAGTGAAAGTTTGGAATGAATGGTTGAACAAGTACTCTAGATACATGCTAGGATCTTGTTTTTGTAAGAATGAATGAGTAAGTCCTCTAGAACTATGCTAGAATTTTTTTAAGGTTAAGAATGTATGTACTCTATAAATATGCTAGAGTTTTTAAGGGTACGAATCAATGTAATAAGTAATTCCTCGAGAAATATGCTAGAGGTATTTAGTGATACGAATGTAAATACTCTAGAAATATGCTAGAGTCTTATCTAAAGTAAATGATAAGTGAGTACTAGAGCCTCCTTCAATGGTAAGAATGAATGTAAGATAATAAGAAAGAGAGAGAGAGAAATAACATTTGATGGTAAGAGAGTAAGTGCGTAAGAAGGAATGATTACGTTGTAGAATAGTAAGGTTAAGGTTTTAGTGTAGTAATTGAGTAAGTGGATTTTGTTTTATGAGATAGAATGCTAAGAGTAAATTGAGTGAACCGGCTCTGTCGCGGCGAGAATGTATTTAAAAGTTAATTTCTTCTTGCGGTTTTTATTTTTTTGTGACAAATTAATATAGTTATGAAAAAACGAGAGAAGAGAGAGAATTTTTAAGTCGATTCTAGTTCGACAAGTGTGGTACCAGTTTGGTTTACGAGTAACGGTTTAGGAACCTCGGACTTCCCATCGTTGTGAGTAAGGTACGGGTATGATTGAGATTGTAATGCATGTATAATGCGAGAGAGAGTTCCAGTGAGTTTTCAAGTGCTAGCAAGAGAATGGGTATAAGAGTGAGTTCAAGTTTAATTTATTTACAAGTTTGAGTGTGATTATAATTACAATTGGAAGTGTGTGCTACTACGAGTGCCAGTAGAATTGGAATGAGATTGTGAATTCAAGTGAGAGTGCAAGTAAGAATGTGAATTCATCGTGAATGTATTGAGTATAATTTATTTAGCATGATTATGCGAGTAAGAGAGAGTGCTCATAAGATTAGAGCAATTAAAAGTGTGCAGTGCAACAACAAGTGAGTACGAGTAAGTGCGAATAAATGTAAAGTTATTAAAAGTGTGAGTTTAAATGTAAGGGATAATGCAAATGTAAGTAGTTGTGTAAGGTAGTGACCACGAGTGTATAATTATGATGAGAGAGATTCTTTTCTGACCCTTTTGATATTGTTTTTGTATAAGTTTTATGATGATAGACATTTGTCTTAAGGGCAAGAATGTGTTTTTAAAATTTTTTTAATATATTTTTTGATTTATGAGGGATGAAGTTATTTCTGTTCGTGTCAAAAAAAAGAGGGTAAAATATATTAGTTCTAGTATTTTTGTATTTGTCAAGTCTTTTTAAATTCAAAGTGTCGTCAATGTAATTTTTTAAGTAACATATGAGTAGGGGGGATAACGTTTTCTTCCAAACATCACCCAAGTGTTTATATTATCCAAGTATCTTCCACGTTTCTTCCAAGTATCTTTTTCATCCAAGTATCTTTTTCATCCAAGTATATTTTTTATCCAAGTATCTTCTTCTTCATTCAAGTTCCTTTTTTATCCAAGTATCTTCTTCATCCAAGTATCTTTTGTATCCAAGTAACAAGTATCTCTACGATTCATCGAAGTATTATCTTCATCCAAGTATCTTTTGTATCCAAGTAACAAGTATCTCTACGATTCATCGAAGTATTATCTTCATCCAAGTATTTTCTTCATCCAAGTATCTTTTGTATCCAAGTATGAAGTATCTCTACGTTTCATCCAAGTATTATCTTCTTCCGAGTATCTTCCAAGTTTTTTCTTCAAGTATTTTTTCCTCTTCTTCCAAGTCTTCCAAGTTTTTTTTCAAATATTTTTCAAGTGCCTAAGTTTTTTAATCATCCAGGGTTTTAAATATTTAAGTGTTTGTTTTTCAGTTTCCAAGTCTACATGTCTGAGTTTTTCTCAGAGTTTTTTAAATTTTTCTTAAGGTTCTAAGAGTATAAGTTTAGGAGTTAATCACTGTCCTCTTCCAGAGGACGAAAGATTTGGTTTTCTTGTCGAGAAAAGATTTTAAGTAATCTTTGAGTGCTATTCTGCACCGAAAGAGAGGTGTGTAAGAATATAAATTGTTTGTTTGGGTGTACGTTTTATTTTGAGAATGAGTTAAAATTTGGAAGTGTTTTGTGATTTAGGAGTGTTTATTTGAGAGTGAGCTTTGATTTAAAAGTGGTGTGGTCACACCAGAAAAATGAGTATAATGAATATGAGAGGGGTTATCCGTAAGGGGATTAGCTTTGTCCAGAGCAGTACCTTTCTTTTTTAAATGATTATAGCATTGAGGGAGATTAAGTTTTGATCAAGTTATTTTTGTTCAAGGGATTATAAGAGTTCATTGATCTAATTTGATTTGTATTAATAAATGCGAACCAATAAAACACCAAGTGAAGTTTCTTTTTTCTATTTTGTTTAAACTTAATAATGATTGGATTATGTTTCTAGCTTCAGACGTGTATACTCTCAATTGCTGTGCAGTACATTTTGTTATATTATCACAGGCTGTCAAACGGTTAAAAAGGGCAGTAACAATCTGCCTTTTAACATAAATATTTAACATAAAATACAAATCAATGCGTCACTATGATTGGGCTATTTTAAGACAACAATTATATTTCACATCAGTGTAACGAATATTCATATTATTGCAAACAGCCGTACTTTTTGTGAATTTTGCGGCTATAACAACATTATATTGTACAACACACTGTATATATTGATGAATTTATAACTATTTGAATTATATTGTATAATATTAATTATTGTTTTACACAAGAAATATTAACGAATGTTATTAGAAGTTCAAAGTAACATGAATTTGTAATTATTGGAATGATATTGTATAACATAAATGATTATTGCACCCAATAAATATTAACGAATGTTATTAGAAGTCCCAAGTAACTTTTAAACCATAAAATGTAATGAATGATCTTGAATTACTTGAGTACTGAATTTTGTCTGACACTGTATGTTACATTTATGAGACTTTTACATCGTTTGATAAACAAATATAGAAAATTTTATGATTGATAAATACCTTATCTTTAGTGTTCATGTATCTTTATTGCAAAACTCGGCATCTCGGCTTCGTTATCTGCTGACTGCTACCTTGAAATTCTCGAAGTATTCGCCAGCTCTCAGGGGGACGCTGAGGGTTTATATTCTCTGGACTCCACGGGCTGCTAAACTGCTTTCTCCTGGTCGCTAGGACTATGCTTCATTATTTTCTGGTCCTGTCCTGGCTTTCTAAAACCATGTTTCATTATATCATTATATCATGGTATTTCCACGAATTGACAAAACGTGGGAAGTTTATTCACTTGTATGTTGTATTATATCCCGAAGGACCAGCCGATGAATCGCGTCAATAATTCACTATAGATTTATAGAAGTAGGATGGTTGAGTAAATTAAATTCGTTGTATACTTGCACTTGCCACTTACGTATATTGCAAAACTATTTTACATTTGTTCACTCTGCTTAGCAGTTGAGAATATCAAGACTATTTAACGGTAAGATGTATTAAAGTACCATTTTCTGATAAAGATGAATGGTTGTATTATGTATTATACCGGGGCAAAAACCCGGTCGGTTATTAAAACGAAAATAACATGTTGTGCGAAGGTTGACTGATAAGTGCCTGAAAAGTTCGGTCTTAGTCATATTTATATGTCGTTCAGAGTGGGTGGGAAAAAGGAGAATCGTGTGAGAATTTGACCAATGGAAGAAGAGAGTTTGAAATTTAACGGCCGTACAAAACGGTTGATGAGTGTAAGCAGGGGAGCTTTTTCTTATAATTAACAGCGATGCCAAGCATTTTCCTATTCTTTCAAAAGAAATACCTCAGAATCCATTAGAACCCAATGATAGCAAATATCATGTAGAAATAGTTTCTACCCCGAAGAGTAACTTCAAAAATCGTTTTAAGGGTTTTCAACGAAATGGCTTTAGTAGCGCAGTTTGTTGTTTCGCCCTTTATGGAAATTGACATCCAACAGTTTGCAACTTGTGTTATGCAGAACTCTGGCGAAGACATCGCTGCAACAGAAATGGAAGTAATTGAGTTTCAAAATGATTTAGCCTTAAAATCGTTAGTCTCAAGTACCAAATGTATCTGGCCTATTGTAAGTAAAGACAAATATTCAGTTCTACGCCGTGTTGCCTTGAAAGTGAAAGCATTATTCAGTTCAACCTATTTGTGTGAATCTTCTTTTTCCAATATGAAGTTTATTAAGAACAGATATCGCAATCGACTTTTAGATGAACATTTGGATAATCGTATTCGAATGGCTGTACCAAATTATACTGAAAACATTAAAAAAATTATCGATGAGTCTAAGTGTCAGCCTTCTCATTGAACGAGCTTTTTTATTTTTCAATGTTTATGTTCATGATAGTGAGTTACTTTTTTGTTGTTATTATTAACTATTTTTAAATCTTACGTGACATGCCGTTTTGGCTGGATGAAAGTTTGTGTTTATTTTTCAAACACCTTTGTTTGGTAGGTAGGAATGTAGTTATGAACAAGTACGTACTAGTTATAAACCTGCATTTAGTAGAAAAGAGCCGACGTTGCGGAATCTAAGAAGCGTTCCCCCACTTCGGACAGCGAGAACAAAACCAGTTGCGAGCCGGCATTTTCATCTTTATAACTTATACCTTTCAACTATAACATTTGATTGTTTGTTAAGTTAATAAAGTTCCATTTTCTTAAATTGTTCGATTATTTTTAAAAACGTATTTTACGCGAGTGAACATAAAATTGGCGCAGTCAGTAGGATTGTCAAACGGAACGACAACAAAAATAGTGTCAAACCGGTCTATATTAATAGTTTATTGACAATTAACGATCGCGTAAAATCGTCGAAAATATCGGTAATTTGGAAAGTGTTCATCCAGACGAAGGATCCACATCGCCGAAGTTTGGAGACCCCGGAAGAAGCCAACATCGCAGAATCCGGTTAGTTTTAAGAAGATCAGCCAACTTAAGTGGAAGAAACAACATCGTTCAACCCCTTTTGGTACGAAGTAGATAGATGAAGTCAACACATTTACTTTGGTAAGCGAATTTTGTTCTCCTATATAATTTTCCTTCATATTTTTATGTTGATTTATGAGTGATTTTTGATTTTTCTACATTTTTATATGTTTTAATATTTTATGTCAGACATTGAAGACCTTAGCATTTTATGTCAATCATTGAATTTAGAAGATAGTTATAATTCAGATATATTAACAAATATTGAGAATTTGCCTCCAGTTGAGGATAATACAGGTTTAGAAAATTCAATTTCAGAAATGGCTACAGCAAATGTAAATTATTCTCTTTTAAAATTATATGTAGATACTATACCACAATTTGATGGTAATGCACACACATTAGGAGTATTTTTAGATGCTTGTGAAAGTTTGATAAGTCAATTTGCAGACACTACAAATGTAAGTGCTCAAATTAATTCATATATTTTACGGGCAATAATAGGTAAATTAACAGGTAGAGCCTTAAGTTTAATAGGATCCCGTTCAGAATTAACTATATGGGATGATATTAGAAAATTATTACAATTAACTTTTGGAGATCAAAGAAATCTTGATTGTCTCGTTCAAGACTTAATTGCTTTACACCCATTCAAAAATGAAACACCATATAATTTTGGCATGCGTTGCCAAGATTGTAGAAGTTTAATAGCGTCAAAAATAAATGCTTCAAATCTACCACCTCAAGAAAAATGTATTAGACTAGAGAGTTATGATGAGTTAGCATTAAAAACATTTATTAGTGGGCTCACGGGCCAGTTACAAAATAATATTCGATTAAGAAATCCAGACAGTCTAGAAAAGGCAATGTCTTTAGTAGTCGAAGAAGAAAATTTCTTATACAGTACGCGTAAAACTAATTATTTAAATTCACAAAATTTTAGACCAGTTCAGAGAATGGCACCATCAAATCCCCGGATAAATAATTTGTCAACTTCAAGACCATCTCAATCTTTTAATAGACAATATTCTCCCAATTTCAACAGAAACTTCAATAACAATAATTCAAATCAAAATAACAATAATTCAAATCAAAATAACAATAATAATTTCCGCCATCCTAATAATTACAATCATCCAAATAATTCTAATTATAATCAAAGATCTTTCTATGTTCCTCAAAATCAATCACCTCAGAATAATCATTATCAAAATAACAATTCATATGCGAATAATTTTGCTAGAAATACTCAAATTTCTAGAAATACAAATTATCATAATAGAAATAGGAATTATCCAGAGCCAATGGATACGTCATCTGGTAATACACGTATAAAAAATCATCATTTTTGTGAATATTCTAATGAATTTCCATATCTTGAAAATTTTAATTCTTCAAATCATGAATTCGCTGAAAATAATAATTGTTACAATTCTCATACTCAGATTTGCCAAGAAACATATGATAATCATAATCCTTATCTAGAACGACAAAGTAACGTGATAAATGCACCTGGTACACACTCTCAGCAGTCTCAGCATCCCACACAAGATTCAACTTACAATTCGGATAACGCAGATATAAATTTTCGCTTGGGTATGAAAAACCAAGACATAACATGATTAATATAAACTTACTAAAATCAAATCTTCCTTATATTTTTATTCCCGAAATAAATGCTAATTTTTTAATAGATACCGGTAGTAGTAGAAGTTTAATTGATCCTAACTTAGCTTATCGATTTTTTAGAAATTATATTTTATACGAAGATTTTAGCATTCAAACAGCTCATAGTATCAGTTTTCATAATGAAGTAATTGAAATTCCACTTTTCGATATTTTTAAAGTTAAAGAAAAGCACAAATTTCATCTTTTCAAATTTAGTAAGAAATATAACGGACTTATAGGTATTGACTTACTTAAACAACTATGTGCAAAAGTTGATTTATGTAAAAAATTAATTATTACACCTAAGACTCAAATTCCAATGAACTTTGATAGTGAACAAAATAGCACTACAAAGAAATTGATAAAAATAGATAATTATCAAATTAATATACCGGAAAGAACCACTAAAATTGTCAAGTTACCAGTAAATATAGAGAATGGTTTAGGATTCATGAAATATATAAAATTTGATACACAATTAGAATGTCCTCAAGCTCTTGTAAATATAGAAAATTACTTTGCATATACATCCATTACAAATTCAAGCTGTGAACCGAAAGTAATTACGGTTACCAGTCCATTCATTATAGAAAAATTAAATCTTACAGAAATAAATTTTGTAGACACATTAGAAGAATCGAATGAAATGTTTACCGATAGCCACGATAAATTATTAAAAGATAATTTAAAACAAATTCGATTGAATCACTGTAACTCGGAAGAAAGACAACATATACAGGATCTATGTTATGAATACAGAGATATATTTTATTGTGACCAAATTCCTCTTTCATTTACAAATACCGTAAAACATAAAATAAACCTAAAAGACGATACTCCTGTTTACACTAAAACATACAGATATCCCGAAGTTTACAAAAAAGAAGTAAAATCTCAAATCGACAATATGTTATCACAAGGTATTATTAGACACTCCTCATCTCCGTTTAATAGTCCAATCTGGATTGTGAAGAAGCGTAAAGACGCATCAAATAAGAAAAAATATCGATTGGTTATAGACTATCGAAAGTTGAATGAAAAGACAGTCGATGACAAATATCCACTACCTTTAATTAGTACAATTCTTGACCAATTAGGAAGAAGTCAATATTTTACTACCCTTGATTTAGCTAACGGTTTTTATCAAATACAAATGGATGAAAATGATATCCATAAAACAGCGTTTTCCGCCGAAAATGGACATTACGAATTTGTTCGAATGCCCATGGGAATGAAAAATTCACCGAGTACTTTTCAGAGAGTCATGGATAATATACTTAGAGGTTTACAAAATGAAACTTGTTTAGTTTATCTCGATGATGTTATTATATATAGTACGTCTCTCCAAGAACATATTACTCGACTTAGACAAATTTTTGACAGACTCAGAGAAGCTAATTTTAAAATACAATTAGACAAATCGGAATTTTTACGAAAAGAAGTAAATTATTTAGGACATGTAATAACCCCATATGGAGTCAAACCAAATCCCGATAAAATTTTACCTGTAAAAAATTTCCCGATACCTAATTGCACAAAAGACATTAAAAGCTTTCTTGGTTTAATTGGATACTACCGTAAATTCATTAAAGATTTTGCAAAAATCACAAAACCTTTAACGAAATGTTTAAAAAAAGGTTCTAAAATTATTCATGATCAAGAATTTGTTAATGCTTTCAATACTTGTAAAGATTTATTAACTAATGCACCTCTTCTTCAATACCCAGATTTTAATGAAAAATTTATATTAACGACAGACGCCTCAAATGTGGCTTTAGGCGCTATTTTATCTCAAGGACCTATTGGTTCAGACAAACCTATTGCTTATGCTTCGCGTACCTTAAATGATTCAGAGCAAAAATACAGCACGATAGAAAAGGAACTATTAGCAATAGTATGGGCATGTAAGTACTTTCGTCCTTATCTATATGGTCGAAAATTTACAATAGTAACTGATCACCGACCTTTAGTATGGCTTTTTAAATTACGCGAACCCAATTCCAAATTAGTACGATGGAGACTTAAACTAGAAGAATTTAATTATGATGTAGAATATAAAAAAGGGAAAACAAACACTAATGCAGACGCACTCTCACGAATAACCTTAAACGCGCTAGAAAATGAGTCAATTATTAACAATCCCGGAGATATCAATAGTGAAACATTACAATATCTTAAACAAATAGCTGAGAATCCTTTGGACGACGCTAGTATTCAAAATCAATCAAATATTAATATAATTTCTGATATACAAATTAAACCCCCTGAATACGACACTGGTAGTAGTACACAACATACAACAGCTAATGAAACTACTAACGAAGGAATTAAAATCCTTGACGAAATTATTAATAATAAAGTAAATCAAATTTTAGTTTTTGGACAAATATATCATAAATTAGACGTTAAACAAGAAAATTATGAGCACCATAAAATCATAACTATAGAAATTCCCACAGAAAATAATCACGATTTAATTTTTGAATTTTTGCGAGATTATACTATACAAAATAAAACATATTGTATGTACTTCCATACAGAAGGTTTATATAGAAATTTCAATGAAGTGTATTTAAACAAATTTTCAGAGAAAGGTTCTAAATTAATTAGATGCACGCAATTAGTTAATACAGTAAAAGATAAAGATGAACAGATTTTGTTAATAAAAAATCATCATGAGAGTAAAAGTAACCACCGAGGTATTTCTGAAACAATTGAACATTTAAAAAGAAACTATTATTGGATAGGATTAAGAGACTCAGTCACAAACTATATAAATTCATGCGATATTTGCCAAAAAACCAAATACGCTAGGAAAAATCCATACTCGCCGTTAATGCTTACAGAGACAGCTTCAAAACCATTTCAAATTATTCATATTGATCTATTCTTTTTTGATAACAAAATATTTTTAACATTAGTTGATTCTTTTACAAAATTTGCTCAAGCATATGAGATAATAGCTAAAACCGCGATTCACATTAGTAACGCTTTAATTAAATATTTTTCTTCATTTGGCGTACCAGAAAAATTAATTTTGGATAACGGTACGGAATTCAACAACGAAGTAGTTCAAGAAATTTTAAAATTGCATAAAATAAAAGTACATTTTACCACTATAGGCCATCATGAAGGAAATGCTATTGTTGAACGTTTTCACTCTTCAATAATAGAACATCTTAGAATACTTAGAGAAATGTATCCTAAAGAAAATGATAATCTTATGAACTATGCTATTTTAGGTTATAATAGTAGTATACATAGTGCTACTAACTACACACCTTTCGAGCTAACTTTTGGGCATACGAACTCCAGAAATCCCAATGAAATATTTTTACCAACAACCTTTTATTCAGACTATGCCGAAAATCATAAAAATAAGTTAGAACATGTATATGATAAAGTTAAAGAAGCACTTGAATCCAAAAAAGCAAAAGTAGTTTCAAAGCATAACGTTAACGGAGACAAAAATGAACAATTTCAAGTAGATCAAATAGTATATAAGAAAAATCCTCAATATAGATGTAAGAAAGACAATAAATTTTTAGGTCCATTTAAGATAATTAGTTTATTAGATAGGAATAGAGTAGAGATAATGAATACTAGAAATAATAAGAAAGAAATAATTCATATAAAAGAATTAAGAAAAAATTTCGTTGCAGGTTCTTCGCAGCCATCAACTTCGGAAGTTACGGACTAAATTATCCTACCTTCCATAATGTAAACGATAACCCTGGTATATTACCGCTTAAATTAGGGACCAGTCAAAACTTCGTTGACTTTTGGTCATTTGTAAAAACTTTTGATACATCAAAAATAATCAGTGAATTTAAATCATTACAAGATAAGCATACTAAACTGCAAAGCATGTTTTTCAGTAAAATTTCTAATATTTCCAATATTTCAGAATTCGATGAAATTTCAAGTACATTTGAATTACTTACTATGATCGAAAATAAGATCATTGTTCAAATTAATCAATTAATTCCTACAATTGATCAGCAATTCAGAACAAAAAGAGGAATAATAAACGGTTTAGGTTCAATTATAAAATCAATAACAGGAAATCTAGATAGCAGTGACGCCGAAAAATACGATCAAGCTATTGAAGCCCTTTCAACAAACCAAAATAAAATGAGATCATTAGTACATAAACAAGTTACTATCATAGAGGAATCAATTGATATTTTTAATAAAAGCACTCAAGTCCTAACGAGAAATCAAAAAGCATTAGAATCTAAAATAACTGAAGTTGAACATATAGTCGAAAGAGCACGGAACAAAAACCGGCAAACTTTCGAGTATTATTATATTAAGCATGTTTTGTATGAAATAGCCATTTTATATCAAAATGTATACGATTTATTAGAGATGATTGAAACAGCCATAACATTTTCTAAACTAAACATATTCCACAATTCAATAATGGATCCGAAAGATCTCTTGAAGCACTTAAAACTTATTAATACAGATTTATCAAATTCCAAATTGCCGTTCGAAGCAATTACAGATAATGTTATCAATTTCGAAAAGGTAATGCAGATTAAAAGTTACTCTAAAATGAATAAAATAATATTTATAATAGAAATCCCAGTTGTAGAGATCAAGAATTACGATTTATATCAACTTTTTCCTTCACCCACTCCAAAAGACAATATTTTTCATATAATTATACCAAATTCCAAATTCCTTATCCTCAATGAGCAAAATTTCATGCCTTTCGACAACGATTGTCAAGAAATTAGCGATCAAGAATTCATCTGCCATGAGTCGACACCAATATCTATTCAAGAAGAAGATGCCCCTTGTGAAGTGCAAATGTTAAAATTTTCCAAAAATTTAAGTAATTGTCATATTATTCCAGTTAGTATCAGAGAAGTCAGTTTTCAAAAACTTCAATCGAATAAATGGGCTGTCGTTTCTCCTCAGACTACAGTGGCTGAACAAATGTGCGGTAGTGATAAAGACAAAGTACCGTTAAAAGGAACATTTATTGTAGAGTTAGAAAAAAACTGTATAGTTAAGATAGACAACGTAGTTCTCCGTAGCAATAGACTTAATAAAAGTGAATTAAAATTAATCGAACTTCCAAAACTTACAATTAAAAATGTTGTGAATAAAAAACCAGTGAAATTTGACTCTCTTCAGTTAGAAAATGTTAATTTGGATAGACTTAATAATTTAAAAGACTCTTTAGATATTCAAAGTGGAAATTTAAACGAACTATTTCAAAATTCAGTACACTTTAATAATATTAGTGTATGGACAATATTGTTATATGTATTAATTGTTTTTATTGGACTTTATTTTATTTACTACTACTACTCTAGATATTATAATAGGAAAACTAGAGAACCAGCTACAAGGGATGAAGAAGAAGTACCGAATCCGCCTGTTCAACCCCGGATTCTCCTCTAAGGGTGGAGGAGTTATAAACCTGCATTTAGTAGAAAAGAGCCGACGTTGCGGAATCTAAGAAGCGTTCCCCCACTTCGGACAGCGAGAACAAAACCAGTTGCGAGCCGGCATTTTCATCTTTATAACTTATACCTTTCAACTATAACATTTAATTGTTTGTTAAGTTAATAAAGTTCCATTTTCTTAAATTGTTCGATTATTTTTAAAAACGTATTTTACGCGAGTGAACATAAAATTTACTAGTAATATTAGTTACTTTGTTATTAGTTTATTATTAGTACCTATGTATTATGTATTACCAGTTAAATAGTAGAATAAATACAAATAATGATAAATTAACTGTGGATTATTTCATTTACGTTGCGTTACGTGGCTTCCGTGTGGGTAGTTCGCTGTTTATTCCAAAATTAACAAAGTAGCTCAACATATTGAGATGTTGGTGACCACTGGTCTAGAGGATCTACCCCGTACCAATTATTACAAACACTCCTTTGGAAAAATGGTCCCTCATGGCTCTCTCTTAATGAGGATGAATGGCCTTCCCATGAAATTCCATTAAATACAGATATTCCGGAAAAAGAAAAACAAACGTGCCTGAAGGTTTCCGAAATCTCTGATTTTGATTTATTCCATAAATTTTCTTCCTTTGCAAAATAACAACGACTCACAGCATACATATTTCGATTCAGAACATTTTGAAGATCCAACCCAGTATTACCCTCTTTCGAGCTGTCCGAATTACAACATTCTTCTAACATGCTTGTCAAGCTAGCTCAATCGCAATGTTTCTTCGATGAAATCAAGGCCGTCAATTTGTTAAAAACCATCTCTCTAAATAGCAAAGCTCATTCCTTGAACCCGTTTCTTGATAAATTCCAATTACTCAGGGTGGGCGGAAGAATCCAGAATACAGCGGTTTCTTTTTCACAAAGGCATCCCCTTATTCTACCAAATAAACATCCACTCACTGATTTAATAATTTCCCAGTTTCATAAAAAATGCTACATGCAGGCGCTCAAGCTTTACTTGCCGCTATTAGAACAGAGTTTTGGCCCATACATGTCAAAAACAATGTAAAAAGAGTGTTACGAAAATGTACAATTTGTTTTAGGTGTAGCCCTCGTAGTACCGAAACCTTAATGGAAAAATTACCCCGCGAGAGAATTACCCTCTCTAGACTACTTTTAAACAGTGGAGTTGATTATGCTGTCCCACTCACTATTAAAATGCATAACACTCGCACAAAATCATTTTTAAAATCATATCTTTGTGTTTTCGTTTGGCTCGCCACAAAGGCAATACATATAGAAGTCGTAAGCGATCTCACGACTCAAGCATTTTTAAATGCCTTTCTGCAATTTGTTTCAAGAAGAGGCTTGGTCGCAAACATATATTCTGACAACGCTACAAATTTTGTAGGAGCAAATAATGAGATCGGTAGTATTTACGATTTTTTGAAATCGACAAATAAAAAAATCTCCAACGAATAGTTGAAATTGAAAATAACGTGGCATTTCATATCACCCCGTTCTTCCCACATAGGTGGAATTTGAGAAGCAGCAATAAAAACTGTGAAGTATCACTTAAGACGCGTCATCGGAAATCAAATCCTTACTCTTGCACACTTTGGTATGTCAGGTCGAATCTTGTGTGAATTCGCGTCCTATTTCTCTAGTATCCGATAATCCCGAAGACCTTTTACCATTAACCCCAGCTCATTTCGTCATTGGAGGCCCTTCTCATACTCTGCCAGAGCTTGACCAAACAAATCGAAACATTGGCAAACTAACAAGGTTCCATATGCTGTCAAAGATGTTTCAAGATTTTTGGTCCAGGTGGACCATAGAATATCTTCATGGGCTGCAGTCCCGAAAAAAATGTTGGAGGAAGTCATCTGACATCGAAGTTAATCAACTCGTCATCATTAAGGAAGACAACCTACATCCCCTTCAGTGGACCATGGAGCGCATAATTGACATTCATCCCGGTAGTAACGGTGTTGTAAGAATTGTTACATTGAAAACCGCAAACGACACATCCAAACGCTCCATAGCTAAAATCCGTCCACTTCCCATTGAAAAGTGAAATATGTACACTTCTATTATTGCAGAACTTTCTTTAAATTACTATTGTTCATTTTTAATTTTTGAAAACCTGTTTATTTACTTATTTTTTCATTTGTTTATTGAAACTATTCAATAGTTTCAAGGTGGGCGGTATGTTAATTACTTGGACTTTCCCGGATGATGTGCCCAATCGCGCAACATGGCGCTTTTTTTGTAGATTACTCCCTTTCGAGAAGTCTATGAGTAACTGTCAAAAAAAAACATGTCATTTTTTTTCTAATACGGTATATTGTAATCAGCGTAAACCTAAATAAAACTTATTATTCACAACATGTGAGTTTGTATTCACATCTCACAAACATTAATAAGAAACATTACATTTGCCAACAATGCAAATATGAAAGGAATCCTACTAAAATGCAAATGAATATTATACCTAAAGCAAATAAACCATTCAAACCAATCATTTATATGGATTCGTATACGATAGAAAAAACAAAATTTCTCACTATAATCGACACATTTTGTAAGTATCCACAAGCGTATCATCTAAATTCAGTATGTTCAACAGATATAAGAAAGCACCTGGTAACCTTTTCCTCTTATCATGGTGTCCCTAAATAAATAATTACGGATAACGGTACGGAATTCAAAAATTCGCTAATCTCTGAATTGTTAGCTCTACATAAGATAGAAATCCACTTTTGTTTTCCAAATCACCCCCAATCTAATTCGCCTGTAGAAAGAGTCCATTCCACATTCAACGAACATACCCACTATACAAATAAATATTACAGTTATGTTAATTCAACATCACATTGTGATAATGTTCTTCCTTTTTTTCCTCTTGTTTTTATCACATGCACATCTATACAACCGCTTATGCCCAGCTTGTGGCTGTTAACATTTGTGATGTTTCAACTTAACTTCTCAGCGATGTTAAAGCGCTGCCTTTTTACATTACTGTGATGTTACTAGAACTTCCTCAAAAGGAAGTCTTTATAACGAACTGTAAACAACATTTCTGTTACACTCTGAAATGCCTTTTAACATATTGTCAATGTTAATGCAATGTCTAAATAATAACATCTTGTCGATGATCTAAATGCGACATTTCAAAAACAATACAGTGTATTATTTTCTTATATGTTGTATCGACATTACTTAAACCTCTAAATAATATACCTCAAACATTCTAGATGACATCCTATAAATGTTTCTGTGCCTAATCAAAAAATAGTCATGGTACAACTTTGAAAAAATACCTGCAGGAAAATGACCCTGAAAAATCGCTGGAAAATATTTTTGAGTTCCCAAAATATCTGCTATGGGGTGGAAGAAACACTTAAAAACATAATACTGTGATTATCTCCAAAAAAGACACACTAAAGGTATCCTAGAGATATAATTTTTGATATATTGATGAGATTATGAAAAAATGTAGTAAGGGACTTTTTGTCCTTATTCTTCAAGTAAGGGGCGAGGGAAGGTTCAACCTGAAATACAAATGTCGTAACACTTTCTTGTTTTTTAATCGATAACAATGTTTTTGGCGTCATTTAAAAGAGGTTTTCTTCTTTAATAAGATATTTTTAACAAAATTGTACAATTTTGTCAACGCTATGTGAAAATGTCGACAATTTTCCCATTTTTCTCGGAAATTTCAAATGTAATGAGGCATTTTTTAAATTCTGATGAGAAGGGGTTAAAAAAATAGGAATTTATTCCAAGATATAAGATTTACGATAATATCGTAAATAAGTTATAAAAATTTTAAAAATGCTTACATTTGAAATTTCCGAGAGGATACAAAATTATCTGATTTTGTTATCAATCTTATTAAACAGAAAAACTCTTTTTAATGCAGCTAAAATCATTAATATCGTTAAAAAAATGAAAAAGTTATACATTTGTTCATAAGTTTGAAACTTTCTCACCCATTATTTGAAGAATAATGGCAAAAAATCTCCTTAATTAAATTTTTTCATAATCTCATCAATATTTCAAAAATTATATTTTTAGGACAACTTTAGTATGTTTTTTTGGAGTATTATGTTTTCGAGTGTTCATTCCACCCCTAGCGGATGTTTTAGAAACTGTAAAATATTTTTCTGCAATTTTTCAGGATCACTCACCTAAAGGTAATTTTTTTGAAAGTTGTACCATGATTCTTTTCATGGTGGCCTACAGTCGTTCTTAGTTGTTCACCCTGTACATTTAAAATAAAATAGCAAAAAAAGCAATACAGGATTTAAAACGTTTATTCCCTATTAATGAACAGTACAGTAAATTTGAAGAAAACAGGTACAAAATTAAAAAAAAATATCTTGTCCAGGAATCCAACCTTAAAAAAAATGAAATTGTGTAAGCATATTACATAACAATTGTGGGAAGTGGAAAGAAACTATTGAACGCATTCAGTGAAAGCAAGAAATAAAAAGGGTATATTAATCAGTAGTTGTCATAATGTAACATACTTTGAAACTGAATTAATAAAGTTTAACGGATACACATACATCACAGCTAGTTTACAAAAAATTTATTAGAATTTTTTTAGTAATAATAAAACTAATAAAAATTTCACACCATAAAGATTTTATGAAACATTACGTTAAATCAACAGAAATCCAACCTGAAAAATTGTATCGTTTACTTACGGTTACTTTTTCTCACGCTAGAGTCGCTGTTTCGAGTGCCTCAAACAAAATCCTTATCTGTAAAACATTTAGACGTGTTCTGAACAGCAGCTGATAATATAATTACTTTAGATCAAATTGTGCCCATGGAGACCTTGGATCGATCATCATAAACTACATCAAACTTGATTTTCAGCCAATTGACTGGGACCCATTTTCCATAAGATACATGCGGGGTTCATCAAAGAAATAATTACATATTCTATTTCGAGAAGTGACTTCTCATGATTTACCTTCTATTACATGTCTCACTCCGTTTGGCAGGTAAATTCAGGTGTGCCATGAAAATTCATACTTCTTCTCTGTCTAAAATAATATACTATTCTCATCTTGTTATTTCCATCCTGGTACATATTGTGTATTAACATAATGGAATTGTAACCAAATGAAATCTAAGCATTATTAATACAATATATACAAAAAAACTACTTATGAAGAAGAGATATGAACACATTATCAAGTTAAATGAGTTTATAATTAACTGTATCCAATTGTGTATCGAATAGCTGTGTTTCTATAATAATGAATAATTGAATTCTGTTTGTTAACTGGAGCATTCAGTGTCATAAGTTACATATTCTTCAATTAGATTATTATAGGTACCATTGTAAGGGACGTCTACAGCTTATTTATTGTATTAAGTGTATTTTCAAATGGAAATGATCTTTTTAACAGAAATTTCTGTTTTCAAAGTCTTAAACAGTCTCTAATTGTTTACAAGAATTGTTAGTATTAATATTAAAATTTTCTAAACCTGCAAAACTATATTGATGGCCATGACTACTACTACAAAAACTAGAACTAGAGATACTTGATTCAATATTTTTTTGTACTGTTCAATACAATGTCTGTATCAGACTATCTGAAATAGTTACTCCCCTTTACATAATTACCAACTATTTATTTTTCATTTAATTTACGTAAATAGCTTCTGAAACATCTTGAACAATAAAAAGATTTTCTTATAGATTCAAATCTCTGCCAACATATGATCATGTTTTATTATTAATAATAATATCTACCCTATTGCAACATTAAGTTTTTTGTAGGGTATAATGCGTATCTAGGATTTAAAATATTGTGAATGCTTCCTAACTAAAATATGTTAAAAGTTGGAGAAACCCTTATTTTGTAAACTCTATTATATAATGTCAGTGTATATTTCGTCCACCTGAAACTTCAATGTACAATAGCCGATTGAAGTATTGAATGAGTATTAAGTTTTAATAATTATGATTTTGGAATAGGTACTTATCGATAACAACTGTTATTCGTCCATTATAACAAGAATTATAACTAAGTGTAGAAACTGTAGCTAAGTAGGAACTAACGAAAACGAAGACCACTTTATTCAAGTACTTCTTCTTGCAAAAAAGGTGCTTCTTGCAAATAAAATATAACACAAAACTGAAAACGACCCGCCATTTCATGCTTATCATTTATTTCCACAGATAACTACTGTTTGTTTCGTTCGTCAGTTCCTCTTCTGTTTTCTTCTTGTTTTATGTTACTGTGATGTTCAATATGAGATATTACTGAGAGGTTTATGAACTAACATCGTACAGATGTAATCGTAGAAAGTTACTAAAAAGTATTTCGAAAGATGTAAAAGTAACCGCAACACATGTGATCATCTTAGAAACATGTTAATTTGTAATATTACAGTAACGTTCTGTATGTGACATTAGTGGGAAGTATACAAGTTAACATCGTATGAATGTTTCCTATAGGAAGTTGCTAAAAAGAAGTTCATAGGATGTGTATGTAACTGCGAATTAAAGTATTATTGTGTACATAAAAAATATGTTTGATTTACATGACATGGATGTTAATAGAGTTGGTAATAAAATTAAGACATAAAGGAGATATCTTATTAACGTTTTAAATAAACATCACGAAAATTCTCTAATAAGAACATCACAAAAAGACTTGTTATGTTTCTTGATTAGTGGGTATCAGAATACTTAATGCCAGAGGTTTTTTTTTAAATCGCATTTACATGTTAAATTGAAATATGTTATCCTGGCATATAATCATACCATACACTGATCATGCATGCTCACCCTGTAAATTATCACTTTCCGAGCTTGACACGCAAATAACTATTTTTGAAGTGATCTGTAAATGTATCTCCTAAGTATTCTTTCTGAGAGTTGACACACCCGGTATAATTCAGTTCGTTGTTCAAAGATTGTCCAGCTTCAAAAAGAAAATCGTATGTAAAAAAAATGTCACCATTTTGTTGCTGTTTTACATAATTGGATTGTATCGACATTTCTGTAGTCGTAACACTCATAAGACCGTATCCCGTATGCCGCATGACTGTATACCGTAAACTTCCAATTGTATTATAGCTTTTCTACGCGTATTTCAACATTGTTGGCAGAATTGTTGACATTCGGGCAACATTTGGATGAACTAGTCACCATAAATTCTCCGTAAAAAGCCATTTACTGAGATGAGACCCTTCTGCTCACTTCCTTCCACTCGCTTAAATTTTCCAATATCGCCGCTTTACAGGCTATATTAGGAACGATATCATCTACCCACACCACTTATCCAACACCCACTTTTGATGGTAGCAACAGATTATGCAGTTTGGATATTTTTTATAGCCAAGTTATTAATACCACGATATATAGATACACTGCCGAGCATGAAAGTAGGAACTTTTTGGGTAACCTGATTACTTGAAAAAAAGTTTATGTTCATCAATCGATGAAAACCTTTCAGACACTAACTTTACAAATAGTGAAATTTTCAAATAAAGGCTTAAAGTACAGCATACCATCAACATTAACGAATACTTTTGAACAAATATTAGCTACAGAACCAGAAATAACTTTAAAATATAAGTCAAATAATTTTCTTCATTAGAAATCACAAATTGCCAATTTATTGATAAATCTTAAACTTTTCAAGGCTAAACGAAAAAAAATAACATTTCAGCTCTAATTTCAATAAGAAAGAAAGTAGAAAATAATAAAATTAACTTCATAATTCCAATATCTGACAAGGCTAAAACAACTATCATGTTAAAAACTGAAGATTATATATCCAAAACAAATTAATTTATAGAATCTAGTGATGTCCAAATTCTCAGAGCGGATCCATATATTACATAATTTTAAAGGAAATAAGGAAATTATCAGCAGCAGTGAAAATTTTTTACAGTTTCAGCATAATTTATGTGTGTATGTGTACGTTTAGTGAAATACATGTTATAAAAGCTGCTTTGAAAGAAACTATCGAAAACTGTGAGTGAAGAAACATATTCAATAAATTAGAAAAATTATGTTTGACGAAAGTACGGTTGCAGTCCAAGGTCTGCATTAGAAAATCATAAAGAATGCTGTATACCTATAGATAGTGTTAGATCGAAACAAATCCAACAATCCTAACCACGAACAAGTTTTTTGTATGATACTGTAATGTTTTTTCTAATTTATTTAAACAGTAAACGGGTGGGGCAAACGTTAAACACACGGTATGGCTACTTACGAATCTATTTAAACACTAAACTACTCACTAACACCTAATTAATATACACTCAACTATTCACTTAAATTTGATTTATATACACGCAACCTTAATTATTAATGTATATCAACACTTTACTGTTCGCTATTTCAGTGTATTCTTCTTTATTTGTCGAGATCACTTTATCAACTCAAATCTCTCACTGGTCGGTTCTTTATACATATTAGTGTCTTTTTTACTAGATAATTCTAGATTGCAGCTCACACAAAAACAATTGGTTCTCGCATTTTCTAGATAAGACTGGTCACAAAAACAATGTGTAGATAAGATAGTCACAATCGTAAAGAATTATAAGAAATCCCTTCGCATCCGCCATAATTTTCACTTTCATACATGGCTTAGACAAAGTCGGAATCAAGGACTATACCAGTGTGCTGTTTCATAACATTACCCGCTCCTTAAATGGCAGTTCCTCCTGGAGCTTTTTTGTAGCCGAGACTGGATATTTGAATCGGCAACTGGCCCCATTTCTAGACTTTCCGATCTTATGGAAATAGCAGGGCGCCGTCTTCATCGGACACTGATAACGGTGGTTGTAGCTGCAAATTAATATCTGGACACCGGTATCTTGGAAGATAACCTCTACCATGTTCCTGATGACTCGCCAATCCAACTGGTTACTCGCTATGTTAGGCATAACCAGTTTCTTCACGCTGGATTTTAACACATGGTCTTCATTTTTAGTTACCACGTAGAAGACGTACCGCGAATTATGTTTCAGTTTCAGTGTCTTGCCAGGGGCTGGAATCTGATCTTCAAGTTATTCTAATTGCCCGAACTTCTTTCTAAACAACTCTTGTCGTTGTTCTGAAGTATCTCCATATCTAGCTTTCCCGGTACCTCCATACGCGCTCCTAAAATCATCGAAGATAGGGTCAGATACATCTTGAATATGGTTTACTCCTTTCTCTAGGTCATGGTCTCCTTCGAATGGTGCTAGTCGGTTTTGGTGAACTACATTTGGTTTTTCGTTGGGGATCTTGCTTATGCGATATATAAAATCATTGATCCTTTTCTTGATTAAGTATGGACCTTCCCTGGATTTTTGTAATTTTGGAGAAAATATTTTTCTCCTCGTCGGGAGGTGTAACCATAATTTGTATTGAGGGTGATGAAATCCAATAAATTTACTTTTCTTTGTGCCAAAAGGAATTTTCAGTAATGCATATTCTGTCCTGTGTCTTATTGCTAAAGACGCAGTATGCAGAAAATTCTCCTGTTCTTGGATCAGTATGTCGCGAAGTTATCTAGAATTTTTGGGGGTTGCACATGTCTCCATGTCTTAATCAAGTTTGATCGCATCTAAATCTGGACTCCGAGCAAAACAAATCGAGTGATACAAACCACATTGTTTTCTAATATACTGGATTATACAGAATTATAAAACTTTTCAATTCGAATACATCAAAACTTCTTTTTATTATTGGCATTTAGCTGTTCAATTTCGGTGCCTTTGCAGCAGTTCTTGAGACGTTGATTGCCAAAAGTCGTGTCATCGTTTGGGGGGCTTGCCAGTTGGTCTTCTCCCATTGGAAATATTGTTACTGACTATGATGGTCATTTCATCAGTTGTCATTCTGTTTACCAGCTGGTTCACACTCTCTTTTCCAAATCCACCTCACCACGTCGTCGGTATTGCACTTTTCTCTTATACCTATGTTTCTTTGTTAGTCGTATAGGGTATTTCCTGTTATCTCTGTTGTTCTGAGTATTATTTTGGTTACTGCTGTCTCAGTACGTCTTTCTGTATCATATATCAAGATGGTCGTCACACATGTTTTATAAATTTTAGACTTACAACCCTGAGATGGTTATTTCTCCAAATTGATTGTTTCAGATGACCAGATACCGTGGCAGCTTTATTTGCTTGTTTCTTTATTTCAGCTTCCAGGAATCCTGTATTTGTAATCTTACACCTTAGGTACTCGAATGACATGACTTGGTCAATGGTAGGGTTTCCTATGGCTAGCTTACACAAGGGTTCTTTTAACGTGGTCATACATTTGGTTATGGTTTTTGAGATTTCCATGTTTAGTTCGTCAGACTTTTTGTTAAAAGCTTGTAGTATTTTTGAAGGTGATTTTCTGATTTTGCGATGAGCACGGCATCGGCTGCGTAAAATGGTATATTTATTTATGTGTTCCCAATCGATATCCTAATGGTGTGTTCTTTACGGAGTTCCCTCGTTAGTCCAAAACTGTATTGAAGAGTAGTGGGCTTAGGCTGTCACCTCAAAACTTGACTTTCAGAAACTACTGTCAACTCCCCTTCTCCTTGTTGCGCGCCGTTTTTGTAGGCAATCAAACTTTCTGGAATATTCATGATCTTCTGTCAGAAAAGTACTAGAATACTTCCAAAATATTTGATAACTGCGAAATCATACAGGAAATGAACAAGTTAAAGGGAAAAAAAGAATAACCTATCTACGACAAGCTACAGAGATTTGGAGTGATAACTTTGTGTAAAAAGTGGTAATAGAAGGAAACCAGCTGCGCCATTGTTTGGAGAATAGTTTCGTATAATATGGTGCGATGTTTTTCATTCAACTTCATTTTTCATAACTTTGTTATTAACAGTTTCATGCAAATGTGTTTTTTTTAGTTTTTTTCTGTCATAAAATTAAAACTGTGAAGGTAATCTTAATGGCGTCAAGGGAGAAATTGTAGAAAATGAAAACTGGAAGAAATAAGAGGTGGAACAACTCGATCATACCGGTAGTTTAGGTGAAAATCTGAAGACCTGCCAGAGTACAGTACAAATTCATAACTCTGTTATTTTAGTAGTTATAGCGTAGCGTAGATCCTCCGACCAGTATTAATTTTTAATATGAAATTTATATGCGTAAGAGGCCACTGTCCAATGCATAGTTTTCGATCTGTGGCCATTTGAGTTTTTTACTATGCAATTTTCCAACTGGTCTGAAGACAGATATAGTGCTATTTCAATTTACAAAAATGATATGGAAAGTAGAGTTTTCATACTTCGAACCGTTTGTAACATGTCCATCGACCTGTTTCGTTCTAATATAATAAATTCCGTGTAATTTCCGCTTGCCGTCTCATTAGCCACTCCCAACCATAGAATTAAAACTGAACGTTGAGACAATTGACATTTGTCAATTTCACCCTGTTCCCTACAAGCTGAAAATCCTCCCTTTTCCGATATCGACGTTGAAGAGAAAACACGTACTCACGTTATCTCTTGTTCTGAAAGTTTTCTTAATTTGCTGTGGTAAGTTGAAATTTATATTTTATAATCTCTAAGCTTAGCTTTTTATGTTGCAAAATATCTTTTTTCAATATAAACAACATTTTAATTACATTTTTAAAACCCATAGAATATTCATTCGTATGAAGGATGCTGACACTACAGATTTCAGATATTTTTTTAAAGCACGTTATTTATTCAGATAAGAATTTTTTGACTCATAAGTTTTTCAGAACATTAGTATACTACTAATTTAGTTAAATTGTTTTTTTATTGTTTCAATATGGGAGACATATATGTTGGGAAGCTTTCAGTAAATTTTATTTTTGTAAATTCAACTAACTGCCTTCCTTTTAAACCTGAAAAGCCGAACCAACACAATGTGCCCCATTACGATCAAGTTCCTGCATATCCCTGATTCTTGTGTACTCTTAGGTAAGCACAGCAGCTACGTCAGAGCTACGTCAGAGCTACGTGAGAGCTACAAAACAGCTTTCATCTATATAAGACACCTTTAACGTTGAAGACAGCTTCCATTTATCTTCCATCCATCTAAGACACCTTTACCTTTGAAGACAGCTTCCATCTATATAAGACACCTTCAACGTTGAAGACAGCTTCCATTTATCTTCCATCCATCTACGACACCTTTAACGTTGAAGACAGCTTCCGTTTATCTTCCATCCATCTACGACACCTTTACCGTTGAAGACAGCTTCCATTGATCCGAGACATCTTGCACCATAGAAAACACCGTTTCCATCCACCAGAGTACCGTCAGTTAAGTACATCCTGTATTTTTCCGTCCGTTCCAAGGCAGAATTAAATTCATTTTTCTTAGATCTAATTTCTTTTATTTCTAATCCACCCGGCTGTGAGAGCCACAGGCTTTCGTGTTCGGGTTGATTAAGTTTGAGCACATTTTATTTTTAACGTTTTTAATATTAATTCTCTATCCTATTTTAATTTAAAGTAAATTATTTTCCATGGTTTTTCCCCTTTTATCACCATAGTTTGTTCTTGTGTCCTTTCGAAACGTTTGAAAAGGTGGTGGCGCCCTGAACTTTTACAGTCTGATCATCCTCTGTTATACAAAGTGTGTCATTAACTTGGAGTTGGACCACCCTTGAGAAGTCTCATGCCGGGATTTTGTTCAAGTGAACGATAAAGCTTTACAAACTGGCGCCCTCGGACATAAATGGTTACACGTTCATTTTGGTTTTGAATTAAAACGATAATAAATATGTTAAATTATTTCTTGTAGCTTCAATTAAGTGACTATAGAATCAAAAAAGTAAATAATCTCCTTGACATTTACTGTGAATACTGGATTATTACGAGTTACTAAAAAGGAATTGGCTAGTTTAATGAAATAACAAGTCATATAACTTGAGAGACCATCAACATGCAAACTTCGGCTCTCCTACTTTAGTATGCATATTCCAATGATAGGAAGAAACTCTTTCACTGTTAATTTGGTACCCACAAAAAATGCCATTGCCTCCACTTCGCTTACAGTCCTGTTGCATATTTACGAGTTCATTGTTTGCAGGACAAAGGTCTTTTGATCCAGTCCCAATATCAATCAGTCCAGTATCTTCAACTCATGCAGTACTATAGAAGACATGATTTTTCAGTGACATCCCATCAATACTTATGGTATACTGTTTGTTACCATTGGACATTGTCTGAAGCTTTATTTTTACAGCTTTAAATATTGAATCGTAACCTAAACCAGGCTTGCAAGCAAGTTTTTTGGTGATTGTTTGTAGGGTTCGTTTTGTTGGAAGACTAATAATTCAATCATAAAGTTGTATGCCTGTGATCCCAAAAAATATAGCATCAAGGCAAATCGTTTGTGTTCTACAAAATACCTTCTACCTAGAGGTTCTCTGCCTTTGAGTAGTACTTGCGCTTTTACAATTTATGCCACAAATTATTCAAGAGATTTCTCACACATTTCTTAGTAGGCCTCAAGGTTGCATACTTCTTTCTTTTCTTTGGTTTCCTTTGCAAAATTTCGTTTCCCTAGAGCCAGCCATAACCACTAATTTCACCTTGCTTTTCCGTGGTGTCCAGAACTTAAGAAAGCAGGAGTTTGAGTGGAAGTTGTTGTAGAATTTTCAAGAGTAAGCTGTTTCTAATGGTTGCCTACAACAGAAGTTTCCTGTGGATCTATAAAAGTATATTAGGTATAATATATTTTGGAAATGTACATGCACATGATTCAGAACCCTAACAACTATACATATAAATGTTTTACTTTTGTTTGACAAGAAAAATGACTGTATATATTTCTTTTCACTTATTGTAGACATACTAAACATAAAATGTTACTGAAAAGCAGACATTTTTTATATATTTAGGCTCTAAAAAGTAACAGTACTTAGATTATGGGTTTGGCAAGCATTGCTTTGGTTTGACTAAATAACATCATAAAATACACATACCTAACATCGTCCTTGGGGATAGTAACAAAACTAATCCCTTCTCCAGTTTTGTAGGATCATCCACGACATAAGCAAACAAATTCTCCTTTACAAGCGATCACAAAAAATAAGCTAGTGCCACAAGAAGTACTATATTGTGTGTGTCGAAGTTATATCGTAATATGAATTGGAGGGATTACCAGAAAAACAGCATAAACTGTTTAACCAGAAAAAAGCACAAAATTTGATAATAATTGAAAAATGCAACAAAACTTCGATAACTATGCAGAAATTTTACTGTCGCTACTTTTTTATAACTTCTTTGTCACATACATCAGTAGATTTTCTCTTGTAAAATATTTAATTCAGAATCTAGTTATGTGTAACTTTTAAATATATCAATTATAAATAAACGGTTTTAAGGATTAAAACTAACTTTTCCGCATCTCTGGCCCTGAACAATAACCAAAAATTTGGTATATCTAGTTTTATAGGACCCGCTGTACTCGCTCTAGTCAACTGAAAATCAATAGGGTACATCTGTGAGACACCTTGAACAATACTTTTTTATAAATTTGATCAATCGTATACTCTCTGGAGGCTGTATCGTGCTAACAAACTGAAAATTCTCCAAAAATGACAAAAATTTGGTACTTCAAGTACCACAGCACCCGTTGTACTGGCTTTAGTGAGCTCAATATCAATAGGGTTCATCTTTAAGACGCTCTGAATAATATCCAATCATAAAATTAATCACTTGTATATACTCCGGAGGCTGTATCGTGCTAACAAACTGAAACTTCTCCAAAAATGACAGAAATATCGTACTTAAAGTACTGTAGCACCGGTTGTATTGGCTCTGGTGAGCTGAAATTCAATAGGGTTCATCAGTGAGATGTCCTGAATAATATTCAATCATAAACTTGGTGACTTGTTGAACTCCGGAGGCTGTATCGTGCTAACAAACTGAAATTTCTCGAAAAACGACAAAATGTCGTACTTCAAGTACCATAGCACCCGTTGTACTGGCTCTGGTGAGCTGAAAATCCATAGGGTTCATCTGTGGAATGTCCTTAACAATATTCCATCATAAAATTGGTGACTTATTGCACTCCGGAGGCTGTATCGTGCTAACAAGACTTGCAAGGAAAAGTGGCCGACGACAACGACGACGACGACATACACACAGGATTTTTTTTCTAAAAACCGTTTTTTCGTGTTGTTGTTGATGAATAACGTGAAAATAACTCAAAAAAAATTTTCAAATTTCCAACTTTTTTGTGGGTAAGCCAATACTTTTCTCGCATATTAGATAGGTTGGCGGAAAAGTAAAAATATTGAAAAGTTGAAGAAATAACTCTTCTGCGAGAACAATTATTCAGAAGTTAAATCTGCTTTTAGTTTCACAAACCAGAGATTATTCGGCGGGCTATGTTTCCCTTGCACTAGAAATTTGAGTAATCAAAACTTTGGAGTAAAATGTAATTTATGCAGGCGTGTTTACCATGGCTCATACATTTAACGGTGAAACTTGCACAAATCGATTTCTACTATATTTACGTGTCAAACTTATTCATAAAGTTAGAAATGTAGGTAGGTCAAACTTATTTATAGAGTCAAAAATGTCGGTAGGTACGTACCCACGTTCAAATATTATGAATGAAAAAAGCTTTGATTCTAAATTACGCAGATATTTTTGAAAATTTTGTTAAGTTGCGTTTTATTTGGAAGTACCTAATATATTATATACATACCTACCTAACCATATATTATTTTTGTATTGTAGTCGAATAAAGTTTATTCTAAATGAAAAACCACACCAATTTATTTTTCCTTGCTTGCTTGCATTCTGTGCCAATAATTGGAATTGCGGAGGCCAATCGTTGAGTGAGAGTGACCAATGACTAGCTTGTGGTATCCACAGAACTGAATAATTAATTTTGCAGAATTTACTAACAAATAAGTAAAAGTAACATATTTTCAAACAATTTGAATCCATTACCTATCAAAAGCGTAAGGTGCCGTTTATATTATGTGGGTTGGTGTAATAAAATGGGCTTTTAAATCTTCTTAATAGAATGGGAGGCCAATCACTGGGTGGTTTACCCTACTTCCGTATTCAAACCTCTACAGTTCTGGTATTTCAAATATATGTCGGTCCTAGAGCATGAAGCAATCAAAGTTACTCCTGAAAATATTCAATAATAACGATACACTCTACATGCTATAATGTTTGTATATATTTTAATATTGATAATAATAATAATATTTCCAAACCTCAACCAGCAAACATTACCAATTACAAATATCTACGAGAGGTGAATGGATAAAGTGCCTATCCGAGAAAAGCAAAATTTCTTCTATTAATTAGATTTACATAATATAAACAATAAAAATTTTGCGCAAGCCCAATAAATTATACTTTATCCAGAATGATACTAATTCATAATTTACTTAAAAATTAAATTGAATGCAAGTGCAATCTGTATTTATAATCCATATTTTAACATATTGTTTTTCATAAACCTTATCAATAATTCTTCATTAAAAACTTGCTTGTCTTCTCAACCAATAGCCAATAAATCGAACACGAGAATCGTTACCACTAGACAAACATATGATATATTAACTTTTTTGTCCGCATACACAAAATTGCTAACCTGTATCCTCTATCGAATTGATCTTTTTTATTTGCCGATTAATTTTCGCATATATTCTTCCACCATAACTCCATACCGCCTGCCTTCCATATTTTTTCTTTCATTTCCTTTAGCAACATATATCTTGATTTTGTAAGATCCTCGTTCACTTACTTCACTTTCAGTTCTTTTTTAGCCAATAAAATCACCGTTTTTTCCAAGTAAGAGACAAATTATATTGAAAGTGTTCTTGTCGTCTTTTCCTTCACTTTCATAGTTTCATTTATTATTTGCAGCATAACTGATAGCAAATATTTATTTTCATCTTCACGTACGCCATCAAATCGTAATACATTTCTTCTCAGGGCCGCCTCCATATCCTCAATCTGCGTTTTCAATCTTTTTATTTCCTCCCCTTGTAAAGATATAGAAAGTGACCTGATACGGCCCTGCGCCAGTGTTGACCCTGTTACTTTATTTTCTGTTATGTATCTTTGGTTGCCTATTTTATTTACTAGAGACCTTCAATATTGGCCGGTTAGTGTACCATCGAGTTTGCTAGTTATAACTGCTTATAATGTGGCTCCTATAAAAAAAATGAATCCGGTAAGTAACTGATGTAAAATAAACGGGTTTAAAGATTAAAACGAACTTTTCCGCATGTGGCCCTGAACAATATTCTATCATAAAATTGTTACTTGTATACACTTCGGGGGATGTATCGTGCTAACAAACCGAAATTTCTCCAAAAATAACCAAAAATTTAGTATATCTAGTTTTATAGGACCCGCTGTACTCGCTCTAGTCAACTGAAAATCAATAGGGTACATCTGTGAGACACCTTGAACAATACTTATTCATAAAGTTGATCAATCGTATACTCTCTGGAGGCTGTATCGTGCTAACAAACTGAAAATTCTCCAAAAATGACAAAAATTTGGTACTTCAAGTACCACAGCACCCGTTGTACTGGCTTTAGTGAGCTCAATATCAATAGGGTTCATCTTTAAGACGCTCTGAATAATATCCAATCATAAAATTAATCACTTGTATATACTCCGGAGGCTGCATCGTGCTAACAAACTGAAACTTCTCCAAAAATGACAAAAATATCGTACCTAAAGTACGGTAGCACCGGTTGTATTGGCTCTGGTGAGCTGAAAATCAATTGGGTTCATCAGTGAGATGTCCTGAATAATATTCAATCATAAACTTGGTGAATTGTTGAACTCCGGAGGCTGTATCGTGCTAACAAACTGAAATTTCTCGAAAAACGACAAAATGTCGTACTTCAAGTACCATAGCACCCGTTGTACTGGCTCTGGTGAGCTGAAAATCCATAGGGTTCATTTGTGAAATGTCCTTAACAATATTCCATCATAAAATTGGTGACTTATTGCACTCCGGAGGCTGTATCGTGCTAACAAGACTTGCAAGGAAAAGTGGCCGACGACAACGACGACGACGACATACACACAGGATTTTTTTTCTAAAAACCGTTTTTTCGTGTTGTTGTTGATGGATAACGTACAAATAACTCAAAAAAAATTCAAATTTCCAACTTTTTTGTGGGTAAACCAATACTTTTCTCGCATATTAGATAGGTTGGCGGAAAAGTAAAAATATTGAAAAGGTGAAGAAATAACTCTTCTGCGAGAACAATAATTCAGAAGTTAAATCTGCTTTTAGTTTCACAAACCAGAGATTATTCGGCGGGTTATGTTTCCCTTGCACTAGAAATTTGAGTAATCAAAACTTTGGAGTAAAATGTAATTTATGCAGGCGTGTTTACCATGGCTCATACATTGAACGGTGAAACTTGCACAAATCGATTTCTACTATATTTACGTGTCAAACTTATTTATAGAGTCAAAAATGTCGGTAGGTACGTACCCACGTTCAAATATTATGAATGAAAAAAGCTTTGATTCTAAATTACGCAGATATTTTTGAAAATTTTGTTAAGTTGCGTTTTATTTGGAAGTACCTAATATATTATATACATACCTACCTAACCATATGTTATTTTTGTATTGTAGTCAAATAAAGTGTATTCTAAATGAAAAACCACACCAATTTATTTTTCCTTGCTTGCTTGCATTATGTGCCAATAATTGGAATTGCGGAGGCCAATCGTTGAGTGAGTGTGACCAATGACTAGCTTGTGGTATCCACAGAACTGAATAATTAATTTTGCAGAATTTACTAACAAATAAGTAAAAGTAACATATTTTCAAACAATTTGAATCCATTACCTATCAAAAGCGTAAGGTGCCGTTTATATTATGTGGGTTGGTGTAATAAAATGGGCTTTTAAATCTTCTTAATAGAATGGGAGGCCAATCACTGGGTGGTTTACCCTACTTCCGTATTCAAACCTCTACAGTTCTGGTATTTCAAATATATGTCGGTCCTAGAGCATGAAGCAATCAAAGTTACTCCTGAAAATATTCAATAATAACGATACACTCTACATGCTATAATGTTGGTATATATTTTAATATTGATAATAATAATAATATTTCCAAACCTCAACCAGCAAATATTACCAATTACAAATATCTACGAGAGGTGAATTGATAAAGTGCCTATCCAAGAAATGCAAATTTTCTTCTATTAATTAGATTTACAAAATATAAACAATAAATATTTTGCGCAAGCCCAATAAATTATACTTTATCCAGAATGATACTAATTCATAATTTACTTAAAAATTAAATTAAATGCAAGTGCAATCTGTATTTATAATCCATATTTTAACATATTGTTTTTCATAAACCTTATCAATAATTTTTCATTAAAAACTTGCTTGTCTTTTCAACCAATAGCCAATAAATCGAACACTAGAATCCTTACCACTAGACAAACATATGATATATCAACTTTTTCGTCCGCATACACAAAATTGCTAACCTGTATCCTCTATCGAATTGATCTTTTTTATTTGCCGATTAATTTTCGCATATATTCTTCCACCATAACTCCATCTTTTTTTTCATTTCCTTTAGCAACATATATCTTGATTTTGTAAGATCCTCGTTCACTTACTTCACTTTCAGTTCTTTTTTAGCCAATAAAATCTCCGTTCTTTTCAAGTAAGAGACAAATTCTATTGAAAGTGTTCTTGCCGTCTTTTCCTTCACTTTCATAGTTTCATTTATTAGTTGCAGCATAACTGATAGCAAATATTTATTTTCATCTTCACGTACGCCATCAAAGCGTAATACATTTCTTCTCGGGGCCGCCTCCATATCCTCAAACTGCTTGTTCAATCTTTTTATTTCCTCCCCTTGTAAAGATATAGAAAGTGACCTGATACGGCCCTGCGCCAGTGTTGACCCTGTTACTTTATTTCCTGTTATGTATCTTTGGTTGCCTATTTTATTTACTAGAGACCTTCAATATTGGCCGGTTAGTGTACCATCGAGTTTGCTAGTTATAACTGCTTATAATGTGGCTCCTATAAAAAAAATGAATCCGGTAAGTAACTGATGTAAAATGAACGGGTTTAAAGATTAAAACGAACTTTTCCGCATGTGGCCCTGAACAATATCATAAAATTGTTACTTGTATACACTTCGGGGGATGTATCGTGCTAACAAACCGAAATTTCTCCAAAAATAACCAAAAATTTAGTATATCTAGTTTTATAGGACCCGCTGTACTCGCTCTAGTCAACTTAAAATCAATAGGGTACATCTGTGAGACACCTTGAACAATACTTATTCATAAATTTGATCAATCGTATACTCTCTGGAGGCTGTATCGTGCTCACAAACTGAAAATTCTCCAAAAATGACAAAAATTTGGTACTTCAAGTACCACAGCACCCGTTGTACTGGCTTTAGTGAGCTCAATATCAATAGAGTTCATCTTTAAGACGCTCTGAATAATACCCAATCATAAAATTCATCACTTGTATATACTCCGGAGGCTGTATCGTGCTAACAAACTGAAACTTCTCCAAAAATGACAAAAATATCGAACTTAAAGTACTGTAGCACCGGTTGTATTGGCTCTGGTGAGCTGAAAGTCAATAGGATTCATCAGTGAGATGCTTTGAATATTATTCAATCATAAAATTGGTGACTTGTTGAACTCCGGAGGCTGTATCGTGCTAACAAACTGAAATTTCTCGAAAAACGACAATGTGTCGTACTTCAAGTACCATAGCACCCGTTGTACTGGCTCTGGTGAGCTGAAAATCAATAGGGTTCATCTGTGAAATGTCCTTAACAATATTCCATCATAAAATTGGTGACTTATTGCACTCCGGAGGCTGTATCGTGCTAACAAGACTTGCAAGGAAAAGTGGCCGACGACAACGACGACGACATACACACAGGATTTTTTTCCTAAAAACCGTTTTTTCGTGTTGTTGTTGACGGATAACGTAAAAATAACTCAAAAAAAAATTCAAATTTCCAACTTTTTTGTGGGTAAACCAATACTTTTCTCGCATATTAGATAGGTTGGCGGAAAAGTAAAATTACTATTCTAAAATGCATTTTGTATCTGTAGGGATTATTGAATACAATATGGAGATAGTAATTTTAATAGGGTCTTCGTTATATATTCTATAGTAGTTAAATGGTTATGTTTTCATACGAAAAGTTTTTTGTGTTTTTGTATCACAAGCCATTTTGCCTTTGATGGCCCCAGGCAAGTATTTCTATGATGGCCACGAGGCCATCATAGGAATATGCATCATACGGCCATCATAGGAATAAACGTAATGAAAATAATTCCTGTTAATTTCGGGACAATTCAAAAATAAGGCAGCAGTGGGATGAAAACAACATGGCTGAAGCCTTACAAGCATTACGAAATAAAACAATGGGCTATACAACTGTCGTAAAATTGTTCAAAGTACCACGAACGACACTACGTAGGAGGTTTAAGAATGAACAAGGCAGTAGCAAAGGATATTTAGGTGGACATAAGCCTACTTTTGATATTGATACTGACGCTGAAATTGCAAAGCACGTTATAAATTTAGAAACCCGGCTTTTTGGACTTACCAGTACTGAGTTAAAAAAGCTTGTTCTTCAAATAGCCGAGAAGCATGAAATGAACCACCGATTCAATAGAGAAAAGGGTATGGCTGGTAGGGAGTGGTTGAAAGGATTTCTCGCAAGGAACCGACCGATAACTGCAAGAACTCCAGAGCACATTCAGTGATGAAAACATTAAGTTGTTTTTCCGTTCCATTGGAGAAGTTATGGATAACTATAAATTCTCTTCTGAAAATATTTTCAATATTGACGAGACAAGGATGAGCACAGTTCCTACGAAATCTACCAAAATTCTTGCGACCAAAGTACGGAATTATAAGCAGTGCTGAGCGTGGGCAAAATTATACCACTGTGTGTTGTATGAACGCCATAGGAACCTTCGTTCCACCACTTTTATTTTTCCGCGGAAGTGATTTAAAGCAGAGTTAATGGATGGAGCCCCAGTACGCAGTGTGGCATTTTGCCAAGACAATGGTTGGATGAACACTGAAACATTTGTCAAGTGGCTAAAGCACTTTGTCGTGCACGTTAATGCATCAAATGAAAATAAAGTGCTTTTAATCCTTGATGGGCATAGTAGTCACAAGAGGTTGAAAGTGCTGGAATATAGTAAGGAACATGGAATAATACTATTTTGTCTTCCAGCCTATTGTTCCCATCGCGTCCAACCCCTTGATATTGGCTTTTTTGCACCGCTTCAAACTTTTTATAACATAGAAATTCAAAAATGGATGAGAGATAACCCAGAACGGACTGTGACTCACTTCCAAGTAACAAAACTTTTCAATAATGTATACCTCAAGGCTGCCACTCCATCAAATGCAATATATTCTTTCAAAAAAACAGGTATACATCCATTGAATCCAGATGTTTTTGAGGACTGGGAATTTGTAGCTGCTTCAACAACACATAGGGAGTTGGAAATCACGCAAGACGTATCACATACTATAAATACAAATACCGCAGAACAATCGCAGAGTGAAATTGATCTTAAACGAAACTGATCATGTTAACATTACTCCAGTTGAAAAGATCTTACAGACTTCTCAGAGAAATACGAGTGACTAAGTTACAAGCACGTCGAAATATTGTATAAGCAGAGAACCAATTGAAGAATTATCTCCTCTCCCAAAGGCAACAATGAAATTAACTACAAGGAAAAGGAAACGTGGAAAGACTGGTGTCCTTAACAGCACTCTAGATATCGAAGAAATTAAGGAGTCCAGAAAGGAAGCATTAGATAAAGAGAGAAGGAAATAAGAAAACGTTGCCAGAAGAAAAATTGGAAAACAAATAAAAGAAGATAGTGATGAGGAAGTTGTGCCTGAACATAGCGATAGTGATGAATCAGATGCAGCGTGTCTGTATTGCAACGAGCACTTTTCTCGTTCTCGTCCTAAAGAATTCTGGCTAAAGTGCCAGAGTTGCAACGGCTGGTGTCACTTCGACTGTGCTGATGTTCCTAGGTCAACAAAGACTTTTATTTGTGATGTTTGTCAACCAGCAATGCATTTTTAATTTTGGGATTACCAAAATATTGATTTCCCTTCGTCTTTTAAAAAGTTTGGTTATAATTTTTTGTGTGATATGTATTCTTATATTTTTTATTGGTTCTAAGAAATGTAGTTCTTCTCTTTTTAAGTATAATTGAGATACATAAATCTTGTTATTACAATTTTTCCAGTTTTAAATGCTTTTTAGTTGAAAAATACTAAGAATTTTTTTATAAAAATCGACATTTACACTGTTGGTTTCCAAAATCTTGTTGACAGTTCCTTAAATTTCTCGTCCAAATCAGTTGACAAGCTGTCTTTCATTTTGTCTAGTCTCTCCTCCTCGATTCTTTCACATGCCTTAGATAGCAAGTTCTCCATTGCACTATCCTCTACCGATTGACTTCCACCTCTTGTTCTATGTCTTATATCTTACAGGAAATTAACGTGTGTGGACCGTTATTTTGATGCAGGTTTACTAAACCGTCATCCAATTTACAAAATACTCAATTTCCATTCAAGATTTCAAATCAGCTTTTCAACAGACTTACACTTTCTTCTCCTAAGCTTCAACTGGGAAGGTCACAAATAAAAAATCTTAACTTTTTACGACTTTTAACAACTAATATTTCAGGACCACTCAGACACGTCTACTCGCTAACGATTGTACACATATCATATTATTTATTTCACACAAACGTATGAATGCAGTATAAAAGTTTACAATAATTTTCTTTTTTTTTTCTAAGGCATTGAAATTGAATTCGTTTCATCAAAATTTTCGTCGACGGCTGTTCCAATAGAATCCTCGCTGTCACCATAATTTTCGAATCATATTACAATATCGGTCTCGGTATTGTGAGCATCTTACTCGCATTAATCGTCTGATATCGCAGAGAACTTCACTTATTTCTAAATTTTCACATGTATCTTCTTTACGGTGTACACAAATAAATATAGCAAGGAAAAAGGAATTGCTCCTCTCCTCTTCGTTTTTCGAGCGATTTGATTGAAGAATCGTATTTCTTGGAACGAAATACCCTGGAATAAAAAATATGAGATACTGTGGCATGTACGTCTCGGGATTTTGGGTTTTCAGAGTAAGAAATACTTTAAGTTAAATAGAAAAAAATATATTGACGTGAAAACACAAAGTATCAAAACTTCGTTATTATATTACGATGGCGGTTATCATACTGGCTCCCCTTCTGCGCAGGTCGCCGTTGTAGTGGGTGTCGCTTGCGACCTCTTGCTGGTGTACATGTAAGTAGTATTACCAGGGGCGGCCGTAGTGTATATTTGTTACAGTCTCCCCCCCTGGTCCTGAACTCGTCTCGAGGAAGGGCCAGTAAACTTCCTTGGTCTTCCTCTTTTTCTTAGCGGGACTACAGGAGTCTCTTCGTCTTCTGTATTAGCTATAGTCAAGGCTGACATATGATATGTTCCTAGCCATGTTCGTGTGTCTCTGGGATCTGAGACTTGGTAGCTTACTGGTGAAATTTTTTTGGAAATTCGGTAAGGTCCATCTCTTTTAGGATGAAACTTGGTTGTGATGCCTTTGGTCGCATTACTATGGGTGTGAGTATCAACCCATACCAGGTCTCCTACCTTGAAGGATGGAGCATTGCGCCTGTTTTTGTCTGCATATGTCTTGTTTCTGTCTTGAAGTAATACAGCGCCCAGTGCGTAGCTGCTGGCGTCTGTGCGGATTATGAATGGTTTAGTCTCATCACATTGACGTAGAATCGGAGCAGACGTGAGAAGATTTTTCAACGTATCACATGATTTCTTCTGCTGAATAGTCCATTGCCATGCGACAGATTTATTGGTTATGTCACTAAGTGGTTTGGACACAGCTGCGAAATTATTTATAAATCGACGATACCCACTGGATGTTTGTAAGAATGATTGTACTTCTTTTACGTTCCGATGTGCTGACCGGGTAGCTATAGCCGCTGTTTTCTCGGGATTCACGGATATTCCGCTTTGCGTAATTATATGATCGAGATATTTAACTTTTTCGCGGGCGACAACTGATTTCTTGCTGTTAACACGTAATTTAAATTGTTGAAGTCTGTATAAAACGGTATTTAAGTCTTTGAAATGCTCATCGAGCCAGTTAGACAACACAATCAGGTCATCTAAGTATCTAAGCACCAGAATGTCTTTGAGACCACGACGGAACCGGTCCATCAACCGTTGGAAAGTTCCTGTAGCACCTTTTAATCCGAACGGCATGCGCAAATAACGATAAGTACCGAAGGGTGTCACGAAAGTAGTTTTATCTTTATCACGTTCAACGACGCGCACTTGGTGATAACCCATACGCAAGTCTATGGTGGACATATAAAATGTTGTTTTTGCGGCATGAAATAAATCATCCATTCGTGGCAAAGGATATGACGGACTTGTAATAGTATTCAAACGTTTATAGTCAACACGAAGTCTAGTACTTCCGTCCTTTTTGGGAACTAAAACCATTCGAGCTGCCCATGCACTTTCGCATTCTTCAATGAATTCTTTTCCTAAAAGTTTGTCTAGCTCGTTTTTCAACACTTGCTTTCTAGCGGGTGATAACCGATACGGTGGTAACGCTATAGGTTGATGATCACCTGTGTCTATATGAAGCTCTGCATGGGGAGTTGCTTCTCCCCCCAACTGGAAGATATTTTCCCTTTCTTTAAGAAATTGATCAGGGCGCCATCTTTCATCAGATGCCAACATAACACCTTCCTTTTTCCGTAAGTTTTCACAGCAGGAAATTTCAATTGATTTGTGCAGATCGGATTCAAATGACAAATCAAACCTAGTATGTGATTTATTTGAGAAAAACCATTGCCTTTTAGGAATGTCTAAGGCTATATCAGCATTTTGTAAAACATCGATACCTAACAATGTTTTGTTTTGAGAGCCTGGAAAGGTAATGAATTTAGTAGGGACGGCCCTGTCATTCAACATAACATCCACACAAGTAGTAAGAACATTTTCATTTTTTGCTTTACCATCTGCGAATTTGACTGAAATTAATTCGGATGTGAACGTTTGACCCTCATTTTTCAAAATTTGATACAAGGTATGGCTAGCAACACTTTGTTTTGCGGCAGTATCGATAAGGCCTCTACCATTATGACCCAATATATTAATGCTTAAAATAGGTCTGGGTTGTGGATCGACTAATGTATCTACACTTAGAAATTCTACTGAAGCCGTATCTGAAATATTGCATTTAGGACATTTAGACCGAACAAACCCGGGATTACCACAACCATAACACGAGATAGGTGGGTTTGTCGAAGAAACGGCTTCAGAATTATTTTGTAAATTAGTTTCAACTTTCTTTGAATTTGCGTTTAGTCGCTTGCGGCATTCCTCTTTTATGTGACCGGGGTTTCTGCAATAACTACAGAAACGATTTCGCGATTTATTGTCTTTGAAAACACTACTATTTACATTAATATCAATATTCTCTTCGAACGTCTCCTCTATATGTCGCGCTTGCGAAAGCAATCCTTGAAAAGTTTCAATTTTTTCACGCGGTATCTTTTCCCGTATATTTTTATTTAAAAGACCGTAAACCATGTCTAGTTGAATGTCCTCGGATAATGTGTTAGCCGGTATTTGAGCGATTATAGCACGCATTTTACACACAAAAATGTCCACAGGTGTTTTAAAATCTTGTTCGTTTGCAAATAACTCGCGGTAAACTCGATACGGTAGTTTTTGGGGACCGAACGTGTTTCTTAATAGATTTATTGCATCTTGCCACGTATTTGTCGTATTTTTAATGCCTTGAAACCATGTCGCTGCGAAACCATCAAGTAACATAGGGAGTCCTTTTAGCGCGTTGTCATCGGTTATTTGTAAACAATCTTTATAAATGACTATCGCGTCAATAAATGCGTTGACGTCTGCGTCCCTCGCGCCATTAAATCGCGACGAGCATTTAGAAAAATTACCACTTTGAGACGGAATGTTCAAATTAGGAATATCACGTACCGATAAACTGGCCAACAGCTGTTGGAATTGTTCATTTGTTAAGACAACTTGATTATTTACGTTTTCTGGTTGTTTCGACATGACTGAGGATAAAGTTTCGAATTCTTGATTTCTTGCTGAACGCAAATTGTAGGAATGTTCACGTTTATCGGCAATTTTGAATAAAACGATTCAGGAGCATGCAAAATAAAGAACGTACTTACATTCAGAAGGCTTCAGTATCTTATTTTAGCTCTTACTTGATACACTCTGTATATGTTGAGACAGGTACCACCACTATATAAGCACTGAACTATAAAACCAGTCCAAGATCGACGTTAGCCGGGATCAGATTTCACAGTTTTTTTAAAATAACAGGAAGAAAATGTCTCAAAAATAACTCGATATTACGAAATTATATTAAATAAATCGAACTATTTAAACCGGGAGTGTTAATTCGGTCCTAAATCACTTAAAGTGGGAGCGGAATTATAGAACACTCAATGTATTATTTGGAAGCAGATACTTTTCACTTTTTCTTGTCCAAGGATCGGAAAACCGGGATCAAGAACTGGGATCAGTCACGTTTTTCAAACACAACCTCACTTTTCACAACCGCGTTTTTCGGGTTTTCACAGATTTAACAAAAATTTTTTTACTCTGCCCTAAGTTGGGTGCCAGTGTGGCATGTACGTCTCGGGATTTTGGGTTTTCAGAGTAAGAAATACTTTAAGTTAAATAGAAAAAAATATATTGACGTGAAAACACAAAGTATCAAAACTTCGTTATTATATTACGATGGCGGTTATCATACTGCCTCCCCTTCTGCGCAGGTCGCCGTTGTAGTGGGTGTCGCTTGCGACCTCTTGCTGGTGTACATGTAAGTAGTATTACCAGGGGCGGCCGTAGTGTATATTTGTTACAATACGATATTCTCATTTGTTGCGGAGATATTCAAATGAAAAGACCATGATAAACTCGCGTCGCAACAGTATTATTATATACTGTAGGAAATTTATTAAATTTTTTGTCGATAAATTCAATGTTAGCTGAGCAAAAGTGATCATAGTTGACAGAAATAAATTAATTACAAAAAGTCATTCCAATTTAGTTTTTTTGGGTATAATGGATCAAACTGATGAAATCGTGTTTGTTTCTATGGTTTATTTTGGCAAATTAACCACTGTCTATAGGAGATATTAACAAAAATAACAGGTTATCGGCCCAGGGCAGTAGGTCTTGGAAGTAATTTTGTTCAGAGGAGTCGGAAAGTTAGAAGAAAAACACAAGTTAGAAGACAAAGAGTAGAATCTGGTGAATATGAAAAAATACTTGTCATCCTCACAAGAATTTATAATACCAAAACTGAACGATTGCAATTATTACCCATGGTCGATACGATTGAAAGTAGCGCTCATACAGAAGAATTGTTGGGAAGCAATAGAGCCAAGATTCAATAAACAATTTGACGAAATGTCTGCAGAATAGTTGAGAGTTCATTCACAGTCTCTATCATCATTATTATTAAGTATAAGTGACTATTACATAGAAGACATTGGAGAATGTGATACTGCTAAAGAACCGTGGACTATTTACCAAGACACGAACACTAAATTTGGTCTGTTACATACTGCCATGCTTCTAAAAGAGATGGCAAATACAACTAAAAGTGAGGATATTACCATGGAAGAATATATTTCTATTATTGAAGACATAAACCGAAAATCAAGGAAGGAACATAATTTCCTGACAATTTGTTGGCGTGTTTTTATCTAATGGGATTACCAATAAATGAATATGAAGGATTAGTTAGAAATTTGGAGCAAGAAAAAGGCGAACTATCTACCAAAGATGTTAAAGCGAACTGGCTACTTGAAGAGAAGGGATTAAAAAGAGATAAAGAGGAAGATAGGCGTTAATCATAAAAAATGCAAATTATAAAGTTTGGAAGAAGCCTGTCGATAAATTTATTTGAGAATTATAGAAGTAATATTCGTAAGTAATATCATAAGGGCATCTAATTTTTCCGAAAAGCATCGAAAAAACACGTTGCTAAGTAATATTTTACCAAGAAGCATTGCTGGTGACAACAAAAATCCGAGTCAAAGACGAGATTTTTTGCACCTGCACGGATGCTTCTTGTTAAAAAAATATTAATTTGCATTGTGTTTTTAGATTTTTTTCACAGGAAAAGTTAGATATCCTAATGGTATTTAACAAGACTATTTCACGAGTAACAGATGATTCTGCATTCGCATAGCTAATAAAACATACTACCTTACATTCATACATAATAAATATGAAGGTATTAATTTGAAAACTGAAGAACACAAAATACTACAAACTTAATAATATAATAATATTTACTTGTTATCAAAGGTATTGTTATTTTTGATGACAACAGCTGTCAAGTTTTGCCGCGACTGATGTATTCAAACTTCGAGAAGGCCTTTTTAGAAACGACCTACACAATTCAGACGTTTATTAAGAACATTTAACAATACAATCTGTCTTTTATTTTAGTACAATATTTATAGCATGCTTATTGGACAAAATACATTACTGCATAATATACAATATCCATTGACGTAATTCCTCCGCCCTAGCAAAGAACTATGCGGATGGACCAGAGTTCGACATGATGTGAAAATTTTTCAGAACACCTTATTCGCTTGTTGTCCGTTTGGATTGACCTTTCTTCTTTCTATTCCTGAGTACTAGGTAGATAATGCAGGCTGGAACTATAAAGTAGAATAAAATTGAATAAAAACTTATACTTTCCAAATGAATCGGTGACGAATCTATCTTCTCGGCTGAAGTTTTATCTTCTTGAATGGCACTGATGACATTGTCCATTACGTTAAGATCAATTCAATCTAAATACACAGGTTTTAGCTTAACGGTATCTAGAGTGTAATTATTTTTATTAATTTAAAATTTCGGTAAATCAATGTTTTTATATTCTGGTACATTGGTCTTAAAAGTTCTTGAATAAATATTGTCTATTAAAATTTCACAGCGATTAAGTAACTACCGTTTACAGGAATGTTTGTAATGTCATTGTTACAATTTTGTCTAGCTATATCACAATCCAATAGTCAGTTTCCAATTTCTGCACTTTAACTTCACTAATGGTAGATGGAATTTCTCGACAACTGTTTGTAGATTGGGAATATTTTAGAAGTTGGACTTCGCAAGGAGCTTTCTGTGAGATTATTCTTGTTTGTATCTCTCGGCAGATGAATTCTTCTTGAATAATTTCCTCACACTTGGAATTTGTAAATGCATAGCTTAGTTCATTTAAAAGGAGAACTTTCGATTGGGGTATTATAAGTTTAAAATTTTGGTTTGAAGATGTAAGTACGGGATATAGATGATAGAAGTTATATTCACTAAGTTCTACAATCGATATTTCTAATATGAAAATAATATCTACTATTATATTTACTGTAACTTTAACTTTGATAATTTTCTCTAATAATAGAATTTTGTTTAAAGGTGTTTCGAAAGAAAATTTGTTATTTTTGTTAATATTTTTCTTAACTGTGTTTATCTCTCTGAAAGCATTTCGCTTGGGTTTGCTATACAATTGTGGAAAGTATTTATTTTTGCAAAGCTTATAGCTACTTACTTCAATTTTATCGAGCATATCATATATTATTTGAAAGCTAATAAAGAATTGAGAAACGATCTGTTCTATTGAGAAGAAATGGAAGCTTTCTTTATTTTCAATTTCTATATTTCGTAATGCTTTTTGTAAATCGTTAATACGTGAGCTTAATATTTCTTGGTTGTGGGATAGTATTCTAGAATTATTTTCAAATATTTTCATAGATGATTCGAGTAATATTATTTGGTGTTCTAACGATGTTTTTATTTTATTTTGATGATCAAATAAGGCTTTAATAGCTTCTTCATATCGTATTGCATCGTCTTCTAAATTACCTGTCAAGAATTTTATTGCTGAGCCAAGTTCATCAAAAAGTAATCGTTTTACCTGCTTTCTCCATAGTGGATTTATTTGATTGATTTGTGAAGATATTTTATTCTCTAATACTAGAATTATATGATATCAATTATCGAAGTGTTCTGTAAAATTAAATATGCTGGGATGTTTTGAAAGAGAGTCATGTAAATTGTCATATTGGCTTTTAAAGTTAAAAAGTGATCTGTTTGTAATATCGTATATGTGTATTAAGGTCCAAAAATCTGTTTGTACATATGCTGTTCCTAGTCGTAAGGATAGGAGGCCAGGATTATCGTTTAGGTTATGGAATTTAGGGGTATTTAATCTTCATTCATTCATTCATTCATTCTGTTTTTATTCTTGAATGAAAGTACATCATGTAAATTATAATTTTACATCCTTCCAATAGGGTTATTTTATTGTTTTTAATTCAATGACTTAACCATAACAGTGATTCAACTTTGAACATTGTTCTTAATCAACTGGATGGTTTCGACACCTATTTCTTAAATGACGACAGCTTTGAGAATGGCTCAATAGCCGAAAGCGCTTAGCTGGAAATTAATAAACAAATACACACTGAGTATTCGTCGTTTTCATTCACTCAATTTACATCTAGTGTGTACACTATATTGTAACGATGTTACTTTTTAATGTTTTCATTTCCAGCAACCATGCAGTATAAATTTCATTTTATTTAACAATTAAATCGCCTCTCTTTCGAAATTTAACTCTGAGTATTTATTTTATATAAATGTACTGCTTCTGAAACATCCGGTATATCCTTTCGTCGAGTTCACTTAAACCAGTCTGCTAATGTGCGCGCATTTTCAAAATTTTAAGGAGGAGACTTCGTAAGTGGGGTAGGAGAATTTAATAAAAGGACGTAGCATACCGGTAAACGGGGCTTTTTCTTTCTTTTCCTGCTTGAAAATTACTTTGTGTTTACGCCTAATCTTTGGCTGGTTTTTGTGAACCAGGTAAGTGGATATAATTTTTTGTTTTTTCTGTGAATAGCTATTATCATCCAACGCTTAGCCGCTTTTATTTTAACGTTCGAATTCGTAGTATTTGTGTACAATTCCGAAGTTAGAACATATAGTTTTAGATACAACATATAGAGTCACTTTTATCTGAATATTTAATCCCGTCCAACAAGCCGTTGTACTGTTAAAATTTAGTTTCTTTTGCATTTGCTTAGAAAAATCTCGTCTGGATTCGCTGCTGAGCAGGGATCAATTCGGAAGGCCTCTAAGGCAAATTTAATTTAAGAGATACGAAATAATCTCCGAAGTATTCGCTGCTGAGCAGGGATACCCAAGAGAGGTTTTCGCATTCTGCTGGTAGTTGTCATTATCTGAGAATTTGATTTCGTACAATAGGCTGTTGTTTGTTAGTGAAACATATAGAGTCACTTTTATCTGAATATTTAATCCCGTCCAACAAGCCGTTGTACTGTTAAAATTTAGTTTCTTTTGCATTTGCTTAGAAAAATCTCGTCTGGATTCGCTGCTGAGCAGGGATCAATTCGGAAGGCCTCTAAGGCAGATTTAATTTAAGAGATACGAAATAATCTCAGAAGTATTCGCTGCTGAGCAGGGATACCCAAGAGAGGTTTTCGCATTCTGCTGGTAGTTGTCATTATCTGAGAATTTGATTTCGTACAATAGGCTGTTGTTTGTTAGTAAAACATATAGAGTCACGTTTATCTGAATATTTGATCCCGTCCAACAAGCCGTTGTACTGTTAAAATTTAGTTTCATTTGCATTTGCTTAGAAAAATCTCGTCTGGATTCGCTGCTGAGCAGGGATCAATTCGGGAGGCCTCTAAGGCAGATTTAATTTAAGAGATACGAAATAATCTCAGAAGTATTCGCTGCTGAGCAGGGGTACCCAGAGAGGTTTTCGCATTCTGCTGGTAGTTTTCATTATCTGAGAATTTGATTTCGTACAATAGGCTGTTGTTTGTTAGTAAAATGTTAGATACAACATATAAAGTCTAGTTTATCGGCGTATTTAATCCCGCTGAATAGGCCGTCGTACTGTTAAGAAAATTTAGTTCGTTTGCACCTGTTTAGAAAAATCTCGTCTGGATTCGCTGCTGAGCAGGGATCAATTCGAGAGGCCTCTAAGGCAGATTTAATTTAAGGGATACGAAATAATCTCAGAAGTATTCGCTGCTGAGCAGGGGTACCCAAGAGAGGTTTTCGCATTCTGCTAGTAGTTTTCATTATCTGAGAATTTGATCTTGTACGATAGGCCATTGTGTTGATCAGTAAAACCTAGTTTAGTTGAATCTAGTGAAATCGCTAAGAAATTCCGGTGGCCGCCGAGACTAGTTAATTGATTATTTTCTTCCGCTTTATTTAAAAGGTACACAAATACTAAGAACCGATATAGTACGCTCTGTTAGTGCAACCATAACGCTTTCTCTGTGCATTTTGACATATTATCACTAGGAACTTTGTATTTTTTTCACCTGCTATGTACTAGTAGAATTCTGCACGTTATTTTCCGCCTCCGTTGTAAAATAGCTAGAATATTTATTGCTTGGTGTCAGTCCGCTTTTGGTTTGATTAGTAACGTAGATCTTTAGTAGTAGATTTTGATATTTTTGCAATCTCTCATTTATGTAAAATTCAATTTTATTTGTGGAATTTAAATTAATAATTTCTCCAGTAGCGAGTAGTTTATTTTGATATTTTTGTAATTTCTCATTTATATAAAATTCAATTCTATTTGTGCAATAAAAATTAATAATTTCTCCAGCAGCGAGTAGTTTATTTTGATATCTTTGCAGTTTCTCATTTATGTAAAATTCGATTTTATTTGTGGAATTAAAATTAATAATTTCTCCAGTAGCGAGTAGTTTATTTTGATATTTTTGAAATCTCTCATTTATGTAAAATTCAATTTAATTTGTGGAATTAAAATTAATAATTTCTCCAGTAGCGAGTAGTTTCATTTGTTTGATAGTGGTAAGCAATTAAAGCCTGTTTGCACACTACGTATCCGGAAAGGTCCATAACAACAGACCCCTGGAATTACTGAACCTCCATCTGTGGCTACCCTGGTAACTCTCGACGCCGTATTTTCGAGAGTTCGGTGGAGTAAACCACCCCAAAAAATCTGGCGCCCGAGGAAATCTACGAATTACCGAAGCCGTGGGTGTCATAGTGACGTCCGTGAGTCGTATAAGGGAAAAAAGCACGTCACACATGGCGCCCGAGCAGGGACCCTTGTTGTAAAGGAATAATCGTTTTTTTTAAGCAATAGAGGAAAGCGTGCAAAAGGGCACAACAGAAACCGTTGTTTTGTTTTATATATAAGCGTTGTTTGGAAAAGAAAGGAAAGCCGTGCAACTGCCGCTGTAATAAGAATATTGTTCTGGATACCGGGATAACCCTGTATTTGAAATTGAGTCCTGTATTTGAAATTGAGTAAATTTTGAATAGAAAAGTACAAATCCGAAGTAATTGAACCTGAAAAATACTACGATTGTTTAAACCGACTTAAATCTGGAATTACATTTTTGGTCAACAGTCCGAAAACCACCTGTGATTGATTTATTTTAAAAATTAAGTATCTATTAACAATTCTTTCATTTTTATAAGCGAATAACGACGTGAAAGTTTATATTTTGAAGTTACAATAATTATTGCCAGCTGAATTTTTTTTTATCAGATAAGAAGACCAGTTTTGTTTCTAGATAACAATCAATAACATTTGCTTTTTATTTATTTGTGCGAACTTTATGAAATTCTAAAAAGTAATTAGTGTTATTGAAATAAATTTGATAGATTTTACATGCCAATATTTTAATAATTATGGTACCGACTGTCCCACGATAATTATCATCTTTTATTATTGGCAATAATATTTTGAAGTGAAAACTGTTATTTCGTTTTAATGGTAATTTTTTAATATAGATTAAGAGAAAAAGAACCTGGTTTTAGACTTTGTTTTTTTTTAGAAAATATCGTAGAGAATACCTTTTCCAAATTTATATTTGCATTCTTGTTTATATATATATTTTTTTTCTTACGGGAAAGTATTTTCTAGGTTGCATATGCTTGGTCTTCATTGGTTTTAATTGTTTTTATTTAATTTGAAATCATAGATTGAATTGTTGTTGATTAAAATTCCCGATTGTTGATCAACCGAACTGGACTTGTTTTATTTTGATTACTGTACAGAGTGGACTAATACCACAACTTTCTCTGGGTTTTGGTTTTGTTCGGATATACCGTCCGTACCGGTTTAAGGATTTTGAATTGATGACAGCTAGTGAGGATAGTGATTCCTCTGTTAATAACGAACACCGTACATACGAACAGGTAGCTAAAGACACACCGCTTGTAGGCTGGGTATATAACCTTAAGAAAGCAGAACTCTCTGCCGAATTAAATAAGCGACAACTATCTTCGTCTGGATCTGTAAGAGAACAACGAAGTCGACTAGTGAGTTTTCTCAAGGAATCTGTTGCTGTAGACCCGAGTTCTGAAGTAACCATGACTACTACTCCTCCAGTTACACCTCCGCTGAAAGTCCACGATTGGAAAGTATCTTCTGGAAATCGCGATGATCCGGCAAGTTTTTTAGAACGACTTGAAGAAATCTGCATTGCTAAGAAGGTGAAACAGGATAATTTGCTTCCGGTCTTACCCGAGTTCCTGTCTGGAGAACCAGCACTGTGGTTCCGCAACAACCGGCACCGATGGACAAACTGGGATGATTTTGAAAAGGCTTTCCGCATTTTCTTCTACCCTGTTAATTACGAGGTGGACCTAGAAGCGGAAATTAGCAAGCGTCTGCAAAGGAGAAGCGAGGCAGTGTCGGCATACATCACTGATCTGCAAACCTTGATGCGTAGACATGGGAAGTTATCTGATGAACAACAGTTGGCTTGGTTATATCGTAACCTGCTACCAGAATACCGACAGCAGATTCGTAAAGCTAACTTTAAAGATTTTACTTCTTTTTGCCAAGAGGTAAAGGAATACGAGTTGCTGCGAAAGGAACTCCAAAATATTCCTAGCACCAGTGGATGGCAAAGAGGGACAAATGGACGTTTTCAACCAGCAAATACATCACGGAATACGAATGCAGCCCCCAGTCCGCCCCGAGAACCCATAGCTAGTACCAGTAGCTCTCGCCCAGTTGATCCAGTTATTCGAACACCTATACCGAGAAATTCTAGTACACTGTGTTGGCGCTGTGGTGAGACAGGCCACGTCCGAACAAACTGTAGAAACCAGCCTAAAATATTCTGTTCCCACTGCCGTAAGGAAGGAGTCCTTACCAGAGACTGTTCATGCTCGAAGCAGGAAAACTAGACCGAAACTGTCCCGAAGGGAGGCCGTCACAGTTTCCTAATCTTTCAGCCTCTCAAGAACATCCGATTCCCGAACCGTCAGATCCGCGACCCCAAATTGACGTCCAAATGGAACACTTCAAGTTTAAAGCCTTGATGGACACTGGAGCTATCAGATCGTACGTGGGTGATTCGGTAGCGAAGCAATTTTCCCAACGCAAGCGAACAGTCAGTCATTCGACAAGAGCACGTTTAGCTAATGGAAATTTGGTTTCTATCACAGACATCTATGATCTGCAGCTTATGGTAAATGACGTCACCATGGAGGAACCGTTGGAACATTTTCCAGGTTTAGTCGCTGATATGGTTCTTGGTCTTGATATACTGAAGAAGTATAATTTCTGCTTGGAACTAGGTACAGGGAAGATCTACCAGGACGGAAAGCTAGTTAACTGTCAAGAGCCAGATACAATGTTCTCTCCCATAGGAATTATAGACGTAGTAATGCCACCGCCAGGAGAGAACAATCCTGGGTTGTCATGCGAAATGATTGTTGCTGATACCGCTAAAACAAATTGTATGATTGCTGATACCACTAGAAGAAATGGTATGGTTACCGAAACTGCTGGAGAGAATCTGCCTGTTGTTGGCCCTGCTGCAACAAATTTTTCTGTTATCGACCCCACTAGAAGGACATCTGGAGATATCCCGAAGAAGGAAAGAGGATCTGATGCGAAAACTCCTCTATAACTGGACACTGCTAGTAAAATCTTTGAAGATGTAAAGACTGTTAAGGATATTGACTGTTACAACACGAAATGCCCTCTGGAAAAAACTGATAGGATATTGACCGGTATCTCCCAGTCAGCCGTGGAAGGAAACCAAGGTGATAGGAGATCTAGTACTGAATATCCTCTAGGAAAAACTGATAAGGATATTGACTGTTATAACACGAAATACCCTCTGGAAAAAACTGATAGGATATTGACCGATATCTCCCAGTCAGCCTTGGAAGGAAACCAAGGTGATAGGAGATCTAGTACCGAATATCCTCTAGGAAAAACTGATAAGGATATTGACTGTTACAACACGAAATACCCTCTGGAAAAAACTGATAGGATATTGACCGATATCTCCCAGTCAGCCGTGGAAGGAAACCAAGGTGATAGGAGATCTAGTACTGAATATCCTCTAGGGAAAACTGATAAGGATATGGACTGTTATAACAAGAAATACCCTCCAGAGAAAACTGACGGGATGTCGGCCGATATCTCCCAGTCAGCCTTGGAAGGAAACCAAGGTGATGAAAGGGGATCTAGTACTGAACATCCTCCTGGAAAAACTGAGAGGATATTAACCGATATCTTCCCGTTAGCCTGGGAAGAACCCCCAGGTGATACAGGGATATCTAGTTCTGAATATCCTCTAGGATCCACTGATGGAAAAACCTGCGAAGACGTTAAGACTGATAAGATTACTGACTGTCACAAACTCAGGACATTCACCGGCTTATCCCGGTCTGATTTAGAAGAATATGACGAGAATAAGGAGTTAGCTAGAGAAGAATGTCCTCTAGAAACTATAACACCGTTACAAGACCGAGATTTGACTGTAACAGAAGAGAAAACGCTGAGAAAATTTCTAGACATAGAGTAACCGAAGTTCGAGAAAGTTCAAGGACCGACAGACCTAGTCCATCACGAGATTCGCCTCTTGCACTCAACCCCGATTAAGCAACGACACCGTCCGCAGAATCCAAAGATGCAAGAGATTTGTAACACCGAGGTGGACCTGATGTTGAAAGAAGGGGTAATCGAACCCTCAAACAGTCCGTGGACTTCTCCGGTGGCTATCGTTAAGAAAAAGGATGGGAAAAACCGTTTCTGTATTGACTTTCGAAAAGTCAATAAGGTCACAAAGAAGGACGCCTACCCTCTTCCATTCATAAATGCTATTCTGGATAAATTGCGACGCGCAAAGTATATGTCTAGTTTAGATCTGAAGAGTGGATATTGGCAAGTCCCATTAGCTCCAGCAAGCAAACCCATCACTGCCTTTACGGTACCAGGACGTGGACTTTTCCATTTCACAGTTATGCCGTTTGGTCTACATTCAGCGCCCACCACATTTCAACGCCTAGTAGATCGAATTATCGGTCCTGACTTGGATCCGAATGCATTTGCATATTTGGATGACATTATCGTATTAGGGGAAACGTTTGAAGAACATCTGCAAAATCTAGCTGAGGTTTTCCGCCGTCTCCGAGAAGCCAAGTTGAGAATCAATGCAGGAAAATGTCATTTCTGCCTACCGTCGATAAAATATCTAGGCCATGTTATTACCGGCGAAGGTATCCGTACCGATCCCGAAAAAGTGGAAAGTATTTTGAAGTTTGCAGCGCCAAGAAACGTCCGAGAACTACGAAGATTTTTAGGAGTAGCCTCCTGGTACCGCCGATTTGTGCCCGCGTTTTCTCAGACAGTAGCTCCGCTAACCAAGTTACTCCGTAAGACGCACCGTTGGAAATGGACTGAGGAGCAGGAGGGGGCTTTCGCTAAAATCAATATATGTCTGTCTGAAGCGCCTGTACTAAGTTGCCCGGATTTCAGTTTACCGTTCACGCTGCAGACCGATGCGTCCGAACACGGTTAAGGGGTGGCCCTGACACAACAGATAGATCGCAATGAACATGTGATAGTTTACGCGAGCCGAACCTTAAGTCCAGCCGAAAAGAACTATTCAGTGACCGAAAAAGAGTGTCTTGCCATAGTATGGGGGATTGATAAGATGCGCCCCTATCTGGAGGGATATCATTTCACGGTGTTAACTGACCACCAATCCTTAAGATGGCTGCATTCTATATCTAGTCCGTCTGGCCGTCTAGCCCGCTGGAGCATCTTTTTGCAACAATACGATTTCGAGATCCAATACCGACGAGGTGCCATGAATCGAGTGGCCGATGCCCTATCTAGGAACCCGCTGCCGGACACTCCTGAGCAATCAGCGGAAGTGTGCATAGCCGATACTCCAGAGGAATGTTCCTGGTACCGAAACAAGAAAGAGGAAGTGCTAAGAGACCCAGGTAAATTTCCGGATTACTGCATCAAGGAAGGACGACTGTACAGACATTTTTGGGACCTGAATGATCTGAGTGAGCCTGAACTGTCTGACCCGTGGAAGCTATGTGTGACGAAGTCACAAAGATCCCGTATTTTACAGGAAAATCACGATGCCCCTACCGCCGGACACTAAGGGATTGCAAAAACAATAGCGAAGATTGCTAAGATTTACTACTGGCCAGGAATGTTTAGGGACATAACCAGGTACGTCCGTGGCTGTATGCAATGCTTAAAGTACAAACCGTCTCAACAGCAGTTAGCTGGGAAAATGCAACCGTCCCGAAACCGACGTCCATGGGAAACTGTTAGTACCGATATCGTTGGACCGCTGCCGCGCAGTAAAAAAGGGAACTGCTACATAGTCATGTTCCAGGACCGTTTCACAAAATGGGTACAGTGTAAACCGATCAGAAAAGCGACCGCTAGCTCGATAAGTAACGCTTTTCACGAAGAAGTTCTGACCACGTTTGGATGTCCACGTGCCGTGTTATCAGACAATGGGACACAATATGATAGTAAGCTCTTTAAGGAAATGTTGAGAGGCTTGGGAATATACCATCGATTCACCCCACCGTATACACCACAAGCTAATCCCGTCGAAAGAGCTAACCGTACCTTAAAGACCATGATAGCTGAATATTGCGAACAAGACCACCGAGACTGGGATCTGAGACTATCCGACCTGAAGTTTGCCATTAATAATTCTAAGCACGACTCTACCGGCTTTTCTCCCGCCTTTCTCAATTTCGGAAGAGATCTCGACGTCCCGAATACACTACGCCGAGAAGTGGAACAAAATCAGACGACCGGAGAATCTGAAACACCCAAAGACGCTGGAAATACCGATGAAGAATCCGAAACACTCACTGAAGCTGGAAATACCGAAAATGAAGTCTCTGAACAGTACCTACTTCGCTTGAACAAATTACAAGAGTGTTTCGATTTAGTCCGGTTGAATCTGTCTAGAGCCTTTACGACACAAAGCCGATATTACAATCTGCGCCGCCGTGACTGGAGATGTACAGTAGGTGACTCAGTAATGAAAAAAGAACATACCCTTCCATCCGCCGCAGATCACGTGGCCGCAAAACTTGCCCCGAAATATTCCGGTCCGTATAAAGTGGTTGAAGTTTTATCTCCCGTTGTGTACGATTTAAAAGATGCACAAGGCAAGCGTTATAACCGAATACATATTAAAGACTTGAAACCGATTTCAAAGTAATGTTAGTAATTACTACTTTTCATAATGAGACCGAGATGTGATGCCCGCCTCGAGGGAGCGACCCGTTACCTGCCCGGAACCCGGTACGAGACCGAGCCGCACGTCTCCGACAAGAAAGGGACCGAAGCAAAGAAGTACGGGAATTTGCCGAGGTACAACATTGTTCTACTCCCGTTGTGGACGTTTTGGTAAAATGTCCCGGGACTGTTCTTGTACGAAGCTGACTCTCAGAACCACATTAATGAAGACGTCTCTTAAGTGTCCCAGCTGCGGTCGTTCCGGACGGCCGACGAAAGACTGTACCTGTACCAGCCGAGAAATTTCCAGACCTACACCGGAGCCAGGAAAATGTTCTGTAACCATCCAAGCACCGCAAATATCCCGATTCCGGCAAGATGTGGGCATTCAGTGTGACCTCTGTGACTGTGCCATGAAAATTCCGGACTACGCCACTAGGGCCCATCCGCAATATACAATCCTGCGGAACGCCTCCACCGTAAGAAGAGTGAGGACACGTTCTTCCCGGCGGTATCCCAGCCCAAGTACGAGGATCCCTAGGCTCCAGTAACCCCGTGAGGAACTTGGATAGATGTCCCTGCCGCAAGATCCGATACTGTTTTTAATTGTTGTTGAATAATCTTTTATTTTAGGTGGTAACGATCAGTTTTAAGAATGAGTGAAAAAAAAATATAACAAATGCAAGCTTCACTTTCATTTGTCAATTTTTTTTAACCGAAGAAAGAGGGGGATGTAACGATGTTACTTTTTAATGTTTTCATTTCCAGCAACCATGCAGTATAAATTTCATTTTATTTAACAATTAAATCGCCTCTCTTTCGAAATTTAACTCTGAGATACGAAATAATCTCAGAAGTATTCGCTGCTGAGCAGGGGTACCCAGAGAGGTTTTCGCATTCTGCTGGTAGTTGTCATTATCTGAGAATTTGATTTCGTACAATAGGCTGTTGTTTGTTAGTAAAACACATAGAGTCACTTTTATCTGAATATTTAATCCCGTCCAACAAGCCGTTGTACTGTTAAAATTTAGTTTCTTTTGCATTTGCTTAGAAAAATCTCGTCTGGATTCGCTGCTGAGCAGGGATCAATTCGGGAGGCCTCTACGGCAGATTTAATTTAAGAGATACGAAATAATCTCAGAAGTATTCGCTGCTGAGCAGGGATACCCAAGAGAGGTTTTCGCATTCTGCTGGTAGTTGTCATTATCTGAGAATTTGATTTCGTACAATAGGCTGTTGTTTGTTAGTAAAACATATAGAGTCACTTTTATCTGAATATTTAATCCCGTCCAACAAGCCGTTGTACTGTTAAAATTTAGTTTCTTTTGAATTTGCTTAGAAAAATCTCGTCTGGATTCGCTGCTGAGCAGGGATCAATTCGGGAGGTCTCTAAGGCAGATTTAATTTAAGAGATACGAAATAATCTCCGAAGTATTCGCTGCTGAGCAGGGATACCCAAGAGAGGATTTCGCATCCTGCTGGTAGTTTTCATTATTTGAGAATTTGATTTCGTACAATAGGCTGTTGTTTGTTAGTAAAATGTTAGATACAACATATAAAGTCTAGTTTATCGGCGTATTTAATCCCGCTGAATAGGCCGTCGTACTGTTAAGAAAATTTAGTTCGTTTGCACCTGTTTAGAAAAATCTCGTCTGGATTCGCTGCTGAGCAGGGATCAATTCGAGGGGCCTCTAAGGCAGATTTAATTTAAGGGATACGAAATAATCTCAGAAGTATTCGCTGCTGAGCAGGGGTACCCAAGAGAGGTTTTCGCATTCTGCTAGTAGTTTTCATTATCTGAAAATTTGATCTTGTACGATAGGCCATTGTGTTGATCAGTAAAACCTAGTTTAGTTGAATCTAGTGAAATCGCTAAGAAATTCCGGTGGCCGCCGAGACTAGTTAATTGATTATTTTCTTCCGCTTTATTTAAAAGGTACACAAATACTAAGAACCGATATAGTACGCTCTGTTAGTGCAACCATAACGCTTTCTCTGTGCATTTTGACATATTATCACTAGGAACTTTGTATTGTTTTCACCTGCTATGTACTAGTAGAATTCTGCACGTTATTTTCCGCCTCCGTTGTAAAATAGCTAGAATATTTATTGCTTAGTGTCAGTCCGCTTTTGGTTTGATTAGTAACGTAGATCTTTAGTAGTAGATTTTGATATTTTTGCAATCTCTCATTTATGTAAAATTCAATTTTATTTGTGGAATTAAAATTAATAATTTCTCCAGTAGCGAGTAGTTTATTTTGATATTTTTGTAATTTCTCATTTATATAAAATTCAATTCTATTTGTGGAATTAAAATTAATAATTTCTCCAGTAGCGAGTAGTTTATTTTGATATTTTTGAAATCTCTCATTTATGTAAAATTCAATTTTATTTGTGGAATTAAAATTAATAATTTCTCCAGTAGCGAGTAGTTTCATTTGTTTGATAGTTGTAAGCAATTAAAGCCTGTTTGCATACTACGTATCCGGAAAGGTCCATAACAACAGACCCCTGGAATTACTGAACCTCCATCTGTGGCTACCCTGGTAACTCTCGACGCCGTATTTTCGAGAGTTCGGTGGAGTAAACCACCCCAAAAAATCTGGCGCCCGAGGAAATCTAGGAATTACCGAAGCCGTGGGTGTCATAGTGACGTCCGTGAGTCTTATAAGGGAAAAAAGCACGTCACAATATCCACAGATAGTTCTATTTAATCTTCCTTCGGTGGTCCAACAGCGGAACCTGTTTTTTTAGTTCATTTATGTGAATAATTTCTTGATGTGCTTTAAGTTTTTTATGCTTGAGTAATTTTCCAGTAATTTCAACACGATTCCTGTCAAGTATTTGAGTAATCTCGAAAGGGCCTAGAAAAAGTTTGTCTTTTTTATTTCGTTTCTTAGGGTTGTGCTTGTATACAATTTGACCAATTTTAAATTCATTATTCGAGTCACCTTTTGTATTACGTTTCTATGTTTTGTTTCAATTTCTCGTGTACATCTTCATAAACATGTTGTAATTTTGATTGATGATTATTCACATAATCGTTATAGAAAGCCTGGGGTATGAAAATTTCATTACGATTTCTAGAATCTGTGTGACCAAAAGTAAGTTCAAAAGGGGTAAAACTTGTAGAATCATGTATAGAATTATTGTAACCTAATATTGCGTAATCCATTAAATCATCTTCGTCGGGATAGGGTTGTCGTAATAATCTTAGATGTTCAATTAAGGTTGAATGTACTCTTTCGGCTGTAGAGTTGAATGTATGATGACCAGATGTGGTGAAGTGTATTTTAATTTTGTGTAACGCTAAAAGTTCTTTAATAGTTTCGTTATTAAATTCTGTACCTTTATCTAAAACAGTTAATTGTGGTACTCCGAACGATGTGAAATATTTTATTAAAGATTTACTTATAATAACAGCTGTTTTAGAAGGAATGCGCACTGCTTGTACGAATTTTGTGAATGCATCTGTTAAGGTTAGATAAGGCTTTCCGTCGTAAATAAAAACATCAATGTGTATAATTTGAAACAATTTGGATGCGGTTTCAGTTAGCATTAGCCGAACATACGGTTTTTGTATAGCATATTTATTTTCCTGGTAAATAGAACAAGAATTTATGTAATTTGTTATTGTATTGTTCATATTTTTCCAATAATAATTTATTTTTAATTTTTTTAAACTAACCTGAATTCCTCTGTGTGTGGTTTTGCTTTCATGGTAATTTTCCAATAAAATGATTTGTTCTTCCTTATCAGATAAAGTGTTTACTAATTTAGTGCATTTAATGAGTCTTGGTTCGTTTGAAGAGAAATGTTTTAAGTATACTTTATAAAAATCGTTATATAAATTTTCTTTGTTGAAATAAATGTAAAATGTGTTATCAAGATCTGTGTATTCTACTAAAAATTCAAATATGACACGTCCATTGTCGTTTTCAAGAATTTTAACTTTTATAATATTATGATTATCAAAAGTCTCCTGAGAGATATCTATTTTGTGATATAAATTTGAGTATACTAAAATTTGGTGAGATTTGTTATTTATAATTTCGTCTAATATAGGAATACCTTGGTTCATGATTTCATTATTAGCTATGGAATGAACAGTTGAGGAATTAGATTAGGGACTAGAGAGTTTCGTCCAGTCAGGTTGAGGTGTACTGAGTTCGTCTCTAGAATTTATAGATATATCAGCGGTATTATTAGGAGGCTGTATTTGTATATCTGAAATAATGTTTTTTTTATTGGTACTCTGCACACGTAGAAGATTTTTCTTTTTCTAATCAGCTTTCAAACTCACGTTAAGAATTCTAATATTTCTTGATTAGTGTCACCGGGGTTATTAATAACTGATTCAGTGTCTAAAGCATTAATTGGTATTCTACTCAAGCAATCAGATACAACATTTAAAGATCCACGTTTGTAAAATATTTTTTATAATTCGCGTATATAAGAGACTTCATTATAACATTGTTTACAATGTCACAATGAAGCTCTTTGAACACTGTTATAGTAATTTTTAGTGTACAGTTGGTTATTGAATTTAGTTATATTTTTATTTGACGTTAGACTTTAACCTTGACACAAATTATAAATAAAATGGTCTAGCGTTGTTCTAGCTAGCTAATTAATGTATTAATTGTAAATTAGAATGATTTATATATTAAAAATATTAATGAATAAAGTACGCTAACGTATATTTAGCAATGATTTGTCAATTGTTTACTTTTATATTGTATAGGATCAATAAATAGGTATACAAAACTTTCGATTTTTGGGATAAATTACCAGATATCTATGTGAAGATGTATTACAGAAATAATTCTGTTCATGATATAATATAAATAGATCGCAAGAGCATATACGAAACAAATAATCATCCTCTTTTTGCTTAAATGAAAGTTTGTTTACAATTTACACAATTATTCGGTTATAACATGTCAAAAGTCAGAAGTGCTGAATAAAACCATCTGTGATCTGACCAATTAGGAATCTACAGAATTGCCAACTTAAATTCAAACCACTCCTCCTAGATCAAAAACAGGGATTATACGAAATTCTATTTTATTTAAATAATTAAATAAATGCGAATTATAAAAAATATTGTGTAAAACTTGTGCCACAATGACTTTCTGTAGTACTCGTGATTAGCACAACTCACCGCTTCGCGGTTCGTTGTGCAAACTTCACTCGTATACGAAACGAGTCATTGTGACACTTGTTTTACAAATAACTATTGTAGTCAAATTCCTCCAATTTCAAACGCCAACGTACTAGTTTTGAATTGGGTTCTTTTAATTTGAAAAGCCAGGTTAGAGGTTCATGGTCAGTGTATATGTGAAATTGTCGACCATACAAGTAAGGTCGAAAGTGTTTGCAAGCCCATACGATTGCAAGTAATTCTTTTTCGATTGTGGAGTAGTTGATTACTGAATCATTTAAAGTTCGTGAGGCGTAAGCTATATGTTTGTCATTTGGAACGGTACCTTGTGATAATACTGCTCCAAGACAATAATTACTACTGTCGGTTGTTAGTATCATGGACTTAGAAAAGTCCGGATATTGTAATATTGGGTAATTTATTAGAATGTCTTTGCAGTTTCGGAAAGAGTCTATAAATTCTTTATCATGAATTATTCGCATACCTTTTTTCAAGCATTTAGTCATGGGTTTTGTCAATTTTGCAAAATTGGGTATGAAGCGACGGTAGTATCCTAGTAGTCCAAGGAAACTTTCGATTTCCGTTTGAGTTTTAGGAAATGGGAAATTTTTAATGACAGAAATGTTCTCGGGATTAGTTTTAACACCTTCGGGAGTAATAATATGCCCTAGATATACTATGGTTTTCTGAATGAATTCGGATTTGTCAAGTTGTACTTTCAAGTTATACTTTCTCAGTCTGTCAAATACCTGTTTCACTCATTGTACATGTTCCTGAAGGGACGTACTATAAATTAAGAGGTCGTCAAGATAAACAATACATGTTTCGTCAGTTAGTCCTTGTAATACGTTGTCCATTACACTTTAACGTAGAAGGGGCGTTTTTAAGTCCAAAAGGCATTCTTTTGAATTGAAACTGACCTTGTGGGGTGCTAAAAGCATTTTTGGGTACGTCTTCCGGATAAACTTCAATTTGGTGGAAGCCACTAGCTAAATCCAAGGATGTAAAATAGTTAGCTCTTCCTAGTCGGTCCATAATTTCACTTGCCCTGAGAATTGGATAACGGTTCCGAATAATCTTCTCATTTAACTTGCGGTAGTCTATTACCAGTCTCCATTTTTTCTTGTCAGAAGCATCTGATCGTTTTGGGACAATCCATATAGGTTGAGAAAACGGTGAAGTTGATTCTTCAATGATGCGATCTGCTAACATTTTTCCAATTTGTTTCTTTACTTCTTCTCTATGAATTTCCGGGAACCAATATGATTTGGTATAAATTGGACTATCGTCAGTTAATTTCATTTTATGTTTGATCTCGCTTGTGAAACATAAAGGGATACCTTCACAATAAAATATATCTCTATACTGATAGCAAAAATTTCTTAATGCTTCTTTCTCTTCTTTATTACAATGTAATCTGATATTTTTCAAATTTTCTTTCAATTTATTATCATCGAGATCACTTAAATTTAATTCTGAATCTAGTTCCATTTTTTCTAAGAAATTAACTTCAACTAAACTCAAAGGTTCGATGTTGAATGGTTCATTAATATCAGGTTTAACCGGATTCTCATTAGAACTTATTATTGTAGTTGCAAAATTATCAACTATATTTACTAAAGCTTTTGGTGTCTCGAGCCCATTACCTAACTTCTCGTAATCAAGTATTCCAATGCAATTTTTTTAATTAACGGGTAATTTAACAACTTATTGAGTACGACCTGGTATTATTAATGTGTAATTTCTATATTTTCTTCAGTATTTGAACCAAATATTAGGGGAATAACTGTGTTAGGGGTAACAATTTCCCTTTTACTAACATTAACGCTAGCATTTAATTGTTCACGCAAATCTACGACTATGATTCCATCAAATCTTTCACTAAACTTGAAAAGATAAAATTTATGAGTTTCCTGTAAATTAAAGATATCAAACAACGGAATATGAGCTACCTCATCGTGATACGTGATATTATGAGCAGTTTGAATGTTAAACTTCTCTTTAGAAATGTAATTATTATAAAATTTATACGCAAGTTCCGGATCTATAAGTGACTTTGAACTTCCTGTGTCAACTAAAAACTTTGGACTTATTCCTGGAATGTCTATGAACGGCAAATTCGTTATTCATGCGTTAACATAGATTATGTAACTTGGCTTGGACATGTGCGAGTATGAAAATCCTGAATGTGATTATTTGATATTTCCGTAACGTGAGAGTCTACATGAGAATCTCTGTAAAAATCATTGTAACTTGTCGGATCATTTACATTCTGTTTTCGGCATATAATAATTGTCAGCATTTTCATCAGATTCATAATTATATGAATTTTCGTAATGAAATAATTTTTCGTAATTTTCTGTATCAAATTTGTTATCGGTTTGAAGGGAACTATTGATTTATTGATTTTGATAAGGATTGTCTACAGTTTGATTGAAAAGTTCTGCTGATGTAAATTTGGGTTTTGATCGCTATTTAAGTATCGTATTTTTTGAAGAAATATTCATAGGTTTTGGTTTGAAAATTTGAGAATTATTTTGACGATTAAATTATGGATTATTATGGCGAACATTTTGTTGGTTGAAATTTGGAATTGGCTGTGAGGGTCGTTGTATTGAGTTTGATTTGTGAAAAATGGATGACGATGAGTCGGATAATTTTTATTTGGACGCCAATTGTAAGTTTGATTTGGAGGAGAATGTTGTGTATACCTTTGTGGGTATGATACTGGAGGACGAGTTATTAAATTGGGTGGAGATATTGGTCGGGTTGGTTGAAATTGTGTTGGTCATTGATGTATATTATTATGATTTGGGGTGAATGAAGGATACTAACTGAAATTTTGATTCCTCGTAGATGTTACTTTTAAACTAGGCTTAAATGATACATTAGAATTTGAGTTACTGAATCTTTGAGTGGAATATAGAAAATTTTCTTCTTCTACAACTAAACTCATAGCTTTTTCTAAGCTGTCATGTGATCTTAAACGTACGTTACTTTGTATTGGTACAGGTATCCGCGAACAAATGTTTTTACTGCTAAATTGTCATGATTCTTAAGATGTGGGCTGTTTCATTCATGTCTAAGTCTAAAGAATATAATTTAAAAATAATGAGGCTCCTAAAATCTTGGCATCGCATACCAAAATTATAAGGTCTTTCATTTTTCGAAGGTTTTAAATTATTACGATCTTGTACTAAACAGTCAATATTTCTGTGGTCTCCAAAACTTAAATTTAAAGCTTATTTAATTTCATCTCTTGTTTTTAATTCTGTGCGGGAACAAATTTATATTTGAGCTCTACCTAATAATTTACCTATAATGGCTCTAAGTAAAAATGTATTTAAAGAAGCATCTGAGTTACTAGCGAACGCAGAAATAAAATTTTCACAATTACCTATAAAAATATTAAATGTATGAGGGTTTCTATCAAAATTTGGAATTGGGTCTAAATATAATCTAAGTAGTTGGTAGTTTGTACCTGATGAAGTCATTTCTAAGTCTAAATTTCCTAAATTAGTTTCAGTTATGTTATTTACAAAATTATTATTTTCACTTTCTTGTGAATTTAAAGTATTTTCAAGTATATATACTAATATAACTACTAAAGACATGATTATGGAAAATAAAGGAAATAATAATGAGTGCTTACGTTATGACTAAAGCTATCATATTCTAGGGTCCTAAAGGTTAGAACGATGCTAGTTCTTAACCCAGGTGGTTTGTGGTCTTCGTTTTTCATGCTCTTCTGAAGTTTTTTTGATGTTGTTCACTGGAACTGCTGGAATCGCTCGATGTCCACTCGAACTACCTGCAGCTTCGATATGCACTCGAATACAGTTTCTCAACACTAATTCGAATATTTCGGTTAATCGTTAAAACTAACAATTTCCCGTGCGATACGTTAAACTTCCGAAATATCCTACTGACTGCGCCAATGATGTTTTCGAACTTCGGGTAGGCCTTTTTAAAAACGAACTACACAAATGGGACGTTTATTAAGTACATCTAACAATACAATCCGACTTTTATTTTAGTACAACAATATTTATATGTTTTATAAAATGCTTATTGGGCAAAATGCATTTCTGCATAATATACAATATCCATTGGCGTAATTCGCAGGTTAACTCGAAAAAACTGCTGACAGTTGCTGCCAAACAGTTTTTCCATCGAGAAACCATTTGTAATTCAAAATTGAGCGTTTTTGATTTGTGGAAATTAAGACGAGGAAAATAGTCGAAATAATAATTCTGAACCACATCCAAATAGAGGTATATTTTGTTTTTCATGTGGTGGCAGAGGTTATAATGCTAAATTTTGTAAAAAATCTAAACATTAAGATAGATTAATAGCAACAAAAAAGAAATAAAAGGAATCCGGAAGAAAATCAAAGAGTTGCATTTACTGCAAATACAAGATAATAATACATAGCACTTTGTGCAAAGGATGATGAGAATGAACTAAATGTTAATTAATGTATTTTCGATTCAGGTGCAACAGATCACATGATTTATTTTAAAGATATTTCATTGGATTTTATGGAATTTGATTTAGGAAAAGTAGTTACAGCCGAAGGAAATCATATGGATATAAAAGTAAAAGGAAGAGTTATACTAAATTTAAAAGAAATATATGGTGACTGGAATATAGACCTAAAAGAAGTTTTGTACGTACCAATGTTAGAAGATAATATTACTTTCCCGCCCAACCTTTCTATATGCGAGAAAAGTATCGGTTTACCCCAAAAAAAGTTGGAATTTTAAAAAAAAAATTTGAGTTATTTTTACGTTTTCCATCAACAACAACCCGAAAAAACGGTTTTTAGAAAAAAAATCCTGTGTGTATGTCGTCGTCGTCGTTGTCGTCGGCTACTTTTCCTTACATGTTTTGTTAGCACGATACAGCCTCCGGAGTGCAACCAGTCACCAATTTTATGATTGAAAATTATTCAGGGCATCTCACTCATGAACCCTATTGATTTTCAACTCACCGGAGCCAATACAAGAGGTGCTACAGTACTTTAAGTACGATATTTTTGTCATTTTTGGAGAAGTTTCAGTTTGTTAGCACGATAAAGCCTCCAGAGTATATACAAGTGACCAATTTTATAATTGGATATTATTCAGAGCGTCTCAAAGATGAACCCTATTGATATTCAACTCAGTAATGCCAGTAGAACGGGTGCTATGGTACTTGAAGTACCAAATTTTCGTCATTTTTTGGAGAATTTTCAGTTTGTTAGCATGATACAGCCTCCAGCGAGTATACGATTGATCAATTTTATGATTGAATATTGTTCAAGGTTTCTCACAGATGTACCCTATTGATTTTCAGTTAACTAGAGCGAGTACTATAAATCCAGATATACTGAATTTTTGGTTATTTTTGGAGAAATTTCGGTTTGTTAGCACGATACATCTCCCGAAGTGTATACAAGTAACAATTTTATGATGGAATATTGTTCAGGGCCATAGATGCGGAAATAGTCATTTGTAAAACAAGTGTCACAATGACTCGTTTTGTAGTACGAGTGAAGTTTGCACAACGAACCGCGAAGCGGTGGTTTGTTCAAATCACGAATACTACAGAAAGTCATTGTGGCACAAGTTTTACACAATATTTTTTATAATTCGCGTTTATTTAATTATTTAAATAAAATATAATTTCATATAATCTCTCTTTTTAAACTAGGAGGTGTGGTTTGAATTTAAGTTGGCAATTCTGTAGATTCCTAATTGGTCAGATCACAGATGGTTTCATTCAGCACTTCTGACTTTTGACATATTATAACCGAATAATTGTGTAAATTGTAAACAAACTTTCATTTAAGCAAAAAGAGGATGATTATTTGTTTAAAAAAGAGCTTCTTCGTATATGCTCTTGCGATCTATTTATATTATATCATGAACATAATTATTTCTGTAATACATCTTCACATAGATATCTGGTAATTTATCCCAAAAATCGTACGTTTTATGTACCTATACATTGATCCTATACAATATAAAAATAAACAATTGACAAATCATTGATAAATAAACGTTAGCGTACTTTATTCGTTATTATTTTTAATATATAAATCATTCTAATTTACCTTTAGTATAATAATTTGCTAGCTAGAACAACGCTAGACCATTTTATTTATAATCTGTGTCAAGGTTAAAGTCAAATGTCAAATAAAAATATAACTAAATACAATAACCAACTATACTCTAGAAATTACTATTACAGTGTTCAAAGAGCTTCATTGTGATACTGTAAACAATGTTATAATGAAGTCTCTTTTATACGCGAATTATAAAAAGTTAGTTTTCATCCTTAAAACCGTTTATTTTATCATTAACTAGAATAAAAGGAAAAGGTTTAACAATAAACGGTTTTAAGGATTGAAACTAACTTTTGCGCATCTGTGGCTCTGAACAATATTCTATCATAAAATTTTTACTTGTATACACTTCGGGGGATGTATCGTGCTAACAAACCGAAATTTCACCAAAAATAACCAAAAACTGGATTTATAGGACCCGCTGTACTCGCTCTAGGCAACTAAAAATCAATAGGGTATATCTGTCGGACACCTTGAACAATATTCAATCATAAAATTGATCAATCGTATACTCTCTGGAGGCTGTATCGAGCTAACAAACTAAAAATTCTCCAAAAATGACAAAAACTTGATACTTCAAGTACCATACCAGTTGTACTGGATTTAGTGAGATGAGTATCAGTAGGGTTCATCTTTCAGACGCTTTGAATAATATCCAATCATAAAATTGAATCTTCTCCAAAAATGACAAAAATATTGTACCTAAAGTACTGTAGCACCTGTTATATTGGCTCAGGTGAGCTGAAAATCAATAGGGTTCATCAGTGAGATGCCCTGAATAATATTCAATCATAAAATTGGTGACTTGTTGAACCTCGGAGGCTGTATCGTCCTAACAAACTAAAATTTCTCGAAAAATGACAAAATGTCGTACTTCAAGAACCATAGTACCCGTTGTACTGGCTCTGGTGAGCTCAAAATCAATAGGGTTCATCTGTGACATGTCCTTAACAATATTCAATAATAAAATTGCTGACCTATTGCACTCCGGAGGCTGTATCGTGCTAACAAGACATGTAAGGAAAAGTGGCCGACGACAACGACGACGACGATGACGACGACGACGACATACACACAGGATTTTTTTCTAAAAACCGTTTTTTCGTTTTGTTGTTGATGGAAAACGTAAAAATACCTTTTTTTGGGTAAACCAATACTTTTCTCGCATATAGATAGGTTGGGCGGAAAAGTAATAATTATAAATGAAGGAAAAGCTAAAATACTCGATGGAAATTATTCGACAGCGTTGAAAAAATAAATTATACATTTTGGAAACTATAGACGAAATAGGAAAAATAGCTAGTTCATATACTCAACCGATTAGTTTCAACACTTGGCATAGGAGATTTGGCCAGCTCATATTGAAGCAAGCATATACCCGGATTCTTCTTCTTTTTCTTCTTATTTTCTAGAACCTTTTGCCCTTTCAGGCGTCGGATGTGGATTCCGTGACCTGTACCCATTTTTTCCATGCATTTCTGTCTCTTGCTAGGTTTTTCATTTCTGCTATGGTATTTCCTCTTTCTAAACCTATCTCTTGTAACTGTTTTCTTCTAGGTCTACCCCTTTGTTTTTTGATCGGTTATCCAATCTCCATTATTTTCCTAGTTAAACCTATTTGGTTCCATTCTTACCATACCAGCTAAGTTGCATCTTCTTTATTTTACCAGTTATCGGTTCCTGTTTAGTTGTACCCAGATTTGAAAATTCAAAAGAAGATTGTTCAAAAGATTGTAATATTTGTATTAAAGGAAAAATGACGAGAAAAAGTTGACCTTATACCTTACACCAAAACAAAGTTCAACATGAAGGAGATAAACAAAATTAAGACCTTAAGCAAACATATAACAGCAAACGAATTAAGAAGAAATCTACCGGACTCTTCATGGATCAACATAGCACTGATTATTCTAATTATTATTATTATTTTAGCAGGTATAGTGTTTTTTACGGATGTGGAAACTCATGTTCAACTCCTGCGCTATGGTTCTTATGCGACAGGAAGTGTGGGACTCAGGGTTCTAAGTAGTGTAAGTCCCTGCCTACACCACCAAACCACACCTCTGTAGCCAGTGTTAGTCAGACTCGGAACCGCCGCTTAGCAGTACTGCAAGTCCGACGGCTATGATTTTTGCTATTGACTGTCATGTTGTTGTTGCATCTATACATTCTGAATGATTACGTGCATGTCTTCTGCTGTTTCTTCCTGCAGTCGTTTAAGTCCTTCCCAAATTTGTTTATGATTTTCATCGTGTTTTATATTTATTATCTTTTTGCATGTATGCAGATATGGGGTTTTTGTCTTCATTCTTGTGATCTGTTCGATAACCTCAAAATTGGATTTCAATTGGCATATTTCTGCGAATTTCTCCTTATACATCTTTTGTATACCATTGTCAGAATTTGGGTCTCCTAGTTCAGCGAATACAACTTTTACCGTCTCGTCACTTGTGTTTTGTGGGTTTCCAATAACAATATTTTTGTTTTTGTATCGTTTGTAGGCTTTCTAGGTCCTCAACTCCAGTTAATGAGGTAATCTTTAGATTTTTTGGATACCAGGAAGTCGTTTGCATCGAGGCATTGACTTTAGTGGATTCCATAGTGGCATCTGTTTGCACGTCTGGATCATAAGTAGCTTTTTCAACTGGCTTCATTTTATTGTCTTGCAGCCACTTTTTTATAGACATACGGTTGAAAATCTCAACAGTTTACCTCATTTTAACTGCAATCTCTTTAATTGTGGTTTTTGTGTTTTGGTGCTTCTTGATCACCAGCAGCTACTGTGTACTCTTATTTAAAACTACACCAGCGCCGCCGACACCAACACCCAATCATCTACGAAAAAGACGACACCCAGTAAGCAGAGGAACCCGTATTTTCTGCTCCGAGAAGGGAGGAGTTATGGCTTTCAATTTCCTCACTAATATAGTTTTAAGTATCCATTAATCTTATCTAAAGTGGACGAAATTATTTTCCCCAATGGAAATGTTCTCATATAAAAATCACCCGACCTCAGACATCCACACATTGTCTGAAGTCGTGGTGTAAACACCATATATTGTAATTGATAATTGTTAACTAGTTTAAATGAAGTTTTTAAAAAGTAATCATTGCCAGTGAAAACCGTAATTGGCGCAATCACTAGGATCCAGGCAGTGAAAGTCTAAAGAAAATTGTTTGGCAATAGTTTATCTACTTTTCTATTCGATATTGCATTTCACATGTTATAAATGATAACGGTCGCATACTGTATGAAAAAATACGTAATCTATTTTCGCAACATCCTATATACCCCCTTCCAATAGAATTACATCCATATCCGTATCAAAAAACTTGATTAGAACATAAATGAAGGGAAATATGTTTGATAAAAGCTGTTCGTAGTGGAAGCACGTACCTAAATACATATTGTTTTAGTAGTATTCACTCTCGCTTTTTCCGCATATTCGACAAAAAAAAAACAATCATTTATATTTTTGTTCGTCCTACCATGAATTTGTGTTCTGATAAAGCTCCTAGTAGTATACGGAATTCAACGAATAAAAAACGAACAAAAAATTAAAACAATTATTACAGAGGATATCTAAAAATATACAGGTTGCCCCATCAGTAAGGACAGTTGGGGATGGTTAGAAGTATATTTTTTATATTTAATTTTTTCGCATCGACTCATGTTACATAATACATATTTCTTAATATATAATGTGATGTTTTTCTTATTTATTTAAATACACAACGTGTGGAACGAATTTATTCACACGGTAGATCTACTTACGTAATTTATTTATACACTATTCACTCATGCTTAATTTATATACACACTCAATTCTAATTTATATTAAATACACTGTTCACAGTTTCTTCACTATTTATATATTCGCGTCTGTTCATTATCAGATTGAATTGTAGACTGACTCGCCGCTGGTGGGTAGACTCTTATATATTAAAACCACTTTCTCGAATCTTTGGATTCATGAAACTTCTATTATGCGGCTCTCAACAAACAATCGACCTTCTTGGAAAGCCCCATAAAAACAATCACAGAAATCGAAGCGCTCCCGACATAATTTTAACTTTTATGTATAGTATTACACTAACTACAAAATGGAGAAGGGCAAGGGTAACCTTCATACCAAAAATAGGGAAAAAAGATGGGACTGATCCCCGATCTTTTAGACCCATCTCTCTAACATCGTTCCTACTCATAACGATGGAGAAAGTAGTGGATAACTACATAAGAACAGAAAACCTGCAGAATATACCACTTCATGAATGTCAGCATGTTTACAGGGCGGGTCGATCAACTGAGACGGCTCTGTATCAGCTGACCGAAGTCATCCAGAGAACTCTGAACAACAAATAAATCGTATTGTGCGCATTCGTGGATATATCTGGGGCCTTTGACAACACAACTCATGTGTCTGTCAAAGAAGCACTAAAAAGGCGAGGAGTAAATAAAACCATTGTAAAATGGATGTATGAGTTGTTGACGACGAGGATAGCTGAGATACAGGTGAGGAATCAAACTACCTAAGTTAACGCCAATCGGGGGACACCTCAAGGGGAAGTGATATCCCTTAATAACACAGTATTTACCTGGGACATCCCATTAAAGTACTACTTGTGTCCCAATGTTTCTGATCTAGATGGGATGTTCCTAGAATGTTTCTCTTGGTACATAATTACGATTGAAAAAGTGTAACATCAGTGGGATGGTCTTAGAATGTTTCTCTTGGTACATAAACATTATTTTGATTACAAGATATATACAACTCGTATTGTCAGTAATTGTTAATTGTCTTTAAACTTCAACAATGTTTATTAAATCTTATATACATATAAATGTTGTCACTGACTTATTTCTGATATCCCTCAGCTTCAACTTTGCAAAGAGATAGGAGAAGATTGTAAGAAGAAGAACTAATTTGCAGAAAGTAAGGTTAGAAGTAGAAGTGTTGAGTTTTTGTGGTAGAGAACAGTAACTTTGTGAATGTTGTGGCTTATTTATAAAGTAAGTATTCATATTGGATAGTAAAATGGATAGCCAGGAAAAAAGAAAATTATTAAATAAATATTTTTTTTACTTTTTTCTTTTGCAGATTTTATTTTTCTCAAAACTTGGTGGTAACTATATGTATGAGTTCATTAGGCGTTGCATTGGACCCCTTGTTACTGATGGCTTAGCAGAAAAGTTTTGCTTTACAAGAAGAAAAGGAAAACTCACTTCTGGAGAATTAAATGCAGCAAAATCTGTACTTGGTAACTACCTCTAGTGCTTTTACTAGTAGAGACAGAAATTAGTAATGTTTTCAAAGTCTTTAAAAATTATCATTTAGGAAAAACTTTAGATTTAAATTACAAAATATTACTAAGCGTAAATTACTTAATTCATAAAATGTGGTCTTTATTTCATTATGACCATATAACATGTATGATATTTTATTCACAATACACTTCCTATACCTATATCGAAGATATTGTTGGAAAGGTTTGTAATAAATAGCTCTTGTTTTACGAAATACTGAATTGTTTTATTTGCACCTAGTGATTTCACTTCCAGTGTATTTTTAGAAACGTTTCTCAGATGTTCTAACCAAAGTACCCCGGATGTACCTAGTACATCATATGTCTTCTTAGAAACATCCTACCTGGATGTTTCTAGAACGTTGAAAATGATTACATGGCTGTTGCCATAAACATCCTAGGGATGTTTCGAGAGAAATGGGGATGTTGTTAGTATGTTTCTATTGTCCCAGAAGGATGTTTCTGGAATATTCTTGGGATATTTCTGTGTTATTAGGGATCTGCTCTTCTATGGAGCCTCGTAGTAGTTGAGTTGCTCTACAGGCTAACGGAGCTTGGCTTAGAATATATGGGCTATACTTATGACATAGTTCTTATAGTCAGACACAACTTCGAGAGCACCTTGTGTGATTTATTACAAAAGGGCCTCAGAATCATTCAGCAATGGTGCTTGTCAGTGGGGCTAAACATCAACCCAAACAAGACCATAGTAATTCCATTTACCCGGAAAAGAACACTTCCAGCCATGAAACCCATATCCTTAAAGGGGAAATCATAGAATAGAAATCAGAAGTTAAATATCTAGGGATAACCCTAGACAGTATGCTTATGTGGAATAAACATGTTGAAATAACTGCTAGTAAAGCAATAAGAGCTTTGATGGCGTGCAAAAATGTAGCTGGTTAGAGGTGGGACTGTAACCCAAAAATACTGCGATACATGTACGCCATGATTGTGAGACCAGCAATTACGTATGGGGCAATAGTTTGGCATACAAAATAAAGTCAGTACAGCACTAGGAAAACCCTTGACAAAGTTCAAAGGCTTGCCTGTGTGTGCATCACTGGAGCTATGAGAAGGTGTCCAACTAGGGCACTTGAGATCATCATAGATCTCACACCTCTACATCTGGTGATAATAAGATCTGCCCAAGAGGCAATTCTTAGAATATATAAGGAAGGTTCAGGCAATGATAGTAGTAACAATCAGGGAGCCTGGTCCTCTCAAACAAAATACATCTCATCAGCGAATCTTCCCAGTGACGAAATGATCAATAAAGTAAGTATCGAAAAGAATTTCACTACGATGCTAAATACGAGAAGAGACTGGGAAAGGGAATACACCACCCAAACTCTCAACGAAAACCCCATTAGATGGTATACGGATGGTTCAAAAACCACCACTGGAGCAGGCGCTGGAGTATTTGGGCCTGGCACTAGATACTAATTATCGTTAGCCTCCTAGAAATATGCGTGAAAATGAACCTAGAAAAAAACTATCAGAAATGTGACTTATCGGTCCATTCTGATGGTCAAGCAGCTATCAAAACATTGAGCTCCCATGTCATTGACTCAAAGTTGGCATGGGAGTGCCGAAGAAAACTTAATGAATTAGACAAGAATAACATAATAAACCTTATGTTTCAGTGCATTGTAACCCCGTTAAAATATAAACCCAGAGTCGATTCAGGGACTACACCAGTGCGCGATTTCGTAACATCACCCCTCCTTAAAAGGAAGTTCATCCTGGTACTTCTGAGTAGCCGGCACTCAAGTTTAATTGATGTGGATGTGTACCAACTACAAAGCTGATAATGTTCTAGGTAGCACCCACTTATCGTATCTTATTTTAATATGATTTAACTTATTTTTTTTTCTTTCTCTACAAATTATCTCATTTCTTTTATAAGCAAATATTTGTCATTTATAAGAAAATAAAGTAGTATTTCCCGCGAACCGGTAAGACCTATTCCTAGATCATTATTCAGCTGGCAAAAGAATTCCGCCTGAGATACTCTATAACTGAGTAGCTGCTACAAAAAAAAATAGTAACCAAACAACAGGTAACATAGAGTAAGTTTTGTGGTAGCAAATATTTGGCGACCAACGCTGAGGGCTTGCCGTTGCCAGTTGAGTACACATTTGTCAATAAATTTTGAGTTGAGATTTGGAAAGGTAAAACTCTGAAAAGCAATTCCATAATATATCGTTATCTTCATATTTTCAACCTTTTGACTGATTAACTATATATTTTAACATCTTTATCTTTGGCATCTTGGTAATTTATCTATCTCATTTCTTTTACATACATATCATCTATTACTTATAACCCTTATCATGAAAGACACAGTACTCGATATTTATAACTTTTTTAATACAATTTTGATTTAAAATTTTTAAAGTGGCACATAATTTCAAACTTAATATCGAATACCACTCAACTCATGAATTAGATTATGAATTTTCTCATCGTGGCTTAGAAATACCTTCAACGGTTGCAGACAAGAGAAGATTATTGCGTGGTATTTTAACTCAGGAAGTATCTATGCGTAGTTCTATGTCATACATTGAACTTCCCTTTGATTGAGAGGTTGAAGTAATTAAAAATTCACTCAATGATTTGAAGAATAAGGTCCAAAATTTTGTTGCAACTTCCTCTGATGTCGAATACAAAAGATTGACTTGTCGTTTAACGTACCTTACCCAACGCATCTCTCGTTAAGTATGTGAGGAAAATGTGCAAGAAAGGGGTAAAAAACGTTCAATTACTGAAATACTTTCTTTGGAGGGTGAGCTGGACAGCAAAGTTAGTTCTGTTGATCTCGAAAGACATTCTACTCCGGTGAATGCAAATCAAAGTTTTTCTTTTTCTAAACCTGTTCCTATGCATAACGTGAAATACCAAATTATTTTATCCGAAAATGTGACGGAAAATTCAACGGCTTACACCACTCTGTACCCAACGAACAATGAATGCTCAGGCAAAAGGCAAACACATTTTTATTCGTGTTCAATCCAGCTAGCCAATCAGAATGCTCTCGAGATGTCAAAGCGTTCATTAACCAATAGGTTTGCGACACACAACAACTATACGCCACACATCAATGTATGCATAGACACTTAACTGAGAATGGCATTACAAAGATGTGTATCAGGGGTATTGCGTTCGAAGTAACACCACGGGGACGTGCTCCACAATAACAAAATAAATACTTTGTCGTATGGTTAATTAGGAAAGATAATAAACATTGCTCGCATACTCTCAATATACACTAATTGAGACATTAAACCCACTTCTACCGTCTGAATCACACTACTAACTCCAGCGTATTGACTGTCGACGACAGACAATAATTCGCAGAAGCTCCAACTCTACTCTCATACAGTTTCGAGTTAGCGACTACATGGAGGAATCACAACCACATTTGCCAAGTAATTTCGGTATGCGAAAAACCGTCCATCAATTATCGAACGAATCTTCGATCCGTCTCAGAATCGCCCCATCAAACGCAGGTCTGTAGTTAATAGGCGATTTCGTCCCGCTTCGGTTGGTAGGGACTTTGGTTAACCAAATGGTAGGTCCTACGTCACTGGTATGACATAAAGTACCAATTACATGCGAAATCGTTTGGTTCTCAATTGGTATAGCTCATTGATGAAATTTACATTTACGTTTTGTATTGCGATCGGAAAAGTTATTTATTGAGTTTTACTTTATTGTCTTGGAGTTTTGAGTTGAATATATATAGCAAAAACCCAAAAAAAGCTTCTTGCCATTTATAATAAAATCGACAGATTCCATTATTACTAGACAAAAAAAAAGAAAAAACAGACAAAACTTAAAGAATTTTAGAATATTGGCTAAAAATTCAATTCGTTTCAACGACTCTGTTAGTTTACAAATAAAAAGCAAGACAAAAACTACTTTGGACAAGGATAGAAAGCTACCAATTTAAGTAACCGTGCTGCACTTCTCGGTATGTGATTTGACAGACCAAAAGGGTACCAAAGTAAGCTTGACGTCATCGTTTTTCGAAACGGAATCGATTGGTATGTATTTGACAGACCAAAGTGGGGTACCAAAGCGGGACGAAATCGCCCAATGATACTAACATAGACATCAGATATGTCACAAATGTTAGCATAATAATATACGGTGATAAGAATTCATGCACTTAGTACACAACAAAAGAATGTTATAAATCTTCTATTACCCGTCGGCTTATTGTTAATAGTTGTACGATATTATAAACGATTTCCAAAAAAAGAATTATTATTTAAAGTTTCTCCAACAAAATTGGAACGTATCATCTTTAACCACGTTTTGTATAGAAATTGGTTCTTATTTTCATCGGACGCTAAGTAATGTTTAAGAAAATCGTAAAATTATGGGTAGTTCAAATAACTAACGTCTTGTTCCAACTTAAAAGAATTTATTTATAAGAATAGTCTATAAATATTCCATGACACAAAAGTTCAACTTGTCAATCTTTATCAAAATTATAAAGAAACATTTTAGTTCTCTTGTCAATAAATTTCGTTAGAACGGATCAACCGAAGCATGTGACAAGTGATACCAATCATGATAACTAAGTGATTGGTTTTTAGAAATAACGTAGCGAGAAAATCGAATACTCCCACGGATATATTTTTAGAGCGCAGGACATAAATATAAAGGATAATCCTAACTTTGCTTTAATTCAACATCCGGTTGAAGTTTATTCAATGTTGTATGACGCTTTTGCACTTATTTTTCATTCATAAATGAAATATAGGTACTATAAAACCGTTACAAAAAATATTCAACTTGACCAACACTAATTAAATGTTTTAAAAAAAGTAAATGCAATGTTTGACTTCAATAAAAAAAACAGTGTGTAAGAGCTAATAAAAGGAGTTAGGAAACTCGTATATGGACCGACTGGTTTCTGAGGAAATTGTTTAATACCGTAAGTAGTAATGGTAATGAACCAGCTTTCATACAGGTTTAGGTCAAAAATGTCGTTTCTTCTTCTGTTTCACTTATTAAAAGAATAAAATCTATATAATAATGAATTTCATTATGATAAAGATTTTCATTACGATACATATTTTTAAGTTATTTTTAATAAACTGAGACTTATGGGTCGATTCTGAGCATATATCGACGCTCACAAGGCAAAATGACTTAAGCACCATTATTGCACAAACTCAGGTCCATGTATCATATTGAAGGACTAAGCGCCAATTTTTATATAACAAAATAAACCCAGTAAAATATGGAATATTTCCAGAGATAATTTGATTTTAAACTGCGCAAGCGCCAAAACTTCGTGAACAGATTCGTATAGAAGCAAACGAGGGTGGCACAACCACCAGTACTGTATGATAAACTATAGGGAGAGGTTAACAATTTTAAACTTAGACTTTTGACTTAACCTCCACATCGAAGAAAACGTTTGACACAAGCGACATTACTTGCAAGAAAAATGTGAATAGCATATTTTGCTCTTTTAATTTTACATTTGTACGCAATTATAGATTATCTTTAGTAACTCATAAAAAAATTGCAACCAAAATATGTAGTATAGAGAAGTGAACAGTTTTTTCCATTTATTGAGAGTTTATCGTCTAGGCGTTTACGTCATGTTGCCTTGTAAGCGTCGATATGTAAGGTCTGTTAGCAAAAATCTGTCAAAGCTAGAGGAAATGGTATTCTACTCGTATACTGGGCTGCTGGCAGTATTGTGTTGAATTCAAAAAAATGGTATTCGAATAAGAATACTGAATAATCTAACTAAAAATGTATTTCGATACGGAGGATTCGAATACATGTTTTAGAATGTACTTGGATACATAGTAGGGTAAGCCGTATAGTTATTGGACACTTTGTGATTTTCAAAATTCCATCACTAAGTTACCTATAATGAAATATTAATGAAAATATACCATTGTGTGCGTATTTCATTATACTTTCAGAAAAAAAATGAATTACAGTAATTTGTTAAAAAGAAAAACAATGCAAGCACACATCGTACAGTTATTGGTCATTATTTTTATGGTTACTGGACAACATTTTGTTAACCTTTTATAAGATATTAATAAGTAAGTGTACGTTCTACCTTGGTGACTATGACGTATACCTAACTTTTCAGTTGTACACTAAAAATTGCCTTGTGTTTGACGAATTTACATTTCATATAATTCGTCTATTTATTTGGCATCGTGTTCTGTATCTGCAGACATTTTTACTTCTTTTTCTTCTATTCTATCTACATCATTCTGTGATTGTAGGTCACCTTGTTCAAGTTCTCTTCTACGTACCTACCCCTTGTTCCTTTTCTTCTATTATATTTACAATCCCCCTCGATTCACCCCTTTCCCAATTTCTTCTATTCTATCAACATCATCCTTCGATTGGTTAACTCCTTCCATTTCTAATAAACTCATTTTTAAATGCTGTTCTTTCTCTTTTTCTTCTTCTTCTTCTATACTTTCGTTGTTATTTTCGGATTCTTCCTTATAACATATGTGACATAGAAAGGAATCGTTATCATCCGAGTCTGGAATATGTTGTGTAACGATGTTACTATTTTTCGTTCCCCATATCCCACTAGTTATTTAGTTTCTCATTTTATTAGTATTATTATTAAGTTATGTTATTATTGAGGTATACACCCCTCTTTCATTGCAAGCTATAAATTAAATTACTAGAAATAATTTTAAAATATGTTTATCACTTTTGATACATCTGGTATATTGTATATGTATTGCTTACTGTACCGTTCGCGCAAATCAGTCCGCGCCGTTCTTAAGATTGTTAAATAGGGGACCTCCTGAGTGGGGTCGAGAGAAGAATGAATAAAACCGGAAAACGGGACGGAATAGCTCTCTCTGGTCTTTAGTCTTTGTTCTGGGCTTTGACACTTGTTTTCTGTAATCTCCGCCGCTTCCGCCGTTTTCCGCCGTCTCCGAAATTATAACTGATTTTCGCCAACGAGGTAAGCGAATTTAAAAATTATCTTATAATTAAAATAAGTTAAATTCATTTTGCTCATAGCGTCTTTTGTAGTTATATTAATAGATTTTATTTTGCTTGCTGCTTGTTTGATTTGAGTGATTTTCCGTGTATTTGTGTACGATTCCGAAGTGAAAATTTGATCTGTTGGTTTTATTTAAGGGAAGAGAAATATAGTTGGGAAACTTCCAAGCATCCTCGCTGCAGGTAGTTTCTCGTGGGATTTTCAAAGTATTTCGGGAATTCTTTGATTGCAGGAGTTGGAAGTTTATGTCTTTTTTTATTAATACTGCGATACCGCCCCCACCGACATCAGCGGGACGGTCTTGTCTAAGAAGACTATTATTCTGGGTTTCTAAAACTTACGGATTTGTTTGATTTAAGGAATGTCTCGATTAGAAAGAAATGTCTGGTTTGTGAGCGTCGAGAAAATGTCGAAGAAGATGGAGCTTGTTAGTTACTCCATGTACATTACAGAAAATTATTTTGAGAAAATTTCGTTTTTGGATTCCTATTTTTCCATCTACCTGTCTAGATGTCATACTTGTCTATGCCTTGAACAAAATTATTATAAATCGTAAATTTTTCGAGTTTGTTCGTCGCTTTCTTCATTTCGTGAAGCAGGTCTGCTACCGCTCTGGTGAGTTCGTCCAGGTTGACAATGGAGTTTAATTCATTAAATAAGTTATTTAGGTTGGAGAACTTCGTGATGTCGGCTGATTGAGGGTTGGCTTCATATCTTGACTGTGCGTGCGGAATGTTTTCTTGCTGCGTAGTTCGGGATGTCGGCTTTGGTGAGAGGCTCGGGAAGGCATATATTTCAGCGTGTGAGTTTTTGTTCCAGGGGTTGGTTGTGGGGAGTAGGGATTTATATTCTCCGGATAGATCTCGGCGTTAGCGGGGTGATCCCCGTTGCAATTAGCACACTTGGCCGGTTTCGATCCTTAGTGCATTCTGGGGTGAGGTGAGGTGCGGCACATTTCAAGCACCTTGGAGCCCTACCACAATTTGACGTTCCGTGGCCCCATAACTGACAAATGTGGCATTCTATAATGGGCTTAGACTGCCGTCTGAACTCCCATTGTACTCTGGTGGATTATATTATTTTGACATTTTTATTTAATTAATCGAGGGTTATTTTGGGGTCAGTAACTACCAGGTAAAGGGGTCTATCTTTCGACGTCATTCTGTATATATCTTTTATAGAGAGTTTATATTTCGATGATAGTTCTTCTTCCAGTTCATCTAATTGTATTCCTCCAGTGAGCCCTCTTAGGACGAAAGCGTGGATTTTTATCTTCTCTTCTTGTATATGTATGAAAGGGTATTTTTTCAGAGCGAAAAGCCAATTTGAGGTATTCAAAATCTGTTGCTTCTTTTGTAAATATGAACGTAGAATTTGCCGTGTACTTCATCTCAAAGTTATTTTTTATTTCGATTTTTCATCTTTTGACCATCTCCCGATGTGCGAAGACGTTTCCGTCGATCACAATCGGGGGACATACTGTATTGAATTTTTTGTTATTACTCGCAGAATCTTTTACTTTCGGCTTTTTTGTCTGGTGTTTGTTAATGTCGTCATCTGATGTGCCAGATAAGGAATAAATTTTTTTTATTTTGGTTTTTTTCCTTTTTTTGTGTTGGAGCAACTTTTTGAATTTCTTCGTCTGGTGATTCAGACAAGGAGTCAAATTAGTTTTCAGTACTGGTCGGTTGCTGTGCTTTTGCAGTCTACTTGATTAAAGTAGTGAATTTGGTATATTTTTTTGGTTTGATGAAACCCGGAGGTGTGACATCAGCCACTTCCATTTGGCTGCTATTAGGGATCGTCATGATGGCATTTAGATCCTTGTCAAGTTTCTTGGTCATATCTAATTTTTTCGCTGTAATTTGCTTCGCATTTTTGAATATCTTTGAATATTGGGACGTAAAATTCTCACCGTGATTATCAGGGGTGCCTTTTTCGGTATCAACTTCCTGTGCCCAGGAGAGTCCCGGAGTTGTGGGGACCTGGGCTTGGATAGTGGTACGATTTTGTTGCGAACGAGTAAGCTGGGAATCTTCTGAGTTCCCTTCGCTGGATTGATACCCCATGGTGTCTTCCTTAAGATTTGCGTTGCTGTTCAATTCCGCCTCTTCTGGAGTAGACGTTCTATCGGTATTATTGGCTCGGCAAGTAGGAATCGACAAATCTAAGTGTGTATCTGTTTCTATACACTTCTTTTCGGAGTTTCCTAGACACTTGTCCATGCTTGTTCCTAGACACTTTTCTTTATTATTTCCTATACACTTTTTAGTATTGGTTACTAGACACTTGTTATCGGTGTGTAAGTATTATTTTCGTTGGAGACGTGTTCTTGGGTGATCGTGTTTGTAACTAATATATTTTCTATGATTTCTATACTCTTATTATCCGGTTTTAGTGTATTGGAGTATTCTAGACACTTGTTTAAGGTTTCGATGTCCACAAGTTTTAGACACTTTATTTAATTTTATGCTGTTTGGAGTTCGATTGGAATTAGATTCAATTCTTACTATTTCCGGATCGTCGTCTATATATACCACTTTAAAGTAATTTGAGTTTTTGAATTTTAGTTCTAGAGTTTTGTCTCTTATTCACTGCAGCTCATCAGAGAATTTGATGTGTGTTTCACTGTTGTCTGCTATGGAGCGTGGTTCGTCGTAAACATTTGATGATTTCAATGTTTGCGGAAATTTCCGTTTACTTTTTTTTGTACTGCACTTAATGTGTTAGACTGTTTTTGAGTTTGTTTATAGATTTGGGGGATGTTTTCACTTTAACTGGGTATTTATGTTTTTATCGCTTTTTAAGTTTTCCGATGTAAATATTTCGGGTTTTTGAGAGTTCAATTTTTGAATTTGGTCGCGTAATCGACGCGTATACTCTGTAAGGTACGGGGTACCCGTAATTGGGGGGTGATGATCCCGGGGAGAAATCTATGAGTACTGACTCCATAGATTTCTTTAGAACAAACTTTTTTACTTTATAGAAATAAATAAATTTTAATACTTTTAATTTTCCAAGACGTAAAATTCAACAATGAATGCACTTTGAATGTTAGTAAGGAGCGTGTTTAGTTTAAATTTATTAGAGGCTCATGAGATAAACAATAATAAATATTCAGGTAACCTTCTTAACGACCAAATAGATATCAATCACTCTCCTTCATTAAACCGTTTTACCTAGAAGATAGCTTACAAATGTTTGTAGTGAATGAATTTCCAGGTAATTTCTTTCAATACCTTTTTTAACATTAGTATAATAGATTTCTGTATTTATACACTGTATATATTAAAACATTTTCAAATTATACCTTCATTCGTTTTGAGAAAGCTACTGTGTTAGTGAAATGCGTCAACCTGTTTAAATTGAACATAAGTTCAAATAAATGAAGTTCTAAACAAATTAAATTGTTTTATTCTCATCGTTCAATTCAATGTAACTTCTTTACCCTATTAATCGATATGCCACACATAAATAGAACCAATTATATGTATTATTTTCTATGTACAACAAATACTCGACACGGACATAAACGACTGCTGACATTAGAGGGGCTTCTAATAGTTCTCAAACAAGTTCTTCGCTAAGTACGACACTGATAGGAGTATCTATCGCTTATCGGCATTCATAACTACCCTTGTTGAGTCGAATGCGCAACAAGGAAAATTTAGCGTCCCTGTTATGCGTGGAGATATGGTACTGGTTTTTAATCCGGAAGACCAAGATTTGACTGTCAATGATTGGATTTCCAAAGTAGAGGAATTAAAGGAATTTCTGGGTGGTTCGAAAAGCAACAATGTATTTCGGAATATCAAAATTTAATGGTATGGCAGAGATGCTGTACAAAGGTCTGTCTAGTATTAAATTATCATGGATGGAATGGAAAGATAAGCAGGCCGCACACTATCGCGGAACGGTTGGGAACGGAATGGAACGGAAAGGAATGAAAATTTTGAATCTCCGCATATTATCGCGGATTTCAATGGAAAAAAAAAATATTTGTATATGAGTTAGAGACCTGCTTTCCCAATCAAGTTTTAGTATGTATTGGTCTTTCGCAATGGACAGTTCAGACGATGAATTTGTGGTTCTGTGTGTAGTTGTTGAAGAAGACGAAATTGCGAGAGAGAATAATAAAAAGAGCAAATGGATCCAAGAAATAAACCTCAAAAGACAAAAATTTGGTGAAAAATTTTACGATTTGTTGAAAATGCTGGACATTCAGAAACAAGAAAAGCTATAAGTGCAGAAGAAAATTTGGCATTGCCTTTGAAGTAAGTACATATTTTTATTAAATTATAATAATTTTATTATTTTATAAATTTGTATAGATCTTATCGTTCTCTACTGTTACCGAACAGTTAAAACTGTTGTTATTAGCAGCATTTGATCTTCTTATTGCTTTTAACTCAAATTTATAAAGCAACATGAAAATTCGATGCTTCACTTCGACTTGTAGTTCAGGGGGCAAAGATCGTGTTGTTTCCTCAGCGGATTCAAAAAAATTTGTTAAATGATCCGATTTTTTACGATTTTCTTTGTTTTCTAAGAACTTTTGCAATACTTCCGCTGATTTTAATTCGGGTTTTTTTCAGAAGACGCTTTGGTTTAGAGACGATTGATGAGCTTGAAAAGGGTGTCCACATCCAAAATACAAGACGAATACGAACGCCGTTATACAATAAAAATCTCCAATTCTAGATTTCCATGAATTGAGTATAAGACAAAGTACTTAACTTGGTGAGGTTCAGGAATTATTCAGTTCCCAGCTAGGTTCTAGTGGATGGAGATTTGGTGCTTAATCCATACCGGCTGGTTCCCCGTTGTATCTGGTTCTAGTGGTGTCTAGTTTCTAAGGCTTATCTAGGGGCTGTAGAGCAGGCAATATGTGAGTGAGCAATCCAATAAATTTCGTTCCAATCCATTCCGCGGTATTCGGATCGGCGGTAGTGTGCGGCTACTATCTTAATTCTGTGCTTCCGAAATTTCCGTTACGTTCTATTCCGTTCCGTTCCGCGATAGTGTGCGGCCTGCTAAATGGACCTAGGCTTTCCCAAGTAAACGTAATTTTCATGCAGATTTACAGGAAATGATGAGGAGGACAAAACGCAATGATAAAAATTATTGCTAATATATTTACGAAAAATTAGTAAATGCAAAATATCAAGAGGAAAAGCAGTTTCTTACATCATTGGAGGAATTTTCGACAACGTGGTCAAAGTTGGGACTACGGCTGGTAATATATATATATATATATATATATATATATATATATATATATAACCTGAGTCTTTATTCGATTACCTTTGCAGTTTGGATTCAGGAACAAGTGCTATAAAAGGAATGAATCATTTAAGAAATATGAACAAACGTAAACCTGGCAATTTTAGGGGTCATAATAAGCACTTTAAAAATTCTGCCTCGTTAATGTGTTTTACTTGCCATAAACCAGGACAGACATCAAAGCAGTGTCAAGAAAGAAATTACAACCAAAACAAAAATACCGAAAACCGTTGTCACTTTTGCAGACATGTGGGTCATTTGGCAGAATACTGTTTTATTAAAAGGAGATTTGAGAAAGCTAAGCAAACCATTTGAGAATCGACGGATACACTAAACAAAAATATGTACAAAAAATATCCTAATTAATCAAACACCGTCTCTAGCGTAAAAAAATTTAGGAAGGTCCTGCACAATCATTCAATTATAAGAAGTCTCCAGACTAGCCTTAAATGTAGTCACTACCAACAATATTATGTTCCAGGGCTACGGAAACGGGCCAACTCTTAGATTAGGTTCAACTCAACACCATTTAAAATAAAAGTTGATGAGGTGGAAGCGGATATATCAGCATATCTGGTTTCCAATGTTGCACAAGAGATAACAATTTTGATAGGAAGGAATTTTACAGAAAGGCCAAAGATGACATCATTGTAAAACCCTTAACAACTTTGATAAGAAAAAATGTGACGTGCAGACGAGAAGAAAAACCATACAAAATCTTTCCTACAGTTGCAAGAGCTTCTAGGCAGTCGTCCGGTCTTAAGCCTATTTAATCCTGATGGTACCAGTGAACTACACACCGACGCAAGCCAAGTTGGATTAGCTGGAATATTTTTCAAAAGGCAAGTATGCAGCTTAAAGCGTATTATAGCCGTCAAAAATCCGATACGGAGCAGAAATATCACTTGTTTGAGCTTTGGCTGTTGTCGAAAGCCTTAGGAAATTTCGAAGCTATCTACTTGTATTTTTTTACTCTCACGTCGACGTACTAAGTCGTAATTCAACTGCAAACGTTGGGACTGAAGAAAAGTGCAAAGTGATTTTACACATTGATGAAGCCAACTGGGCTCTGGCAGTGCAGTTAAGAGGGGGCAAATTAAAAGAGATGCACAAGATACTTTCAAAACCTCCATATACAGACAATTAGAAAAACATCCACAAAAATTACTGTTTGCGAGATGGGAGGAGAGTATATAGGATCATAGCTGGAGAAATACTTTGAGTTGTTCTAAGAGGAATGAGCCAGCGCATTCTAAAAGCAGGTCACGACGATTCTGGGCATTTCTGAGTGGAAAAAACGCTACACAGATTATGTGAGAATTATTGGTTTCCACATATAAAGAAATATGAAGAACAGTACATATATTGCTGTATACCATGCTTATACAATAAAAGAAGGAGGGATGTTTACACCCAATACCGAAAGGAGATAACCATTGAATATTTTCCATGTGGATGATCTAGGCCCATTTCCAAAATCCAGAAGAAATAATCAATATTTAATTGTCGGAATAGATGCATTCATCAAATTTGTCTTCTTATGAGCCGCAAAACTAAATACGCAATCCACTATTTCAAGGACATATTCGCTTCCTATGGATTTCCAACGATATTAGTGTCTGATCAATGAAGCCGAATCACTTCAAAGAGATTGGAATATATCTGTTGCCAAAACAACATTACACACGTGCTGAACGCTGTCTATAGCCGAAGAATAATTATGGTATGAACAAGTACGTTCCGTACGATTTTTCATCAACAATGTGATAAATAAGAGTACTGGCAATCTAGTCAACTGCTTTCACTCCACGAAGTAGCTCATTGGACACAACTCTTAAAGTTGAAATCAACACCTTATTTCAAGACCAAATTGGAAAGCGCTATCAACCCGCATTTAAAATTAGAGCTGCGTAAGTTAAACAAAAGAAAAATTTCAATAAGAAAATAAAGAAACGAAAATGTTACAAGAAAGGCGATCCAGTAGTCATTTTTGAACAATCTATTCCATTTGGACCAGTCGAAAACTGAATGTTCCATACAGCGGGCCAATAATTATTAAGTCCATTTTACCTAATGATCCATACATTGTCAAAGATATACAGTGTGTCCACGTAATTTGGCGGCATATGGGAAACTTTTTTATTAATAATTCTACGAAAAAGGTTATTATTTATAAAAAGTTCTGCATGGTCCAAAACCTGAAATTCAATCATCAGATGTTGAATTTTTCCAGTCGTTTACGAGGTTTTTCAAAAAATGTGATTTTAGCTCTAGAGTAAAGTACCTTTCTCTTTGACAATATCGAAAATTGTTACAAAGAAAAGATGTTTAGAATTAAAGATGGCTTTCAAATATTTAACATTGTTTATTTACATTAAAAAAATATTTTTTCTACATTTTCTCTGCGATTACGTTGGAAATTCATGTTTGCATGCATAATTAATCTGGGATGCACTGGCATTTTTGAAAACTGATAATTATAGTAGATATTGTGAACTGTCTAAATATCGAACATTCGAAAAAACGTCAACAATCGTATTTCAAAAAGTGCCACGGTGTAAACACTTTTTTTAGGCAGTCTAACAGTGTTTTTCATAGTTTTCAGAGATCCGTATTGTACAGTTTTATGTTTGACAGACGTATTTGTTTATCAAAAGTTAGACATGCCACCAACATTAAGTCTGAAAGAGAAAATTGATATTGTGCTAATAGTGGGTGATAAGTATAAAACATTTCGAGAAACAGCACACATTTTTTATTTCCGACATCCAGACTTATTGAGATGTACATAATAAATTTAGCAAAAAACGCCAAAGCATGGTAGAAAATAATGACGTTGCGTTGCAAGTAATGCTCTCTCCAACCGAGCATCCTAAATATCCTTTGCGAAAAAGGGCATCTTCATTGCCAATGGATATAAAAAAGAGTACAGTTTCAAAGATTCTAAATAAATACAAATATCACCGTTACAAACCTCAAAAAATTTATACATTAAGACCAGGCGATAATGATAGACGATTTGAATTCTGTTGTGACATACAGGGAATCTTAGGAGATAACCCATTTATGTCAAGGTGTATTATTTTTACGGATGAAGGAACATTCTCATCAAATGGGACAGTTTCTAGCCAAAACTGTCGTTGGTGGAGTGATACAAATCCACATTTTACGTTGAAAACTCGGGACCAATATTCGTTCAAAACAAACGTGTGGTGCGGAATGTATAAAAATCAAATAATTGGACGTACCGCGAATTATGTTTCAGTGTCTTGCCAGGGGCTGGAATCTGGTCTTCAAGTTTTTCTAATTGCTTGAACTTCTTTCGAAAGACGGATGCCAGCCTTCATGCGTTCTTGAGACGGGCGGGGATGTTGTATGCCAGTGAATAATTTTCCGGGAGAGTGAACTAATCTTGTCGTTGTTCTGAAGTGACTCCATATCTAGATTTCCCAGTACCTCCAAATGCGCCCATAAATTCATCGAAGGTAGGGTCAGACACATCTCGAATATGGTTTACTCCTTTCTCCTTCGGTTTTCTGTTGGGGATCTTGCTCATGCGATATATAACATCATTGATCCTGTTCTTGATTAAGTATGGACCTTCCCAGGATTTTTGTAATTTTGGAGGAAATCCGTTTCTCCTCGTCGGGTTGTGTAACCGAACTTTGTCCCCTACTTTAAAACCGCCTACTGTGGCCTGCGTGTCGTACCGACTTTTCATTCTATCGCTGGCAACTTGAAGATTTGTTCGAACTAATTCATGAATATCATCTAGCCTTCTTCTCAATTGGATTACGTAGTCTTCTCCTGCTAGATCTTCTCCAGACCGACAGCCAAATTCCAGGTCACAAGGAAGCCTCATTTCATGTCCAAACAGGATTTTCGTAGGTGTTTCACCCGTGGACTCATTGACGGTAAATCGATAAGCCAATGCGAATAGGAAAAGATACTGGTCCCAATTTCTCTGATGGCTGGAAACCACTTTGGACAGTTATTTTCCAATAGTCCTGTTCATTCTCTCGATCATTCCATCTGACTGTGGATTTAACACTGTTGTCCTGGTCTTCTTCATTCCCAGATTGTCGCAAATCTCTTGGAATAGATGGCTTTCGAACTGTCTTCCCTGGTCGCTGTGGACCTCCAAGGGCACTCCATATCAGCTGATAAATTATTTCACCAATACATTTGCGACAGTTGTGGCCTCTTAGTTCGGGATATGGTAAATTTCCAGCCACTTTGTGAAGTAATCCGTTGTAACCAGTATGTATTTGCCACCCTTTTCGGTCGTCGGAAATGGTCCAACGATATCTAAAGCAATCCTTTCGAAAGGGCTTCCAACATAATACTGTGCCTTTCTCTTGCGATGTGGTCCATTACTCGGAGCACAAGTCGTACATTTCTTACACCAGTCCTTCACATCGTCGGAGCTGTACATCCAATAAAACATTTCACGGACTCGCTGAAGGGTTTTCTTCACACCCAGATGAACTGTCGTGTAACTTCTTTAGTACATCAGCTACTCTCGTTCTAGGAATAGCTAGCTGTCTCCTCATCTCGGAACCATTATCGTTTTCAAGGACTCTTTTCAACAGCCTTTCTTCCAAGATACGGGAGTCCCACTGATACCAATATGCCTTGAGTGTCGGTGAAAATCTTGACACTTCTTACCAGGTAGGTCGCCGATTTTCATCCTTCCACTGCCGAATCTTCTTTAGGTGAGGATCATTCTCCTGATCTTCTCTGATCCTGGTGAGTGACCATTCTTCATTGACTACTGTAATTCGTGAAACTGCAACTTCCTTAGATTTCGACTTGTTGTATTGTGAATAGTCTACAGGGCATGACCGTCTAGGCAACGAGTTGGCTTTTCGGTGATTCACATCAGCTGGATGTCCACCCCTATCTGATTTCCCCTATGACTGGAGTTCTTGGGGTACAGGAGTATTGGGGCGCTTAGACGGACTATGTACGTGCTCGAGCTTGCCACACTTCTAGCATTTGATCTTCTTCGGCTTCTTGTCTGCCATACCATTCAACAAGTTGACGATCTGGTCAAGTTTGTCATCGTCATCTTCTTCCTGCATGGTCCTACTTTTGTTGTACCGTGAGCTCTTCGTGGCTGCTTTGCATTTAAGAGGTTCTTGGTTTGCAGTAGTCGTAGGACGCTTACACGAACTGCGGGCATGCTCTAGCTCGCCACAATTACAGCACCTGCTTTTCTTCGGCTTCTTGTCTACCATACCTTTCAACAAGTTGACGATCTGGTCAAGTCTGTCATCGTTGCCTTCTTATTGTATGGTCCTACTTTTGTTGTATCCGGAAGCCATCGTGGCTCCTTCATATTCAAGAGCAGCAGCCAATGCATCGACCAATGTTTTAGGATGGATGGGCTAATCGAACCGTCTTCTCCATATCGTGGTCACAAAAGCCGTCAATAAAGGCCTGGATGCCAGACATTCCATCATGTTATCTGGTGCTGATGGATAAGCAAATCTAACTAGTCGAGCAATATCCAGTTCATACTCTTAAAGGGTTTCGTCACATTTCCGCCTTCGGTTCTTCAGCTGGAATCTGTACAAATGTTCTAGATGTTCGTAGCCATATCGCATGTCCAACTTCTTCTTCAGCTGCTAGAAGTCATCCGTTTCTTCAAGTGGTATCGTCTGTAGTATATCTAAGGCATCTCCAAGAATCGCGATAGTTAAGTTCACCGCCTTCTCTCTATCGGACCAATTATTCACTCTAGCGGCTGCACCAAATTGTTTCACATAATTGGCCCACGACATTTTTCCATCGAACGTTGCGGCCTTGACTCGGGTAAAATTACCAATGTCTTCTAACTTAGGATGTGTTTCGGGCTTACAAGGTTTTGTTTGCTCCGTCTTCTTTTCTTCCGCTGGCGTGTCTCGAGTTCTTATATCTGTTATATTTTTTTCTAACTCCTTGATTTTATCCTCCATCGTTGTCATCTTATTCTCAATCTTCTCGTCCATCGTTGTAATCTTATTCTTGATTTCAGATTTTAGAGACGAAAGTTCATTTCTAACGTCAGAGGCAATGTCGTTTTTCATTAATAAGATATCGGCAGATATATCGTTCTTCGAAGCAGAAATATCGTTTTTCACATTCCTTGAAATTTTCTCTTCCATGGCAGAAATATCGTTCTTCATAGCAGAAATCTTCTCGTCAATGTTCTCTTCCATGGCAGAAATCTTCTCGTCCATGTTAGCAGAAATATTAGCAGAAATTGACGAGATTAAGGTGGAAGCCTTGGCATTAAATACAACTGTTTCTGGATCAAAGCCGTCATTTTCCAGTGCCATTTTTAGTCTTTCTACTAATTCACTTTTCTTACCGGACATTTCCAACTCACGATCTTCCAATTCTGCTCTCAGTCCAATCACTTTCAGGTCACATAGCCTCTTGGCCATTTTTACGTAGCCATTTATTTATATTACACCACACCTGACACCAATGTAATGTTTTTTTAATGTAAACAGTAAACGGGTGGGATAAACTTTAAACACACGGTATGGCTACTTACGAATGTATTTAAACACTAAATTACTCACTAACACTATCAAGTGTATATAAATCATTATATACACTTAACTATTCACTTAAATTCAATTTATATACACACAACCTTAATTATCAATTTATATCAACACTTTACTGTTCGCTATTTCGGTGTATTCTTGTTTATTCGTCGAGATCTCTTTATCAACTTCCTTTCTCTCGCTGCTCGGTCCTTTATATATTAGTTCCTTTTTTTCTAGATAATTCTAGATTGCGGCTTACACAAAAACAATGTCTAGTTAAGATAGTCACAATCGTAAACAGTTCTATGCAATCGCTACGCATCCGCCATAATTTTAACTTTCATACATGGCTAGACAGAGTCGGATTCAGGGACTGTACCAGAATGCTGTTTCGTAACAATACCTATGATCCGAGAAGCGTTGTGGTGGTTACTTAGTAAGTGTCCCTCGTATACTTTACGATTACCATAAAGGCATATTATCTTTGATAAAAACATTTACCTAGTAACCGGTATTCGGGAGTTGAATATACGACATCACTTATACAAAATCACTGGGCTTTTTTAATACATTTAAAAATACACAAAATATAATATCAGTTGACTTATTCAGACTACCAATAACAATTAATTATCCCTGGTTCGTTATACTTTCATTTCGTAGGAAGTATACGTACGATGTACTACATGCCTGACCTTCGTCTATTAATTGAACGTGACTGTTTACATTTTAACTAGAACGTGCTTCCACGCATAACTAACATTGACCTTCCTAGATCAACGCTCGCTAAATATTGTAATTAATATTAATCTAATTTTTAAACCTTATTTCTAAGCTAATGTCCTTTTACCGTTACCGTCCTTTCGGGATCACTACATCATCCCCTCTTGGAAGAGAAAAATTATCATTTCAATTTTTCGATATCACCTATACCTATAACAGTTTTTATTGAATGTTTTTGTTTTGTTTACTAAACACTACTTGTTCGTTTATAAACGCACTTCACTTGTTTACAATTGCTTCCGGTCGTTGTATCTATACATACGATTCTTATGAATGAAATTGACTGTCTCGACCCTTACTTCGTGGAATATGCTCATATTAGTGTTTTTAAATGAAACTCAAGGTCTGTAGTTAATTCCACAATATAATACAAGTTATTGAAAATTCTAAAAAATTGACAATTGTTTGGATAAATCAATATCATCGTCAGAATGACAGAAGTTACATTTCATTTTATGCCTACCTGATGTTTAGTAGTTATTTTTGGCTAGACCAAGAAGTAACCTAACTTGTGATTGGCTTAATATATGTTTATAGAAAAAAGAAAAAAAACAAGAACTGGATTTCCTTGAAGAACTGGAAATTAGAAGACATTTAAGAAACCCACAATATGAAGTTGTCAATGAACAGTTTAATCTAGGGAATTCTCCACTAATAAACTGTCTTCTTTAGTGATAATTGTAAAGATCAGCAGATATAGTTTTCCTGGTTTTCTACATCATTGCACAGTTATACTGATCTTAATTGGAAAAATGATATCCAGGATATCACCATAGGGCTAATAATATCTAAGCTTCAATATTTGTAATATCACATCTTCTTCTTTTTTCTATAAACATATATTAAGCCAATCACAAGTTAGGTTACTTCTTGGTCTAGCCAAAAATAACTACTAAACATCAGGTAGGCATAAAATGAAATGTAACTTCTATCATTCTGACGATGATATTGATTTATAGAAACAATTGTCAATTTTTTAGAATTTTCAATAACTTGTATTATATTGTGGAATTAACTAGAGACCTTGAGTTTCATTTAAAAACACTAATATGATTCTTATGAACTATCTGTAGTTTACTGTCTGGAGATGTAATCTCACAATTTACGCCTTTTATGCCCGTTATTTTAAACGGACCTAAATAATGTGGATCAAATTCATTTCTCCCTTCATTTTTTAAAATAACAAATTCCCCTATACTAAAATTTACAGGTGAAGTATCCTTTTCACTATTACTGACTCTACTTTATTTATTATTTATTAAAAACTGTCTGGCTCTTTCATTAGCGTATTGTAACTTGTACTTTAATTCTTTATCGTATCTTTCAAAATTGTAACACGGTCCAGTTTTTACATTTAAAAATTCTGGCAAATTGGGTTTTCTCCCGTATAATAACTCAAAAGGAGCGTATCCGTGATACGTGTTTGGTGTTGTATTATAACAATATGCAAACATTTTTACAAACTCGCACCAGTTATCCCTAGAATCTTTGATAAAGTTTCTTATATATTCATTAAATGTCCTATGTAATCTTTCACAACTGCCTATTGCTTCGTGATGGTATACTGTTGAAAAATTATGTTTTATATTTAAAAGTTCCGCTAAACTCTTCATTATTTCGTTCTCATATTCCGTCCCTTGATCTGTTCTTATCTCCTTCATCAGTTCGTAATTCGGTATAAAATTGTCGAATATTGCTTTTGCTATAGTCTGTGCTTCCGTATTCTGAACCGGTATCATAACTGCGTATTCAGTTAATTCGCATAATATTGTAATACAGTTAAGATTCCCGTTGTTACTTTCTACGAACGGACCTATTGTGTCTATGTAAATAATATCAAACGGTTTTATAGATGTATCTGTGATGACAGATTTTTCTTTATGATTAAGCTTCGCCTTATTAACTTGACATTTGAGACAATTCTTTACATACTTCCTTACGTCTTCCTTCATGTTTTTCCACTTGAAATTTGCTCTTAGTTTCTTTAATAATCTATTATTTCCTACATGTCCTCCAAACATTGGATCGTTGTGGTATCGTTCTAATATCTTTTGGATCTCTTCTTTTTGCTGTACCGTTTTTGTTACTTCGCATATACATACTTGAATACTTTTTAACCTTTGATTTCCTACTTCTATAAATTCTTCTACTGTGCACTTTTTGAATATATCATCATTTGTATATATTTTCATTATTTTTACTTCATTCCTTACCGATAGCTCTTCAAGCTTTTCCAACGTTCGTCCTAGGTCGAAGTTGTGTAATCCGGTATTTAAGGCTTCACTAAATTTCAATTTATTTTTGATCCGAATGCTCATCCTTAGTGAGATACGGTTATTTTCAAAGTGTAAAATTGGTAATTTAAAACTTTTACTACTGCAGGTTTTTGTATTCTTACTTCCTTTGTTTTCTACGTTATTCCTTTGATCCTTTACTGTTTGAGCGTTTTCTTTTCGCGTATGTGCTCTTGTGATCGCCAAGAAATGTGAATTATTTCGATATACTGTCCGCGTAGTTCGCTATCCCTTTAACATACTGTATTTCGAAATCATATTCTTCCAAATCGATCAAATTTCATATTTTTCCTAGACAATTTGTTTGCCTCTTGGTTGATTAAAACTTTTATCGCTGAAAATTTTATCCAAAATTTTCGGATTAGTTCCGTTATTTTCCTTATATGCTAATTTATTCCATCCTGTTTGTATTTCTAATTTATTCTTCCTTTCTTCTAGTTCTTTTAGACTATATACGTTGTCATTAATCAATAATGTATTATCAATTATCTTAGCTTTAGCACCACTTTCTCTCGCCTGTTCCATGTATCTTATTAGTTGTTTTCTCTGTTCCAATATATCTTTTGAGTAATCTTCATCAATATATATCTTTGTTCCTTTTAATTTGTTCGTTCCGTTCAAAGTCTCTACTTTCTTATTCACATCTTTCATCATTATTAATACTGGTCTATTTTTGTTACTGGTTTTGTTTCCTAATCTTTTACATTTCAAAATATCTGTTTTAACATCTACTGTGTTATTAACCTTGTTAATTACATCTTCTAGTTTGTTTTCTAGTTGTTCCTCATCTTCTTCGTTTCCTTCTTCTATACCATGTATTATTAAATTCTTTTCTCTAAAATTTTTCTGTCTGTATCATGTTTCCTTGCAAAAATTCTGTTTTTTCCTTTGGTTCCATATTTTCCATCCTTAAATCGTAGTTTTCCTTCTTTAGCTGTGCTATTTGTTTACTCATTTCTTCAATTTTATCTTCTATCTTGCATATTCTCACGTTATTGTTGACTCGATTATTGTAATTTCCATTATTATTGTATTTCCTATCTTTATTAAAATTTTAGTATATGCCATAGTTGTTTCCTTGATTATACTGTCGAAATGTTCTTCCTGAATGATCACCGTTATAAAATCCACTGTTGTTTCCTCACCGATGATTATTCCTACAGTCAAAGTTTGACTTACTGAAGAAATTCCTGTTATCATTCATGTGTAAAACTTGTTGTTGTCCTACTATACCTTCTACTGAAACCAACTTTGATAGTACCTCTTGTGAAGTTTCAAAACTTCCCGCTGCAATTAATGTTTTGGTTGCATCCGTTATGGCATTCGTAGTTACTGCCTTAATCCTTGCTTCCTTAGTATATTTTTCGGCTAGTCGTTCGGGCAAACCTTCCGATATGTATGCTGCCTGTAATCTTTCCGCCAATTTTTCTATTTCTGTTGCATACTGTGTTACATCTTTTCCATTTTGTCTTACTTTACCAAGTTTCGCTAAGAGAAGGCTTGGATTGTCTCCTCTTATCCCCGTTTTCAGTTTATTCTTGATGTCTGCAATGGAGTTTTCAGTCGTGAATAAACTTCTGGTTTTTCCCGTTAGTCTCGTTTTGATTAGTAGAATAGTAGTAAATCTAATGAGTCTAAGAATGACTGTAATTTGCTTGCTTCGCCGTTAAATTCGTTCGGTAAAACTTCACTCGCAAAATTAAAAAAATCATTTATACTTGTCGCCATTTTTAACTGTTTGCTTATTGCTTGTAATACAATAGTGTCAATTTCCTCAAATATAAAGGTAGGTATTTTAATAATACAATTTAACGCTTGAAATGCCCTATCAGCTTTATCCCTAATCCTACTTGAATAATTTTTACAAGTCTCCTGTTGTACTAAACTTAATTTTTTCCAATTTTTGGCTATCCACTTAGCAAAATTATTATAAAGACCTACTATGCTCTTAATTACTTCGATATGTATATCAGGATTTTTAGGAGTTTCCTTTTTCAATACCCCTTTTCCCTGTTTATTAACTTCTTCCACAATTAATCGTAACTTATCTTCAAAATCTTCCCACGTTATTGACATTCATAAATTCGTTCATAAGAATAGAATGCATAAGTACTTTCAATTATTTTTACACGGTGAGAGTTCCTGTTGTCTGCTTTGCAGCAATGCCTCGATTGATATCCCTTTTCAACGCTCTTCGGTGCGTTTTCCATAATGACCAAATAAATTTTAAGATGAAAGCTATAGTTATAATATATAATGAAACCATTACGTGCATCGCAAAACTGTCTTGCTGTACCATGAAAGTGTTGTTGACAATTCCCGTTTCGTTTGCCTCTTGTTTGGTTGATGAACCTGCCATTGTTTCTCTTCTCCAAGGTCCCAAATGTAGATAGAAAACCATATAGTTCCACTCGACCTTACCATTTATTTTGCAGGATCATCTACCCTTATACCATTAATTGTATCATAATTTTTCGTTCGCAGGATGAAATTTTACCATTTACTTGCAGGATAATTTACCATAACCATTTGTTACCATTATACCAATAACTTTGCAGGATAATTTACCATAACCATTTTATAATTACCATTTATTTCCATTCTACCAATCATTACCATTTAGTTTGCAGGATCGCCATGTGGTGGTTACTTAGTAAGTGTCCCTCGTATACTTAACGTTTACCATAAAGGCATATTATCTTTGAGGAAAACACTTACCTAGTAACCGGTATTCGGGAGTTGAATAAAGGACATCACTTATACAAAATCACTGGGCTTTCTTAATACATTTAAAAATACACAAAATATTATATCAGTTGACTTATTCAGACTACCAATAATAATTAATTATCCCTGGTTCGTTATACTTTCATTTTATAGGAAGTGTACGTATGATCTACTACATGACTGACCTTCGTCTATTAATTGAACGTGTCTGTTTACATTTTAACTAGAACGTGCTTCCACGCATAACTAACATTGACCTTTCTAGATCAACGCTCGCTAAATATTGTAATTAATATTAATCTAATTTTTAAATCTTATTTCTAAGCTAATGTCCTTTCACCGTTACCGTCCTTTCGGGATCACTACAGCGTTTGAAATTTATTATGTATTATTCGTACATTTCTTTTAAATATATTATTCTAATTATGTTTTGGTTTTAGTTTACGAACTATAAATACACTAGATAAATGTATTAGATTTTTGTGACATTTACTTTTGTTGTTGTATCCTAATTTCCAAATCTCCTATGAACTGGTTACTCGAGTATTTTATTTCCTTTTCAGATGTATCGTCTCACTTTTTCTGACTAACGCCCCCCCCCCCTTTGTTTTTCTTTATGATAATTTAGAAATAGTTAGTTAATTCACTATTTTCATATTTTTATTTAACTTTTATTATCTTATTTACTTTCGGAAATCTAATTTTAGATTTCACTGGAACTAATTATTTTACACCTCACGGACATAGTTTTCAAGAAAAAAAATTAATTTAGTTTGAAATATTTGATATTAGGTGAGTTTACTACTTACCCTGATATATAGAAGAATACAATGTATTTCGTATTGCCATTTTATTTCCTTCGGATAAATTTGGGGTCTTTAATTTAAAACGAGGCCTATTTTTCCCGGCGAAGATAAAATGGGATTATTCTATTTCCTTTTTCGAACGATATACTCAGTCTTTACTGATATTTTAAGAGCAGCTAGAGCTAAGGGACCAACTTTATTTAATAATGAGTGAATGAATGAATATTTACTTCTAAAATGTAGCGTTATATGGTTATTACTCATATTATTTCTAAAATACAGCGTTATAAATGTTTCACAGTTTGGCTAATCATAATAAATTATCCATAAGAAACTGTAATTTTTATTATTGGTAGAATAAACAGCATTGCCATGTTTTATTATGTCTTAATTGGATGGTTAAATAATATGGAATAGTAAAACAATCAATAAATTTCATTTTTATCCACAACTGAAAAAAGATTTATCAATCAATTGAGATAAGTTTTAAAAAACAATCTTCATTTGAACAAGATAACGATATTTCGAAAAGCATTTTTGTACTGATTCTATATCGACACATTGTTAAATTTCTATTTTTAATTAAAAAATATTTCAAAAACTAATAGGGCTTTATTTTTCTTAAATGTCAAACAGCGATTGGGTAATTTTTATTATCAATTTTTTAAAAATTTGAAAAAGCTAACTCATTAATTTCCCTCTATTGACTATTATGATTCAAGTCAATCATTTTTTTACAGTGGCTGTAGTTGCGGCGTTCTTCATATGTTGGGCGCCATTTCACGCACAACGCTTGTTGGCCATTTATGGAGCTGGTGCACGATCTTCAGAAGACGTGGTAACGACGTTCCAGGTTTTGACGTACGTTAGCGGTATTTTTTATTACTTATCAACAACAATCAATCCATTGCTGTATCACATTATGTCCAACAAATTTCGAATGGCTTTCAAGGTGAGTTGTTTATATAATTGGATATTGATACTAAATCTGTTCGCTTACAACGATCAAAGTGAAGAAGCGCAAGGTATACAAACATACACATTTCAATAGAACATCCCGTAGTGTGAATAAAAGCAATAGGGATCGAGACGGAACTATAGAGGCAGCACTTATGCCGAAAGTAGAGCGCCCTGGTGCTAAATAACAGAAACATTGTAATGTAAACAGTATAATAAACAACCTACAAAATGCAAAAAAGGAATAGATCTAGATCTATAGAGGCAGCACTTATGCCGAAAGTAGAGCGCCCTGGTGCTAAATAACAGAAACATTGTGATGTAAACAGTATAATAAACAACCTACAAAATGCAAAAAATGAATAGATCTTTTTATTTTCTTTGCCAGGAAAAATTGTTGGTATGTAAGATGGGTGTAGGGGATTATATGATTTTTGATTATTGACAAAATGAGCACTGCAAATTCTAGTATTTTTATTTGGTTCCTAATCCTCCCGATGTTTACTGAAAGGTAATTAAAAAACTTGAAGTGATTCGTTTTGTACAAATGCTTACTTTCTTTCCCTTAATAGTATTTAATTATTTGAACTTATTATATAATATTAAAGTCAGCAAACACATAACTAGTTTTTTATTTTATATAATCAATGAAATCGTACAGAAAACAAGATTTTATTCTCTCGATAATAATCTTTTATTTATGTAAAAAGAAAGTTTAGAACTTTTCTAATGGCTGCCAATTGTAGTATCATACTGATTATACACAAAATAATAGTTAACAAAATGTTTTAATTAGATTATTTTAATTACATATGGGTTTTTACTGCATTTATTCATTTTTGACGTTTCAAGGTTATGCACGCAGTGTTCAATGAATTTTCGGAGAAACTATAAAATTTCAACTGCGTAGTATTTTTATACAGCATATTTGAACAGCCATGAATACAGAAAGATACTTTTGATGACGACATCACAAATATTTAATATCAGTTTTAAAAAATGAACATTTAAAAACGCTGATTATACAAAACTACTAATAGTGTTTACATCACATTGTTCGTGTTTTTTCACGGCAGGTGGCATAAACGTCATCTTTTTCGGTCCCTATACCACAATAACCGCTGTTATGAGCGGTAAGATCGTAGATCCTTCGGCAAGCAACACCTCTTTTATAAGGTATTGAAGAAACCTTTTCAATGGTGATACCAATATTGTCTGTATTTATGGTAGTTTTGATAGATTTTATCAGTAAACAGTCAAATTCAAATACGCCTTGAACAAATTCAGAATTCAAGGTCCGCGTCTGGATAGTTGTCAAAAAGTTTTTTGAGATTCTCCAAGTTTTCTGTGATTCTCCAAGTTTTTTTACATTTAATACTTTGTTTTAATTCTGTTTATCACATGTTTAAGTATTTCATGAAACAAAATGGTACGTGCTCTAGGTGATAAAGTATCGGCGATCTTAATACTTTGTGAAACTAGACAAAATATTCGCGCAGCGGAACTACATTTTTAATGAGAGTTTTTCCGTTCACTTCATTTTGGAAGATACAATTATAAAGGAGAACAAATTATGAGCTATTATGCATTAAATTTGTATTCACAATCACAATTTTTAGAACCGTGTATTCGTGAGGAAGAAATAGTGATGTACATCTCCAGACATTATAAACCTGAAATAGCTGAGACAATAGCTACCCAAAAAAATAAAAACATTCGACCAATTAGATAGATATCTGAAAAGAGTTTGAAAAAAATCCTGACAATAGAATGAACAGACAAAATAGAAATAATAATTACGATACCAGAAATGCAAACAATTCAAATTATAACGATAACAACTAAAAAAGAAATATTAACAACAACACAAGTAATAACAGAAATTTTAATACACCTAGATACAATGATAATTTCAATTTAAATGGTAATCCCAACAATGTAAATAATAGAATTATTAATTATCCTAATCAATACAATTATGACAGACGTAACCAATATAATTATAATAATAATAATAATACAAAGACGTCAAAGACGTGGCTCTGATACAGATATAAATACAGAAAGGCAAAATGATAATCGACGGGTGAATTATAGATGGGTACGTAGTTTAGAATATAACGGTGACAGTGAAGTAAATCGGGAAAATAGGGAAAATTCTTCAGCCCAAGCTCCTGATAACTCTTCCCACAGACAGGATTTTTATTAAGTAATGGTGTTTCGGGAAGTTTGTACAAATATTGTCATACATCTGAAATTCTCATGACACACGATGATTCAAAAACAGAAGAAACAAAATTAGTAATCATTCATAGGAAAATAAATAATCCAAATATTAAGATAATAATTGGTACGGATTCTGAAACATCATTAATAAATTATGGGCTTGTAAATAAATTAAAATTAAATAAAAATATTACAACAATTAAAAAAATCAACTTCGTAGGAATAAATAGAAGGAAATTAGGAGAAGTCCATAAATCCTTAATTGTAGATATAGAAATAAACAATTGCTTAGTGAATACACAACTATTAGTGGTAAAGGATATAGAATTTGATATTTTGACGACGAGGTATATAGACACAAAATAATCATTGATTATAATATGAAGTCGATATTGACGAATAATGTAGAAATTGGGCTCGAAGAAATATTTAAATAAAATACAAGTAGGAGTACAAGAAGGTTATTCTAATGATATGTATAAAAGGAGTGGAGAATGTGAAGAAATGGATTTAAATGGAATGGAAAAAAAACTGTGAGAAGGAGACAAATGGAAACCGTACGTGCTCAATCGCGTGGAAGGAATACAAAAGCTGAGCAAAGGTGTTTGGAGACACTGCCCTTGATCGGTCGGATTTGCTAACGAGGGGAGTTTAAACACAGTTTTTGGTTGAATCTAGTTTATTGCTACACGAGCCGTCCTGGCATAAAGAAGACTCAACAAATTGGCTAGAAGATGAAAGCTGCGACGCAACAACGTTAGAAATCACCAATCTGCTTATAACTAACATCAAGCTACCGTAACCAAACGGTAAACCAATATTGCCATTGAACAATTTTATGGAAAATTGGAGACAATTCTTCGTATAACGGCTTATACTAAACGATTTATTAATCACATTCGTAAGCCTGCAGACAAAAGTTTAGGAAACTTATCGGTCGATGAGTTAAACGAAGCCGAAAAATATTGGTTAAAATATACGCAACGGGAAGAATGTTCCGAAGAAATCCAAAGCTTAAAAAATAAACGACCAATTAACCATAAATCCCCTATTTTACTATCAAATCCATTTTTAAACGCCTCTGCATATGGAAACATTTATCCAATAATACTACCGGAAAACTCTGAATTAACGGAAAAAATATAGAAAAATCATGAAGAAGTAATGCACACAGGCGTGAATGCAACATTAGCTAAAACTAGGGAGAAATATTGGTTAAATAGAAAAAGACACATAAGGTAAAATCTACATTGGGAAAATGCTTAAAATTCAAACGACTTGAAGGTAAATCTGGAGCAGAACCTTTTCCGACATCACCTAAGAGTAGGCTGACCGCTTCATATCCATTCCAAGTAATTGGAATAGATTTTGCGGGGCCGCTGTATGTCTATGAAGCAGGCCAGCGAATAAAAACGTATATCATGGTAATCACCTGCGCTGTTGTAAGAGCAGTTCATTTGGAGTTAGTTCCTAACTTAACGACCGGAAGTTGTGTTCGAGGTTTGAGGAGGTTTATAGCTCAACGAGGCGTTCCTGAGATCATATATTCGGACAACGCCAAAACGTTCCGTGGAACCGCTCAGGAACTTCAAATATTATTTATGATACTAGAGTACAGCGAATTTGCGAACTTGTTCAAAAATATTGAATAAAATGGCATTTTATAATCGAAAGAGCCGCTTTGTGGGAAGGATTTTGGAGCGCACGGTTGAAACAGTAAAGGATGCTCTTAAAATTACTCTAAGTAAGGTGATGAGCTGCAGATAATTCTAACAGAAGTAGAATCAACGGTCAACTGAAGGCCATTAATGTATATCGATGACAACGATTACAATAATTATTGATTATATCCCCAGTGTAACGTGGGCTTTACACCACGCTGTAAACGCGCCTTAAGCGTCAATATTAAAAAGCGAGTTTTTTTATAAGTCAGATGTCAAGTAATGATGGCATGTCATTAAAAACAGACTGATATGGCATAATTGTTATGTAGAAATAAATAAAAGCATCAATATAATCTTTTATTACCAAATACTACATTACATAGTGTCAGAATTCATAAAAAGTGCAGAAACCTGCCTGATAAGGTTATAATAAAAAAGAAAAACCTAAACATGGGAGATGAAAGGGGCCTGGCCGGTATAAGACCACCAAAACCTCTAACTTTCACTGAAAACATGTCAGCCAGTTGGAAAGGATGGAAACAACAATTCAATTGGTATGCTACTGCATCACAACTCAGCAAAAAATCACCTGAAGTGCAGGCACCAACATTCATGTCCACGATAGGACCTGAAGTAATACAGATATTCAACAACTTCAACCTAACTGAAGCTCAGCAGAAAGACATGGATCAGGTAATGAACAAGTTTGAAGAATACTTCATACCAAACATTAACGTCTCATTTGAAACTTCTTCAAAATCGTGCAGAAAGAAGATGAGCCCTTCGAAGAATTTTTTAACACAATCAAAACAGGCAAAAACATGCGAATTTGACAACTTAATCGATGGCCTGTTGAAGGACAAAATCGTTTTTTGAGTACAATCTGACGCGGTTAAAGAAAAACTACTCACTTAAGAAAATCTAGACCTAAACAAAGTAATCTCGATATGCCGAGCTAGTGAAGAAGCAACAAAACAACTGAAAGAAATCAATGTTTCAGAAAATATCCGAGTACACCTAGTGAAAGGCAAGAAGAAAGATTGCAGCAAAGATACTTTCTAATGCAACAAATACATTCTCGGGCAGTTCTTGGAGTAGATTAGATAAGACTTTGAAAGCTGCAGTATTCTCGGGATATAATTGTCAAGTATTCCAAGTCAACGGTGTGCCCTTAGAATGAAACGGTGTCACACCCTATAAATCCATGATAGACTGTTGAAGCTTCTGCTTCATCTGCGCCTAAAAGAGTTGCTACTTATTGCACCGGTATGTAGCTATTGTGTTTACCAGTTTGAGACCAAGCTGCAGAAGTGTGAAATAAAAGGATATCGCAATAACCACAACATCTAAATCAACCGTGTGTATCGTAAATTTTGACGCGCCATTGAGGGTGATGTCTTGTGCATGTAAAAGAATACGGCTATCTGCCTCTTCAACATAAATTTCGAGTTCATTTATCAACGTCCCAGTTGCTGTCGATGATTTTATTTTGTGAACTACGTTTGTCACTACCTGTTGCACTTCGGCATGTTCAAGCGCGTAGGAACCTAGTAATTCAAAAAGTTCTTCCTTATTTTTATCATTGTTAAGGAAATCCGACCAATTACTGGGCATTTTTTAATTGTCTGTTCAAGACGTTTATTACATGAAAGTTACAAAGAATCTCTCTTAGTATTACAGTATCATTATTATATGGGTCAGCCATTGTCGTTTCTTAACTCCTCCGGCCAAAGAGAAAACTATGGGGTGTCTCCGGAGTTTGAGATGAATGGAAAATTTGTGAAATCCCTTTTTACTTGTTTCTTCTCATTCTTCTTATTAGTCTTCTTCTGTTTTCTTTGGTAAATTTTGAAAGCTATTAGGGTTATGCTAAAAAGACTATAACATTTGATAACATTGTGTATTAACTGATTTTTTTTCAAATGAACAGGAGCCAAGTCCAATCTTGCTAATTTCGATTTGTCTTCTTGAAGTATGTTTTGAATGTTACTTAATTCATCTAAATTCACTGAGTCTATTTGCACTTTATTTGAATGAAAAGAGTCTGTTTTAGAGTATTCATTCGAAAATTGCAATTTAGGAAGTTCTACACTTTTATATTTTGGTATATTACTTGAAAAAGTTTTTAATGTAAAATTGTTTATTGAGACTACGCACTGGTTATTCAGTTCAATTATAAAACTACCGTTTAATGGAATGTTGTTAATGCTTTTACCACATTTTTGGATGGCCACTGTGTGAAATGGAGATATTACGATCCACTGGTTGTCTCCTATCTTCTGAATTTTCACATTATTGATAATCACTGAAATTTGTTTACATAATAAATCTCTTGACTTAGAGTACTTAAGTAGTTGAACTTCGCAAGGAGTGTATTGAGTAATTGGTAACTTTTGGAGATCACTACACTTCTTGAGATATTTCTTTGCAGCTTTCTTCTGAGAAGGTGTAATGTTGATCGTTTAAAAGGATAAATTTGGATTGTGGTATAATCGTTTTAAAGGATTGTTTTGATGGTGTAGGTAAAGAATAGAGATGATAGTAATTATATTCTGAATTTTCGACAATTGGTATTTCTAGTATGAAAATTATATTGTTACCTTTACTATAGCTTTTGATTTGAATTATTTTCTCAAGCAATAAAATGTTTTACAGAGACAAATTGATTGGACATTTGTTAGTTTTGTCTATGTTTTTACTGACTTCTAATATTTCAGAAAACAGATCAGTAGATATACTAAGCCGGTTCTGGGACGGAAGTCGGCCATGTTGGATTTCGTTGACTGTGCGCGCGCACCGGAAGTGGCATCCATCTTGTGTCAATGGCGGACGTGTTGGTGTGACGTGTGTCGTATCCATCTTGTGTCAATGGCGGGTCGTTGGCGAGTATTTCGAATGTCGCGACTGTGACGGCATCCATCTTCTGTGACGTCAATCATGGTCCATCCACATGTGTGACGTAGCACTTCCAATTTGGTGGGTTGTGTCGTTGGCGGGTGATTCGAATGTCGCGACGGCATCTTCTGTGACGTCAGTAAAATCCCTACGGCATCCATCTTCTGTGACGTCAATCGTGGTCCACCACAACACTTCCAATTTATAAAATTGAAAAAATGGTCGACCGTGAGATTCGAACTCACGACACACACAGCGACTTTCTCGTTCCTAACACAGTCCCTAACCGTTGCGCTATCGCAGGGGGTGAGAAAAATAATAATTACAAAGACAGTATTTAATGGATTAATGGGGAGGTGTGAGGGGTTTTATAACAAATTTCTTCACAGGTCTTTATGAGAAAAAACCGTTCCGTCCGACTAGGAGGTTGAGACATTATTGTGTGTGTGTGTGTGTGTGGAGATACACAAAATATAGGACACTAATATATCTGTAAACGAATCAGTTGTAGTATGTCATTAGTTGAGTATAGACGTCTATTTGAGGAGTTTATTATAAAAATAGATCGATTGAATAAGGATGTAATATTTTATGAAGAAAAACGAAGGGTTATGAAGCAAATTGCAAACCTGTGCCTTTCTGCTGCTGATACTACCGACTCAGATCAAAAGAAGTGGGAGAAGCTTACAATAAATTGGGTGCCAGACGAATTACAAAACGGAGCTCGACGACAGGAGATTTCAAGTGCTGTAGATTATATCTTTAGATGTCCGCAAACAACAACATATCCATTAAACAGAATTCAACCTACAAAGCTTTCACCATGATCAATATAACCAACACTAGCAGCATGTTCCATAGTATGAAAAATGAACTTAATAATATATTTTCAATGACTCTATGTATATTATTAGCATTCATATTCGTTTTATTATTTAAAATTTTACCAAAAATTGTTAAACGTAAATTTAAATCTTCATGTAATATATCCGCTGATGAGTAGATTGGGTGTTTTAATAAAAAAAAAATCCACTTTAAAAAAATAATTTATTATTGATATAATAATTACAAAGGTAATGTAGTATTTAAAAAACCATTGTTGGAGACGTTGTATATTTCTGTAGGGTCCTCCAGTGGTGTAGTAGGTTCAAAGTTTCCAGTTACCCATGATGTGTGTGTGTGTGTGTGTGTCATCAAACTAGTAGACTAAAGGGAAACACACGAGGCATTTCTTTAGTAGAAATTCAGCTTATTGCTGTGTGTTTGCAGCATAGTTTCCAATCATTTTTATTCTGTAATACTTGATGCCACATAAAAGAGTATCGAATGCCATGCTGTAATTTTTCAGCTGATGAGTAGATACTAGGTAATAAAAAAAAATCCATTTACTTGAAAAATTATTTATTCTTGATATAATTGAGTTATCATTGAACATTGAAGAAGATTTCATTTGGAAATTAACCTGATGTTTTACTCATAAAAAAAAAACATTGTTTCAATTAACAGAAATATTTATGCAATAGTCTAAAATTATATTGGAAAAAACAATATTTTACATTTTAATATGAAAGTATAGTAATATATGTTATAAATTAATATGAAAGAGTAATAATACTACAAACGAATGTCATAATTCACAAAGTAGTAATATATGCTATAACTTAATCCATTTACTTGAAAAATTATTTATTCTTGATATAATTGAGCTATCATTGAACATTGAAGAAGATTTTATTTGGAAATTAACCTGATGTTTTACTCATAAAAAAAAACATTGTTTCATTTAACAAAAATATTTAGGCAATATCCTAAAATTATATTGGAAAAAACAATATGTTACATTTTAATATGAAAGTATAGTAATATATGTTATAAATTAATATGAAAGATTAATAATACTACAAACAAATGCCATAATTCACAAAGTAGTAATACATGCTATAACTTAATATGTAATAGTTTAATATAAAAGTATAAAACTATATTTGAGTTCATATTATTATATATTTAAATATATGTGAAAAGTGAAAAATGGTTTTACAAAGTTGTATTCAAAAGTCAGCAAAAATAGTTTCATCTGAATCATAGTCAGAATCTTCAGGTTCTGTAGGTAAATTGAAATGAAGAATTAATCCATTTAAAATTTCTATTGGAAAATCAGTATATATGAGTTTTAGTACTCTTCGACAATCATTTTTAGATAGTGATCGAGGTACTTTAATCATTGCAACAGCACTTCGAAAATCTCTGATTAATTTACGTGATTTCTTAAGAAATTTTACACGCCGTTTGGCACGATCTTCAGTTTCGGGAGTAGGAGACATTTTTTATCTAAAAACAAAAAACATTATTCCAAAATACTGTAATGTCCCCATGGAAGCGTATCAAATGAATCGGGAAGTAATTTCCTTTTATCATCGTGAGGACTCAAAGCGATTTTTGTTTGTTCAATGCTATACACATTATGAGCGAAGGAACGTATCGTATTTTGAGTAATTGTCATCTGTTTCCAATTTTTCAAACAATCCACATAATCATCGAAAATTATTTTATTTTTCACAACACATTTTTTAATCCCCTTTGATTTTTTGACAACTTTGCCCCCCTGAACTTTGTAACTATACATTTTGGACCTTAAACCAACAAAATGGGTGATTATTTGTCCATTAGCTTCATCTTTCATCAAACCTAGTATTTTTTTATTAACTCGGGGTATGTTGTAGATATTGTTAATGGGATAATCTGATGTATCAAATTTGTCAATGTTTGCGTCAATTAACTGTTCGTATGCATCTTCACAAGTAAGTTGATAAACAAAACTATCAGTGTCGGTGTACATCAACTTACAATTGTCTACTCCCATTGTGGGAAGCATAAAATTGTAATGGAAGTCATACATTACAGTTTTCGAGATGTCAAGAATAACCATACCCACGTATATCGGTTTATTGAAAATTAGTTCAGACTTTTTCAATTCGATTGCCATCAAAGGTGGATCACCATCATCGAAAACTGTTCTATTGTGATAACGCGGACTAGCAATAAGATTTTTAGCACCATAACGACCCTCATATGTAGATACCAATTTACAAATTCTATGTTTACGGATGGATTCCATACATTTCCCAAACACAGCATTATTCATTAGTTTTCTCAAATCTTTCTCAAAGTCGCTGGTGGCTAAAGTCCTCAATCGATTGTTTAATTCGATGTAGGGTTGAAGCCATGCAGATTGTTGGAATTTCAAAACTTTGTGAACTTTTTCCAATACTAGTCCATGTTCTAGGGCTTGCTTTAAATTTCTATAATGTAAAGTGTAACTTTTTTTATCGTGTAGGGTAGTCATTAATTTTGTTAATTTTGAATCGGGTGGTTTGTGGTGTTCGGGACACATAGGAAAGTCTTTATGTAGATTATGCAACTTGTCTGGATATAACAAATCCACTTGAAGAATATAGCCTTCGGGGTTATCATCTGGGATGGATTTTATGAAATTGATGTCGTTAAATTTCTCCATATCATTTTCGATCCACTCGAAGCCATCAAAGGGCAAATGTTCACACATCGCTTTTCCATACAAATTATTTACATCTGTATAGAGAATATACATTGATGGTTTCTCAACATCATATTCAGACATATATTTATTATTTGCTTCACTGTACCTATTGCAACACTGTGATATTCCTCCTCTAATAGCCTTTTCAATAAACATTATCATATCAATATTTTTTAAAATTTGCAGTTTACATTTTGTAAACTTTAGCATCACATTCCACGCATATCCTGGTATACTGTAGAACCATCCAGGATCTAGACCATACGTTGCTAAAGCTGTCTCTCTAAAATTTTCAAACACATCTGCTAGAAGAAGAATATCGGTGCGCATGTATATATCGCTATATTCTCCAAGTGTTTTTACATTGAAAGACCGCCAAACATTTTTAGCGTGAGCATAATCATCATCAGTTACGTTCGCTTCATTTAATTTATTATAAAAACATTCAATCGGTGGTAATTTATCATCATTCAATTTTTCCAAGTTATTAATATAGTCATAAGGAAAGATACCTTTACGTGTCAATAATGTAAATTGGATATTGGTTAAATTATGGTTTTCTTTTTTCAAAATTTTCAAATAATTGGTGTCCAAAGTTTTAACGACAGCATCCAAACTAGATCCCAAAAAACGAAACGAATCAATAAATCTGAATTTTATGTTTGTTTCCGAATCGTATTGTGTGAATGAAATGTATTTTTCCTTATTGATTGGTAAAAGGCTGACTCTACCACGTTTGGCAATATCTCTTATGATAAAATGGCTATCATAACCAGACAAATTGTGAAATACAATCGGCACAACAAACAGTTTTCTAAAATTTAAATTGCAGGATTGGTGCGCAAATCCTCGAAACTCCCCCGTAAAATGATTGTGATCACGTACAACTATATCTTTTTTATTAAACTTTTTTTCACATATATGACAAACAGTTGCATCATTAGTAGTTCTTGGTTTGACTACCATTGGTACAATTATTTTAATTTTTGAATCTACAAATTTAGCTATATCAGTCATTTCGTTAGCGAACCAATCCATACAATCCACACCTCTGTAACTTTTGTAAAACGATAGAGAATCGTCAAAAGAACATTTTATATAGTAGCCTGCACTGTAAGTTTTATGATGTTGATATTTGTTTGTTGTTTTAGAAATGATTTCATTACATTGTGTCAATTGAGATTCAAAATCAGCATAAATAATAAAAGGACATTTTTGCTTGTATGTATAATTCTTAAACTCAACAAAATCATATTTGGGAAATGAAATCTTTTCATTGTTTAAATTCTCACAAAGTTCGGAATGATCATCCAGTCTCTCACGCAATGAAAAGTAATTGAGACATCTATCACAAACATATTTTTTATGATCGTTTCTATTTAACTGTGAACTAATTAAACGCGATAAATCTTTAACCCAACAATAATGATATTTTACCTCAACAATAGTACTGTAATCATTATGAGATGGCGTTGTTTCATATTCGTTTAATTTCGGAAAGTATTTATCTTGAATGAGTAATAAGTTGACGTGACGGTCTAATTTTTTCCTAGTCAATCTTGCCGGCAATACTGTGTAAAATGTTTTGTTCACTGTTTCATTGTACTCTAACATATAAACGTTTATGGAAATTTCATTTAGTGTTTCAAACTTCTTAATTTGAGGCAGTTTCATTGGCATATCTAAGCCTCGAGTTTTCAAAACGGTGGAATAGTGTGGATATGATGATGTTCGGCTCACCTGCCCTGTGGGAGCGTGTAAACCTGCAACAACGCTCCAGAAAAAACACGCTTCATCATTGTTCTGGATGTTGATGCATGCATGTTTTTTCTGTATCTGCTCAGGCAATCGAATGAAAGATGAACCATTACCCATTTCGTATTTGTTAATTGCTATCTCTAGTGAAATGATTTTGCTTAATGCCCAACCGCTCTGTTTCTCTTGAAACTCTGACATTTTATTCAAAATACGATCTACGACATTATTTTTAAACCATTCTATTAAATCAGTTCCCTCATCAATGATTGCATTGGGTGTACTAAAATGTTTTTGATTTACCACCTCCCGATCATTCGATTGCTTTATATAATCACCAATGAGAGTAGTATTAACTTTTATTATTTTTAGATCCTTCAATATTTGTGAAATTTTAACGTTGAATAAATTAAAAGCATCTTTGAAAAATTCATCGATTACTTTATGTTTCAAATTTACAATAAGCCCTGTCCTAATTCTACAATTAAAAATAACCCCAACATCTAACCATTTTACACTTCGTTTTCTCAACCCATAACCCATATTTTTTTTTGTAATTGAATTAATTTGATGACGTAATCGCTTAAGTTCCCCAATTTTTGATTGAATTTTTCTCTTCTCACCAATGGAAAATTTGAACTTAACCAAAGTCAAGACACATCTCCTAACATGACGGTCTATTAATTTAATTATTGAATTAGCTAGCGGTTTAGAATAATGTTCTTTTAGGAAAGTTAACGTTTGATCAGCTTTGTTCATTAAATTCACCATTTTTTCACTTTAAATATATAATATACATATATAATAAATAAAAACTCACCAAGCGAAAACTAATTTTCAACAATTTCAAACGATATTGCACGATTTGGTCTGCCCACTTCAATTAATCCTCTAAATATGAGAGAATGCTTTTGAGCTTTGAAATAATCAAGTTGACATCGGTACTGTTCCGTCACTCTCTTGGGCAGGAATGTGATATTGTCTGCGAATTCTATCAAAATGACTTCACCACCAAATTTGCTTGAAACTAATTTTGCGCCTAAGATAGGGTATGCTTCCCCAAGCGTCAAATGTTGAAGTTTAATAATAGGCTTCTTCTCTGTAATTAACGACACTGAATTTAATGAAGGTAGATCCATCTACAAAAGAATAAATATGTGTTAATAAACTCTACCTTTTTAGTGGAACTTTATATCATAAAAAACAAAAGTGAACGATTTGTTATTTGAAGAAATAAATGAAAAACTTACTTTTTTCTGAGTAGCCTTCACACAACACACAGATTAATTTTAATATTCTATCACTGTTCAATGATAACTGATTTGTATGATGTGAAATATCAAATTTATATGGAACGATATCCCCCACTATTTGCAAGGTGGTTCTCTCAACGATACCCACACAAATTAAAATTTAATAGCTTCTCCTAATATTGAAAAAAAGCAATAAACGGTGTTCCCACGAAAAAACGAACTACTCTGTACCATTATAATTACGTCTATCTATTAAAATGTTGATTTGAAATGTTTTATTTATTCTCAAACATACAAACTAAAAAAAAAGCAATTTAATAAACGATGTTCCCACGAGAAAACGAACTACTCTGTACCATTATAATTACGTCTATCTAAATGTTGATTTGAAATGGTTTATTTATTCTTAACCTACGCACTGAAAAAAGCAATTTAATAAACGGTGTTCCCACGAAAAATCTAATTTCTCTATACCGTTATAATTATGTCTATGCATTAAAGTTAAATATTGATTTAAAATGTAAATGTTTTATTTATTCTAAGACCCACACACATATATATATGAAATATTATTCTCAAATATATTTCATCAATATAAAAAGTATTGTAATTTTCAAAAGCAATACATAAAAAATAATTAGTGATCTCCTTCTATCAACTTGGAAACATGAAACAAAATCATTGACAATTTTCGTTTCATTTATCAACTCACATACGATGGGAACATGAAATAAAACACAATAATTTTAATTAATTAGTTTTAATACTTCTCTAAATCACTGACAATGTTAACTTTACAAAAAAACATATATTCTCTTAGTGCAATGGCTAATTCGCTATTGTTGATGTCACACATTACTTGAATCAGTTCAAATTTAGTCAAATTTTCATTAGTTTGACTGAAATTTCTAATGTTTTCCACCAAATTTTCATAGTATTCACCAAAATTTATGGATTCTAAATGAGTGAGACGTGGGGAGATGAGGCAACGATCCGCTTGTAGTATTTGATAAACATCTTCTTTTCTTAAAGGTACACTGATATCATGTTTGGTCACCTCCAACCATTTAACACGATCAAATACCATTTGTCGAATGGTGCAGTAGTCTCCACAAGATAACACAGCTTCTTCTTTTTTTTCTTCTTCGTGAAATGATGCACTTATAAATGAATTATTATTTAAAATGTCGATAAATGTGAACCATTCGTATGAGCTGAAGTTGATTTTCTTAGGTTTATCGGTGTATGATAGAGTGATCGCAGTACTGAACGTTCTTGCGGGGCTCAAACCACAACCAATTCGAAAATCTCCATCTGTACAATACTCTGTGTACAATAAGTAGTGGTTTTCCTGTTTGGCTGCCATTTCATACACTTGTAAAATATGCTCTAATTGTGTGTCATAATTAACATGACTTTGTGTAGCACTAAAATAGCCGCTGTCTTGAGAACTCATATTGACGACTGAGAACCTACAACTCTCTCCTCTATTTATACCCATTCACATCTCCTACTACAAAACAATGCGTAGTGAAGCGAAGTAATTACGTGACTACATCTGTGCTTTGTATCCAGGTGTTGTGTTTTCTATCTAAACCTAACCATGTAACAAACATCTTGTTGCCTTTTCTTTTAAGTACTTTCTCCACCAAGTAAATGTGTGGATTTGACGTTTTCTGTAGCTCTTCTTCGTAAAACCCTCCACTGATTGGGATACCTTGCAAGTCTTCGAGCAAATATGTGGTGGGATTGGTTATTTTAACTTTAATGATTTTGAATAGTTCAGTCGTCCAATTGGGTGTGTATCCCTTTTCAAAGACATGTTTCGACTTGCTTATACGAACAATATCACCAACTTTAAATTTACGAAGTCCGGCAATCTTTAGATGTGTATAGGTTTTGTTTAAAATATCTTTTTCGTTGGATTTATTGACATTGGAAGGTTTATATTTGGTTGTTGAATGTTTTGTGTTATTGTAATCTCGTGTAATTTTAGGGAGAATGTCAATCCATCTATAGGTACCATTTAAACTGAAATGTTTGTAAAGCTTTAATTTCAATGTTCTAATAACTCTTTCTGCCATAGAAGCTTTTTTCGTGCTAAATACACTATAATGATTAATCCCATGTTTTTTCATTAGTTGTTGAAACTTGCTGTTGTAAAATTCCGTTCCTTGGTCTGATTGGAGATTTTTAGGAACTCGTTTTGTGTTGGTGAGAATGTCTGAGAATGCACGAGTTAACTCTTCACCGGTTTTTGTCTTTAATGGACGTGTCCATAAAAACTTTGAAAAGCAATCGATGACGACTAGTATCATTTTGTGATTTTTATTTTGATTAGCGTAAGGTCGCATTTCAGCTAAATCCATTTGCCATAAATCATCTATGCCTTTGACAATTGTACGTCTGCGTGGATAATTTTTACGTATAGGTTTATGGAGTTCGTTAACAAGCTGGACTTTGGATGACATGTTTCGTAAGCGCATGCACTTTCTAAACTGATGATCCATTACTCTTCTCATCTATTTTCTTCTTTTGTTCAATTTCATGCTTCTTCTTCAAGTCCCTGTCCAAAACTTGAAACGAACGTTCTATGTATGTATTATACATATCGATCTTATCACTGATTAGAGTATTACTTTTCGACAATTTATCCTGTATTTCTTGTTTAAAACTCTCCAAATCATTTCTCAAAAATTCCTTGCCCATAGCAACTACCTCGTCGACGTATATTTTAGTTGCCATATCTCGAGCTCTGACGGGAGGATTTCTCGAAATAAATGCAGCAATTTCGTTGATTTTATTTTGATGAGATACCAATTGCGTTTGTAATGAGGGGATTATTGTTTTTTGAAGTGTTTCGAGCTCATTATGGTACACATGTAATTGTTCATCAACATATAGTTTGTTAGCAACATCGCTATTTGCAGTCGGCATCTTTACATTACAAATTTTTACGTTTTCTGCATCAATATTACCGTCTAGAGTATGTGGATACGATACTTTCGGCATATACGGCTTAACCCGCTCATTAGCATGATTGCGGCGATGTCCAAACTTATCGACAGACATGATTGAAATGATTATGTTTTCCGTTTGTTATTCAATTATATTGGCCTCTTTCAACTCATTGATTATTGCAATTATCTCGTTGTTGTGTGAGAATGAGGTGTTGCCAGCTTCCTTGGATGCAATCAGTAATCTTAAACGGTCACACAGCTCATTGGGATCGTCCCAATAAATGTATTCCATCGGTTTTTCGTTGTATGACAAAAGAGGGCCACCACCACCGCCGCCGCCGACAACAAGACCTTTTCCTACATTAGTATATGGAGCGGTTTGAATGGATTGTTGTTGTTGTTGTTGTTGTCGTTGTTTCTTTAATATTCGAGCTGATGGAGGTTTGGTTATAGTACTACTACTAATATTTGATGAGTCAGTTTTAAACAACGGTCTAATTATGTTGCGATACTTTTCGGTAGCAGTACTTTTCAGACGATCTGCTGCATTGAGATGAGCTTTTGTTATTGTTAGCAGAGCTTTGTAATTATTCAAATCATCATCAGAGTATTCATTGGGATGATTGTAAAACACAAGCTGATACAATCCCGAAGTCCCCGGTATATTTCCTTCTCCACCCCCCTCATCCTTCTCTCGTAATATGTTTATATTACCGTTTCTTTTATCGAATGCGATTCTACGTCTGCCCAACATCCAACCAATTTCATCATTATATAATGGACCATAACTTCTATCAATTTCATCATCTTTGCGAAAGTAATCTTCAAGATATGGTTGACTAATTATTGGATATTGATCTAAATAATCTTCTATGACATCACGCGAAACGTTGGGATGTGTGCCTATATCATAATCATCATAATAATAATCGTCTTCTCCTTCTTCATCATCATAACGTATATTCCCTGATTCATCCGTCTCGGCTATGGGTTTTGTATCGAGAAATGATACATCAGCATTTTTTTCTTTTTTTGTCGTTGTTTCCTCTTTTGGAGGGATGAATTTTGAAACTATGGCTTGTTGTAATGATTTTGAGGATTTGACCATTTCTTTTAGCGGTACAGATATCGGTTTAAATAGCTTATTTAGAGATGTATCATGTTCTGATTTTCCTAATTTTAACGCTAAATATTTCTTGCGAATAGATCTCGCCAATTCACTGATTTTTTTCTTACGCATGGCAATAGCAACCTTATCGTTGGACATGGTGACGATGACTGAGGATAATGTCTAGTGCTTTATGAATTTATCGAATCCTTTACGGTACCTACCATTATTTAAAGCAAAATCTTTTACAATCACCAATGTTCCATAGTTGTTAGTAGTCGACCAGCATTCTGAGCAAATCTTTTTAAATTCTTCAAATGTCATGTCTGGTGACACATGTTCCTCAAATATATGTTTTAGATTAATTTCATCCTGCTTGAATAACACAATCATATTACAATTGTCACGTATGAGCTGTTTTGGTATTTTCGAATATGTTTGACATAAGTAGGCCGCGTCAATGGGCTTGTGCCTACACATTGAATAATATTCACGAATTTTCTGTTGTCCATCGCAGGCAACATCATCAAATATGAATATCGAGTTTGACTGCGCTTTATCTGGACTAATAATTTCCTCATTGTCTTTAAATGGAAAATAACCAACACCTTTAACTTCTCCTAAGACTTCTTGCAACAATTTATATTTTGGTTGAAATAACGACTTGGAATAAACGTAAACATTTTTGAATTTAGCACCATTTGGATCGAATAGGAGCGACAACATAACATTTGTCTTTCCACACCCACTAGGACCACAGATGATTGCACGAAAAGAATTTGGTAGTAGTTTACCATGTTTACCAACAGATGATGGATTAGAGGTAAAGTCCAAGTTTTCAATGGGTAGCGTCTGCTCTTGTTGAACGATCTTCATCTTGTGAAGAATTTTATTAGAGTGTTATTCTATAAATATGGATATCGCAGCATTATCATACATCAGTCTTAATGTTGGTGTTTGAGGGAGAAGGTCTTTTGAATTCTCTAATAAATAAACTGCCATTCGAACTTCACTTGCCTACCTACAATTATTGTGGTCGTAAGTGAATATAACTTGTCTTTTTTTTTCGTTAAACATATATTACGTACATTTATAGCTGGAACAAAACTACAAAAGCGACTTGCACGTGGTGACGCAGGCATTAATCCTTTAGACGACGCCTGCAAACAACACGATATAGCTTATTCGCAAAATAAATCTCTTGAAGAACGTCACAAAGCAGATAAGGAGTTGGAAGATAAGGCTTGGGCTCGAGTAAAATCAAAAGAGGGATCTTTTGGTGAAAAAGCTGCTGCATTACTTGTTACTGGTACCATGAAAGTGAAACGAAAGTTGGGAATGGGAAGTCGTCCAAAGAAACAACGACGTTCCTTTAATCGAGACGTAGTGCTAAAGGTGGGAAAATCAATGAAGAGAGGAGCATCTCTAAAAGAAAGCGCCTTGTTTGCCTTACGAGCAGCCAAATCACTTATTAAACAATTTGGTGGATCGAAGAAAATTGTTGTTCCTCGAGTGATACCAGTAAAATCTGGAGGTTTTCTACCACTTATACCTCTGTTTGCCGGTCTCTCAGCACTCGGAGCACTATCGGGTGGAGCTGCTGGGATTGCAAAGACTGTCATTGATGCAAATAATGCTCGAAAAAAATTGGAAGAAGACCACCGCCATAATAAGGTTATGGAACATGTCGGAAATGGTTTATATCTGAAAAAGTATCCTAGTGGCAGAGGATTTGGATTGTATTTAAAAAAAAACTCGCGATAAAGCTACCCAATCGTCCACTGTACGACACCGATATTGCGCGTTATGCAAAATTATATAAAATCTCACACTTTCGTGGTGTTTTCATGCGTGACACTCTACCTAAATCCGGTCCTCGACGACAACAAGAGTGTGCAGTGGTTAACTTGGACTCATCCAAAAACAGTGGAACACATTGGGTAGCATATATAAAGAAAAACAATGTCATCGAGTATTTCGATTCATTTGGTAATTTGAAACCGCCCAAAGAACTTGTAAAGTATCTAGGAGGAGGAGGAAAAAATATTTTTTATAACAATAATCAGTATCAAAACTACGATCAAATCAATTGTGGACATTTGTGTTTGAAATTTCTACTTCAACATCTTTGGAACAATGGGAGAGGAGTGGGATGACATTAAAACATTATTAATGCAAAAGCCACGAAGTTTTACTGTTGATGCGCTGAAAAAAGTCCCCATTCAATATCTGATTGGGTTTGTCAGCCCGTCTGAATTGTTGGATATATGGCATAAACTACCTAATGACTACAAAACAAATTTTGAGCTACAAATTCGTCTGCCGTGCTTCGTTCACTACAACCGTCCCGATTGGACAACGCATTGGGATGGTCCTGCAAGTTCTCAGGCATCTTGTTTTCTATGTCAAAGTGTATTAAATAAATCTTGAACATAGTTCTGTGTATTATTTAAAGTACCTTCATCCCTTGACATGCATCAGTCATCATGTCGCAGTTGTTGAGAGTAAATAGCACAAATCACGTATTTACATTCCAACCTCCTACGCCTATTGTACTCTATCCTGAGAAAGACTATGAGTTAGCACTACGTTCCTTCCACTCATACCATAGTATACCAAACATTGAAAATCGCAAATTTCACTACTACGATGACAACAACATGATGCAGAGTTTTGATATACCAACGGGATGTTACGAAATCGCTGATATTGAAGCGTTCATACTAGACAAGTTAGGTGGTGGTGGTGGTGGCACCAGCAATCCATTTGAAACTGTATTTGCGTTAAAACCCAATAATAATACGTTACAATGTATGATTTACAGTAAATATAGAATTCCGTTCGGCGAGCAGGATACTCCCAACTGTCTTGGCGACATATTGGGTTTTTCTAGACAGATACTCGAAGCCAAAAAATGGTACTCTTCAGATCTACCCGTCAAAATTATAAAAGTATCTAGCATACGCTTCGAATGTAACATTACCACTGGAGCCTTTGACGCAGACAGACCTGCTCATACTATTTACGAATTAGTTATAAAAGTAGATCCTGGGTACGCCATTGACGAAACTCCACATAATTTACTTTATTTACCTGTTATACCACAACGTGAAATTACTAACGTTACTGTGTTGGCTTTGGACCAAGACGGACATCCTATCAACTTTCGTGGTGAAAAGAGTACCTTGGTGTTGGAGCTTAGAGCGAGAAGCAACAGATGGGATTGATAATTAATCATAAAAGACGTTCCGCTGCACATTCAGTTCCATTAGTTAAACGACGTCCTTCAAAGCAACAGCAGCAGCATCTTACGTTTGCTAACAAATTGTTCTTGCAATCTTTAGGCTTTTTGTTGAAAGAAAAACGATGACAACCATGTATGGAAAACGTTCTCGTATGAACGATATGCCTCCAATGTTTGATATCTATCGCAAGCCGAGATTCGATGAATCGATTCGCAAAGCTGAATACAGAACATATGCTCCGTTCATCAAATCGTTCAGTTGCAGTGACATTGTGGAATTTAGCATCAATCAAGTTGATTCGTTTTTTGCAATGAACGAAACATTGTTGTGCATTAAAGGTTCGCTCAATATACATGGAGCCGGTGATGTAAAGCTGGCAAATAATTTTGGTGCTTTCCTTTTCGATTCGTGCACATACAGTGAAAGCGCAAGAGAAATGGAAACGGTTCGAGATCCTGGAATCGTGAGTGCTGTACGTGCCATGACGTGCTACAATCAAGAAGATTCCAATCATATGGCTATAGCAGGCTGGAATTATCCCAAAGATCCCATCCTTAATGCTCCAGATAAATCATTCAACCTACAAATTCCTCTCAAGCACATTTTCAACATTTTCAATGACTATCCCATGATTACATGTGGACGGCAAACAATACGTTTGGTTCGAGCTCGAAACGATAATGATTGTGTATATATCACAGAAAAAAATGTTGCCGGTGTGACTTCCACTACAACTGTTAGCATAAACATTACCAACATCGAATTGAAAATCAAGCATATCTACCCTAATGATGATATTAAGTTGGAACTGATGAGGACCATTCAAAAGGATCAGCCTATAGTTATTCCATTTAGAAAGTGGGAGATACATGAACTGCCATCCATCACCAGAAATGCTAGACGTGAAGTTTGGGCTGTTAAAACTACAACTTCAGTGGAACGACCTCGTTATGTTATTGTTTTCTTTCAAACCAACAAACGTGACAACAACACAACTGATCCAACTTTATTTGACAATGCAGACATTCAAAGTATCAGGTTATCGCTAAATGGAGAGTATTATCCCAATGAAAGAATGCAGTTGGATTTTACCAAGAATGATTACAATGAGGCATATTTCAACTATACTGAATTTTATCCTAGCTATATGAATTCGACACAGAAGCGTCCTCTGTTGGATTATTCCTCATTCAAGAGGCGTGCATTGTTTGTTATCGATTGCTCGAAACAAGAAGAAAGCATGAAGGCATCTACAGTTGATGTAAAACTTGACATTGAAGCAAACATTGGTTTCCCCGAAAATACCAAAGTATATTGCATCATAATACACGATTGCGTAATGGAGTATTTCCCCCTCACCGAAATTGTTAAGAATTTAAACTAGAATGTGCTACTGCTGCTGCACGTTAGTATTCTAGCAATCATCATCATGAGAGTTGCATTCGTGGACATCCAAGGATTCGTCGTTGATGGATGCTTTGTTCCCAAAGAACTCACCATCGAGATTGGTTTTAAGCAGAGTCACTACATGTTTTTGCCACCTCAATCGTTTGATACATTAAGTCAGCGTGATAAGAAAACTGTGAAATACCTGGAAAAAAATGTGCATGGCATTCGATACTCTTCAGGTGACATCGAGTATAGCGAAATAAATGTAATATTGGAAACTAAGCTGTTGTATGCTGCAGACTTCATTTACGTACGCGGACAGCAAAAGGCTGAATTTCTACAAAAGAAATGTCACATTTTTAGTGTCTTTCCCATCATTATTGACGTCTGCAAGTTTGATGGTACATCATTGGCAACTGGAAACTTTGAACGTGATTCCTGTCACGCCACTGGAGGATCCTCCAGAAATGTACAATATCTCCGACAATGGTTTTTAAATATTGCGTTACCTTTGTAATTATTATATCAATAATAAATGATTTTTTTAAAGTGGATTTTTTTTTACACACACCATTTAGACGTCCCACTCAACAAACTAAATATCTTTTTTAACAAGAAACGTATAAGAAACAACCCCTGTATACATTTTATGACAAAGAATCATAGACACTTTTGATTTCACTCGTATGCTGTGAAGGCATCAATCTTGGAATATTAAAATGTAAAGTGCAACTTTCAAAATTACGTGGGGTCACTGACACCCAACGCAAAGTGTTAAAACCCAAATAAGACATTTATAAATAAACCATGATAGCGCAACGGTTACGGACTGTGTTAGGAACGAGAAGATGCTGTGTGTTCTTAGTTCGAATTTCACAGACATCCATTTTTTTTTTCAATTTTATAAATTGCATGATTTTTTTTTTCAAGCGGATTTTTTTTTTACATACACACCATATGAAATTTAGACGTCCCACTCAACTATCTTTTTTAACAAGAGCGCCAAAAGTATCTGGGGTCACTGACACCCAACGGATGAAGGTAAAACCCAAATAAGAAATTTATACAAATAACCTCGATAGCGCAACGGTTAGGGACTGTGTTAGGAACGAGAAAGTCGCTGTGTGTGTCGTGAGTTCGAATCTCACGGTCGACCATTTTTTCAATTTTATAAATTGGAAGTGTTGTGGTGGACCACGATTGACGTCACAGAAGATGGATGCCGTAGGGATTTTACTGACGTCACAGAAGATGCCGTCGCGACATTCGAATCACCCGCCAACGACACAACCCACCAAATTGGAAGTGCTACGTCACACATGTGGATGGACCATGATTGACGTCACAGAAGATGGATGCCGTCACAGTCGCGACATTCGAAATACTCGCCAACGACCCGCCATTGACACAAGATGGATACGACACACGTCACACCAACACGTCCGCCATTGACACAAGATGGATGCCACTTCCGGTGCGCGCGCACAGTCAACGAAATCCAACATGGCCGACTTCCGTCCCAGAACCGGCTTAGTATATCTACTCAGATCGTTAGGATCAACTATTGAATTGTGAAAAGTATTAAGTTTGGCAAAACTGATTGCCGTTTCAATTTTTTCAAGAATATCATATGTTATTTGAAAACTTATAGAAACGTGTGAAACAAGTTGTTCTATTGCAAAATAGTAATAAGTTTCTACTTTATCTAAATTCAAGTGTGTAATTATTTTTTGTAAATCATTGATACGTGAATTTAGTATTAATTGGTTATGAGCTAATATTTTGGTATTATTCTCAAAGTTGTTAATAGACGATTGGAGTAAAGTTATTTGATCGTGAATAAGAGATTTCAACTTGTTTTGACTGTTAGATAAAGATGTAATGGCTTCGTCATAACGCTTTGCATCATTTTGATCTAAATTTCCGGTTATAAATTTTATTGCAGATCCTAATCCGTCAAATAATGATCTCTTTGATTTTGTGTTCCAAAATGGATTTAACTGGTTCAATTGAAGAGTAATCTTTTGTACAATTAATTTGATCAGGTGATAAAAATTTTGAAAATGTTTATTAAAATTATAAATTTCAGGTGAGTTCGATAAAGAGTTATAGATATTATTATATTGTTCCTTTAAAGCAAGACATTCTTTGTTAATGATTGTAATATCAAATATATGTATAAACGTCCAATAGTTTATTTCAATTTGTGCTGTTCCTAAATGAAGAGGAAAAAGACCGGGATTATCATTTAGGTTATGGTACTGGGGTGTGTCTGGTTCTGCGTTGGCGATCCAGAGGAAGAATCTGTAATAGGAGGTTTCCTTAATTCTTTAATATGTACTATTTGTTTGTCTATTATTTGTTTCTTATGTTTTAATGATTTTCAGGAAATTTCTACTCTATTTCTATCTAATATTTTTGTTATGTTATAAGGTCCTAAATATCCTAATTTTTTTCATTTCGATTTTTGGGGTTTCGTTTGAATTCAGTTTGACCTATTTTAAATTGTATCTTGGTGTCACCTTGTATATTTGTTCTCTCTATACCTTTTTGATTATTTTTATTCATATTTTCTCGAACATCTTCATAAATATGTTCTAATTTTTCTTTATGGTTATTAACGTAATCTGTATAAAATTAATGAGTCATAAAAATTTCGTTAGGGTTTCTAGAATGTGTATGTCCAAAGGTAAGTTCAAAAGGTGTGAAATTCGTGGCACTGTGTATTGAATTATTGTAGGCAATTATGGCATAGTCCATTAAGTCATTTTCATTGGGACAAATTTCTCTTAAAATTCTTAAATGTTCTATTAAGGTGGAATGTAATCTTTCAGCTATTGAATTTGACTCGTGATGACCAGGAGTTGTGATGTGAACTTTTATTTTATGTAATGCCAGGAGATTTTTAACTGTTTCATTGTTAAATTCTGTACCTTTATCGACTGTTATTGATTGTGGAATTACAAAAGAAGCAAGTGCTTTCCTTATAACAACTGCAGATTTGCCTGGAATAAATATTGCTTGTGCAAATTTTGTGAATGCGTCAATTAACGTTAAATAACTTTTTCCGTCAAAAACGAAAACATCTATGTGAACAATTTGGAATGGTCTAGAAGCTGCTTCTGTCAACATGAGAGGAACATAAGGATTATGTCTTGAATATTTATTTTTTTGACAAATGGTACAATTCTTAATGTAGTTTGTGACTGTATTTTTCATATTTTCCCAATAATAAAGTTTACGTAGTTGTTCTAAAGTTTCATTGATTGTTGGTTGTTTTTACCTTCATGGTAGTTATTTAACAAAAGAATTCATTCTTCCTGATCTTTTACAGTATGAAGTAATTTAGTACATTTAATTAATTTCGGTCCGTTCGCAGAAAAATGTTTTAGATAAACATTATTAAAATCACGATATAAATTATCATTATGAAAGTACATATAAAATGTATTATTTGAATCTGTATATTCAGCTATAAAACAGAAAATGAGTTTTGCGTTATTTATCTCGGGAATTTTAATTTTCATTATTTTTTTATTTTCATATGTTTCATGAGAAACATCTGTTTTTGAGTATATATTTAGATAAACAAGAATTTGATGTACTTTATTATTTATCATTTCGTCTAAAATGGGTATACCGTTACTGTTGTTATATTTTGCTGAATGGTTTGTTATATTGTCAGAGACGTCTGAGTCAGGTTTTGTCCAGAACGGTTCAGGAGTGTTTAAATCATTACGATCATCATTTTCTTGTAGTAATGGGGGTTGTATTTATACGTCAGATATAATGTTAACTTTTGATTGATTAAGGTTACTTGTAGAAGGTTGTGGATCTATAGGAATATTTTCAGCAAACTGCTGTAAGAAATCTAGAATATCGTCTTGGGAATCTCCGGGGTTATTTACTATTGATTCTGTTTCTAATGCATTGATAGGATTTCGAAATAAGCAATCGGCATTGGAATTTAATTTTCCCTTTTTATAGAAGATTTTATAATCATATTCTTCCAACTTTAAACGCCATCGGACTAATTTGGAATTTGGTTCTTTAAGACTAAATAACCAAGAAAGAGGTTTATGATCTGTATAAATATGAAATTGTCTGCCATATAAATAAGGCCTGAAATGTTTACATGCCCACACAATGGCAAGCAATTCTTTTTCTATAACCGAATAGTTAATTTCAGATTGATTCAGAGTTCTACAAGCATATGCTATGGGTTTGTCATTGGGTACGTTTCCTTGGGATAAAACTGCACCTATTGCATATTTACTAGCATTGGTTGTGACAATAAAAGTTTTTGAGAAATCAGGATATTGCAAAATGGGGTCCCTGATTAATATCTCCTTACAAGTTTGAAATGAATTTAGAAATTCTTCGTTATGAATAATTTTTGAACCTTTTTTCAAACATTTGGTCATGGGTTTTGTTATTTTAGCAAAGTCTGCTATGAAACGTCGGTAGTAATCTAAGAGACCTAAGAAACTTTTAATTTCTGTTTGACTTTTGCGAACTGGATAATTTTTAATGATGGAAATTTGGTCTGGGTAGGCTTTACGCCGTTGGATGTGATTATATGTCCTAAATACATAATTGTTTTCTTTAAAAATTCAGATTTATCAAGTTGAACTTTTAGATTGTGTTGTCTAAGTCTTTCAAAAACAGATTTTAATTTTTCTAAGTGTTCCTGAAGGGATGTACTATATATTAAGATATTGTCTAAACAAACTATGCACGTTTCGTCAGTCAAACCACGCAATACATTGTCCATTACGTTTTGGAAAGTTGATGGACCATTTTTAAGTCCGAAACTCATACGTTTGAAATGAAAATGTCCCCAGGGAGTACTGAAAGCTGTCCTGTCAATGTCTTGAGGTTCTATTTCAATTTGGTGAAAACCACTTGCGAGATCAAGTGTTGTGAAGTAATTTGCTCTACCTAGTCTGTCTAGTATTTCGTGTATTCTAGGAATTGGGTATCGATTTTGAACTGTTTTCTCATTTAATTTTCTATAATCAATAACTAAACGCCATTTCTTTTTGCCTGATGCATCTAGTTTTTTAGGAACAATCCAAATTGGTTAGGAGAATGCAGATGTAGACGGTTCAATAATACCTTCGTCTAACATTTTTGTAATTTGTCTATTAGCTTCTTCCCTATGTATTTCGGGAAGCCTGTAAGATTTTGTATAAATAGGGCTATCATCAGTCAAAATGATTTTATGTTTTATTTGATTGGTAAAACTTAATGGTATTCCATCACAATAAAATATGTCTCTATAATTAAAACACACATTTTTAATGGCTTGTTTTTCTTCTTTATTGCAGTGATCAAGTCTCAGATTTTTTAAGTTTTCTTCAAGCTTAATTTGTTGAATAGTTGTTAATTTTGAATCAGATTCACATTCCAAGTTTTCTAGAAAATTTACTTCTAGTAAGTTTAGAATTTCAATTTCGAAAGGTTATTTTATATCTAATTTTACTGGATTTTCTTTACTATTTATGATGGTTGTAATTGCAAAATTATTATAAATATTGACTAATGCTTTAGGCATTTCTAAACCTTTTCCTAAGTTTTCGTTTTCGAGTATACCTTTGCCATTTGTTTCAGTTACAGGGATTTTAACAACTTGTTGGCAACGGCCAGGAATGATAATCGAATAATTCTTTATTACATTATTATCAGTATTTATGTTTTAATCAAAAATGAAAGGGATAATTGCTGTGGGTCTTTCAATTTGTTTTTGGTGAACATTTATATTTGCATTTAATTGTTTCAATAAATCGACGCCAATGATACCATCAAATTTGTCGCTAAATTTGAATAAATAAAATTTATGAGATTCTTTCAAGTTGAAAGTTTTAAATAACGAAATATGAGCTATTTCATTGTGATAAGAAATTCCGTGTGCTGTCTGTATATTAAATGGCTCAAAAATGCAGTGTTTATGAAATTTGTTTATCAGAGACTTAGAACTGCCGGTGTCGACTAAGAAGTTTGCATTTATTTCTTGAATTTTGATATAAGGTAAATTTGCTTTTAAAGCGTTTACTAATATTACGTCTGGTTGTGTGGATATGGGATGTGAGTAAAATCCTGAGTTGAATTTTGAGGATTGTTACATGAGAAAATATCCTGGTTGTCTGTTACATCATTGTTAACATATGTAGAGAGATAATTATTATAATCGTAAGAATATTGAGTTTCAAGTTCAGATAAATATGGGTCAATGTTTTCTAGAAATTCTGTTGGGAACTCATTTGATATTCAAATAAATTTTCAGCTTGATTATTACTTAATTGTTGAATTTGATTTGGATCACTGATGGTTTGATTATAAAACTCGTTAGAAATATATTTTTGTTGTTTAGGCTGGAAGAAGATGTGTCCATGGGTTCTGGTTTATAGTTTTGGGAATTATTAGGTGAATTAAATTGTCTTAAATTATTTTGAGAGACTGGTTGATAATTTTGACTCTGGGATATTGTTTGACGATTTTGGTTTTGAATATGGGGTGATGATTTTGGTTTTGAAAAGTTGGGCGATTATTTTGGTTTTGAAAAATTGGAGGACGTTGGGCTGAAAAATTGTTATTGGGACGCCAATTACAAGAATTGTTATTTGGCTGGAAATTTGGTCTGAACTGTGATGAATTCATAAGAGGTGTCGAGTTTTGTCGAAAAACTGTGGGAAATGATTGATTATTTCCGAAATTTGATGAAAAGTTACGTGTTGGTTGTCTATAATTAGGATTTTTAGCTGGTGTAATTCTTAAACTAGGTCTAAAAGTATTGTTTGAATTTAATTGATTACTTCTTTGAGTAGAATACATAAAGTTTTCTTCCTCAATAACTAAGCTCATTGCTTTTTCTAAACTATCAGGTACTCTCAATCTAACATTTGTTTGAATAGGTGAAGGTAAACCTCGATTATAGGTTTTTAAAGCTAAATTATTATAATTTCCAAGTTGAAGTCTCCGTTCAATATCACTAATATTACTAAACGAATTTAATTTTGAAATAATTAAACTACGAGCGTCTTGACAACGCATGCCAAAGTTATAGGGTGATTCATTTTTAAATGGTTTTAAATTAATTAAGTCTTGAATAAGCCAATCAATATTACGTTGATCGCCAAAACTTAAATTTAAAGCATCTTTAACATCCTTCCATGTTTTTAACTCTATTCTAGAACCAATTAATATTTGTGCACGTCTTGCGAGTTTGCCCAAGATAGCTTGCAATAGAAATGTATTTAAAGCTATGTCAGTTTCACTAGCAAATACTGATATTGAACTTTCACAATTTCCAATAAATATTGTTAAAGTATGAGGGTTTCCATCATAATAAGGAATAGAACCTAAATATAATTTTAGTAATTGATAATTTACTGAAGGAGTAGACATTTCTAAGTTTAGAGTATTATTTAAACTGTTTTCTATAGGACTATCTGGTTCGCTTAATGTTAAACTTTTTTCTAATAATATTTCTAAAGTACTAATATCTATATCACTCATAAATTACTATCAAATAGAAATTAAGGAAAGAAAAGTACTTACAAAAGGAAAACTTTCATCATCTTCTTACTTCTAACTTATTTCTAATTCTTATAGATTCGATCGATGTTAGACCAAACCCAAGATGTAATCTTCGTTTTTCTTTTCTTCTTCGAAGTTGACGATTGATCGGTTCAGAACTATCGGATTGTATTCGATATTCCCTCGAACAAGTTAAATAGTTCAAAGTTCGATATTCACTCGAAAGAAACCGGTCACTAAAGTTCGAAATTTTCGGCAAATCGTTGATACGAAAAGTTCACGTACTATACGTTAAAACTCCGAAAATCCTACTGACTGCGCCAATGATATTTCGTCACTCCGAAAAATACTTTTTAAAAAACGAAAAAATTACTGTTTAAGACGTTTATTGTATGCAAGTTACAAACGATCTCTCTCTTTATTACATGATTATTCATTTATATAGTTTTTAAAGAAAATACAACGTAAGTGAATATTATACATGGGTCAGCCATTGTCGTTTCTTAACTCGCTACAATCATCCTGAGCTGGAGCTGCAAATCCAATATTCTCTTTTTCAAATATTTTTCGATAGGTTTCATAACTAACATGTTTATATTTTGAATCGAATTCTTTATACATTTTTGTTATTGTTAAATCTGGGGGTAAATATGTGTTGTTTTATATTTTTGTAGTTTTCCCCAGAAATATCTTCCATTTGTATACTACGTTTATTTCCTCTTTTGCCTTCCAAACGCGGAAAGTCATTCGCCGTTCTTTTAAGAAAATTTCTGACTAAGCCGTCAGTCTTGAAGCCAAGTGTATGAATGAACATTGTCTTACAAACGGGTAGCCAACTTTTAAATATACCTGTTATTTCTTTATTGGCTTCAATTTTGTCAGAGTGATCAGATACAAAATTGGCTTCCCTCAACAGAATGGTTAGGGGAAGATTGTAAGAAATTGAAACCTTTTTGTTAGTTTCTGCAGCAACTTTTCTGTACTTTATGTAATTTTTATCAAGTATTTACCTAAAAATAGTTGCTTTTCTCCATAATCAAGCACTTTGAAATAATTAAAAATATTTACTCTTCGGTCATAATATGTTACCCTTTGAAAGCATTTCTTCCTACATGTATTTTTACATGGAGAACGAAGACGAAACTTATTTTTGCTGACTTTTTTTGTAATTCTTTTAGGAGCTCTATTAACCTTACCTGAACCATACCCTTCTATTTTATTGTCGTTGTCTATAGAGGCTATTAGCATGTCGTTGCTCTCATACTCTGCTAAAATTGGAAAAGCACTTTCTAGGACAACTTCCCTTGTAGACTCAGCCAGTCCCTTTTTGTTTCCCATGTTCCTTCTGGAGATGGAAATAGTGCAGAACAATCCTTATAAGAAATAATTTGGATCATAGTCCGGATCTGCATCCGAATCATCGAATGGGGATAACTGTGCGAGACTGCTACCACCAACTACTGTATATATTTAGACGACTCGTCAGATATATAAATAAAAAATACAATACTGTATAATAATAATTTTTAATAATATTTTCAAAGAAATTATTGTATTAGAATGGTTAGATACATTGAAAAATAAATACGTACCTATCTAAAGCAAGTTGAAGAAGTTTGCTTCCCCAACAAGGCGCTGCAGAAGTCATTTTGCAGAGCTGAGAAATACGTCTTTGCCTAATAATGCTTTGCAAATGACTGCGTCAGCAGCCAGACTACCTCTAGCGATTGGACCAAGTCCAGTTACCCCACCACATTCTGTTTCAATAATGTTACATAACTAGATTTGCCATGTTTCTTTTTTGGAAAAATACATTTATTGCAGCAAGTAGATATAATAACTTTCAAATTGATTAAAAATATACAAATAATACAGCATATCCCGTTACTATGTTTTTAATTTGTAATTTTATGAAATAAAAATTATATAAAGACTTGCTACATTTTTAGTTGGTATTTAAAAGAAAGTTAAAATAGTATCATGATTTACAATATTTTGCCATTGTAATAAGATTCCATCCCTTGACAAAATACAGAAATGGTTAAGTATCTCTAGTTACAACTTATATATTATTTAGCAAGTAGTATTGTTAAAACCAATCAATTTGTAATTCCAAAACGGAAGCTCCAATGATAAAACTGAGAATACTGGTAGATAGATAACAAGTAAGCTGTTCGATTGGTTTAAACAGAGCAAAAACATAGTAACTCAACATACTATATTTTTCGATTGCACGGCAGATTTCTTCCACTCAAGATCTACAAATTTCACCACAACAAACAACCGCCAGACAATTATGACAGGTTAGTCCCTTCATTTACTGGACTTTTATAAATTAAAACTTTTATAAACGGTTCTAAATAATCTGCAAATCTTACATTCACTACCAACTTATTTCATTATCTCAGATTTTGGTTTCTTAATGACTTACAGGTTAATCGAATAAAATAAAATAAGGAGAATTTCATTTTTTGAATAATGTATTTGTAATGTTCTTATAGCGTTTTTTAATTCGAAACAAATATTCAACTTCAATCCAATGAATGGTATCATGAACCACACAATAAAAAGTATTTGAATAATTACAGGACGTTTGGAAAACAATTATAATTATATTACTTGATGAAGAATGATGACTGTTTGGGTACGAAACAATACTCCAACTTAGTATAATGTATGGGTAAGCAAAAGGTGATTTTTAAAGTTAGAAAAATCCAGGTCGGTATTTAAAAAAACTAAGTTGATGAATGTGGGATTCCGAAACGTCAGATGAATATTGTAGATGATTTAAATACAATAAAAAATTATAATGAAGAAGTGTCAAGTGTTTTTGGATATCTCTTTAAATAGCTAATTCGTTTCAAATATACTTACTTTCAGCTGAATGTATTCATTTATGTTACAGAGAACGTATCATCAGCTTTTTCAAAAAAGCGAAAGTGAGAAGATACCAGGATGTAGAGGGTATTCAACATTATCGATACCCCCTCTTTCAAACAGCGATTCTTGTAGTGGATCTCTCCGTTTCCTTGAAGATTCACTGGCGGGACGTTTATGCGATCACAATCTACGACCGTTAGTTATTTCATACAAAAAACATCATAGAATACCCAAAAATCGTAGCATCGAATTATTTAATACAGTCACAAATGAACCATCGACTGTGGAGAGGAGACTATCAGAATTTTCTCAAGTTTTATTAGACGACCAACAAGAACAACTGCGAATCGAAAAAGGTATACATTTATTTGTAAAAACTTCCCTTTCTAATTAATGTTGTTACAAATATTACTCTAAATAGACTCAGGTAAGATAACAAGGCAACTTTACAAATGACTTTTTCCAAAAATATAACGTCCAACTGACAATTATCAACAAGTGCAAAAAATAACCTCCAATACCACTATTTCAGCTTCAACTACTACTACTACTACTTCTTGGGGATGTAAATATACTCTACATACGTTCAACAATTTTTTATAAACTTCGAAATTTTCTATTTTTTATCTCTCATTCTTGCTCTTCTTAAATATATCCAATCTATCTTAAGTTTCTTCTTTTCCTCGTCAACATCTATATGTTACAGGTGATATCCATAAAGTTGAGTGGCCACTTTTTACTAACATTTTTAAGGTAGCTACGGAGCAGCGGATTATGGTCAGATCCAACGTCTGCTCCAGGACAGGTTGTAACTCTGTTTACACGGTTCCTAAATCTTTTGTTAATTAATATATAACCAATCTGGTTTCTTATAATGTGTGCTGGGTTATCGCCTGGACCTCTCCAAGTATATAGTCTTCGTTTACGCAGTCTATACCATGTGTTTGTTACTACCCTGTTGTGATCCTGGCAAAATTCGAAGAGTCTGTTGAAAGGGCTTGCTTTCAATCGTAGTAGTAATATTTTATCGTACACGGCGACAAAGTTTAGTACGTATTTCGTTAGTCCTGCCCTCACAAAAATTCCTACTCCATTCCTGTCATTTGGATCGTCATCATCTCCCCCAGAGTAACATAAGGTGCCCTTCTCGTGTTTGCATGTTCCTGAGCCAAGCCATCTTAGTTCACTGACATCCGCTATTTGTAGATTCATCCGGTTAATAACCTAAACGAGATTCTCAAACTTTCCAGCTGCGTAGAGTGAACGGACATTCCTCGTTCCTATTCTTAGTTTGTATTTTGCTATTTTTAGCCGCGAGATTCTTCGTACCCCTTGCCCGAGGCTGAGGATCGGTGTGTCTGGTTTTCTCGTCATAGCAATTTCCTGGGGAAAAATTAAACAATGTGGTTTCCCGTTGCCTTCACTGCTTTTATTTCAGCCGCTCCTAACATGGAGTTCAGTCGCTGTTGACAGCCGCCCTCTCTGGATCAAACGCTGTCGGTATTCGCCATATCTGGCTATCCTCAACTTAGTTTAGCCTGCAGGTCGATGCAGTTGCCCGGGGTGTGGCGCGCGGAACCATAAGTGAGAATTAGGTGTCCTGTGAGGACCTATTATCGCCGACCACTCCCCGACTATGTCGTTAAGTGCGACTGTCTTTGAAGAAAGGTGTCACCTCTACAGAACAACCCTTACACCCCAGGCCGTTATTACCCGCCCATAATAAATTTTTTCTTTTTATTTTTAAAATGTATGCCATTTAATGCGCATTTGATCCTACTTGCCTATAATGATAGGTATCTGTTTAATTATAGATGCCCGGTAAATATACAGGATAAAACGGCAAGAGCAGCGTGGTCATCTGAACAAATGAAAGGAGCAATAAATGCTATAAAAGTGGTAGAAAAACGAGGGAGGTTTCGAGAACATTTCGTATTCCTATATTACAAGATAGATTAAAAGATGACAGTCTTCAATGGGACGTCATGCGGTATTTACCAAAAATTGCAAAGAACTTCTTGCAAATCAAGTTATTAGGCTATCCAAACTTTTTATGAAGTCTCACCTACTGAAATTAAACGATGCGCATTTCCCAACGCAAAATAAAATGGCATAAAAATCGTTTTTCGCAAGACAGCCAATCTGCTGGTAAAGCGTGGCTCTGTAGTTTTCTAAAATGGAATCCAAATATTAGTCTGAGAAAAACTGAATCGATTAGTATTAATCGAATCACAGCGTTTAATGAGGATGAGGTGTCTCGCTTTTATCAAAATTTAGCGACTGTGATACTTTCAATGCTGATGAAACTGGCATTACAACAATTCAGAAGCCGGTTAAAGTTACGCAGAAAATGGTCAAAAGAGAGTAGGTTTTATAGCCAGTGCTGAAAGAGGGCAAACAACCACTATTATGTGTGCCATAAGCGCTTCAGGCATCCATGTCCCTCCTTTATTTATCTATGCGCGTCAATGAATGCTCAACTGAAAAGAAATTATCCAAATGGTGCCTATATTGTTGTACCGATAACGGTTGGATAAATGAAGGAGTTCATAGATGTTGTCGTTTTTAATAAAGGAATCAGACACACAAGGAGACTATTAATTATATTTTATAGAAAATGTGTAACAAAAATATATCACGTGTACCAAGCAACGCTGTCAAAAACAAGAAGTTAATACTTTCATTTCATACAATGGTACCAACACAAATAATGTAATATATTTGTTAAGCTACGTTCACATGTAGAATTGTCCCCACAACAATAGAGTGGCTTGAATGCTTTCAAAACTTTGTGAAGTCAACCAAAGAACATCCAGTGCTACTACTGTTTGACAACCATTCTACTTACTGTACGCTAGTAGCTTACTCTTTTAGAAAATATAATGGAAGTGTTTTACTCCTCATTAAAAACTGCCTACAAAACTAAGTGCTTTAGCTATTTTCTGAATTGAATACTGTTATCAGCGGGCCATAAAAACTGACATCTAGAGGTTGGATTCGATTATATGCGAAGTATGTGGAGGGATGATCAAAAGTATAATGGTACTGGATTAACAAGATTCATAAGCTTTTCGAGTGGAGTGAGTCGAATTGTTATCCATTACGAGGAGAATTGGATTTTCCATGCTCGCTTTCACAAATTTTTGGAAATGGTCTAAATACTGCAAGAATAGTTCGTCTGTGATCCATACTTTGTCGGAGCAAGTGTAATGAGCACCAGGTGGTGCCCCTTTAGGAAGTTGCGGATTCATTCGTTTTCTTGCATAAATGAACATTGGTGATACATAGATTCCGGTTGCGCTGAAAGCACATATTACTGTAATAGTTCTGCCTTTTTCCCAACTTGTCACAAATTCGACTTGCTTTCGTCCCATTGCTAAACAATTTCTTGTAGAGATGCCTGTCTTATCAGCGTTGAGAACTCTATGGGCCTTAAAATTATATTTTGCTTGCATTTGTTGTAGATTCTCCACAGCCGATCATCGCCAGCACTTGTTTTATCTTAAATTAAAAGGTCAAGGCAAGTGATTTTTTAAGGCATAGTTATAGGCGCATTTTTTAATTTCCTGGCTTGTAATGTTTCGAAAGATGTATAACATGCTCTGCTACACATTTTTCTTCTACTACTGAAAACACCGGTTTGCAACCTAGAGAAGATCCAAATAGTTGTTTTTCTCTAATTGCTATTGCAGGGTAATTCGTGGAATGTTAAATGCTCTGAAGGCATCCCTAACACTCCTGCCATTTCTAACGGCACTAAGAGCTGCCTATAGCTGCTCACCATTCCAAGTCGCTTTTTCGGTTTGCCTACGATAGGTCCTTGACATCTGAAAAACATATTATTTCAATGAAGCATCGTTTATTATGTTAGATATAGTAAATTGATTCATTTTTAACTAAAAAAAATTATGTTTTCAACACTAATGCGGTAATGGTGGCCGGGTTCCTTTATCCCACAGTAGCTTTTTTTCAAGAACTTTATTCAAATAATGCTACGAGAGTTACATGTATATCACAATATTAATTAGTAAAAGAGATAGCAGCACTATCCAAAAAAGGTTATTCCAAAGCAGCACAGTTCGTGCTAGTCTCGGAAAAGCAGTTAAACAAATAACAATATAAATTACAACAAACCACAACAATACAATTAAAATTCACTTACGGATATATTGCACAAATGTATCTTAAAATCTAACAGTTCTAATAATTGATTTCTCATAAAATAACACAGTTATACCAGTCTTATTCAATTTTGTAATACGGAAGATAGAAAATAAAAAAGGAAATAAAATGATGTCAATCATTCGTTGAGTATGCAGGTATAATAAGTCTTGATTTTATTCTTAAATATACTGATATTAGAGCTGTCTATTATTTCCTTGAGGAGAGTATTATAAGTTTTCATGGATAGTGTAATGGGATTATTAAGGCCAATGTTAGTAGGTACAGGTTCCAAAAATAAATTTTTATGCGTTCGAGTATTGTATTCATGGAGCTGATTAACAAATGTAAACTTGGTATTGCATTTAATTTGTTCGTTCGTAACCTTGTAAGCAAATTTACTTTGTTCAATTTCTAGAATATCCTGAATAGGCAGTATCTTGGTTGCTCTGTATATGGTATCAGTTGAGGTTGTGTAATCAAGGCTGAATAAAGTTTTCACGTGTTTTTATTTTTTTTTGAATAATGTCTGTCCACATGATTCCCATATAGTAATCGAGTAGCTAAATATTGATAAGAAATAAGCACTGTATATTTGGTGGAGTGAAGATGGGCATATGTAGTTTCTGCAACGATATAGGGCACCAACCATTGGAACTACTTTTTTTTTTCTATATGGGTGACATGATCATTCCAGCAAAGGTTTTTATCGACTATTAATCCCAGATACTTAGCATTATGGATTCTCGTTATTTCTGTGCCTCCTATCTCCAATATAATGTCCTGTAGTTTCATGTTTTTCTGAGAGAAAATTATATAGGTAGTCTTTTTCACATTGAGCTGAAGTTTACTTTTTGTAAGCCAACTGTGGTATCTTTCAAGGTCAGCATTGATGCTGATTGTAAGTTTACATTATTTATTATTGATTTACCTATATTAACAAAATACTGGTTCATTTTTTCAGCTATATTTTTGGGATCATCACGGATTTATCCCTCAATTTCTAGATTAGTGATCTGACTTCTTTGGTTATTGCCTTTAATAAGGCTATTGATGAGTTTCCATTGTCTTTCCTGGTTATTACCTGTATTGCTCCATTTTTTTTCAAAATATTTCTGTTTCAGTTTTTTGCGTTTATTCTCTACAATATATTTCTGTTTTTTAAACTCTCTAGCTGTATTCTTATTAAATGGGTGTTTTATTTTTTCCATGTATAATTGATCGCGTTCTTTTATTAATTCTAAAAATTCCCTTGTAATCCAATCCTTACCTTCTTTATATTTTATTTCATATTGAGTTGTTGAACATTTTTTACAGTCTTGTATGGCTGATGATAGTTTTTCAAAGCTATTTATTTCGTGGCTGTTGATCAGCTTTTGAAATTTTTGTTTGAAGTCATTTTGATTTAGTATGATCCGTTTGTGAGATACCTTTTTGTTAGTCTGTGGAGATATAGTATTAGTATTAAGTTAGATATTTAAAATTTTATGATTAGTTATGTGGTTAAGGATAGTTATGTAGCATTCTATATTTTTATTTGTCAAGACGTAATCAAGGATAGATTTGGAGTTTGCTGTTGATCGAGTTGCATAATTTTCTTCAATCACATTACAAATCTTAAATCCATTAAGTGCTACTGTATTTACATAAGTATCAAACTCGGGAGAACTACTTTTGAGCAGATCAACATTTATATCTCCTATCAATATTGTTTTTGTTTCACATCTATTCAGGATATTATCTAATTCTGGCAAAAAATCATTTAATATATAACTAGCTGGTCTGTATATTCCGATTATTTTAATTTTATTATCCAAGAGTTTAATACTTACAAGATTATATATTTTATCACTACTGACTTCAATAATGCTGAATTTAAATGTGTTTCTAACAAAGATTGTACATTCTCCTACTCAAGTATCTCTACATGAGTGAACTCCTGTGTAGCCATTTATTACAAATAGGTCTGTTTCATTTGCAAAATACCAGGTTTCAGTTATCACTATCACATCATAGTTGGATTCTTTGACATAACCACAGATATCATCATGTTTGTTTCGCGCACTTTTAGCATTTAGGTACATTATTTTCAGACTATCCTAGCAGCACTTTTCACTTAGCAGTTTATTAAGTCCTCCTCTCGTGTGATTTTGATCACTTTGCTACTTTCGTCTTTACGGATGAAGACGTTTTCTATGAGAATACCATACAAACTTGTAGTTGTTTTCTTTTTTGAATTTCCTTGCCAGCATGAGTATGTATTGATTGTGATTGGTTAGATCGTGGTTAACGTATATCTCATTGTCGTTATTCCCTAGTTTGGTACTTGACAGTGTTTCATTTCTTTCTTGGCTTTCATGAAACTCTCTTTATCTTCTCTGTTTTCAAAGCATACCTTCATTGTTCCTACTTGATTGTTACCCCTTCCAAGTCGATAACATTTTGCACCTTGTATATCAATTTTCAGTGTTTGATTGATTGTACGGAACACAGCTGCTAGGTTTTCGTTGGTGTTACTTTGTGGTATACCACTTATTACAATATTGTTTTCGAGATCCTTTTGTTCGTTTTTATTCTTTTCTTCATCTAGCTAGGCTTTTAGATCGTAAATATCCCGCCTGAATTCATCATTGACCTTCAGTTGTTCTCCACACTTTTTCAGCAATTCAGATTGTTTTTGGTCCATGAGTTACTAGCTACTTTGTGATATCCTTCAGGGTGATTTCTTTTTCCAAGAGTTCGCAGGTTTTTCTTGCAAATTCGGTTTTGTTTTCATTACCCCTAACCTCACTTTTGCACGTTTCGCAGAACCAACGTTCCCCTTTGGGATTTTTTATTTCTTGTTCTTAATATTTCAATTTTGCTCTGGTCAGCTATTTCGTACATTTATTGCATTGAATCGCAAATGTATTGTTGCGCGATTTAATACAGACAGGACACTTGGCCGCCATCTCTTAGTGTTTTAAGCTGGCCACTATAACCCCAAAAAGCATATTTCTAATAACAATAATAAAAAGATAATATTACACATAATGCTACTCACAATTGTTCTTTTTTAAAGTCTATTAATCACAAAAGAAAGACTATATTCGGCTTACGAAAACCAAAACCATAACATTAATTTCGCAAGTGGCAAACGGAACATTTCTTACCGACAGCGTCACCACAATTAAAATTTATTGATGGTAGCCTCAATTTTAGAAATCGTCTTCCGTACTACGTTAACTAGTTAAGCTACTCATTAGTAGATGGCGCAACTGGCCACCATACCCTACAGTGACTATATACAAGACAGTGGCGACAATTGGGTATAAGCTCCGCCCATCCGCCATTAGTTTGCTAATTTTGGTTTATTTACATTTGACTACATGCAACTAAATAACCCTTTTTAAAAGGGTTTTACCACTTTTAAACTAGATTTGAATGTGCAATTTTAAATAAAAGCTCTTTTATTAGGTAAATCATAAAATATTTTTGGAAAAAGTGAACCGATGTTAATGAAAATCTTCAAGGATGTAATGTTGTTGCATACAAAATTATGGATGTATCTCTATTTACCATCTGATAAAGATATAAGGTAAGTTCTTAAATTCTGGATTATAATGTTAAATGTCATGCTAAACAAATAGATACTACAATAAATTGTAATGTGTGGTGTAGGAATATGTACTAGGGAGTCTTTCATTAATCTATGATTGCCGTAAATATAATCGGAGCGGAAATAATGCACCAGGCCTCTTAACAATGAATTATATAGAAATATGCCACTGAGGGGTGTTAGTCTCTATTCTTGTGTGAAAAGGAAAAAATAAAATGAGTAATAAAATATTTTAATTTGACTTGTTATTGGGATACAAATTTGGACTATTACGGTTTTAGTCAGAGTTATATCCAATTTCAGTACATAATTAGGAAATATTTACCCTATGCTCATTTTTTCATCTAATCTGAAATTAATCAATGAATGTCTTTATATGTTACAGACTGTACCTGCAATTCGGACATTGAAACTCCACCAGAAAAAATGAAACACATACCTCTTTAATATTTATGTAGTTAAATGTTTTACACTATTTAATAAATAAGATAATATAAAGCTTACATCTAATATTTTTGGTCACTGCAAGTACATGTCATAATGCCCCAATATTTTTGAATTTGTCTCAGATATTTTATGTTTAATTAAAAACCCATTAAGCAAATAAATAATAAAATGAAAAATGTTCTATTGCAATTATTTATTAAATATTCAAAACAAATGACCAGCAAGGGACTTACTAGCTAATTTTTTAGAAGCACCCTTATTCTTTTTTGAACTTGTTTTTCATCTGAATACAATGTAGCGTTAAATAATTTTATTTTTCAATATTTGACAATCGGGTATTATATTTAGAACTAAATTTTTTTCACACTTTTTTTGACATAAAAATGTTGCCAGTTGTCACTTCTGGTCTTAATGAGCCACTGCCTCCTTTAATTCTCGTGCAACATTTTATAGATCTAAGTGTTTAGAAATAACAAGAAACAACTGGTTAAACTCGAGAATACATTTATGTTTTAATTTAATCCATGAATTCAGTGTCTAAAATAGATATTTATTTGATTAATATATGTATTAATCACTAATTTTGTTTCTCTAAACCATATATAACAATACAAGTAGGTACAGTGATATTAAACTTATCTACTATACTTATAGCTTAACCAAAAACCTCAAGTGAAAATGGTGTATGAAATAATAATTATAGTTCCAAAGCAATTAATAATACACTAATAAATAAGTCTTCAGTTCAGAACGTTTATAAATAGCACTTAAACACCAAATTTTGCACAAAAACTTTCAAAAACTAAAAACTGTGGTAAGAACACAATAGAACCAAATGGTAAATAAACAAACATGTAGCAAACTAATGGCACGTGACATAGATAACCAATCACTAGGACGACCATCATTGTCGCCACTGTCTTGTATATAGTCACTGTACCATTCCCCGGTCTCCGATACAAAACAAAAATTTAGGATATATTCGTAATCGTAATTTACCGACTCAATAATATTTGATTGCAGATATTGCAATATTTTTGTAGAATAATATAAAAAGTAATATAAAAAACGTATAATTTTCAACCTCATTCATGTACAAACTATAAAAATTGGCTTTGTTACTTTTGTCATTTTTTATTTTGATTAACAACTCTGCGAAATTCCAGTTTTCATGTGCTGCTAACGACCGTCTCATTGTCTCATACTTGTTTTGAGTAATAATCTATTCACGCACAACCAGAGAGAATATTTTTTCAATGTAGCATTGATTTAATCAGTACGTGTCTCTCTTGTTACGACTGGTTATATTTGACGAAAATCACCAGCAACCGATAAGAAATTTTTATTCTTGGGTAATAAAAATCTGGCAACAACGCGGTAAGCTGATAATGTTTACAAGGAAACACCTACATACACGGAAAGCGACTTTGTTTTATACTATGTGAAAATGAGTAAAATTTTTATAGAAATATCTGCTTATAATTGTTTTATTATTTTAACACACTTTTCTTTCTCTTCATCAGTTGCGAATATCAAAAACTCTTTCTCCAGCCCTACCATCTTGAGCAAACTGAACAATCAACCAGTCACTACTAAGGAAAATCACGTTACAGAAAACAATGTCTCTAAAGATCCGAATTCCGTTCTATCGATTTCAAGTTGCCTGAATAGAAGACAATCTCCCAATATCAGTCGTTTCAATGGAGCTGAGAATTTGACACCAACCCATCATTGTCCAAGTAGTACAAGAACAGCTTTGACTAAACATAAGAACAAAGAGCGTAAAATGTCTGTGTAAAAAATAGAAAATTAGGCTTCGACTTTTAAATTTTTATTTACATATATTCTATGTTTCTATTATTTTTGATATAAAAAGCTTTTCTTTCGGGTTATATAGTATAATATGTTATGCGTCAAAATCGAAAATGCTCATTGAGTGACTTAAATGACAACGCGTTGTGGATGGACTCAAACACCGAAATTAAATTCTTTTTCGCTTAATGGTCATCAATATATATTCAAACACAAAGCGTCGTATGCTTTTAAGCATTCATTGAAAAACGGCCAAAATGCGTTATGTTTACTTATTAGAAAATGGCAACACGTCAAACTAAATTAAACTCGATACTAAGCAATACAAGCAATGGAACAGACAGGTTAGAACTGGAAAAATCCGATGGATGGCCGAGATAAATCATCCAAAATGCGTTCTGGTCGTTTCTTAAAAGCACATGAACACGGATATAGGAAAACAAAATGGATTGCCGGCCCTTATTGAAAACTTTTACTAAAATGACTGTGGCATGCAAATCTCGAGCGCGTGACTATTTACGTTGGCTACATTGAATTTACCAAAAAATACTAAGCTGCTGACACTGAATAAGTCAAAACATTGAAATTGTTGATTGAATTATTTCTTAATTTTCTGTTTGTTTTTCAAAAAACGAATAGTTTTTTATATAGTAATTTAAAACGAAGCGTACCCAGCAAACACAAAAACATATTGAATACATATATGTTACATATTTCTTGAAATATAAAAGTCACAGTTATATAAAACTGAAGTAACAACTAGATAATATTTATCTATTGAATACTGACAAAGGCCGGCACAGCAAGGGAACAATAATGATATGAGAAATACATATTATAAATTATATCTCAAATATTTCCAAATTACTATGTAACATATATGTAAAAATGAGATAATATCTAGAGAATATTTATGTATTAAATATTACATAATATAGATGTAACAAAAGTTACCTAATTTTTCTTTTGCCTCACCCCTTACCTAAAAAAAGTCAGTGAAATTCTTAATTTATAATAAATTCAGAAAAATCTGTTGAAACATTATTTTTCATAGATGAAATGAAATACAATATTTTTAGTAGTGTTGATGGCCAAAAGATTAAGGAACTATTGTTACTATATTATTCAATACCTACCTTATGACTATTTCAAACTTAAAGCAACTTAATACAATTTAATATTTGTATATTGTAAATTGTATTTATCTATCTTTGGAAATCAGTAGCTGGTACTTAGTTACTAAAAAAACAGCAAATGGATGCATATAAGTACATTTATTTCATTAACATAAAAAAAACTAAAAACAAAACACCTAATGAGAAAAAAAAGATTGCAAAACTGAAAGTATTCAAAAACTAAATGATAATAAAATATAAAAAGATAATGCAAAACAAAAGAATATTCAAAAACAAAACAATAAATAACCATGAAAAAATTTTCTTAGAAGTCTTTTCGATGTCCACTTGTAAGCGTATGGGCAATATTAAGTGATATTATCCATTGTTTTGAAGGGTTACAGTTTCGCCCTTCTTTTCCCTCTGGAGTCTCTTTATTTAGCCTTATCCACACCAAGGTGATTTGGTCAAAATCAGTGCACGTCATATTACACTGTTTCAGCAACGTTTCTAAAAATGTAGGTGTATATTTTTATGTAATATATACATTTGTGTTTGCTGGGTAGTAGCATAGTTGTTTTTACTAACTCAACCGCTTTTTCAAGAAAATAAGCCATAGATGTTTATAGTTCATACTAGATGTCTATTTCAAAATTTCAATTCTGACTTCTAGCACCACATCAAGGTAATTTCGAGGCTACCCAACCTATGGTATTCGAAAATACAACTATTAAACATAAAATTTGAAAAATCTGAAGTAACTTCTTAAGGTCGAACCGGCGCGCATTTTTCACAATATGTCCATAGATGTTCACTAAATTTTTTCATTTGCAAATTGTGTATGTATTCCTGATAGTATACCTATTTGAGCACGTATTATTTCATGATAATGTGGATAATCATTTGAATTATTGAAGATTGGACTTTAGTTTGAGATACTAAAGCAGACTGATATCGCGAGCGAAGCGAGCAAGCCGGTTCGACGTTTCGCAATTCACGCGCGAGAATTGCAAAACGTCTAACCGGCGCGCATTTTCCGCAATCTGTCGATAGCTGTTCACTCAATTTTTTCATTTGCAAAATGTGTATGTATTCCTGATAGTATAACTATTTGAGCACGTATCATTTCATGATCATGTGGTTAATCATTTGAATTATTGGATTTCCGTTTGAAATACTAAAGCAGATGGATATCGCGAGCGCGCCGGTTCGACGTTTCGCAATTTGCACACATCTTATATTCCGCGGTAACATTTTGGAGACTATTTAACAATTCGTCATCGTTTAAATTAAATAAAAACTTTTAAAAACAGAAGTAGGTGAACAATGTTCAAATCGTTTAATAAAAGTAGTTGATTATTCTAACTAAATTTCTACGTCAGTAACCAATTTTAAACGTAAGCATATTTCTATGTAACCTTTTTACTTATGAGCATCTTTCCAAGTGAGCATTATCAGTGTGGGCGTTTTCCCTTGTGACTATTTTTCTAAGTGAGCTTTTTTCCATGTGAGCTTTTTTCTGTGTGTGAGTTTCTCCATGTAAGCTTTTTATTTGTGAGCTTTTTTCCTGTGAGCTTTTTTCTGAGAGTATTTTACCTGTGGGCTAATTTCCTGGAATCGATTTTACCAGCGTCACATAAAAAACATCTTTTTTAGAATGTTTAGTTACCGAGAAGTCATACTACTACTGTCGGGGGCCAGAAGGCTCAATTCTAATAGTAGGTGTAGAACTGTCAGTCTTGATAGTAGATATAAACAGAATTCGTCATAAAAAAATTTCACAATTCACTATATTTTAGTTGTATATGTATATTAGGTACTTTTGTGTCAAAAAATAAATAATTATTATAGATTCTTTCTCTCATATCTTATAAGTATAGACATAATATATATATATATATATATATATATATATATATATATATATATATATATATATATTATAGAGTGAAACACCCTGTATATCATACAATAAAGAATTAAGATTGTGCATTGTAATCTAGAAGAATTTTTTTTTAAGTCAAAAATTTTTTTAACATTTGAATGGAGACAATCTGTACGATCCACTATTCGATAGAGAAGGCATACAGAAAGGACAGACTGTATAATGTAGGGATAATTGCGAATAGGTGTGATAAACAATTTATGTGAAATAAATTAACCAAACTTTTATTAAAAAGATCAAGTATCAGAATTTGTTCTTGATAAGAAACTAATAATGCTTTATTCTGTAAAGTCAAGCTAATCTCATAATATTTGTTGATTAAAACATTAAAGTAAGTTAGTGTAGCTGTTTAGACATAACAGAGCAGAAAAGTATATAATAATGTGAATTTCAGAGAACATGACTCATAAAAAAAACGAATTTTCATTTTGCATATATATTTAAAGGTAACAGCTGTCATCTATTAAAACATTAACAATATTCATTTGACATACATACTTAGAGGTTAGGAAATGTCATTTTAACAATACTAGGAAATATTATTGAATGAAAATAATATAGGAAGTCTAAGCAATTAAAAAACCTTAGAATACAATATCCTGATATAATGGATGAACATTTCACTGGTTGAAATGAGGAATTTGAGTGATAAAATAAATAGTCAAATTTGATTTGTAAATAAACATTTAAAAAAGATCATATCGGCGACAATTATGTTGCTAACGAAAAAAAAAAATCGGAATGTAGAAAGATTGTTGATTATGGGGGCTATTGACTAGAGGTTTTTTTTTGGGAAGAAAAATTTGTAAGCAGCAAAACTCTTTGGTAAAGAAAATCATTTGAAATTATTTGGAAGATAAAATTTGACTATAGAATTCAAGAACAAATACATTATACTTACAAGATATACATCAGTGTAAGTAGTTAAGTTTATATTAATAATTAAAAAAGGAATTGTCGAAAGTTGTACAGTACTAACCATGATTTTTATTTTATAATATGGTGTCTTGTATCTTGTGGAAGTAAAATAGCCACAATAGCTTTTGGAAAACACTGAATAATGGAATTTATATAAACTGCTTGGACTTTGAATGAAGTACAGCATCGATTCCTGTTCTGGTAGAAACGGAATGCCAGCATGGAGTTTTTCCAGGAGGAGAATCTGAAACAAATAAAAGAAACGGATCATTGAGGTGAACAAGCAAAACAGTGAAGTGAATAAGGTAGTACAAGTTAATTTATTAATATATTAAAAAGTCAAGCGTACTTACCAATTTATGCAAAGAACTAAAATTTTGTGACGCATAGACGCTTTTAGGAGTGTATTTCGCCATTTTCTAAAAATCATATGTTTATGAAGTTGTATAATTGTATTTCACTCTTATAATAATATCTCACCAGAGTGCGTGTATGTTGTATGAAAGAGTCATCCTTTTAGATAGTTGAATTTTTTCAAGAACACTTGTAAAAGTGTAATGTATTTATTTTCATTAAATTAAATATCGTTTTTTCCTTTGAAGAACGTTTTTAAACTATTTTTGAGTTATTCAGTTATTCATTTCATCTGGTGACTTGCGCACCATCTACTTACCATAGGCAGAAGCTCTGAATGACATCTATTGAATTATGCAGATTTGTTTTAAGCAGGACAGGACCGTATTTAGTTTGGAATCATTGAACAAGTAACATATTCTGATTAACAAATTTATTTTTGAAATATAAAGCATTTATTAACTTTGGCGCTAATATATATAGAATTCTAAAATCATTTTATCCTAAATACTTGAACTCTACCCTGAGATGAGAAGTTTTCATGTTAGTAATATAAACTGTTTCTCATATATATAAAATCATCAATATACCGGGCAAACAATAAACTTAAAGTAAATTTAAACTAAAATAAAATAAGTATAACATTCTTATTACACCATAGACAATCCATAATAATATATATATATATATATATATATATATATATATATATATATATATATATATATATATCTTAACCTCCGAAATATACGGATTACTAATTCACGAAACGACTAAACTGCCCAAATGAAAACATAAACGATCCTATAACCTCACATTTTATTGTGTTTCCCATTGGATACAGCTTTTCTCATGGTTTATAGCATTGAAAGCAGTTCTTATGAAATGTGAAGGAGTATATTGCCATACTATTACTCGAGAATACATGATCTGAAATTTCCATAGGAAACGTCACATTTTTCCCATGGGATCGCATTCCTACACATTCGAGAATCGAGAACCAGGTGGTGATTTTTATCGACCGACCGATATCGATGTGTGAGTAAGGACTAAGGAGCGCCAAAGAATTTGATTTCGTTATTCGGGTGTTTAGCTTCCATATGCGCACAAATGCGCTGTGGTAACTTTTGTCGCTCATTGACCTTTTTCGTTATTGGGGTTTAACATATAAAAAAATGAAATTTGTTAGTGTCTGATACATAAGTCAATGAATTGAATCTTAAAGATATTGTTAAATTAATTACAAAAAATATATTGTAGATGACACTATATCTTACATATAGGTACAGTGTGATTCATTACCAATTACCGACATGTTATCCCCTTTTTTTGATTAGAGATTTTTTTTGTGTCCTAGAAGTCAAGCTACTCTTGAAAAAATGTCCACAAAATTGATTCCTAACCACAAAACTTTGGTAAAAATGTTTTTCTATAGGCAATAATTACGATGATAACAGGTGGGTAATTTATAATGATTAAGCTTATACAGAATGTGCTTAAGTCTAAAAAACAAGTCAATCACGGCAAATGTTCACGATATGAAGTATTTTTATAGATACAAATTTAAAAAAAAATTATATTTTTTCTTGAATAAAATTGTGTTTATAATCGCTGTATATTTATGTATATTATTTACATGTTTTCGAAAACTTGTTTTAACAACGAGAAATAGGTGATAGTAAATATGAATGGACTTTTATTTTGTGTAAAAAAACTTTTGTAACAGAGCAACAAGGAATTTTAATTGGTAACTTTGCTATTTTCTAGGTTTGACCCTTCTTAGCTTTTGCTGTTTAGGTAGGTACCTAATACAAATGCTTGTGTGTAAGTACAATCTAAGAGTGATACTTTTCTGGCGATCCCATTAACTAATATCTACTCCTATATTTTTGTCTAACAAACTAAAAACGAAATTAGTCAGCTATATTATCGGTACATAAAAACATTCGTCAGACGGAAGGATCTGAATTATTTATATTCGAATATAATTTATTATAATTTAAAATTTTGGTTTGGTTTTATACATCACTGCTATGTTTGATATTTAACGAATAGAAAAATTTTATGGTAAAGTAATTACTGGTTATCCATCTTTATTTTCCCTCATTTTAACTGCCCATAACTTGAAAATGATTTGAGATAGAAACATGCGGTTTTCACTTAAATGTTCCATCTTAGCACTAGTTTTGTTTAAGAAAGGTAAGTTTTTTTTTGTTTTGCGTACGTCACAATAAAAATGGCGGATGTTTGACATTTTTTTTGTTGACTTTTGTTAATGGAATACCCAGTTTATTTTTTTGTAGTTTGAATGAACCGACCTTACCTATTCTTCAGTGCCAATTTTTTAAAAATCGGTTTACTTGTGACTGAGCAATTAACTTTCAAAATGAGAGATTGAAAGTAGTACTTAATCACAAAATGTAACAAGTCCCACCGCGCGGAAGAAGTGAAATTTCGGAATGTGGAAATGAAAATACGAAGAGGTAGAAATTGATTTTTAGTGAAATCATATTGTTTCTTTAAGACAAACTTTATTAACATTGCTTACAGTTCCCAATTGATCGCATTGATAGAATGTGAATGCGTCATAATGTAATTTTAAAAGAGAAAACCTAACAATTAATTGATATTCACAAGAGACGTACCTTGACATAACCTTAAATCCGTCGCATTGTCCGTTGGATTGTTTTTACTCATTTTTTTACAATTCTTATCCACTAAATTTGAAAAAAAAATACTACCCTAATTAATTATATGTGTATCAAAACAAAATAAAAAAATATGATAATGAAATAATTATTATTATAAATTAAAATAGAACAACAAGTAGGTGAAGGTTGACAAATTAATTTTGGCAGTTTACGATGCGCGAGAAAGCTATACAACTTGACAACGTTGTAAACGCAGTTACTGGGAAGAGCAGGCGACGTACATTCCGCATGCAACGTTTTAAAGGTTGTGAGGCTGCTAATACGTACGAGGGTAACACAATATTTTGAATTTGGATTTAAAAATAATAAATTGTGGCACATGTATAATGTTATATAAAACCGAGTTTACAAAACCAAATAACATTAATGTGTTCTTTACTATTAATTAAATGAATGAGGAAATAAAAACCATTACATTTTTCTACGAAAATTGGGTTTTTTTTGTACAAATATAATTATTTATTGCTTCAAATACCATATGGGGAATTCTATTATTTTATGTGATGTAAATAATGAATAATAAATAGATTCCAAGAGACATAAACTTTCACCTTTAATTAAAATTATTGTCTTTTACGTGGTCCCTTCATAATATTCGTCATTGAGGTTCATTTGTATATAAATTGGAGGTCAGGTAGATTTTGTAGATAAATCGTACAATATAATAAGGATTATTAAACGACTTTCTAAATTGGCCTACAATTTTTCCTATCTGTTCGTTGTAATAGTTAATGACATACCTACCTGTTAAACTTTCTAAAATTGTTATTCTTAATAATATGTAGTAGATAATAATGTAAAAATTCGGGTTTATACAAAAAATTTGAAAAACAAATTGGTGAAAGCGTCTTTAGAGTTGGTCTAATAAGTATACTAATAATATAAATAAAATATTAAAGCTTTTTCGTGGTAGATATTTCTACTTTCATATGTAAATTTTTGGATTTTTTGCAAATATTTACTATGAAATTAGAACATCCCTTCACACTTTTTACAGAGTTAGGACTGGTAAAACAAAAAAATCTTAGAGCTAGCTTAGAACTATGTACAGATGTGCTACAAATATTATATTACTCTAGTGGAATTCCTCTCTAATATCTACAATTTTATAACACATATTCACATGTTTACATTTGTTGCGTTTAATGTATTCAGTCATACCACCCACAAACAAACACCATAATGAAAAATATGTTTTAGATGTACAGGAATCATCAACAGTAAAATAATGATGTGTATCTACCAATGATTCTTCAAAATACCTTTCTATATCAACTTCATCATCCTCGCTATCTCCGTCTTCGGCCAAATTAATAATAATATTACCTACAACAGTATCTAGAAGTGGTTCATTATTCATAAATTTATCTTCAATCTATTTAACATCTAACTTTCCAACTATTTGCAGAAAATGTATCAAAAAAATCATTACAGAATTCTTTAACCTTTATAAAATTGATGGTAACATTTCGTTTGGCCACATATTCTTTAAGTGCGCCCAAACACTTTCGATCGAATTTGAGTCCGGGTGATAAGGGGGTATCCTTAAAACTTGCAATCCATGTGGAATAAACAATTCAAAATTTAATAAGTTTTATATTGCGATTTGTACATTTTTGTAACGTTATTATGATCCGGTTTTAACATTTGTTCACCGTAATATATGTTTCTTCCAGAAAGCCAGTTTTTTCATTGTTGTTTAAGTCAAGCAGTCGTAGGTAATTTTTCATTTAGAACATTGTGATAAGGGGCGTTATCAATTACCACAACAGCGTTTTTTGGTAGCTTTCGAATACGTTTTTCTTTTACCCACTTCTCATAATTTTCGTACGCCGTTTAATTATGATAATCTCCTGTTTTTGACTGGGAGTTCCACATAATACCAGCATTACGTACAAAACATGCATGTGCAATGATGAGTCTATTACCTTTTGAAGCGGGTTTTCTTAATCCTTCGTTACTCTTGTTGCTCCATCCTTTAAGATGCGTGTGACATCAATGAATGTATGTTTCATCCATATAAATGACAGGTTTGTTCTGTTCTCTGCACTTTTTAATGTTTCTTCAATATAGTAGGCGTAAATGTCTGATATCGTGACGTTCCATTAACAAATTTTTGTTGTTTTTCATGTTGGTCCAACGAAAACCCAAGGAATGTATTTGTTTCCGCAGAGATTCGCAACTTCCTGCGAAGCCATAACTATCTGCAAAGGTTTGATGTACATTTCTTAACTGAGTACTTTTTTCTCGGATATGTGATAATTTATTATGCACCTTCTAAGCACAGTTTTGTCGAATTGATTCATACGGATACTGGACGTTCTTTGTTTTTTAGCAGGCACATCAGTGTCAGCATTACTTTCTGCCAGAGCTTTATTTAATACGGAAAAGCGTTCTTTGGCTAACTTCCGTAGCAGCAGAAACTCGTTCAATTACCTGACAATAAAATAAGTCGTTGTAAATGTTGTATTAAAAGTTTTACTCATGTGTATTTTCATACAAATAAAATGAGGAAGTAGTTAAATTTGTTTTCAGTGACCGATCTTTGAAATAAAAATGTTTGTCGTGGTTTTAATTTAATTTAAAAATATCTTTATTTCAATAGCTGAACATATCCAATTACAAAGGAGATGGAAAAATAAATGTAATGTGGCCGATGTTCTGGCATTTCCCACCACCTTGGTGTACGCCTGGAGAAGGATGTGATTCCTTGCCGATGGCACTACTCACTTGTTGTGGCTGTATTTATCAACTTTGTCCCGAATATACAAATATGACTCCTCAGAATTTTTGACTGAGTAGTCCCTGAAAAACGGCTGAAAAACAGGGTTTCAATTTTTTTTGTCGAGGTTTTCGGCCATTTAAAAGAAGTATTAAGTTCAAAAATAATATATTACGTTTCAGTTCATTAGTTGTTTTAAACGATCTTCAGATTTTAGTTCAAACTTATTTTAATGTGACCAAACCGCAATTGTAACTGAAATCGGAAAATGGTTCAAAACAAATAATAAAACCGAAACGTAATAGAGATAGGTATGAAATGAGTATAATAATTATTATAATTATAAGCTAAAAAACCTGTTACATTTAAATAGGCATCTGACACAAAATAAACATGTGCCCTTTCATATCGCCTGTAGACAGAAACAAAATAGTTATTTATGCAACAAGTGCATAAAGTGGTGCTTTTTTTCACGAATGGAAAAATTGACGCTTGAGCCGCACGCATGCAAAAACCAAAAAATGTCTCATTTAGGTGCTTTAAATGGACTAAAAATGGCGTCGATTTGTTTGTCATGATGACATAACGGTGTATAAAATTGACACATGAGTCCATAAAATTGACACATGGGTGCATAAAATACTTTGTCTCACCCTAATACCACATTTTTAAATCGTTTAACAAATAGATATTTTATGTACGAAAATCGATATAAAAAATTTACTATCGAGTGTAAGTTTGTTAAATAATTACTTTGGTTTAAAAATTTCATTGCAATAATTAAAACTAACCTTTGTTAATGGAATAGTCGACTTGCCATTGTTTGCCTCTTCGGTCATGAAATTTAAAACGTTCATAATTATTTCACGACACTGCTCACTCAAGTTTTTATGAACAACTTGACTTTCTGGAGTCGCCATAACAAGTTAGTATTGCACCACCCCGGTAATCACACTTTTCTCTGAACTGTACTGTCGAAACGAAGCTTACGAATTTTGCCAGCGAAGTGAGCTCTTGCAATCCGCATACGTCTTTGCTACGGCGCATCGGACGTTGCCAAACTTCCGACTGCCAAAATTAATTTGCCAACCTGTACGTATTTCAGCTAATTTCACGACGCCCACACTGTTTACTTCGCTACATAGCAAGAATACCACTCGCATGTGCTTGGGATCTACCGACTCAGTTTCTTTCTCTCTCCTACTTTCTACCTTTGTGAATCTTTCTCTCTCTCTCTCTCCGGCGTTGGAATATTAGACGCTACTCGTTGCTAATATACTACTCGCATGCATTCAAGTGCCACGCATTCACTCTCGCTCTGTCTCTTTCTATTTCCCTCCCCAGGAGCGTTGAACGTTTAACGCAACAGTGCTTTCTTATCCCCTCCATGGTAGCGTTAAACGTTTAACGTAACCCTGTTGGAAGTTTCATTAGAAGTTTCACTTCAAAAAGTGATAGTTTTAATTAATTAAATGTTGAATTTGCAGCCCTTCTTGATTAATACACTTGTTTAACCTTAAATATAAATTTGTAAATAACTCGCGCAACATATCTTGGGTAATGCTGTTAAATGTTTGACGAATAATAATCTTTAATTCGTCCAAATTTTGTGGTGCAGGATTATACGCTAAAGATTTTACCTACTACCAATATGTAATATCAAACATTACGATACTGATATGAGTTTCGTAATGAGATACTTTACCGCACTAGTGCGGTAAAGTAAAATTAATTGGAATGAACGTGTCAAATTTGACAGTTTACAGAATGAGTGACAACCGAGACACATAAATCAACGAACCCATTTATTATGAATATAGACGTAGCACTAATAATAATATTATGAATTTAACAAAATTTATTGCATCAATTCATGAATAAAAAATTAAACCTCATTTATTATAATAATTAAACACAACACCTGTTCAATTAGTGATATTTATTCCACCTGACGTGGAGGCAATTGAAGAATTGTAGATTTCAATTTCAATTGAATTTTTTGTAGAAACGATTTCTCCTCCCATTATTTTAGTAGATATTTTTTTTGTTTTCTAAGGATGTTTCTACATATCCTTCAGCGACACTACTGGATTTCCATCCACCATGTCTCTTCAAAATGTGCATATCAGCACCAGCATCAGAGAGTAGGGATGCTGATGATCTTCTAAAACAGTAACCTGTATATTGTGATGGATTTGGTAGCTCCAGAAACGTTGTAATTTCTTTTGGAATGCGCCCAAAAGTATTGATACCAATTGGTTGGGAAAAATATTTTCCATTTTTATATAAAATCGAAAACCGGTCATGGAGTATATTTTGAGGTCGGAGTCGAACATATTTTCGGACGTTATTCAAGCAGTCAAAACCAGCGATGTTTCCTCTAGTAATAGCAAATTCCCTTTGAATTTTAGTTTTAGTATTCGGTATTTTGATTGTTATGAACGTTACTTCGTCAACTACATCACCAATTTTTAACTTCATCAATTCTTCTCTTCGGCAGGCGCCAAACACCCACGATTAAGAAAACCTATAAAAATAATATGCTACATGGAAATTTCACCATATTTATGTATAATATTACCTTCATATCAAGAATTGATCATCATTGGCTTCTTTTTAGAATCTGTGTATATTTTCCTTCGAAAATATACTGGATTTTTTCGGCTTCTGCCCTTCACTTTTCCGCTTGAAAAAAGCCAATAGCTGTGAATATTTACTTATTTCCACATTTTTTTTCACAGATATCATTGTTCTCAGCATACTATAATGTGTCCATAATGATGATGCCTTTTCTTTTTCAGTTTTCCCAGCAAAATAAGCTAATTCAATTTTCTCCGATATATCACGGACTTTTTTCAAACTGCACCAGTCTTCGAATCGCTTATATTCTTTTTCGAATCTATTGCGAGATTTAGCGGGTACTAGGGTTTGTATTGCGTTATTTGCAGCAAGTTCCATATCAGAATTCACACTTTCATAGTCGGAACTCATGTCGATACAATTATACCAAACTGAAGTGAACGAGTCAAAATTGACAGATCGCAAAATAAATCAACAATGAACGCAACGCTTGCTTGTTACATGATTCTAATATCATTAATTTCAGGAATATTGACTAATTTTGAGTGAATAATTAACATTATTGGTAGTAGGTAAAATAATGTACTATATTCGTATCGTAAATTCATATTACGATATTCAATGGGTTATCAAAACAAATTTCCCATCTCATTTCGTAATATGAATCTTTACGAAACTTATATGGTTAATATATATTAAGCCACAGAGAAAGTAATGTCAACAGCTGTCACTACAGACATGCCCTGCGATCTTTCATAGCCACTGCTAAACTGCATTTTTAACGCCATCTATTCGCTTGGAAGGTTACTAACGACATCAAAATGTCAGGAGTAAAACAATCACAAATGGATCAGTATATTAGAGACTTTCACAGAGTTTTATTGTATTTGTCATTTTTTAAAGAGAAGTAATTTTTTAACTTGTAGATGACTTTACTGTAGCATAAAGAAAAGCCAAAAATGTTTTAATTACCTTTCGTCTAGTTCCGATATTTACGGGGATCAAGGATACGGAAAAAAATACACGGTATATGTCCTATCTCTCTAGTTCTGATCCAGACGAGAGTCCCCCAATAAATCGTAACATATATCCTGTTTTTAAACCTACACCACAAACAAATTGTAAGTATTTAACGAAATTAATTAGAATGTTTTGTGCAAATAATATATTTTTTAGTATTGTATAAAAAGTCGGGGAATTATAAATCGGGTAGTACTTCTCCAGAGATTCAAGTGGAATCTATTGCCGAAACTATGAGGTATGAAGCTGAAGGAATTTCCCTTGAGAATAAAAAATCAAATGATATAGCGAGATTTGCTGTTCCTAGAGGTAATTTGTTTCTTAAGTTAAATCATAATTTATAATAACCTAAAGTTTGCATATTAAATTTGACTTTTAGTATAAAAATACTTAATTTTATAATGTACCTTTTTTAATTTTTTTGAGAGTCAAAACTTTGTGGCAGTGGAATATCAGATGAATATTTCACAAAACAGATAAATCATCACCACAAATAGATACACTTGATGATCAAGGTGACTAAACTAAATAATTTTAATTCATTTTTATATTTAATCATATTTTAAATTTATTTTAGAATTTAAAAGGTTGATGATAGATGAAATATCTCAATTAAATTTAAAAATCAACACTTTAATTCAAAGCGTTGGCACTCTCTTGACAACACAAAGAATTCCGAGTAACCTGCAAGTAACATCATTTGAAAATAATGTGAAAACGTTGTATGAAAAAATTCCAGTATTTCGACGCATATTTTTAAAATCCAAATTCAACGTACTCGATCAAATACTGTCCCTAGTATTGCAAACCGACATTACAGATCATTTCTCAGCAATACTACAGATAGTACTGGAAAATACCAAATGCCCCAAAGAACGAGGAATAGTGAAATACATAGATGAAACCAAACTTGAAAATACAATCAGACAAAAATCTTGGCATTTTTTATACTTGAATCCAGATCCTAACTATGCAACAAATACTTTCATCGAAACACTCCAAAAATATATAGACGACTGTACATATACAAAAAAATGTAAAAGGAAAAACACAAAATACACAATGTATATCGGAAAAAAATTAGTGTTTGAAAAACATTGGAATCCATTATATTGTATCATATGTGTAATATTTGTTAGCACATGTTATTATCAATAAATTATTCTTATCTTAAGTTTGAGAAGAAAATAAATAAAATCACCCGTAGGTACTATTTTATAAACAAAATTTCATATTAAATTAAAACGGATAAAAGCTTTAAACAACTTTTTGAAACTACCTATCCTACTTTTAAGCCAAAATAAAATAACAGGTTGTTTCAAAAAGTGTTTAAACTTTGTGTGACTGTTTTTATTTGTTTATTTAAGAAAAAAAGATATAAGCATAATTTAAAAAACCTTCAGTATCTGCTTGGCTTGTCATCTAGTAGTAGCTAGAAAACTGTGACTAATCATGCAGGTCTCTTCCTTTATTTTTTCCCTGTTGGTGAATAGTAACCTTCCACCACAATAGATGGCGCAGCACTCGATAAAACTTTGTAGTTTTGGACAGGAGATTCCATTCTTCACCGTATGAAAAGTATTTATCTATGACTACAGAACAACCCGATTGTCACTAAACAAAATTTAATAGATTTTCGTCCTCGTAAATGTGTCTGTTGTGCCTGAATCGCGCCACAACGTTCTTTTTGACGTACAATTTTATAAATCGTGGACGATAACACTCCCGTCAGACTTTCACGCCTTAGTGATTCCGCCCATGAAAATGCCTTTCTCAAATATCCATAAACGTTACACGCTATCTGTTTGGATTGAAATCCTAATTGCTTGCGACCACATTTCAATGTATTTTAATCGGCACTGCTTGTCTGGCTTGGAGCTTTATCTTTATTGAATAGGCCTTGCGAAATAGTTGTATTTATTTACTATTACCTTCTTTTTTTTCCAACGACAAAATAAAAATATAATATAGTAATTATTGTCTTCATTTCTTTAATATTTAAACAAAACACAAACAAATATCAAAATACTGATAAATAGTAATCACAGTAGTACCTATTTCTCATCATTTATGACACACACTAATAGTTATGATCCCTCCGCCACTGCCGATTTACTTCGAATGATTTTATGAATGTACCGATAATGTAGCTGACTAAAGTTGGGTATAGACCGAAATAAAGAATTCGCGAGCTGTTCGAGAACAGCTCCCGAATTGAATCCGAGCAGCTCCGAAACACATCGTCCACACAAGAAGAGTTTCAGTTATGTGTCCAGTTCGGTTCAGTTCGTTGAAAAGTTCGAACTAGAACTTCACTTTTATAAAAATTGAGATAATTAAATTTGAAAAATGTCATCGCTGAAAAGCGACGAGGAAAGCGATCTCATCATTGCTCTCGCAGCATACTTCTTAATAAACAAAATGTCGAGTCGAAAAAAAGAAATGTAAGACTAGGCGGTGGTGGCAAAGAAGTTTATTTAAAAATCGCTCAAGATATGGTGGAGTGCCTTCGCTCAAGGATTTAGAAATGGAGGACCAAAGTTTATTTCGAAATTTTAGCCGTATGTCTGTAGCAGATTTTGAAAACTCTTGGTTCTATTAGAACCGATAATATCGAAACAAGATACAAATTATGGGAAGTGTATTTCATCCAGGGAAAGATTGGCTGTAAATTTGCGATTTTTGGCAACAGGAGATTCCTATACAAGTCTGATGTATTTATTCAAAATTTCCAGGTAATGCATTTCTGAGATTGTACCAGATGTATGTGAAGCTTTAATTACAGTTCTAAGTGACTTAATAAAGGTAAGCAATATTCTTTTACATTTGTATTCATTTATTTTAAAAAAAAACATACAAAATAATGTTGTAGGTACACCTACCTACGTCAATTTAAATTCTGATAAGTTTTGGAATAATAAAATCACTCAAGTGCTCCTCCTCTTGGGGAGACAGCATAGGTGTACACAACAACCTGGTCGTACTTGAGAATCTGCATCTGTGGAGTAAGCAGTTTCTACAAGAGATGAGATGCTACTTGCATCACACAACGATGATCCGAAATGCTGTTGAGAATGCTGTGAATCGGTGTCATAGTCATAGTCATAGAGAAGGGTGAAGTCATTGCACTGCTACAACCTGACTGTGGTTGCGAGACGACATAACTGGCTTTACTGAAGTTTGATAGACCTGGGTGTGAGGTGACTCTTCCATGAGGCGTTGACCGTGAATATTGTTGAGTGGATTGCGATTGTAAAATGCTAATTTGGGTGTCATAAATTATTTTATTAATGTTAAACTCGACATGTGCTCTGATTAACGTATCAAATTCTCTTAACTTCATAGTTATATAATTTGCAAATAAGGAGCAAGCATCAGGTGGCGCATTCTTTTTTTCATATATAGTTTTGAGAATACCGAAAGCTTCTGCGGCTTGGTCGTTATTTTCTGTAGTCTTCATGTTGTTTGACACGTGTTTCTTAGTTGTCAACACACTTTTTCGTTTATTGCTGAATTCCTCCAAACTCCCTCTTGCATTTTCTGTTAAGTCATCTACATTTAATTCTTTATCATGAGGTTCATTGTTGTTTGTCGTATTCGCTTCATCGACGGCACTGTCAATAGTTTCCACATTTGTTTCAGCAGATGTTCCCACATTGGCAGATGCATTCTGAGTCTCCTAAAACAAAATTTATTTCACAATGACTCATTTGATTTTCATTTTAACTATGCCGTTGACAGTTGAAATGTATTGGTATTTTTATTTTCAGATTCCAAATTCATCTGAAGAATGGCTCGTGGTTACCGAAGAATATAATAATAGATGGAACTTCCCACATTGTATAGGTGCTATCGATGGTAAACACATCACACTGCAAGCGCTATTTAATAGCGGAAGCGAATATTTCAATTATAAAGGGTACTTCAGCATTGTTCTTATGGTAGCAGTTAATGCAGATTACTCATTTTTATTTGCCAACGTAGGATCTCAGGGAAGGATTTCTGATGAAAGGGTTTTTAAAAACACTGATCTGGCTACAAAACTTCAAAATGGAACTTTATCTCTACCAGCAGCAACAACATTGTTGGGACAGGAACGAAATACACCGTTCGTTTTTGTTGCTGCCGACGCATTTCCTCTACAAGAAAACATAATGAAACCGTACCCTGGAATTCATTTGAAGGGAAGCCGCAGCAACCCTTTAATTATAGATTATGTAGAGCTCGACGAATAGTTGAAAATTCGTTTGGGGATAGTATCATTCGTGTTTCGTGTCATACGTAAACCACTTTCATTGGAACCAACAAAGGCTACCTCCGTAGTACTTGCATGTCTCTGTCTACACAATTTTTTAATTCCAAGTAAACAATCTTCAAAGATATATGCACCTGAAGACGCCTTTGATCGTGAAGATTACCAGACGATGCAAATGATTCCCGGCTAGTGGAGAGAACATCAATCGGAAAGGAACTCCTTTCAGAGTTTTAGAAACATTCCAAGAAAATCTACTGTGAATTCACGTCAAATTCGAGATAATTTCGCTGAATATTTTCCTACCGTTCGAAGAGTACAGTGGCAAAGTGATTTTGAATAAAAAAAGCTGTATATGAAAACTTAGCAGTTACATAAACAAATACTCACCGTATCCCGTGTTTCATTTGGCATGTATCTGTCACTCAAAAAACCCATATGTTTGTATGCAAACTATACTTTTTATTAATCTCGTCTGTGCCCATTCCTGATTTTTTCATTCGTTCAGTTTTTTGACGAGCTCTTCGGTATTGCACTAAAAAAACACTGATTTTCCTTTCCACCGCATCTTTTGGTTTTGATAAAACCCGGCCTATATCGTATGCGTCTTTTTTCACATGTCTATTTTTGTAATCTTTGTGCCTGATATTCCACAAATTCTCATGCCAGTGATATTCGTGTATCAACCACACCATTTCGTCGTCTGACCAGTCCAAGTTTATTTGAAAAACTACTATAATAATATTTCGATATTAAAATCTTTAAAAACAGTGCACAGCGCGTCTATTATAATACCAGTTCGCCACGTGTTCGCAAGCGAACCCTTTGAAAGTACCGACTCGACTCGGAACCCCACACGAACTGCCGAGCTGCTCTAGAACTGTTCGCGAACAGGCGTATACACCAAGCTCGAAAAAGTTCGCAAACTATTCGAGAACAGCTCGAGAACTTGGTCCGTACCCAGCATAATTTAATTTTTAGTTTATTAGACTGTAACAGATGGATGGTATATTTGAATCTTGGGTGGGTTCAATTCGCGCCTTGGTGGGTATAATTCAATACAAAAATAATTTTTTACAGTGAATCACAGAAAACGCAGTTTTCTTAATGAACTAGAGAACAGTAACAGAGACACACACGACGTTAGCACATAACGATCCGGCCAATGAATAGAGATAGAAAAGTAATTTTTCTACTCATCTCATTTTACATATACCTGTCAATTAGAAATTTTCCCACCTTTCATACCTTCCTTCCAATAAATAATATAGTAAATCGAAAAACATTTGAATTTTATGTTTAAGGGGGACACTGTAAATGAATATTTGTAGCCCTCGTGGGTGTGTAGTGGTTATTGACCCCGAAGGTTAGAAATAATTCAAAACGAACTGGTATGAACTCAGATCATGTAGAGGTTGATACAACTCAAACAATTGTTGAACTAAAAATAATATTGTAATAAACAAAGCACATGTTAGTAAGATACATTTTCAACTGTAAACATAATTAAAAAACATCGCACAAATTATTTACAATAAGAATGGTAAACAAACAATCAATTAATACTCTGTTTATCGATAACAAAAAATGTATGTTATTGGTACAAATTGAACTTGACCGTCCTAGTAACTTATAGGTTATGTATAGTTAATTTAAGTCTCATTTAGTGTGTTAATAAAACCCAGTGTGATACTTGTCGAGATGTTTACTTTCATCCTATAATCCAGATTGGGGTAAGTCCACAATTACTTTAATTCATGGGTCCATTTTTTGAAATTTATGGTCGTCATATCCGTCATAACAACTATCAACAATTCAGACAACATATGGCTATCCTGCCATGTCCTGCTGCACCACTATAGATACAACACTGGTGGATGTTCAAGTGACACATCATTTTGATGGACATTTAATTTTCTTTCCAATGGTACTCTGACTTATTATTTTTTGATGATCAGTGTCCAAAAAATAGCGTTCAAAACTAGAAGTTTAGTACTCGCCTGCATAGAAATGCATTATTGTATTGACTCTATGTTTAATAGAAATTGTTAGAAGAATAGGTGGCACCGTTCAGACCTTTGACAAACAGAAATAAATCTATTCTACATGTGGTTTTTTCATTTTTCGGTTATTTTCATTTTGAAAAAAAAATTAATTTGCGAGAAAGAAACTCCACAGTAAGCCTTTCTCTTTTGCTACTTCTTATGTACGAAGCAGCTGTTCAGCAAATTTTCACGATTTGGTAGGGGGCTATAGGAAAGAGAATTAAATGTCAATGAGAGCAAATATTCATTTTAAGGATTCTCGTTGCAAATAAAATTAAGCTGTTTGCAATTACTTATAGAGAAGTATCAACAATGTCTTACTGATCTTATTTATTGTTTTCAGAAGCTATATATTCAATCACAGTGCATGCGCTGACTCTATAATAATGTTCAAATCAAATTAATGTATAAATAAACGGCAATGTGTTTAAAATTGCTGTATTCTGTAGATCAATATATAGGTGTTGTCATGAAGTTTCAGTAATTGGGGCTGCCTTCCAGACTTCTGGAGACTTTGTCTTTATTATTGTTTTATTGTAAGGGAAATAAATTCATTGTCCAACTTCTGATATGTATACTACATAGCTAACTGTCCCTCGACCGATAAATGGTCTCAGAAGGCTGTTACCTTCTTTACCAAAGGAATATTTGAATGTAAGTAATCTTGCAGTTTTTTATGTTAATTACTTGATTGAAGTAATGAATTCTAGATGTATTTGGAAACAAATTATATGTTTTTCAAATTAAATTGCTGAAAAATATTAGTATTAAATTGTAAGTGGACATTGTCTTCATCTGTTTTCACTGAAATATTGATAATTTGTTTCACTGTTAGTATTTGAAGAGCTCTTCACATTAGGTTTATCTTTTTGATGTTTGCACTATACTTATCACGATCTACTTCCATAGATGTGAACGGAGAACTCTTTGTGACAATGTAATTTGTTTCACCACATATACTTAGTATTTGGTATTTTTCCACCATTTTTCTGATTAGAAAAATCATTCATCTTGTCAAAATGAGTACTTTGTGGATATTATGAACGTTTATCCACAATCACTACCATAATTCATCTACTTTTAGCCCTTTAATATGATCTATATAATGGTAGTGTTTTATACGCCAAAATACACACCATAAAACAATCAAAATGAATTTATATATTCGTGAAAATATATGCAGAACAATATCCACACTTATAACATTGTTATAATTTTTTTGTTTTATTGGTAGAGAAAAATTGACTTCAACCGATAAACAATCGAAAATACATAATAACTGATCCAACACCTACCGATAGTCTTTTAGTTATTGCGAAATTTCTTTGACTTTTGAGGTAACAGCCGCAGAAGAATTTTAGGCGATTCTGATCCGAAATTAGTGTAATTGCATGTGTTTTTTTGCATTTTATTCACTTAAGAAGCGTTCTATCCGGTTTAAGCATTCTTACGTGTACAAAATGCTAACTAAAAAGCTTATGCAATAAATAGCTAACCAATTTTAACTGTTGATGATTTCAAATTTTATCAAATATGTTTAGATTATAGTTGTTATAACCTGTACATCGCTATATCGTCATCATATTGACAATTTTAAGGTTTGAAAAATGATTAAAGAAAGTTTTTAATTCGATAAAAATAATCATAAATGATATTTATATTTATGAAATTGAAACTTTTTTTGTTGTGATTGGGAGGTATTTCTAAAAATTACAAGAATTTCTGTTGGGTATGGCGATGGACAAACTGTATACATATTTTATAAAAAATTATAATTAAGTCCTGTCCAACTTTTTAATGATTTAACTAAAGCAATCTTCCACAGAGACCAAAAAGACGCACGTCTCTAAGTCTTTTGAATCTATATAACAACAATTTAAAGATTTTAGTACAAAAAACTTGTAGAATCTGATATAAACAAAAGATAATGGACTCTTAGGTCTAGTGCCAAAGTGAGTATATTTGACATGTTTAGTGGTTGCATTACAGCTTACAAATTCTAGTTTATTCAAGACAAAGTTCTGGATGATGTTGAAAATAAACTTAACAATTGAAAGGATGGTCATTTTGAATACTTCGTTAAATCACGGTGTCAAATAAAGATGATTTGTTCTGATTTTATTTTTATGATTATTGATATTGTTGAATACTTTGTATTTTTTTAAATAAAAAATGTTGACGAATTGTGTTGTGCTTTTTATTGAGTCCGAATTTTTAAATTATTAGATTTCTTCATATCCTAAGATACTAAGTTCAAATCAAGACGGGGTTAAAAAAATTAAAATAAAACGATTACTAGAGAGATAGATAAACGTATCGTAGGTACTCGTACATCAGTACGAAATATTGGTCAATAAAGTACCAGTTTGCGTTTATGGAAATCAAAGTCATTGAGCACTAGTTAAATTATGACTAATAAATTAATTTCATTATTTCCATAACCTTGAATGTAACGTTCAATTCTATTTTTCAATTATATACGGTTTGCATAGTCACTAATTTCTGTAAAAATTGTTTTCCACGCATAAGGGGCAGGTTATACTGTCACAATCCTAAGTTACCCGGCCCTGGGACTCTCCTCAGGTGGTGAATTCGGCCTTAGTTACACTATTTTTCATTACCTCAATTGGGATAAGGTGAATTAACAAACAAAATTTCGGGACAAATGGATTTATTTGACACAAAAATAAATTTACATAAGTCGTATATTCTCAATACAATACGAACAAGGATCAGTTATTACAATACGAATGTCCAACTCAATATTTTATATCTACCAAAAATTACTTAGGGACTTATCTTGGGAAAACTCGGGACGTACAGCTTGCAGCAGAATTCACGGGTTCTTGAGCCGTCGGTGTCTGGACTCGATAGCGATATGGTCCGGTTAGTGGATTGTTGGAGGGTCCATCAGGTCCGTAGGGTTCGTACAGGTGTGCAAACCACATAGAAAGTTGTCCAAAAAAATAGTTTTGTCAACAACGGAAAGAAAAAACAAAAGTATGCCGCAAAAAAATACTATCAGTATGTATCATGTAAAATTTTTGGCGTTTTTCCAAAAACCCAACAACAATAAAGAGATACGATAAAAAACACAAGTATAATACATCAAATGTATTATACACAACATAATAGCAGGGATTCATGATTAATGTACTCTAGATACAACATCAAGAGAGAACATAAGGCATACGAAAAATAAAGATATTAGTGCTTTTGCAGAACGGTAAAGATGAACACAAAAGATAGTGTATAGAAGTACTATGACATTTACGATAGTAGAAAAGCAAATTCTACTAAATAAAGACACAAAATGCCTTTGTGACCTAACACAATAGATGACAACAAAAAGTACAAAATACTCAAGAAATATTTCAATATTAAATCAAAATTAAGATAAAAATAAATCACGTCAAAAAATTGTAATACAAAAAAACTTAATATAGAAACACGGGATAAATCACCAAACTAATCAGAATCATTTTCTGATCTGATTCGCAAATTATAATCATGGCCAGATAAATTCGTATCAACAGAATGTTGATCAGAAAACTCACCTTCAGGAAGATTTTTATCTACGTCAATAAACTGTTTGTTTAAATCTGTAACATGCCAATTACCCAAATCATTACCGGAAAGGTATTTTAAATTATACACTAACTTCGAGATCATTTTGTTGACGATACAAGGTATGTATTTAGGAGCAAATTTAGCTGCAAAATTGTTAGATTTTGATGAAAGAGCATAATTCTTTTTCCATAACCTGTCACCAACATGAAATTACAAATCTCTCTTTCGTAAATTGTAATGTTTTGCATTTTTCTCATATGCATTTCTTAACTTTTTACAAACCTCAACAAAAAGTATAGGAAGTGTTTGAACATCATTAATTAATTGTAATTTTTCACCAGTGTTAATAATGTTATTCGCGTTTTCAGAAATTGCACCATTAAAATCTCCACTTAACGGAACGTTTCGAGCAAAATTTAGAAAACCTGGGGAATAACCCGTAACGTCTTGTTTCGCGGTTCTAATTGCTTGTGCAACCTTATGTAACGAATTGTCCCAGTTATTGTGAGACACATTTTTATTAATATAACACCTTAGAGCTGTAACAATTGTCTTATTTGTTCGTTCTGTGATTTGCTTGGGGATGATAACGAGCGTTATTAAAAAAAATTTGCAATTTTGCACTTTGTACTGTGACATTAGATTCTTAAAAAGAGAAGAAGTGAAAACAGTACCATTGTCAACAGAAAATATTTGTGGAACACCAAAAAGAAGAAAAACTTGACTTTCTATAAACTTCACAATGCCTTTAACAGTTGCGTGTGGCACTGGATGAACAAGACATAATTTTGTAAACCAATAGGTAATAACCGCGTCCACACTCAACGAATTGCCTCGCGAGGCTGCCTTGGGCTTTGGCCTTGCGAGCCTGCCTCGGTTGAATTTGGCTCCAGAAAATTATTTGAAGTCGTAGTTTGCTTCGCGAGGCAGTCCGGACCACATATTTTGCGAGACAAATTGACCATTTTTGTCAACAGTGTCGGATCAGTGTTGTGTTTAGTTGTTTTTAGTTGAAGACATGGCTTCTTATGTGCGAATTGTTAAAGCCAAAGAAATACGTTCATTTATGGCTAATCACTTTGTTACCAATGGATCAATCCCATGGCAGAATAGCTACCAATAAGAAAAAAAAACTTACCTCATGAAGGGTATCCTGCGTGTTTCCTGTGCTATTTCTCTCTGTCATAAATTGGAAGCAGTCGTATGCAAACCAATTCGATTTATATATATCTCCAGTACCTAAATTTGTATTTATTATACTATAGTACTTTAAAAAGTTTGTGGCATCGAGCATACAGTGAATTTAATGAATACGAATACTTGCCTGATCCTGTAATCATACTTTTATTCTCTCGAGATTTTCTCTTCTGTAAGACCATAGTGAAGACTCCATTCTTTTCTTTAATTCCCCGACAGGAAGAGACATTTCCTTTGAAATATTTCACCACGTATCTTCTCTTAAAAATCTGTTTAGGTATTCGAGATTTTTAGACTTCCACAACCGGTTGTAACTCTCATACAATTCGATTAGTTGCCGACACTGTTCTTTATTCATTTTATGAGTTTGATCAAGCTTCCTTTAAACTTTTTCATACAACCGTCTAGACTGCGCGAGCAAATTGAGCTGAAACTCTTTTGAGCACGTCCACGTTACCGACAGCATTCGGCTCGGGACGAGGCCGCCTTGGGTGAGGAAGCGCGTCCTACAATTAAGGGCGAGGCACGTCTACACTAAGCGAGCATTTGCTTCGCGAGGCAGCCTCGCGAGCCACTTCGTTCAGTGTGGACGCAGCAATTACGCAATTACTAAAACAAATCTTTTACCATATTTTGACTTCGGATATGTACCTATAAGATCAGCAGAAATCCATTGCCAAGGAAAATAAATATCTTTGTATTGACCCATAACACCAGCTTTAGGTAGATTTTGGGTTTTACAAGAACTACAAACAGAACATTTATTAACGTAGCGAGATACAGAACTTTTGAGTTTTGGCAAATAATAAATTTCAGAGATACGAGCAATGGTTTTAGATATGCCTAAATGAGCACTTAATTCATTGTCATGAAATAACCTTAGTATGTCAATTCGGTTGTCGGTAGGAACAACAATTTTCCAATTAGATAAATTACTAGATATCGGATTCGACGAAAACATATGTTTATACAAAACATTATTGTCAACCTTAAATGTGGTATATAGATCGGGATTATTCGAAACTTTTTACCAAGCCTCTGGTTTAAAGGTACTTACGTCAATAAAAGAAATTTCAGATAAAGAACGAGATAAAACAACACTCACCACCATATTGGTTCCTTTTCTGTGTTCGGTTTCAAAATCAAACTGGGAGAGCCTAAGAGAAAGACGTGCTAAGCGACCTGAGGGATTCGAAAGTTTAGAAAGATACTGCAAAGAAGAATGATCTGTCTCAAGAGTAAAATGAGTGCCTTCCACATAGACTCGGAATTTTTCAACGCCAAAAATAAATCCTAAAAGTTCTTTTTTTGTTGTAGTGTACTTTCTCTCAGTTTTATTCAAAGTACGACTTGCATCAGCAATAGGGTGTTCGAGACCGTCGCATTCCCGATACAGGATTGCACCAAGACCCGTTTCGCTAGCATCAGTTTGAATGATAAAAGGTTTAGAAAAATCAGGACTTGCAAGAATTGGACTAGAAGTAAGACGTTTCTTAACTTCAGTAAAATCATTTTCAGCTTTCGGAGTCCAAGAAATGGATTGGCCTTTCTTTCTGCCATGAAGAAGGTCAGTGATTGGAGAACAAATAGTAGAAAAATCTTTAATAAATCGACGATACCAACCAATAAGACCTATGAGACGTTTTATCTCAGTAGTATTTTTTGGAGCTGGATAATTTAAAATAGCAGAGACTTTGTCGGCATCTGTGCGAAGACCATTTTTGTCAACAACAAAACCTAAAAACTTCAAAATTTACATTTTTCAAGATTGACAGTAAGATTGGCTGCATTTAGCGTAAGATACAATTTATTGAAAGTTTCCATATGAACCTCAAAGGCAGGGATAGAGATAATAATGTCATCTAAATAACAAAAACAATAAGACCTAAGAGAAGGATCAATAACTATGTCCATTAGACGAGCCATAGTTTTAGGAGAATTGATTAAATCATAAGGAGTTGTAACAAACTCAAAAAGTCCTACACCGTACACAGCGAAAGCTGTTTTCGGACGGGAAGATTCAGGAAGGGGTATTTGAAATCAATAGACGTCAGAAATTTTGCGTATCGTAATTTACTAATAATAATATCGACTTGCGCCATAGGATATGAATCAGAAACGGTGACCTTGTTCAATTTTCGACCATCAAAACAAACACGATATTCTCCGGATTTCTTCGGGACAAGCCAGACGGGGAGCTGGAGTGCTGAATAACTTTGAGATTTAACATATCATCTATTTCTTTTACAAGAAGTTTTTTCATGTCCTGAAACAAAGGATATTGACGTTGCGCAATTGGCTTTGTATCGCCAGTGTCGATAACATGTTCAACGAAATTAGTTCGACCAATTCGGTCCGAAGGAGCAAGTGTAGAAAATAAAGCGATGACTTTGTCTAGTTCATCTTTTTCAAGTGAAGTGAGACTAGAAAGAGACTGAATTGTTATTATAACACAAGTAGAAGACAAAAGAGAGTAAGATGAATCATGGAAATTAATGTCTATTTTAAATAGACTCAAAAAATCCATGCCCAAAATAAGAGGATGATTAATCGAAGGAATAATCAGAATCTTAATTGTTTTTGTAACATTATTTACAGTAACAGAGGAACGGTAATAAAACCCATGAATTGCTGTGATACACCATCAGCAGTAATTATGCCTATTGAAGTATCATACTCAATAGGTACATGAAGAGAATTAATAACAGCAAACCCTGGATTTCCAAGAATAGTAGAAATGCTTCCGGTATCAACCATTGCAAAAACATCAGTATTTAAAACCTTGATAATCATATAAGGACAATTATCATTTGGCTTCTTAAGGAGCAAGGGACAAATATCGGTAGTAACAGAATTGACAATATTTTCAATATTGTCAAAGAATGATTCACAGGAGTGGGTAACATAGGTAACACAGAGAAAACAGGCACATCTAAATCAATACTACAAACATCATTAGATAATTCAACATCCGGTACAGGATTGACAAGTGAAATGGTTCAAGAAGATAATTGTTTGTCAAGATTTACAGAACGATAACATGAAGATGATAAGAAATCTCTAACAAAACTGAGATAAGCTTGCCATTCAGTAGACGAAGGAGAACAATTTGAAGTTAATTTTGACTTGTTGACGGTTTGCTGAATTTGCGTTTTGAACTACCTGACTTTACTTCCGAAGTGGTTTGTGTTGGACTGGAGACTGTCGTCAGTTCTACAGGACCAGTCCGAACCTCCTTTTTTGGATTGCAAAAAATACAGTTTGGTTTTGTAGTGTTTTTAGTACCACAACCGTAACGAAAAATAGACTTAGGAGAACGACATTTCGTAAAAATATGACCAGTTCTACCACAATTCCAACATAAACAGGAAGACAAAACGGAAACATCAAGGGAACTTTTTCTTTTAGAAGAAGAATTTGGTGAAACATAATGACAAGCCAAATCAGGTTCAAGTAGACAATTTTGCGGAGAAGGTGGTCGATAACGATCAGACCAAACTCTGGATTCTTCAACTCTTTTACAAAGCTCGGTAAGTTCATCAACAGTATTGGGACTATTTAATGCCAAAGCAGAAACAAAAAATGGTAAAATATTTCTACGAATCTTTGCAACACGATATTTTTCATCTACAACATTCGTTATACGATTAAAAAGACCTATCATAGCTGCGGTTATAAAGGCTCTTTCCAAGGCTGATACAAGTTAATCGACTCCAATCTGTTGGTGATATTATTGGTTTTGTGACTGAGGTAGATATCTATGGGGGAATTGAATATTTCCAGTCATTTCTGGAAAGACTGACTGCTCTATCGGTGGTCCATTAGATGACGAAGCTTCAAAACGATAAGGCTGGAACCGTGGATTTGGCACACTCCCCTGCTGAATCGGCACGCTCATCTGCTTTCGACCCATCAAAGTTGGAGCATCTTAACTTCCGTCACTGGCTAAGACTTGTTTTGGAGAATCTTGATGATCTGTGCTTTGAAATGTGACTATGTCAATGTGACTGCGTTGACGATGGGAACATGACAATACTATAGGATGTTGAAATATTTCCTGCTGATTTTTTCCTTCTCCATAGGGACAATCACGTTGAGACATGGATATCATAACTGGGTCAAAGTGAACTTTATTGATTGGTTGTTGATTGAAAGTTCCATTTTCAAACCCAGCTGCATTCCTCTCATCTTTAAATTCATTCTGAGTTTCAATCGTGGTTACTATTAAAGGCATGCGATGTTTTTTTCGAGATTACTTGATCGAGTCCTCAATGTCATTATCTTGACTTTTAACCCATTCGCTCACGCTTTCAAATTATTTATTCTCATCTCCTGAATAACTTGCATCAGAATCCAACCTTCCTGAGTCGCCGGCATGCTAACTCAGTATAGGATGATTGACTTTACTGCTATTTCTTTTCTCAGAGCTGTTATATCATCCTCCAGCCTTGCTACAGATATTTTTCGTCTTCAGAATTGTCTTTCTTTCGTTGAAGACGTTGTAGCCTCCGTAATTTTGTCTGCAGCTTTGCTTCTGTGGTTTGCAATTTTTTTTGTAAGGGCTTCATTTTCTTTTAACTTCTGCATGTACTTGTCCCTTTCGGCTTCCAGCTCACGGTGACAGATGGAAGATGACTTGCTGATCGCTGAGGCTTTCTTCGAAGCTTTGCGTAGGGCAACTGGAGGAGGCATATTCTCAAACATGAAATCTTGCTAGAGAAATTCCCTTATTCTCCATTAGAATTTGACGAACAGGTGGTTGATGGCTTGAACTATCGGTTCATTGGTCCAGACATGACCCCACAAGTACAGCTGGCGTTCTGTCCATTCAACAGTCGTCTCGGCTGAGAATTGAAGCTGGCTGCTTCCAGATCCTCTCCTAGTTTAAACGGGCTGTTAGAGCTGGCGGCTTCATGTTGACATAGAGATATCGGATTCTCCAACTTGAACTTTGATACAAGAAACACCAGGGAGATCTTACCGTGATTCGGCACCATTATGTTGGGATGTTTTTTGGCCGATGACTAAACTTTTTGGCTTCTCCTTGTTCTGATTTGACTAGGTTTTCGTAGATACTCTTGCTACAGTTGATATGAGGGTGATGGTTGAAGAGATTCTCTGGAATTTTGCTAACGACACGCATTCTCTGGCAACCGAAATCCTATATAAACTGATTTTACTTTTTAACTAAACAGTTAAAAGATTATGGACGAATATTTTTTCCTAACTTTTATTACACTGACAAAATTGACACTGACAATCACAGACATCGACTCACAGATGACACACGATACAAACTAGCTCTCACAGCGGAGAGACCCCAACTGCCAGAGGCAAAATAATAACAAATCAAAATATAAATTATTAACATAGCATTCGTTCTCCATGGCAGATGTCCTTCACTAAATGGGAAATGAAATATTTTAGCTCTTTAAGAAATTTAACCATTGCTTTCTGTTAGGAATCGTCCGCCAAAAATTTTTTAATTCTCCTTTGGACTCTTCAGCCATATTCAGCAGCTACATTCACACTTCTAGGAAGAGAAGATGACAAATGAAGTGTCAGATATTATAACCAAAGAATACACCAACCAACAAGAAGCGAAACTTGTGCTATTTTAGAATTCATTTTCTAAGTGCGCATGTCTGAGTGAGAGTCAGTTATCTGTCAATGTCATGTGATTTTATTCATTTATTGTTTACATGTTTACATTGTTTAGCAAAGAATATTCTTTGTTGTACGGTTTTCCCTTATTTACAATATAATAATATATATTTTGTTTGTGTTTTTAATTGTTTAAAAAACTATTATATTAGTTATGGCGCCAAGAACTTGTGCAGTTCGTGGGTGTCATTCAAGAGATGGAGACGGAACAACTATGTTTAGATTTCCTAAAGATCCTGTAAGGTAAGAGGAATTGTTTCTATATGCAATAAATTATAAATATATATTTCTTTTTTTAAATATGTTATTCTTCCATTGCACCTATACATTGTAAGTTGCGCGAATCTATGTTTTGAGTGTTAACATTCCTCTTTCTCTGTGTCTTTGATAACATAAATAATAATAACACAATCAAGGAATACACTACAATAAGCGTCACTGCTGATGAGTTCAGCTTGAATATGTTGAATAATAATACACAATAATCAATATAAATTGGTAGTAGTTTATTTCTTTTATACACATATGATAAATAAAAATATAAATATACTTACTTAGCTTTATTTACATTTTAGAGCACAGTTATGGTTGGATGCATGTAACCGTGGAGATTTGTTTGAAAAAACCCTAGACTCTTTACATAACAATTATAAGTTATGTCAACTCCACTTTGAGGATAAATTTATTTCCAAAAGGGGACGTAAAAAGTACCTATGTCTTCAAGCTGTGCCTACAATATTTCCATGGTTAAAACGCAAGGGCCATGTTTTATTGAGCGATCCACCAACAAAAATAGCTATTCAGTCTGGTAAATATTAAATTTAAGTAAATATTACAATCAGTTGTTATTGATACTTATTTTTGCCACCTTAGTGCAGAATTAATTATAACTTTTCAACAGGATTCATTAATACCTTATTGGCATTTTGTTTATTTGTTTATTACAATTATTTTAATAATTACAGATACCATGCCGTTTGAGCAAGTGGGACATTCATCTCAAGCCGCCAAAAGACATATTGGTGATGCTTCTCCATCTCTTGGTAAGTATAATCATCATTTAGATACAACTCTTGTAGATAATATGCATCAAAATAGATGGCTTTCTTATAATTAGATTGCGTTTAGCCTATCTGTGAATCGCCATATGCTTTGTATTTAAACAGCTGTATAGAATTGCAATGTTATGTATTCTTTAGAGTGTAGAGTGACAAATCTAAGAATGCTTGACATTTTTTGAACTGGTTATTTGAAATTGATGTTTATTACAATTATTTTTATAATTACAGATACCATGTCGTTTGAGCAAGTGGGACATTCGTCTCAAGCCACAACAAGACATATTGGTGATGCTTCTATATCTCTTGGTAAATATAATCATCGTTTAGATACAACTCTTGTAGATAATATGCATCAAAATAGATGGCTTTCTTATAATTAGATTGCGTTTAGCCTATCGGTGAATCGCCATATGCTTTGTATTTAAACAGCTGTATAGAATTGCAATGTTATGTATTCTTTAGAGTGTAGAGTGACAAATCTAAGAATGCTTGACATTTTTTGAACTGGTTATTTGAAATTGATGTTTATTACAATTATTTTTATAATTACAGATACCATGTCGTTTGAGCAAGTGGGACATTCGTCTCAAGCCACAACAAGACATATTGGTGATGCTTCTATATCTCTTGGTAAATATAATCATCGTTTAGATACAACTCTTGTAGATAATATGCATCAAAATAGATGGCTTTCTTATAATTAGATTGCGTTTAGCCTATCGGTGAATCGCCATATGCTTTGTATTTAAACAGCTGTATAGAATTGCAATGTTATGTATTCTTTAGAGTGTAGAGTGACAAATCTAAGAATGCTTGACATTTTTTGAACTGGTTATTTGAAATTGATGTTTATTACAATTATTTTTATAATTACAGATACCATGTCGTTTGAGCAAGTGGGACATTCGTCTCAAGCCACAACAAGACATATTGGTGATGCTTCTTTATCTCTTGGTAAATATAATCATCGTTTAGATACAACTCTTGTAGATAATATGCATCAAAATAGATGGCTTTCTTATAATTAGATTGCGTTTAGCCTATCGGTGAATCGCCATATGCTTTGTATTTAAACAGCTGTATAGAATTGCAATGTTATGTATTCTTTAGAGTGTAGAGTGACAAATCTAAGAATGCTTGACATTTTTTGAACTGGTTATTTGAAATTGATGTTTATTACAATTATTTTTATAATTACAGATACCATGTCGTTTGAGCAAGTGGGACATTCGTCTCAAGCCACAACAAGACATATTGGTGATGCTTCTTTATCTCTTGGTAAATATAATCATCGTTTAGATACAACTCTTGTAGATAATATGCATCAAAATAGATGGCTTTCTTATAATTAGATTGCGTTTAGCCTATCGGTGAATCGCCATATGCTTTGTATTTAAACAGCTGTATAGAATTGCAATGTTATGTATTCTTTAGAGTGTAGAGTGACAAATCTAAGAATGCTTGACATTTTTTGAACTGGTTATTTGAAATTGATGTTTATTACAATTATTTTTATAATTACAGATACCATGTCGTTTGAGCAAGTGGGACATTCGTCTCAAGCCACAACAAGACATATTGGTGATGCTTCTTTATCTCTTGGTAAATATAATCATCGTTTAGATACAACTCTTGTAGATAATATGCATCAAAATAGATGGCTTTCTTATAATTAGATTGCGTTTAGCCTATCGGTGAATCGCCATATGCTTTGTATTTAAACAGCTGTATAGAATTGCAATGTTATGTATTCTTTAGAGTGTAGAGTGACAAATCTAAGAATGCTTGACATTTTTTGAACTGGTTATTTGGAATTGCTGTTTAGTACAATTATTTTTATAATTACAGATACCATGCCGTTTGAGCAAGTGGGACATTCATCTCAAGCCGCTAAAAGACATATTGGTGATGCTTCTCCATCTCTTGGTAAGTATAATCATCATTTAGATACAACTCTTGTAGATAATATGCATCAAAATAGATGGCTTTCTTATAATTAGATTGCGTTTAGCCTATCGGTGAATCGCCATATGCTTTGTATTTAAACAGCTGTATAGAATTGCAATGTTATGTATTCTTTAGAGTGTAGAGTGACAAATCTAAGAATGCTTGACATTTTTTGAACTGGTTATTTGGAATTGCTGTTTATTACAATTATTTTTATAATTACAGATACCATGCCGTTTGAGCAAGTGGGATATTCATCTCAAGCCGCCAAAAGACATATTGGTGATGCTTCTCCATCTCTTGGTAAGTATAATCATCATTTAGATACAACTCTTGTAGATAATATGCATCAAAATAGATGGCTTTCTTATAATTAGATTGCGTTTAGCCTATCTGTGAATCGCCATATGCTTTGTATTTAAACAGCTGTATAGAATTGCAATGTTATGTATTCTTTAGAGTGTAGAGTGACAAATCTAAGAATGCTTGACATTTTTTGAACTGGTTATTTGAAATTGCTGTTTATTACAATTATTTTTATAATTACAGATACCATGTCGTTTGAGCAAGTGGGACATTCGTCTCAAGCCACAACAAGACATATTGGTGATGCTTCTTTATCTCTTGGTAAATATAATCACCGTTTAGATACAACTCTTGTAGATAATATGCATCAAAATAGATGACTTTCTTATAATTAGATTGCATTTAGCCTAACTGTTTTGTTTTTCTTATACAATAGTCTTTTTTATGGTTTTGCTAAAATGGAAAAATATTCGGTTATTCATTCAAAGTTCACTTGCTATCAATGTAAGAAAATGTTCCTGCTGGTCTTCAGAAAATAGATACTGGAAAATGTGATGGATGAATAAAACAACACATAGTCTATAATAAAGCCTTCCTCTATTTTACTTTTTTGTTTCAGATAATAGTTCTTCCAAAATTCTTACTGAGATGGAGGAACCCATACATTTACAATATCCTTCAGCTTCAACTCAAACACCACAAAGCATGACCTTTGGCACACCACGAAAGGAAAAGTTAAGGTTTAAATTGAAAACAATAAAGAAGAAGTTATTCAAGAAAACATGTAATGTGGAGGCAACACCAAAATATAGCCCTAAACTCTTTAGAGATATGTGTGATCATTTTTTGACCAAACCATTGGCAGACATTGTCAAAACCCAAATTAATTTGAAAAACAGAAAATCACTTGGTAGACGTTATTCTGATGAATTAAAGAAGATTGCCCTCACTTTGTATTTTTTAGGACCTAGAGCATACAAATTTCTTAGAAAAATAATAAGTCTACCAACTCCAAGAACTTTGCAAAACATGACCAAGGGTTTAGTTTCTCAAGCAGGTTTAAGTAATGAAGAAGTTTTTCAAGCAATAAAAATAAAAACAAACACAATGTTACCACAAGACAAACATTGTAGTATAATTATTGATGAGATGTCTTTAAAATCTTTTTTGTACTTTGATACTGGAAAAGATGAGATAATTGGTTTATGTGATTTTGGAACCGGAACAAAGGAAAGCTTGGTGGCAAAACATGCTTTGGTCATTATGGTAAGAGGACTGTATACTAATTGGAAATTACCAATTTCGTACTTTTTTGTTGATTCTGAATTTGAGGCCGAAAAGTTACTACCTGTCGTAACAAAATGCATATGCAAATTGTTTGACTGTGGTTTGATTGTGGATTGTTTAGTAAGTGACATGGGATCTAATTTTGTTAAACTAAGCAAACTTCTTGGAGTTTCTAAAAATAATCCAGAATTTCAAATAAATAATAAAAATATTGTATACATATTTGATCCTTGTCACTTGATTAAAGCATTTAGAAATAATTTAATAAACAATGTTTTTTCTTTTGATGATAAGAAAACGTCCTGGACATTTGTAAAATCTTTTTATGAATATGACAAAAAACAGTTTTTCAGATGTGCACCAAAACTTACAAACTCTCATATATATCCAACAAGTTTTGAAAAAATGCGTGTTAAACTTGCAACTCAGGTATTAAGCAATACCGTGGCAAGTTCAATGAATACATATATAAGTTTAGGAATACTTCCTACAAGTGCCATAGGGACCATAGAATTTATTGAAAAGTTTGATAAGCTTTTTGACATGCTCAATTCTGTGGACATAAGAAATTCCAATCCTTACAAAAATGTTTTTGAAGGCACAGATTTTCAATTAAAATATTTGGATGAAATGGTGGAATTTATTACAAAATTTAAGATATTTGATAAAAAAGATGTGGATGTTACCGCCAGATCGAAGTGCAGAAATTGTTGTATTATAACAATAAATTCTTTAAAGATTCTTTGGAGTCGACTTTCCTCGAACGATTTTAAATATCTACGCTGTAGAAGAATCAATCAGGATTGTCTTGAAAGTTTCTTTGGTTCTATCAGGCAACAAGGTGGTAATTCTATAAATCCAACTCCCATACAATTTCAAAGAGCTTTTAAAAAATTATTTTGCCAAGCATACCTTCATTCAAATAATATGAATTGCATTAATGACATGGATCAATTATTATTAAATCTAAGATCTATTCAATCAAGTAGGAAACAATCACAAAAACCAATACCTGAAATTTCATTAAAAGCAATATCTCTTCCAGATACAGATTACCGCCAACAACCAGCAATTATACAGAATTCTTTTAATTATGTATGTGGCTATTTGATTAAAAAATGTATTAATGTTCATAGTTGCAATACCTGCATTCAGTATTCTCGTGAAGTAAGAGATTTAGACATTGGTCATTTGTTAACATATTTTAAGGCATACAACAATGATTTTGGTACTTTTGGAAGTTTGAGAGCTCCAAGTGAAACATTTGTGGAATATATATATAAGTTAGAAAAATTGTTTACTTCATCTTTCGAAAATATTTTGACAGGTCAACATATTTCACAAAATATATATTCAAATATGAAAAAAATTGAATTTCATCATCCATGTGGTTCATTCCCCCTGGAATATGTTATTAAATTATTCATTAGGTTGAAAATATTTTATTCTCTGAAATATTGCAACAACAATTTTAAAATAAAAAAAAATAATAAACAGAAAGAACATCCGAAAATAATGATTTTATCCCATCTGTAGGATGGGATAAAAGATAAAATCATTATTATTATATCATAGCTCTGTCTTTGCAGCAGCAAGTGAGCTCGTTTAACAACACTCTTCTATCTTTGGCACTCTCTGTAAAGTTAGTAAACCTTGGCGTTAGTATCACTGTAAACTTGTAAAGTAACTAGTATGATTTTACTGAATTATAAATGTTTTTTTAATATTGTATATCTATATACCAAAGAGTTATAACTCTTTAATTGAAACGTTTCCTTTTTTATTATATCCCTACTCTCATATTTCATGCAGTTATATATGTTCAATCTAATGAATAGTTTTAAAATATCTGAACCACATGTGAAATACTTTGGCAAACAAACACTTCACTAAAAATTAAAGTAAATGCTTCTTCCAATTGATAAATACTATTTATAAAGTGTTCACTTGGAACCCTAAAGCCTCCATTAATACTTTTGTCCTTATCATACTTTTCAAAATATGTCAATAGCTACTTTGTATCCAGATCTCCACATTCTTTTGAGAATTCTATGCACGTTTCACACCTGTGACATAATGCTTTCTTCATAAAATAGCCACAAACAAAATTGAACGCATGTAAAATTGTCAGTTCTTCGTTACTGTAATCTTAATCTGATAATGATATTGCTACATTCTGAACTGCTGCTTGGTGAGTTTCAGGAATAATGCAAACATTTGTTGAATTCAACTTAATTAATAAATTGTGAAGGTCATCAGTACAGTACATTTAATTTGAAATGGTAAATTTTTGGCAAAACACTTTTCTAAAGGCATGTTCAAATTGGATAGAAGTGAGTTTAATACAATTGCCCCCTTGCTTCTTCACACTACTGAAGAAACTTTCAAGAGAATCTGTATTAGTTCTGTGCAGTGTAAATATTTAAAATCATTGGATTACAATTTATTACAATTTTTTTTAACTACTTATTGTGTTTGTTCTGCTTTTCTTCATCCTTGATCTGGAAGTAACACTTCCTCCCTTTTTATTGAATCTTAAATGTTTTAAAAAAGCAACATTTTACCCAAAAATTGTATTTGGTAGTCTGCTGATACAAACTCATTTTTGTATTTGTTAATGTTTCTTGGTTTTGTGGAATGAAATAAGTTTGTCAAATGTCTCAATGACTTTAATGGTTCCAATACTAGGAACTGCCCCCAAGCTCATATACATATTCATACCACTTCCTACGTTATTATTTGGAGTTTGAGTTGGTAGACGTACTTTCATTTTGTCGAAATTCGATGGATAAGTTTGCCTGTTTGTTAATTTTTGTGTACTATCTAATATAATACGCCTGTTTGTCTTGACCGCAAAACTACTTTAAAAATGACCAGGATGTTTGTTTGCCATCAAAACAAAATGTATCTCTTTTCAAATTATTTCTTGTAGCTTCAATTAAGTGACTAGAATCAAAAAAGTAAATAATCTACTGTGAATATTGGATTATCAGAAGTTACTAAAAAGGAATTGGTTAGTTTAATGAAATAACACCCCATATCACCATCAACATGCAAACTTCGGCTCTCCTACTTTAGTATGCATGTTTCAATGATAGGAAGAAACTCTTTCACTGCTAATTTGGTACCCACAAAAAAATACGATTGCCTCCAGTTCGCTTACAGTCCTTTTGCATAATTACGAGTTCATTGTTTGCGGGACAAAAGACTTTTGATCCAGTCCCAATATCAATCAGTCCAGTATCTTCATCTCATGCAGTACTATAGAAGACATGACTTTTCAGTGACATCCCATCAATACATATGGTATACTGTTTGTTACCATTGGACATTGTCTGAAGCTTTATTTCTACAGCTTTAAATATTGAATCGTAACCTAAACCAGGCTTGCAAACAAGTTTTTTGGTGATTCTTTGCAGGTTTCGTTTTGTTGGAAGACTAATAATTTAATCATAAAGTTGTATGTCTGTGATCCCAAAAAATATTGTGTCAAGGCAAATCGTTTGTGTTCTACAAAATACCTTCTACCTAGAGGTTCTCTGACTTTCAGTAGTACTTGCGCTTTTACAAATGATGCCAGAAGTTATTCAAGAGATTTCTCACACATTTCTTAGAAGTCCTCCAGGTTGCATATTTCTTTGTTTTCTCTGGTTTCCTTTGCAAAATTTCGTTTCCCTAGAGCCAGCCATAACCACTAATTTCACCTTGCTTTTCTGTGGTGTCCAGAACTTGAGAAAGCAGGAGTTTGAGTGGAAGTTGTTGGAGAATTTTCAAGAGTAAGCTGTTTCTAATGGGTGCCTACAACAGAAGTTTCCTATGGATCTATAAAAGTATATTAAATATAATATATTTTGGAAATGTACATGTACATGATTCAGAACCCTAACAACAATACATATATATGTTTTACTTTTGTTTGACAAGAAAAATGACTTTTTATATTTCTTTTCACTTATTGTAGACATACTAAACATAAAATGTTACTGAAAAGCAGACATTTTTTATATATTTAGGCTCTAAAAATTAACAGTACTTTGATTATGGTTTTGGCAAGCATAATATAATGCTTTGGTTTGACTAAATAACATTATAAATTACACATACCTAACATCGTCCTTGGGGATAGTAACAAAGTTCCCTTCTCAAGTATTGGAGGATCATCCACGAAATAAGCATACAAATTATCCTTTACAAGCGATCACAAAAAATAAGCTAGTGCCACAAGAAGTACTATATTATGTGTGTCTAAGTTATATCGTAATATTAATTGGAGGGATTACCAGAAAAACAGTATAAACTGTTCAACCAGAAAAAAGCTCAAAATATGATAATAACGAAAAACGCAACAAAACTTCGATAACTATGCAGAAAAGCTTACTGTCGCTACTTTTTTATAACTTCTTTGTCACATACATCAGTAGATTTTCTCTTGTAAAATATTTAATTCAGAATCTGGTGAGGTGTAACTTTTAAATATATCAATTATAAAAATTTTGTATTCAAGTACCATACTTATTGTAATTTTATATCATCATTTACTGAAATTGTTTCTATTGTAAACTGGTATTCTAAATATATAATCTATATTATTGTATTGGTTTTTATACTCACCCTATCCTACATACTACTACCTACCTACCTACTTACATACTTACACATATAATTTCGATAACAATATAGAAAATGAAAATCATTTGGTTAAACAATAGCTCGTTATTTTTAATAATGGATGGAACTCCAAAAACAGAAGCTAAAACTGTATGTATGAAGAATTGTTAAAGTATATTTTTCACATTGTTTGTTTAGCTGTTAAATTAACTTTAACAATTCATAAATTAAGTTCAACACACCTATTGTGAAAATTAAACTTTGGTATTTCTTCATATTAAATGAGTTTTCACTAATTATCAACCAACATTCAAAATATTACACGGTTGGATGCTTAAATATTTCTTTGAAAATTAAAAAATTTTCGAAGCAAGCCATAAAAATAAACAATAATTATTTGAGATTCTTTGGTTTCACTTTTTTGCGTGTAGGTAAGATTTAATTTACATTTTTTGAACACTTTTCTTAGTGTAAAATCAAGTAACGATGGTCAGTTATCTGTCAACGTCAGTTTGAAGGTCACGAAATTTTGCCCCCAAAACATCAAAGGATTTACGCCGGGTTTCGCTTCTTGTTGGTTGGTGTATTCTTTGTTATAACCCCAATTTCTAATAATTTGACATCTAAAAGCGTCTAAAATATCGGTTTATCGAATTTGTTATCTGGAAGAAATTAAAAACAATTACCAGCAAATAATAATATATTCTATAATGTTTTAATTCAACATTCGCTTAGGATCAGAACCGACAGTAATACTTACAGTAATTCTAGTATAAAACGTATCCGGAAAAATGTTGTGTAGGTTATGTTTGTTGGATGATAATAATTACCAAAAGTTAGAAGGTGCTATATGTGATATGTTGAGGGCTGTATATCGGAAAAAAGTAAGAAACACTGCTCAACACATAATAAATTATATTAGTTGAATCAATGAAATTTGTTTTATTTTCAGTATAAACAAATACATGACTCCGTCATTTGTAATGGATGTATAAAGAAGCTAAAAGATGCATTTGATTTTAAGACTACGACTGTTCGAACACAAAAAATAGTGTCTCTATATGGTGGATCTGATACAAAAGTTGTTTACATTCGCGATAATAAACTTTGTGTCACTTCCAAAAACGACAACACTATTAAATTATGTAAAACATGTTTAACACTTACTGAACATAATTTGTGTATAAATTTAATAGGAACTTATGATATCCTTGATATATTGAAAATATATATTCCAGAAGTGGTAAGATTTACTTTTTAATACTTCATATTCACAATTGAAGGGGATAAAACAAACTGTTTCACAAAAGTAATTTACAGAGAAATCTGTTTTTATGGCATCAAATCGTATGTTAGGGTTATTGGGGAAACGAACAGTAGTCGCTAATGTTTTTTGTTTAATTTATTACATCTAGGTAGCTTATCTAGGGGCGGCCAACTCACTCAAAAGTGTACAAAGATTTATTAAATATTTTTATTTAAAATGGGATTTACCATTTATTTAAGAATTGAAAATGTGATATACTAATGATTTAAAGGTTTAAATAAGATTTACCAATGATTTAAAGATTTAAAACGCGATTTATCAGTGATTTCAAAATTCAAAGATTCATACTCATTTAAAAGATTTACTATTTGATTTAATGGTACTGAACTCATTTTTAGGTACCTACTTGATTTTTATTTTATAATAAGTAAAAGTATGTTGAAATTATTTAACTCTGGCTTTAGTTTCAAATCTCATTACATTTACAATAATGCAATATTATTGCTATTCAATTTTATATTGGCCATAAAAAATGTTAAAAATGCCAAAAACAATTTCAAACTTTTAAGATAAAATGGAGAAATATATATTTATTTTGAAAGTAAATCGGTATTGAAGTTATTAAGATGAGGTTGTTCTGATAAAACAGCAAAAATTTCAAGCTCCAACGATTCAAAAACTAAAATATTATTTCAATGTATCCTCACATTTTCATTCAAAATAGATGATTTTGGATTTTGTAGTTTCCCAAATAAAACACAATGCAAAAATAAATCTGTATTATAAATGACCATAAATAAATAAACAATGAAACTCCTCAAAATATTAAATAAAATTAAAGTAACAGTTTCTACAATCTTTCTAATTTTCTCTTAGAGATTTCACCATATTGCTGAACTCATACTGAATTCTTTGACCATGTGGTTTCACTTCTCGCAGGTCCAACATTCCATATATATCCTTCCTGGAAATATCTGATTCAACAGCAATGAAAGTATTTTTTGAATTGTCCGTCGATTTTAAAGACGTGACAGTAATATATTCCTTCTCGACATTTTGAATTACACATAGATATGTGAATGTCACCATGTTCTGTTTATTCCCATAAAAATTGACTACAACAAAATCACCCTTGTTAAGATTATGACTTCGCCTATCACATTCTTCTGAAGATGACGTTTCGACATCCTCTGATTCTTCCAAGGCAATTTTTGACGTTCCCGAGGAAGACTCCGTTTCTGTAGCACAGAATATTTTCTTAGTTTTCCGCTCTTTACAGGCACTACTTTCTTTTTGGTTCCCTGAATATTTCCGATTTCTTTAAAACTCCTAACCTTCATTATTATATCAGATGATAATTTATGTCCTTTATTCAACAGGAACCAGCAAGTGTCGTTTTTTTGACAACTAATTATATTTTTTCCAGTTTTAATTTTCACATATCAAGAGTTTTTATCAATGGATTTCTTGGAATAGTTTACTAAATTAAGATCAGTATTCATTAATTCTTCAATAACACCACTTTCATCATCGGAATGTATTTCAGTATCATCACCGAAGGTTTCTAAAAATGATTTTTGTTTTACTTAGTTGACGAACACGCATAGAAACTGTCTTACCATTATTTGAGATCGTCTGTGTGCAATATTCATCGCTCAGAATCTGCGCTGTCATTTTCTGAAAAAGTCATTTAATATCATACAGAGAAGTGGGATGAATTAAAAGTAAAACCTTCTAAAACTTGTGTTAAAGTTATATTTATCCAGTCATCATTATTAACACTCACTCTGAGGTGTTGAGCGCCTTTTAAAACTTGTTCCATTGCACCTTCAATTACGATGGATATTCCCTCTGCTTGGATCTGCGTTTTGTCTGCATCATCAACACGATTCGATACTTCACTGAGACGCATTGTCTTTTCTCTTAGAAACTCCATAATATTTCCTGAAAATATGATAATTTAAATATTTTACAAATTGAGAAAATTTAATAAAAAGTTTACTACTACCGTTACAGCTGTAAGACCTGTAAAAAGTTATGCATTTGTGTACTCTAAACATGATTTCAAGTTGTAATAGAAATAAGAAACAAAATCATTATTCCTGTCGAAATGAATACTGAAACTATTTTAAAATTGCTTGGGTATTGAGTGTTTACTTACCTTTTCCTCCTAAATTCATGTTAAGTCATTAATTCACTAATCACTATGCAACAACGTAAATAACGCCGTGGTGATCCGTGCCTGTAACTTATAACCAAGCTTGTAACCTCTATGCAAGCAAAAACTGGAATGCCTTACGAGTTCAAAGAACACTTGTTACTTAGGTTTATGCTCGGGTTTATGACCATTGCCGACAAAAAAAACTCAAGTCGTAGTTGGAGATTTACTGATTTAAAATATGATTTACTGATTGAAAACGTGATTTACAGATTGAAAAGGTGATTTAATGGATTCAAAGCATGATTTACTGGGATTTACTAATGATTGAAGATTTAAAAATGTGATTTAACCAGATTTAGAAAGATTTACCAATGAAGTTTACAAAAATTTACAGAGTTGGCCACCCCTCGTAGCTTATTAACCCTGGAGTGAACAGGTGAAATATGAAGCACAACGGGAGAGGTTTGGTGTGGTATATGCATAATCAATAATTGGTAAATTTTGAGCTAAACATTTTTATTTACAAAAAATTTATGCTTTTGAGAGCAGAACAAATCAATTTCTTATGAATATTAATAAAAAAACTGTACGGCAATAATTACAAACAATAATGCACTCTTTTAACCCTTTCGAGACGAGTTTTTGTTTTAAGGGTTATGGGTTAGATTTTTAGTGGTTTAATGTCAGTGGCGATCAAATAAAACATCTGCATCGAAATTTAAATGAATTTTTATTTATAAGAAGTGGTGGGGGGATGGTACATATATGTACCACCAGTCTTTGAGAGTGGTACATATATGTACCAGGCATCTTTCAAAAAGTATTTTTATAAATTTTACATAAACGTAAAAATTGTTAAGTGTGGTATACAGCAAAACAATTCTTGCATAATGGTAACCTACATTGACTGCACACTGTCTTGGTCCTCTTCTGAACCTTAGTTTCAGCACAGCGAGCACATCTACGAGTTTTACCTTCCGTTGGCAGGTGCATCGGAATGTTTTTTGTTGATGGACCTTTTACTAAAGTAGTTTTTTTCTTGCCTTCGTTCAGAATTGCTTCTGCTAATAGTACGAGGAAATCCAGAAATGGCATTTTTTTTCCTGATAATTCTTTGTAAATTATCCAGGCATTTACAGTGGACGTCATCAAAAGCCTGTAAAAAACTTTGATCCACCATTTTTTTGATTTTCTATCAAATTCATACAATCCCGCCATTTGGTCTGCCCGGTCGACTCCTCCAATGTGATCCCGATAAAAGGCAATCATTTCTGGACATTCTATAGGAGATATTGTACCATCTTTGTTTTTCTTATTCAGCGATACAACTTTATTTGTATGGCAATTGCTGAGAACCAGAACATCTTTAGTATCCTGCCATTTTGCAAAAATTACACCCTCGTTGGTGCATTTGAAAACGGATTGTCCCTTTTTCAGTTTTTCAGGTAGTTTCGGAATGTTTTCTCTGGTAGCTATACAGGTACCTACTGCTGCATAGTTTGTTGAATGAAGTAAGTCAACAGAGGTAAAGAAACGGTCAAAGCAAAGTATAACATCGACCTCTTGGATAGTATTTGCAAGCTTATTGACTACCCTTTCTCCTAAAGTACCATCTTGGTTGGCCTCTTCTTTCCCCGCATAAATGTTGAAATCGTAAGTATATCCCGTTCCTGAGTCACAACGGAGCCACATTTTTATTCCTCGCTTTGTTGGTTTGAGGGGCATGTATTGTTTGAGGGATGACCGCCCCCTGAATTTAGTCATCGATTCATCAATGCTTTGGAAGTTGCTATCCTGTCGTGATTTTTGAAACGTGTTTTTCAAGCATTGAATGATGTCATCAATATAATAAGTTTTTTAGTAGTCGGCCGGCTTTTCTGGTGGGGCAAAATATAATTTTGAAGAATTAAGTTTGAACTTATCCCTCGAAATAGCGTTTTTTATAGTCATATTTCCCATTGATGGATGTTTTGACCAATAATGTGTAATTGATGCTAGTCGATTATAGGGCATGATGAGAACTGAGCCGATCACAATCTGTATTTCATCTACATCAGTATCTAAAATCCGTTTTTTCCTCTTTCCTTTTGCATTTCGGAGTATATTCAGTCGGGCATTGGTGCATTGTGCAATGTACATATAAAGAGAGCGAGGAAATATTTTATGAAATACATCAGTGGGGCTCATGTCTTTGTGAAATTTTGAAGATAAAGAACACTCACGTGAAACTGGAACACTTTTTCTTGGAACAAAATCTGGTGTTACATCTGACCATATAATTCTACGATTCTTTGAATCGTCAGAGTCTTTTCCATAAGCAGTTTCTCCAACCAGTGACTCACTTTCAATGATTTCTTCCAAGCTTTCGACCTGCTGAGAATCCACATCATAATTGCTGTACAATGACTCATTATCTTGGCCCGAATTTTCTGAAGATGATGGCTTCCATAAATCGCTACTGCCCGACGAAAAGTCGGATAAACTTGAAACTCCTGACAAATGGTCAGCGATGTGGTCCAACTCATCCATACTCAATTTATTTTTTCTGGACATCGTCTGAAACAAAAAAAATAAAGTCAATACAGAAGACTATCGGTACATACATGTACCAACATCTAGTGCAGTAACGGACTGCTGGTACATATGTGTACCACTGTAGAAAACAGCTGTTTTTTTCCTATTTCCAGCAGTGTTTCGCAACATATTTTGTCATAAGATTCTAAAACTTACCTTTAACTAAGTCCACACACAAAATTTGCGCAATTTAGGTCACTTTTTTCTGTAAAAATTAACTAAAAACGGAGCGTAGAACGTGGCCCGGCACAAATAAACAACTACCACATAAACCCAAATAAAATTCCGCGCATCACAGTTACATAGGGAGGTAAAAGATGCACCGGTACGTAGAGAAACCATATAAAATATAAATATTTGCTTATAGTCTGTGCGTGATTCTTACTGGTACATATGTGTACCGACAGGCTCGAAAGGGTTAAAACTAGGCTAAATCAAGATAATACTAACAGTAAAACAAAAATTTACTTTCAGTCATGATAGCTTGGAGTAGAGTGTTCAATACAAATAATTTTTTTGCATAAATACCTAACAGGAGTACCGGGTTTTTCAATTTCCATGGAATATGCATCTCTGATAACTCCAATTGGGATTGGGATCTTCTGCTTGAACTACACTTATACCACCATACTTTGCAGCTTTTAATGTAGTATTTCGAGAAACGTGCTGATCTTGTGCTCGCCTTTTTAGTTGTTCTAAGATCAAAGCCATCCCTAATTCTTTCAAATATTTTCTTCTCATTCTTCTTCTCTTCATTACTTTTGAATCTCACATACCCATTGATTGCACCAAAATCAAGTAAGCCATAAAAAGTAGTCATCGGCCACCCTTTCGTGTTTCGGGAAACTATATACAGAGATGATAATTGGTCAACACAGTCTACAGTTACATCTTATAAAGTAACCATTGCAGGTTTATTAGCGTTCCCAGTGGAGGTATAGCAGGGGCGTACGATAATGTAGACTTACACATATTGAAATTAAAGATGAAGAAACTAGGAATCCCAAACTGGATATGTGAACACATCTCCAAACTCTACAGTAACAGGAATATATACATACGAGCAAATGATAAATTAGTAGGCCCTAGACAAACTTCCATAGGATTGTCACAAGGAGGAATCTTGAATCCCTTGCTCTACATAATTTACACCTACGATATCGAGAAAATGTTAAGTAGCCTTGAAGTCAAGATATATCAGTATGTAGACAATTTTGTTATCAGTTCCCAACATAAAAAAATAGAAAATTGCCATAATCAACTCAGCAAGGCAACAGAAATAGCAAAAGGATGGTTCGAAGAAAACAACTATAAACCAATTCAAGTCCTCAGTATGTATATTTACTAGAAAGAGGTATTAAAATGACAACATCATTAAGTTAGTAAACCTCGAATTTCCATACAAATCATCAGTACCGTATCTCGGCATTCTTCTAGACAAAAAACTGAATTGGAAAGATCAAATATCACAGATAATTAAAAAATGTGAGAAGGCAATAAATATCATCAAAGTTTTCAGTCACCATAAATGGGGTGCAGACCCAAACATAGGTTTATTATTTTACAAATCATTTGTAAGATCAATTATTGATTATGGTAGTATTCTATGTGGATCTGCAGCCAAATGTCACACACAAAAAATTGAAAATATTAAAAATCGTTGCTTAAGACTATGTACAGGGGCTCTGCAGAGCACACCTATAAATGTATTGGAAGCAGAATGTTCAGAACCACCATTACACATTAGAAGAGAAATGTTGACAAACCGACTAATGTTAAAAATAAGTGCAAAGAAAACAGATAGCAAGAGAAGTTTACACAACCTATTTATATCTTGCCTAACTACTAAATACTGGGAAAAGAAGAGGTCACCTAACTTTATAGAAAGCTACAACTGGGTGAGCAACTATGAAAACCAATTATTAGAATATGAAATCTCCCCTTGTTACACAATTCCTTATGAATGTTATTTAAATCAACCAAAAATTACTTATACAAATTATATAAATGAACATGCTGAAAATAAGGTGCTATTTCTGAAAGACGTCGCAGAAAAATGGAATGACTCTGAACTTATTTTTACAGACGGTTCATGTTTAAATAACAAAGTAGGGTTCGCCTTTTACCACGAAAATAATCAAAAATATTCAGAAATATACCAATTACCCCCTCTAGCATCAACATACACAGCAGAACTTATGGGAATTAAACAAGCACTAGAATACTATATGGGGTACGAATACAATAACAAATTTGTAATTTTCTCCCACAGCAGAAGTGCAGTAATGAAAATTGAAAATAACTATCCTAGTGCAGATTTACATAATATTGTAGCAAAATTTTGGGAGCTTCTGGATATTTTAGCAAACATAAATAAGGAGATTAGAATAGTGTGGATTAAGAGGACATAGTGCTATACCTCAAAACGAAATCGTGGACAAATTAGCAAAAACTGTTACCAGACAAGGAGAAAATATAATAAATTTCAAGCTACCGATATCGGACATAAACAAACAAATCAAAATAAAATTAAAAGAGGATTGGCAAAAACACTACTCAGAATACCCTGGAGGACAAACATATAAAGTTATTGAACCCACAGTTAAACACAAACACTGGTTCCACAAAGAAAGTGATAGATCATTTATTAGAACCCTCACTAGAATAAGGTCAGTACATTGCCTCATACCACAATGTATGAAGACATTTAAACTAACAGAAAACGAGAACTGCAGATGTGGCGAGATCGGATCATTGGAACATTGTCTTTTAGAGTGTGAATTCAATGAAGCAGCATCAAAACAATTTTACAGTAAACTTTCCAAGTTTATAGCATTACCAGCTAATCTTTTAACCATTCTAGCATCAGAAGAGATAGAAGTAAAACGACTCCTGTATAACCTAACTAAAAGTAATAACATGATATTGTAGAAAAAAAAACTAAATAAGCACAAAAAAATGAAAGAAATGAAAAATTGAGAAAAAAAACATATAAGTAAAAAAAATAAAAAAAAAGAGCACAAAAAAATGAATGAAATGAAAAAATGAGAAAAAAACCACATATAAGTAAAAAAAAGTGCTTTAAACCAAATCTCTCGAAATAACCAAATAAAAATGAAGATAAAATGTCAACAACTGTATCTAAAATCCAAATGTATAAAACCTAATCTATAATCCAAAAATAAAAAAAGATAATAATCGCATAAAATATTCATTACAATAGACTGGTCTGATGGTTTATTAACCAGTGCCATTAACTCTCACACACACACACACACACACACACACACACACCCTCACACACACACACACACACACCCTCACACACACACACACCAGTGGAGGTATCATTTAATCATCGAGATGTAGCATAGAAAGTAAAGAAATGATTTTGCTTGGTTTAACTTCATATGCTACTAGCCTCATATCTTTTCTAAAAGCAAACATGCTGGTTTTTATGGGCCTTCATAAAGTCAACAGTTCTCTGGGAATTAGTGTTTTATTTCTACACAAGGTGCCCAGTACAGTCAGGTTATATTAATCAAATAGTAGCTGAGCCAAAGGAATTGAATTTAACCAATTATCAACTGTTACCTTTCTGTCTGAGCCATGGATTTGGTTTTGTAATTCTTGTTATGACGGTTGCAACGGCACTGCTTTGATGAAATGGTCCTTGGGATTGTCTCCCTGCATATACTTCCAAATTAACTATATATAGTGATCTTGCATCAACTAAAGAATATAAATTTATTCCGTATTTGGCCGTCTTATTTGGTATGTACATCCTGAAAAAACAACGGCAACAAAAAGCAAGCAATATTTTGTCAACAGTTGTGTAGTCACTGGGGCGATAATGCTTTTGAAATGTATTATTTACATCTTTGAAAACTTCCCTAATGCTAAGTTACATATTTGTTTCTTTCTTCTTGTGTACCAATATTATCGAAACGTAACCACCGCAACAAAGAACAAAATCGTCTTAGAGCCATCACTGCTGGAAATATGTCTAAGCCATTGCCATCAGCAGTCCATAATTTGTAAATAGACCCTGCTTATGGACCCCGGCTAAGCTAAATAAAACAATCCTATCAAAGCGGATATCTCCACATCAGTCTTTCGCACATCACTTTTATTTTGGTATGAATCAGAAATTTTTTCTATTTAAATATTTGTACAGTCTACAATTTTCTGCAACGTTTCAGGTGGAAAAAGTGATTTTCAGGTTTCTACAACAATTTTGGAATATTTTCCTTCCTGACTAATGACATCTGGAAGTTTGATTATCAAGTATGTTTATTCTGTTGAAACCCATCTTTTCCAAAATATCTAAGATTATTGTCCCAATTTTCTGGAATAGTTTCTGTCTTCAATATCTTGCTCTGAATCGGTCTCATGTGCACTGAATATTTCGATATTGTCGTCACTCCCAGGTTCTTCCCTGCAATCAAATTCTTAATCACTAGAAACTTCATCATACATATGCAAACGACAAATATTTTTTTCGTATGTGTCGTTCATTTTAATGCCTACATAAGAAAAAATATAAATTTGGGTTACACAAAAAACTTACTCACAGGGACGGGCCATGTATCTTATACAACAAACTCTTAATAAGAATAATTAACGAACTTTCTTCATTCACACCTGTCAATCCACTAAATTCAAGAAACCACTACAAATGCCAATGACAACAGTCAAGTGCTCATTGAAATCTAAGGAGAATTTTATGCACCAGTGTATTTCACACTCAACCTGTGAACTCCAAGGTTAACAAAAGAATTTCAAAAATAAATTTTTACATTCTCATTATAAAAATAAAAGTCACTATGACAAATAACCAGCGTTGGCTAATATGATATTTATATAAATATAATATCGGATAAATATATCAGAAATTTTGATTTTATTCATAGGCTGTAATGAAAAAAAACATAAAATGTAATAAACCCTTATTTTGGTAAAAGCAAAAATCAAACTTTAGTTTAAAAAAACAAAAAACGAGACAATAAATAATATTTTTCTTAAAATATATAATATAAAAAACTTGTCCTTTTATAATTTTTTAAGTAATGCAAAATCTGGACAGGGAAATATCTTCACTTAAGGCAACTAGTTCATCATTTGACGAGATACAGTCCAAGTTTTTGGATTTTTTATCAGTATTTTTATTCAAATATTTGAAAATAAATATTTTTTTTTTCGTTGCCTATGCAATTTCTTAACTTAGATTGAACTATTCCAAAGCTTCTAAAATATTGTTTCTAAACCAGCTGTTGCCGCTACTGCACTGAATAACTGCTCACATAGTTCTAAGAATATTTCTTTTTTTGGCTATTAGGAGTCAGGAATTGCAACCGATTTCCACCAAATTACTGGATTGGTTGTTTGGAGGTGTGTGGAAAATAAATTCTTCGGAAATGGACAAGACCTTGTAGTAGGAGCCATAACAAGCGGAATTGGGTTTGTTAAATTTAGAAAATCAAAGGCCTGTTGTTTTTGAAACTGTTAAATTTTGTCCTAAGAACCTGCGATCGAGCATATTCGCCTAATAATGATGTTATCCCAATGCCATATAATTTCTTTTAATAAACGTTTTTTTACCCTAATTGGTTGATCTTCCACTTTCAATTATTTTTCCAGTTAATGCCATATTTCTATTGGAATGGCAATGGGATTATTAAGTCGATTCGTGATATCCATTGCATTTTTATATTGTAGGTATCATAAATAATAATAATTAGTGTACTTTATTGGGTCACCCAATAGGCCATCGATCGAGGTCCTTCAGCCTGTTACAGTATATTATATGGTGATTTGTATAATTATTAGATAATAGTATTGAATTAAAAATATATGTACAGAGGAAAAAAACAAAAAAAATTGGTATGTGGTCTTATTCCTTAAATATTGAAATTTTGAATGTGCTCTCATATGGTATTGAGTGGGTATTTTCTGTGTGGCCTTCTTTCTTGATTCCTGTTTGTACAGAACCGCCTTAGTATCTCTAGGTTGTGTTCTTTATGTGCAAACTTTTCAGAGAGGTTGTGTATGCATTGGTTTATGGGGACAATTCCTGTTGTTTCATACAGTAGGTTATTGGGTGGGTTGTGCAGAGGATTTCTGGGGTTTTTTATCTTTGTTATGGTTATTAAGAAAGAGGTTTCTGCAGTTTGAAGTGTCTTAATGGTAGGAAACTTCGCAGTAATATTGGTTGACAGTATTCTAGGATAAGTCGGCATATTGAACTATATATATGTGCAGCTGTTTTCTTACCTATCCCTGAATTCTTGAATTTAAAACTCCGAAAATGTTTGCTCCTAGTGTTACATTTCTTGTTTATGTTGTTAGCATGTTGTTTCAAGTTCAGTTTGTGGTCTATGTCTACCCCCAGATACCTCGCATAGTTTAGGTGATTTTGGTGAATTAATGTGGTTAAATATTATATATTGTGATTTGTTTGGATTAACTTTCAGCCTCCATTTGTTGAACCAGATCAGGGTCCTGTCTAACAATACTTGTAGATTTTCAACGGTTTTGGAGAGGGTTATATTGTAACTAGTCAAGGCCGTGTCATCAGCATACTGCAAAATGTAACGATTGTTATTGAAGTAGTCTTGTTGATGAGTGTAGTTGTATATGTCGTGACAGTAAACATTATATAGAAGAGGAGACAATGGCGATCCTTGTGGAACTCCTTGTTCGTTGTGGAATGTTGCCGAGTATTGGTCGTTGATTTTGACCTGCAGAGTTCTGTTATCAAGATAGTCTTTCGGGAGCAGGATCAAATATCGAGAGCATTCTAGTGTCATTAGTTTGTAGAGTAGTCCTTTGTGCCAAATACTATCAAATGCCTTGCTTATATCAAGAAATAGGGCTGCAGAGTGGTTTCCCATTAGTTGGTTAGCTTGAATGTTGGGTGTTAAAATGGTTACTGGGTGAATGGTAGAAGTTTGATGTTTAAAGATGAATTGGTAATCAGGAATTTTGTGTCCGATTTCAATGTGTAACAGATATTTCGTGATGTTTTCGAGTTGCTTTCCCAAAACTGAAAGAAGAGTGATAGGATGGTAGTTTTTTGCTTTATGATGGTTGTTATTAGGTTTAGGAATGGTGATAATGGTTCCCTGCTTCCACTCACTAGGAAAGTAGTGATGCTTCAAACAGTACTCGTATATTTTGATGAGATGTCTGTCTATCTTTTCACCCAGTTTTCGTAATAGATCTTTAGTAATGTGGTCATGCCCTGGAGCAGTACTCTTTCCTTTGCTTAATATTTCAAAATACACATCTTCTATATTACTTTTGTGTGCTCCATGTTCCCCTTCAAAGTATTCATCATACCACTGTCTGATTTCATCATATATTTGTTGGTCGTATTGGGGTTCATGGTTTTCTCTGAACATTTCCTTATAGTAATTTGCATATACCTCCGCTTTTTCTTCATCGGTGGCATACACAATGCTGTTTTCTTCAATTGGCTCCGATTTTGATATTCCTCTGTAGTTTGTTAGTTTTCTAATTTGTTGCCAGTAATCTTTACCTTTGCTAACATTTACTTTAGTACACACTGTAGCCCATTTGTGTTCTTTGTATTGTCTAATTAGGGCTTGTACATTTTTGTTGTAATTGTTTAGTTGCGTTTTTGCCTGAACATTGGGTAATATCTATGCATTTTGCTTTTGTTTTTTATTATTTTGATAATGTATAGTGGTAGTTCATGGATGTACTGTTTTATTTTCAGGTCTGGACTGTTTTCTATTGTGAGTGATGTTATTGTGGTGTTGAATTGTTCAATTTTTCCTCTATCAATCAGATCGTTCTCCATACGATCAATGTACTCCTCCAACTTTTTGTTAAGTTTGTCTATCACACTTCTTGACGTTCTTTTTTATGATTTCTTGCTTTATGATTAGTCTTTGTAGGTCGATGGTTATTTCTATTGCATCATGTTCTGTTCCTAAATCTGGATGGGTTTCTACTGTTACTATATTATTCGTGTTTTTCGTGTATATTACATGATCTGGTATAGAGTCTGGGTTATTGGCCATTCTAAAGGTTGGAGGACTAAACGCCATTTCGAAGGGTGCATTATTGATAAAATCCTTTATTTCTCTGCTTTTATTCCGATTCACATTTAGATGTCCTACAATCACAGCATATTTGTATAGGGAGGCTTTGTTGAAAAGCGTTTGTTCGATGGGTGCATTTGGGCGAATATATACAAGAAAAATGTGTAGTCTATCTCCTACAAATGGAATTGAAAATTGAAGCACCTCATTATTCATTGTGGGTGGGTTTTCTGTTAGCATTTTTAGTCCTACCTGCGCCTGTATCAATCTTCCACCATGTACATTAGTGTTTACTATGTTTCCATTTAGGTGTAGAATGTTCCAGTTTCTGTAGTTTGTGTTACTATTTTCTTTTGTTTTTGTTTCCACTAATAATGCACAGTTTATTTTATGCCTCTCAATAATGTTGTTGATGAGGTGTTTTTTCTCAGTGAGTAACTGTTGAGATTAGCGTACATGATTTTAAGTGTCGACGCGAACTTGAATATGATTATTTCCTTGGAAAGGTTGAGTGGGCGAAGTCGTCGAAGGTTGCTCCAAGTCGAACATCAAAATATAGAGTCTATTTCCCGAGAAATGCGCAACTGTGTCTATAGAGTATTGGACGACGAATTTTTTCCTCAGCTTTGCAGTTATTTCATCTCTGTTAGTGCTATTCATTTTATTTAGTTTGTTGGCATATGTGTCAATAATCATGTGAATTGTGACTGCTGAATGTATTTTGGAGTTTTTGGTTATTTTCGGGTCGATTTCGAGGGATTTCTTGTTGAATGTCTTGATCTGACTATTAGGAATTCCTTTGATTGGCTTAGTTGGTCTTCGAGGGCACTTCAGGACCATGCTGAATGCTCTTCAGCTCCGCATGATGCGCATTTTGGTGGTAGATGTCTGTTGCGTTTGTTATAGTGGTGAGGACCTTCACATTTGGTGCAATTTACAGGTGTTGTGCAGTGTTCACGTGCGTGAGTGAATACTTAACAGCGAGAACATGGTTGTGAGATTGGTGCCGGTGGGTTGCTTGGATAAACCAGGTAGTATATATGTGTTTATAGAACATCCCCTCCACCAGCAACTATTCCTATGCCTCCAAACAGGGTGTGATTACTCTAATCATTATGTTGGTTTGTTTGTTGCTCTTGATATAATTAGTTTGCAATAACGATGGTCTATTTTGCATTTTGTTAAGTGTTCACTAATTTCGTTTTCGGAAAAGTCACGTTCAACTGAACCTATCACGATACTATATGAAGCACCAGCGTCAGATCAATAAAGTAATTCTTACTTGGGTGCCAAGCCATACAGGGGTAGCTGGAAATGAGGGAGCTGATAAGTGTGCCAAGAAAGGAGCTCATCTCACCCTCATAGGACCAGAACCAGCATACGACGTTTCATACAGCGCCGTACGAAAAACTGTTTCCAACTGGTTGTCGCTTGAATACCAAAAGCGCTGGAACAGAATAACGGGACATGCTCAGTCCAAAAGAATGCTAAAAGGACCATCGAGTTCCTACGCAGCAAATGCTTTTAGACTGGGTAGGAAAGAACTGCGAAAAGTGGTAGGATTCATAACTGGCCACTGGATATTCAGCGCACACCTAGCGAAAATGGGGATTGAAATAACAAATCCCATCTGCCGGATGTGTGGAGAAGTAGAAGAAACCGCAAAGCACGTGGTCTTCGATTGCCCTGCCCTGTGCAGAAGGCGAGCCTCCTGTCTAGATATCTTCCTAGGCACAAATCAGGAGGGAATGCAGGAAAACATAGTCCGACGAATCTCAATGTTCCCTAAGAATTTAGGATGGGACTCTGTTTAATACCTGTGAGGGGGGGTGCACAATAAGCCAATTAATGGCTGAGCGGCAACCATTAGGGCACCTGAACCCTAACCCCCTCATGACTAAAAAAAAACCAGCGTCAGATAAGTTCTTAGTGGGTGTTTGTGATGCTTGGTTGTTCTTATAATTTGATATTTTTTTATCGGAAATTAGTTGGTGCAAAGTGTTTGTTATAGTTGTTTTGTTTAGATTGGACGTTAGCAGATAGCCCTGCTTTGTTGAAATTATTACATCCTCTGTGTTTGGATGAACTGTGTCCCATACGTCTGAGAATGTTTTGCCTGTTAAGTCTTCAGGGGCCTTTATGTAAAATAAGTATTTAAATGGTTTGTTTGTGATCTCCCTCAATTTTGCAGAAAAATTAGGACTGTATAGTGAGTTTGTGGGATTTGTTGCCTGGTTTTTGTCGTGCAGTGTATTTTCTATTGAGCTTTTTTCATGTATATTGATATTGCTTCTGCTTGGCTGATAATTTTTTGTGTGTATTTGATGTTCAGCTTGTTTTGCTTGATTGCTGTTAGTAGGGAGACCAAATAGCACTCTGTTGATATCTTCAGCATCAGGAATAAATTGTTTTGGGTTATTCAATGTAGGGGAGTTTCTTCGCCTTTTCCTTTTGTGACGCACTTTTCTCCATGTTCCATTGTCCTCTATTTCCATCTCTGAGTATTCTCCATCACTTGAACTGCTCATGGTGATGTTTTGTCTCCTGGACTATTGTTAAAGTTCTCTAAATCACTAAATCACGTCTGCTCTCTTTGGTAGCCAGCAGGTTACTGCAACCTTAACTTAACTTCCTCTGTTCTACCAGTATTCGTGCATTTCTTACTTTGTTTCACTACATTTTCACATGAATATTCCTCACTACTTACACTCATCCTAACGTACGCTTACAGAGCCAAAACCTGACTAATTACTGTGGTACAATTGTTTGTACTACGTCAATTTTATCCCAGTAGTGCGTGGACAACGTTCATTTTTAATCACTATGGGTATTTCTAAATCCATAATTATTCGGATACTATTCGTTTTACTTGTGTACAATTTAGTACTTGGTAATACCAACATAATCCCATGATAATCTGCATTTCCACATTAAGGGGACATCATTTGTTTTTTCTCCTTACCCTTCAATTATAATCATCAAATAAATATATATCAGTGTTTTAAATGAAACTCAATGTTTCTAGCTAATTCCACAATATAATGAAAAATGTTGAAAATTCTAAAAAATTGACAATTGTTTCGATTACTGAATATCATCGTCAGAATGACAGAAGTTACATTTCGTTTGATGCCTACCTGATGCTCAGAATTTTCAACATTTTTCATTATATTGTGGAATTAGCACTAATATGAGTAGATTCCATGAAGTAAGGGTCGAGACAGTTAATTTCATTAAATATATATCGTTCATTTGGTTTTTTATTTTAAATTATAAAGTCCATTAGCAATTTTGATTTACAATTAATTTAAACAATGATTAATTTGTAAAAAAATATAGAAGTATCTGTATCTCGTTCTGTATTATTGTTAATATATTTTAGATTATGCACGAAAGAGAACCATCCTTATTATGCTACAAATGTCTAGATAGAATTAGGATATTTTCTGAAATTATCAATATGGTAAATAATACTGAAAATATGATTACAACATACTGCAACGAAAAGGATATAGGCAGTACAGAACAACTTACTTTGGATTGTTTAGTTGCAGCAACAAATAGTGAGTAGCACTTTATTCAGAATTTACAACTCATTTCCTAGTTAATAAGTCTTTATGTTTTTAACTTAAAACTTAAAAAAAATTATTCAATTACAATAGTTACACATTATTAAGTTTAATTGAACTGAACAATATGAAGTCTGTAATCATTCTGATTGAATAAATGTATATACAGGGTGTTTTCAAATGACACTTACAACATTTCCATGTAGATACCTCGCGTAAAATGGACAAGATGATATAGGGATTGAGTGGTTCAACCCATTTACTTTTCGAAATACATGGTGTTAAAGTTATGAAAAATATAATGTTTTAATTTGATAACTTTAAATTGATTTGACATTTGGCAGGTTGTTTTTAAATGTAGAAGGGCATATTTTGATTGAAAAACATGTTTCAATTCTTGATCCAGTGGTGTACATTTGGAAGAATATGTCACCTTTCCCCTCCCATTTTTTACGCCACTAGCATTTGAAGCTATTTTTATTTGATTTTGTGTTCCTCAATAGTTTTCACGTGAAAAACGCATAACCTTTACTTATCAAAATATTTGTAGTTTTCAAGATATTTAATGTTTTTATGAAGTCTGCAAGATAACTTTTTAATAAGAAAATTAAAAAAAAATTCTTGAATGTTTTTTAATAACTACCAAATTACTAATGGATAGAATATGCAACAGGAACTAATTTGTGAAACAGCAATGCATATGGAACATTGAGAAAATTGTTGAAAATACTTTACCGAACTTGTGTTTTTATTAACAAAAGAATTAATTACAATAAAAAATAATAAAATTACAAAGTTAAATAATATCCCATTGAAACATAATTTTTAACTAAACAGCAAACGAATTACAAAAGATGTTCAAAATTTTGTCCATTTACATTTACACATAATCTGCAACATTTTCTTATTGAAAATCGCATACCGTGAAAATACTGGCGATTGCCGGAAATAATTTATGTAGCTGCATGGATTCTTGCTATCAGTTCCTCCTCCGTTTCTACTATTGTATCGTAGACTAGGGACTTCATGTAACCCCACAGAAAGAAATCGATTGGATTTAAATCCGGTGACCTCGCAGGCCACATATTGGGTTCACCTCGGCCTATCCACTTGCTTCCGTATTGCCTCATCGTGCTGAAACCATACATTATCCATATTCGCCCTAATATTTAGTGTTACAACATCGTTTAATGAATCAGGCAGGGTTTCTCTAAAAAAATTACAATAAATAATTACCATTAAGTTTATTAGGTAATAAATATGGACCCACTATACAATCTCCAAGAATGCCTGCCCACACGTTAAGCGAGAATTTTTCCTGAAATCCACGTTGTCAAATAACTTATGGATTTTCGTCATCCCACACGTGGCCATTCCTTGAATTAAAAACTCATTTACGTGTGAATTTGGCTTCATCAGTAAATAGAACAAACTCAGTAAAATTATTTTCTAAACATTTTTGGGTGTACCAATTGGCAAACTCCACTCTTTGAGGACAATCTGTTGGTTTTAGGGCCTGAATTTGGGTATACTTATAAGGATACAACTGCTGTTCATTTGAAATATTCCACACAGTTGAGTTACTTACATTTAAAGATTTTCTAATGGTGCGAGTGCTTAAATCTGGTCTATTTTCAATACAGTCTAGAACAGCCTCCTCTAACTGCACAGTTCGTACAGTTCGTTTTCTACTGCTACCTTGTAATTTTGAATTAAATTGTCCAAATTCTCGCAATCTCCTGTCAATTTGAGAAATTGTTGTGTGACATGGAAATCTAGGTCGACTTGGATATATTTCTCTATACAAGCGCTCGGAACGTCTACCTGTCTTTCTGGCTTCCCCGTATATTAGTTGCATATCAGCCATTTCTTCAAAAGTATAATCCATCATAACAAAAAGTGTGAAAGTTGCACAAACCAATTTAAATACAAATAATTCATTTTCGTTTTGACGTTAAACAAAATGACATTCACCATTTCATTATTGACATCCATAGCCTACTATATGGAGGAGGCACTGATAGCAAGAATCTATGCAGTTACAGAAATTATTCCCGACAATCGCAAGTATTTCCGAGGTATGCGATTTTCAATGAGAAAACGTTGCAGATTATGTGTAAATGTAAATGGACAAAATTTTAAACATCTTTTGTAATTTGTTGGCTGCTTAGTTAAACATTATGTTTGAATGGGGTATTATTTAACTTTGTAATTATCTTATTTTTTATTGTTATTAAATCTTTTGTTAATAAAATCACAAGTTTGGTAAAGTATTTTCAACAATCCTCTCAATATTTCATATGCATTGCTATTTCACAAATTAGTTCCTGTTGCATATTCTATCCATTAGTAATTTGGTAGTTATTAAAAAACATTCAAGAAACATATATTTTTTATTAAAAAGTGATCTTGCAGACTTCATAAAAACATTAAATGTCTTGAAAACTACACATTTTTTGATATGTAAAGGTTATACGTTTTTCACGTGAAAACTATTGAGAAATACAAAATCAAATAAAAATAGCTTCAAATGCCATTGGCGTAAAAAATGGGAGGGGAAAGGTGACATATTCTTCCAAATGTACACCACTGGATCAAGAATTGAAACATGTTTTTCCATCAAAATATGCCCTTTTACATTTAAAAACAACGTGCTAAATGTCAGATCCATATATTCATCCATTTTAAAGTTATCAAATTAAAACATTATATTTTTCATAACTTTAACACCCTGTATTTCGAAAAGTAAATGGGTTGGACCCCTCAATCTCTACATCATCTTGTCCAATTTTACAAGAGGTATCTACATGCATACGTTGTAAGTGTCATTTGAAAACACCCTGTATATAGTGGATATTTTGATCAATTAGGAGGTATGATACCGATAATAAGAACATGAATTTTTCAGAGCAATTTCTTTGTCTCTTATCAAATTCTGTTTCACTCTTATTTCTCTTAGCTCTCTCAGTAATACCGAGAAATACGGTATTCATTAAGTACAATGGAGCGAATCCAGTTACGCTATGTTTTGTATTATTATATTTTTTCACACATTCATGTGCTATAGTTGTCCAAGCTGCTTTCCGTTTCTTTTCATTGATTTCACTACCTGATTTTATTAACTAGTGATTGATTCAGTCGTTCGTTTAGGCCGTTAGAGAAAGGGGAGTTTACTGCCGTGAATATTAATTATATATGTTTTTCTTCCAATAACCTTTTAAATTCTCTTGACTTAATGCATGGGTATTGGTCAGATATAATCATATTAATTTTACCGTTCTTGACGATACCATTCAATAGTTTAATAAAATCAGCTCCGTGCTGCATATTTGACGTTAGAATGTAAGTATACCTTCTAAAATGATCTACCAGCAAATGGAGGTATTTTTTTGTAGATCGAGATCCATCAAAACTTCCCACAGTGTCCATTGACATCCTTTCAAAAGGCATTGTGGCTGGGCCCAAGAATACTATAAATTTTCTTCCTATTAATAAATGTTGCCAATATCGTACATATTCTTTCACAGCCAAGCATTCTAGGTATATATCTTTTTCCTTTTCTGGACTTCATTCAATTTTTTTGAGAATTATACCACTGATCTTTCTGTTCCATCTTCTTGTCGTTGTTTCTCACTAAGTGTTCCAATCTCCTAATTTCATTGAACAGATCTTCTGTTTCTTGCACAACCCTTTTATTAATTCTGTCCGTCACAAATTGTACCAATCCTGCTACAATCAGGTTTATAAGTATGTCTGGGCTTATGGACTTATTATTATCCAATAACAGTTTTCTTTTTTCAAAGCATAATTCAGCAATGGTCCATTCATGTATTTAAAGCTGATTGCAAATTTTACAGGTGACCATCCTTTATCTGCATACATTTCACAAATTTTGTTTTCCAAATTGTCCACTCTGAGTCAATTGTGAGTCTCATTAGCAGTGAACTGTACCAATCTGTACAAGAGCCTTCCAAAAATAATCTTATAACACTCACACTCCCTTTCAAATAAATCCATCCATTGAGTCACATTACTGTTGTTGCTGTTGAATTTTTCTAACAAAAATTTTTCAGCTAGTTTATTGAGATTCTTTCTTGATTCTGTATTCCTTTTATAAACATCTTCTAACATAATCTGCAAGTCTTCTTTTGAGATATTATTTGAAATATCTCTTTGTTTTATAGACTGTGGTTCTTCGAATTTCTCTTCCAATATGCAATTATCAAATTGAATGTTTCCACCATCATCAACGTAAATGTTTCTTAAGGATTCATTCAACACAATCCAAACATTCCTTTTTTGGTGCCTTTTTGTAATTGCATTTTTCACCTTCTTAAAACTATCTGTCTTAATGAGTTCAGTATGCAGGATAACATCTTGAAAATCTGTTGGTACATTTAAGATTTCGCCCTCAATTGTGCTGATTGACGTTAGGCAGATAATGTTTTTTCATCTCCTCGTTTTCCTTTCATAGTTTTTCCATTACGTTATTAAGAAATGGAGAATAACTCGAAAATAATTTTGCCTAAGGTAAATGGACTTTAAAAATGTTCCAAATGATCTTACCTGTCCACCATTTACGTTTGTTCCACCCTCTACCACACCTGGTATTTTATATAATCCCTATTATTTTCCAGATGCCAAAGTATCCAGTAATGCTGATAAGTTATTAGATGGAGATCATTTTTTCGATTTAGAAAATGAATTACTTCTAACTGATAATACTTCAGGTATAATGGAAGATTCAAAAAAGAGAATAATAAAGAAAGTTATAGAAGAAGATGTTGATCTCTTTTACAAAGAGAAGCCAGATTTTGATCTTGATGAACAATTTTCTGGAGAAAATGAAATAGACAAGTAAGTTGACTATTTAAATCATCACAAATATTGTTATATTCACATTACATATTTTAGTAACCAAAGAAATATTTTTTTCAACATCCAAAGTCCTCAGCTTTTGCTTTCCGATATTGATGATGATACCGAATACAAAAATAATCTTAGATCTGTAGAAGGAACGTCTTTAAGACACTCATTTGAAACAGAAGAATCTTCTTTGTCGCCGGGAGCATTGAGCGATAGAAATTTTTATGAATGTGAAGAAGCGCAGGATGATTTCAAAAAAGAAGAGAGGTAAATTTTATATCCCAAACTAGACATCCAAATCATTATTAAATTGGTTTTTTGTTTTAAGGGAGGACACAAGTCCTAATCCTTTCATATTTTTCAACGACTTTGCACAAAATTCAACCACATGCACTTGTAACGTAGGATCATCAACCCATAAAAAGGCAAAACGAAAGTTATGCGACAAGTGCAGATGGAAAAAAGTTCTTGGATTCAACAATGAAGTACCAAGTACGAATAGGGATAGTATGGATGATGACGATGATGATCTGAATATTAAAAAATCTAAAAAAGATGGTAAAAAGAAATGTAGAAAAGCTTATGGAATCGAATTCAAGGAGTTATGGTGTACACAATGCAGGTAAGTTACTGCAACATTAAGACTTGAAAACGGTTATAAAAATGTTCAAACGGATTGTAAAGTCTGTAACAAGAAAACATTTCAATTTTTAATATCATGTATAAGTTCTCTATATGCTTCATTTTCAGCTTACCTCATTCATCTTTCCTTCCTCAAGCTTCGGATTTGCCAAAAATTACTCGATGCATAGTCTGCAGATTACGCTGTAAGAAACAGCAATTGGAACTTTTGATTAGCAGGTGTTTCACTGAATTTTTGTGAATATTCTTTGCGTGTTTCAAGTGTTGGTTATCAATGTGTTGATTAGCTGTTCCAATTTTTAATATTATGAAGCTAAGAAAGTTGTTTTCCCTCTACTTTGCCCTGGATGGTTAATCAGAGAATATGATATTTATGCCCTCCGTTATATGCCCAAAGTATTTTCCCTATTTTAATAGTGCTTATCAATTCTCGCCCTTTTTTTATGGATTCTAACACAGAACAGATCAGATGTGGCACTTTAACACTCTTAGACTTCTATTACATGGTACAGAATGCCAGATGATGAATCTTTGAAATGCCAGTTCTATTGTGGTCAACATTTCGTTATCACTCTTAACTCTACAATCAATTCAGCTACAAAAATCTCTAAAGCCTTCCACCTTATCCATTTAATTTTACATATTCGACATTAATTTTTCCGACTACCATCCATGTTTGAATATCTTCGAGACTATCTGCCATTATGGCGGTATCATCAGCGTATCTAATGCTGTTAACCCTTCATAAATGAGGTGAGAAATTGTTACATCAGCTGTGAAATGGGTAGGAGGTATCCAAAACTTTGTTGTTCAATTTTTGTTACTTTCATTGTGTAATTAGCATTTTTTATTTGAGATATATTAATAATAGTATCCATTCAACAAGATCAGAAATAAAATAAACGGTTTTATGGAGTAAAAGAAGCAGACCAAGACAATGATGATGGAATTCAAAAAAAGTAGTTTTATGGGAAAGATCGACAAAAGTGGGCAGTAAATGAACCTGTAAGGAATGTACGAACCCCACAACACAATATTGTTGTAACGTTACCAGGATTAAAAGGTCTTTCGTACTCTAGGAGATAAAACCAATCCAGAAGATATATCTCATCTCAGAAGCTATGATAAATACTATAGTGCAGTATACAAATATAAAGATTGCAGATATTCGAACACGTTATGCTGAAAAGACGCGAACAGATTAGACAAATACGAATAGTATTGAAATAAGAGATTTGATGGGCCTACTAATATATACCACGGTTTACAAGTCTAATGATGAAGATATTGATGCCACGTTTACTGCAGATGGAACCGGAAGAGAGATTTTTAGGAGTATTATGAGTGGAAAAAGATTTAGTGTTCTAAAATATTGCTTGAGAATTGTTAATACGACAACTAGGAAAGAAAGACTGAAAGAAATACCAGCGGTTCATTTTAATGACCTTTTTAAAAATGTCAAAATGTATTTACCATTACACAAGCATTGATGAGATGTTAATCGGATTCAGGGGCGGGTGCAAGTTCCGCATGTACATTCCAAACAAGCCACGGAAATATGGCATAAAGCTTATGTTGTTGACTGATGCTAAGACTCAATTTGCCTATAATTGCTAAAAGGGTCGGATGGAATGGGTCTTTTGAATTCAGAAAAAAATTTAATCAAACCCACACAATCTGTAATTCGTCTTTCAGAACATATTTTTGGCAGTAATAGGAATATTACTGCTGATAACTGGTTTTCTTCCCTTCAGTTGGTGAAAGAGTAACAATCTAGAGGCCTTACCTTTGTTGGGACAATGAGAAAATCGAAAAGAGAAATACCACCAGAATGTAAGACAAACAGACAAAGGGAAGTTGGTTCTGCATTATATGAATTTTCAAAACATTAAACGCTGGTTTCCTATATTCCTAAGAAAAATAAAGCTATAATCCTCTTTTCTTCCATGCATTACTGTCGTGCTAAGGATGGTCAAAGTAACAAACCCGAAATAATATCATTTTATAATTCAACAAAAGGAGGAATCGATGCACTAGATGAGAAATGCACCATTTACAGCTCTTCAAGGAGAACTCGACATTGGCAAATGGCTATTTTCTACCAAATATAAGACACCAGTTGTGTCAACGCATTTGTCATGCACAAATGTTTCAAGAATAACGAAAATACATCCAGAATCAACTTAATGAAGGCACTAGCGAAAAGCCTGACAGAACCTTTTATGAAGAGACGTTTTGAAGATCCAAGAATTAACTTAGACATAAGAAACTCGATAAAAAGAATACTTGCACTCGAAGAACCAGTACCATTTCAAGCCGAAGAAAAATTAGAGGTTCGGAAATATTGTTATCTATGCCGATCCAAACTTCATAGAAAGACATTTTACTTATACTATAATTGTAAAAAGCCTATATTTTTATCATGTAGTAAGAAAATATGCACACAATGTGTTTCAAAATAGTCATATCAAAAATAAATGTTGTTTGAAATTAGTGTAGTTCACCTGTTGTCAGATTTTTTGTACTTAATAAATATGTTTATTTTTCGAACAAAAATTGATGATTAGTATTCCATTAGCCCCGGTTAATATTTGAAACTTCTAAAAAATATATATATTTTTTTAATTGATGAAATTGTGGAAGCTTGTTATCATAATGAGAAATTTCAATACTACTGTATGAAAAAAAAAACGTAGTTTTGTAACCATTAGTCGACGAGGCCTCTGACAGCAGAAGATAAAGAAATAGAAGAAGAGCAGACATTGTCAATTGTCATTAACAAAAAGTTCGCCATTTTTTATGGTATTTCATATTACTCATTATTCCTGTGTAATTATTGAATGTTAATTTATATTATTTCTTTAGTTCAAAGTGTTCCTTACAAATATGTGTGTGTAAGACAACCCACAATTAAACACAAATTACTCGACTTCTCCTCTGGTCGGCAAAAATAACCCGGTGCTTAACATCTTCGCATCAAGTTTGGCGTCCCAACGTGTGGCTAGAAGAATTATTCGTGTATGTAACGTGTGCTAATTGTTTTAAAATTCTAAACACACTGATCGGCTCGTCAGTAATATTTAGAACGTTTGTTGTTTCCTTAACACTCCATATTTCATCATTTCAGGAAATAATTTTGTTGGAATTTTCGGTAGTGACTATTGAACTCCCTGTTGCTTTTATAACTTTTATAGTTCACTGCATGTTATGTAATGAAATCAAGCCCTAAGAAGCAAGACAGAAACAGGATAGATTTGATTCAGCAGATAGTAATGTCACCCGACATGTTGAAAACTCTCATCGAAAGCGTTTGTATCAACATAAAAGATGATAATAAAATAGTAAGTAGTGCTAACTTCTTTGCATGCAAAGCTAGATTTTACGGATCTTCAGGAGCGGATGTGGATGCATTTATAGATGCAATCACAACCTACAAAGAATGTTTGAAGATTTCAGATGATAATGATCAAAGGTCTCAGTATGTTACTATGTGATGCAGCAGCTACATAGTGGCAAGAGATCAAAGGATCCATTACTTCTTTTGATGAAACAACAACATGCTTATGGATTTACTAAGCCGGCATACCAAATATTTAGAGATATATTTTCCACTGCTTAAGGTAACGAGAAAACAGATATATTTGTGAGTATAAAACGTGCCTTATTTTCAAGATTACAAGGTGATTCAGTTGTCTCTGAACACGTACAGATAGATATGCTGTATAAATTGCTAAATCCATTGATTAGGGGTAAAATATATCATGTTCAAATTAATTATTTTCGCGAATTTATTGAAGCAGCTCGAAAAGCAGTAATGTCTTTACAAGACAACGGTGCTTTAAAACATCTTACTTCAAATCAGAACTCACACAATTATGTTCGAAAACAAAAACACTGTTATTATTGTAAAAATTATGGACATAATAAAGACGAGTGTCGTAAGCTATTAACCCGTGAGAAGAAAGCATCTACTGACACTCCTAATAATCAAACCATTTCTGATACTAACGGTTCATCCAAAGTTTTAATTTGCTATGGTTGCCAGACATCAGGGTATATACGAAGCAACTGTCCAAAAAGTTCAAAACCATCAACGTTAACTCGACCAGCTGAATTTTTGTACAGCTCGTTTTCCCAAGCTTCAGGTAACTTGCGTCCTTTAGCATATATTACAGTTGAAGGTCATACAGGCAAGACATATCTCGATTCAGGTGCTCAATCCAGTATAGCAGGAGCAAAGCTACGGAAAATTTTACTTAATGACAAGATTCCTTATACTACTAGACCCATGGAAATGATTCTAGCTGATGGAAAAGTAAGCTTAGTAATGGCTCTGTTTTTTGAAGTATCTGTTACGCTTCAAGACAGACAACAGAATTTAAATCTAATTTCAATTCCTGAGCATACTTCTAGTAGAACGCTACTCGGCTCTGACTTTTTGAAATTAGGCAACATTGTTTTGGATATTCCACGTGGTTGTTGGTGTTATGGGGATGCTCCAGAGATATTGTATCCATTTGTAGAAGAACCTCTCAACCAGTATTGTATGTTGAACGCTATAAATCTCTCAGAAGGCAATCTAAGAGATTCCGAAGCGAGTAATTTAACTCTTTCTCAAAGAAGTGACCTTAACAATGTGTTGCAGGAAAATAGCGATATCTTTGAGTAAATTCTAGAGTCTACACCATATGCTGAACATTCCATACAATTATTGGATAATATACCTATTTCAGTCCCTCCGTATAGGCTCTCGGAATATAAGAAAGAATTACTTCGAAAGGAAATCGATAAATTGCTATCCATGAATATTATCGAAGAGTGCGACTCTCCGTATGCAGCGCGAGTGGTATTGGTTCCCAAAAAGGATGGTGGGGTAGACTATCGTAAACTTAATTCAATTACCAAGGATAAATATCCTCTGCCCCGGATTAATGATATAATCCACAGTACGAAATAACTCGAGTATATAACGACGCTGGATTTAAAAGCTAGTTATCATCAAGTCCCTGTAAAATTTTCTGATAGAGATAAATCTGCCTTCATTTGTCCATATGGTACCTTTAGGTACACTAGAATGCCATTCGCTCTCTGCAATGCGCCAGCGACTTTCCAACGTCTCATTGACGGCTTCCGGTCTGGCCTTTAAGACGTTAATATCCTGGCATAGTTGGATGATCTGATCGTCCTTCATCGTCTTTTAGTAATCACTTAAAATACCTAAAAACAGTATTTAATCGTCTTCGCCATTTCAACCTTCACCTAAATCGAAATAAATGCTATTTTTCATGTGATTCTGTCCTGTATTTAGGTCACATCATTTCACCTCTAGGATTTTCACCAAATTATGACAAAGTTAATGCCATATTTAATTTACCAGAACCTAAGAATGTGCAGATTCTAATTTCATTTCTGCAAACCTGCTCTTGGTACCCAAGATTCATACCTGGATTTGCTGATATAGCCCAACCATTGTCCATGCTCACTAAAAAGAAAGCAAAGTGGTTGTGGGGTCCTCGTCAAATAGAGGCATTCAATCGATTAAAAGTTATGTTAACCATCAGTCCAATCTTGCGACAAGCTGATCAATCAAAGCCTTTCATTCTAAGGACAGATGCCAGTGCCTACGCACTTGGAGCGTGTTCACTCCAGGGGGAGACATTGGAAGATGAGCGTCCTATCGAATATATTAGCAGATTGTTGACCGCAGCGGAAAAGAACTACTCCACGACAGAAAGAGAATCGCTAGCTGTCGCTTGATCAGTAACCAAATTTAGAGGTTACCTAGAAGACTCTACAATCATTTCCAAAGTGACCACCAGCCCTTGAAATGGCTCATGTTTCTCAGAGCACCCTCAGGTCGCTTAGCAAGTTGGAGTTTAGTTTTGCAATCTTATGATTTAAGAATTGAATACACCCCAGGCCGTTTAAATGTTGTAGCGGACATGTTGTCTCGCCCAAGTATGGCGGAAGCCACTGAGACTAACCTGGTATCAGTAGATAGCCCAGAAAGCCAGTTAGCGAAATACGCAAGCTGCAACTGGAAGATGAAGATCTTCTTAAAATCATTATCTCTTTCGAGAGCCTATCAAGTAATGACCTTGACTTCAAGAGATGGCTAGAGAGAGGTTATGTGATGAATAATGAGATACTGTACAGATATGTATCAATTGATCTGTTTGGGCCATTATCGAAGACTATTGATGGTTATAAGTGGGCTTTCATAATAGAGGATACTGCCAGTAGATGGGTTGAGCTATTCCCTCTACAGAAGGCCACTGCAGAAAGGTGCGTTCGATGCTCAATCGATGAAATAATTTTAAGATATGGAACTCCAAGGAGAGTTATTAGTGATAATGGTATGCAGTTCGTAAGTGAAGTGATGCAACAAGTAGCCCGTGTCTTAGGCTTCAAGCAAACTCTCACTCATGTGTATCACCCCGCGGCTAATCCGGTCGAACGAAAAAACCGCGACCTTAAGTGTCAGTTGTCAATTTTGACAGAAAAGTATCATACCCAGTGGAAAGACAAATTACCGGCGATACGTTTCTCAATGAATTCAGTACAGTCGCAATCAACCGGTTTTAGTGCTGCTTACCTTACGTTCGGGCGCGAATTAAGAACGCCAGATGACGCTAATCGCGACCCTCGTGCTATCCTGGATTGTGACAATTTTGTATCCGAGATATCACTACATCTACAGACTTTAGCAACAACCTTAAGTGTAGCCCGAGAAAATCACGATAAAGCTCAAGATCGTGCCAAAGACTATACCGATAAAAGTCACCGACCGGTCGCTCCATTCCAAGTAGGTGATACTGTACTCGTAGATGTACACGCACTTAGTAAATCCAAGGACTCATATACTAGTAAGTTCGCACCGCGTCGCGATGGACCGTACCAAATCCACTGTATGGTTACTCCGACAACTAACGAGGTTGGTACCGTTAGCAAACCTTTTGAAGTGGTTGGAAAATATCATGCATCAGCGTTGACTCCATACAATAACCTCGCCAATGCTAATACTTCAGTGTCGGTACGACCAATCCGAAAAAGAGGTCGACCACGTAATAATCCTGTGGATACATCAGAGACGATTGTACCGGAAACTGAGATGCCATCTCCCACAGCTCCGGTTATCTTCGCTACCCCTGTTCCGGAAGATATGCCGCAAGAGAATACCTCGGAAGAAGAGGCTCAGACCTAACCCGTAAGTCCTACAAAGAGAAGAATCGCTAAACCCAAAAGTTGCTCCTGTTGTTTAGCGACCTCCAACTTCCCTGCGTCTCGAGACGATTCGTGAAGCAGAGGGGGAGAATTGTAACGATTAGTCGACGAGGCCTCTGACAGCAGAAGATAAAGAAATAGAAGAAGAGCAGACATTGTCAATTGTCATTTTTTTTGGTATTTCATATTACTCATTATTCTTGTGTAATTATTGAATGTTAATTCATATTATTTCTTTAGTTCAAAGTGTTCCTTACAAATATGTGTAAGACAACCCACAATTAAACACAAATCACTCGACTTCTCCTCTGATCGGCAAGAATAACCCGGTGCTTATCATCAGTTTAAATTTATATATAAAAATTATATATGACCCAATAAAGCTCATCCAGTTTTAATTTATTTCAGTGAAATGTATTAATTACAATATTCAACTTTTTATATTATTTTTTTAAAACGAGTCTATGTGACTCTGTTTGATAAGTGATGCGACGCGAAGAAATGCCTTGCGTCACTTGTCATCATCCGATCCAAGGTATGGCGGCAACAACAAGAGATGTCATATAAAAGAATTATAGTTGTATTGTAATAAAACATCCAAGTCATCTATCGTATTATTTAATTACCTGCTCACCAGACAAATACTTTAAACATACTCCACATCAAGTTTAATCTGACTGAAATTGTAGCTCACCGGATAAGGGTTAATCTTTATTAATGAAATATAGTCCATACAACGAACCAGCACCTGCGGACTCAATTAAAATGAATATTGAGGTTAACCGTTATATACAGATATGTTATGTACATATTTGGAAACCTAGCGCTGCGCTCAATTTCGGGGAATCCCCGTAGTGCTGCGAGCACAATTTCGGGGAATCCCCGGGTTGAAATAAAAGAGCGGTAAACCGAAACAGCGTTAAGCGGGGTCTTACTGTATTTCGTTAGTTTTTTACTTTTTAATAATTAATAAAATTTGTTGGCATGAAAAAACTTGTAGATTACACATCCAGAAAATGTTTTGCGATTGCTCATTTTGCTCCGCCTCGGCTTCGCAGTACAACTCACACTCCCAAAATATTATTTTCTGGACTAGTGATCGAAATAACTATATGATCATCAGCATTGAATCAGTGATGTATGCAGCATTTATTTAAAAATCCATTAAAATCTTATGTGCTGCTCAACTAATTTCACCTACAACTTTCAGTCGCAATTTTAATATTTTTTTTTTAGGTGGAAAAAGGCTTGTACACGATTTGGTAATACCAAGGCTGTGAATAGACGATAAGGGCTACAAGAAGAATCTTCTTAAAGAGATTTAATACCTGTGATTTTTGTGAGAAACAAAGTTTTTGTACGAACTCAAATTTTATAATTTTGTATTTTAATTTGGAAAACAGGGTTAGCAGCGATTTATATTTTAAAAAAATGTATAATATTTATATTAACCTGGTAAATGATGTTGGGCACCATCTTATACAGCGATCCATTTAAGTGATGGGTAACTTCTATACGTTGGTATGAAAATATCACATTCAAATAATAGCAGGTAGTATTATAAACTTTATATATTTTTGAATGTTGATATTTGCGAATAATTTTGTTTCAATAGTACTATTGTACTTGATTTCTTTATTATGAATTTTTTTATGTTTGATTCTACAACTTAACAACGATTATATATTTTTTTTATCGCCTTTATATAGATAAATAGTCTCAATTCTCGGAAAGTTTGCATGAATCATTTGAACTTTATTTACGTTTTATAAACTTTATTAATACTCTGGTAAGTTATGAACTTTTTACAAATATTTATTTTTTCTATTCACTAAGTGATCCACGACCCTGTATATTAAAAATAATCCCTTTTAGTCAGTAGAATTAATTCAATTTTAAATGTTATTCCCTTTGAACTTACAAAAATATTTAAATATAATTCTTCAATTGACTTTAGAATAACTATAACTGCTATCAAATGAAGATGTATCAAGCGTTTTTACAGGGAGAGACAATTTACGTTAATTTCCATTTTTTCCAATATAAAAACTGAATTTATGTCTGCAATGATTATATAATACCTTCACTTCAATGGATTGTCTTCAGCTACAGATTCTTTATTTTATCTTCACTGTTTTATTGATATCTTTTGATATAAACTTATTGTATGCAGGTCATAATTAGTGGAGTTTTTTTGCATATTATTTTTTAACCTTCATGGGACGGACATCAATATTTTACGAAAAGGACTAACTGGGGCCCGAGAAGACCCCATGCGTAAAATTGCAGAAATGCTGTATTTTTTCTTTAAATTAAATATATAGAAAAGAGGTTTTATTAAAGTTTTACTATTAACCATTTATTAGTCAAAAATCATCACGAAAAAATACAAAATACCCTAATCACTAATACTACTAGCTACATATCATTTTAACATTTTTTACAAACTATCTCCGATTTTGAATGTTCTAGGCATACAAAGTTATTACACCTAATACATATTTTTCTGGATTTTCTGTCTTTTCCTCTGACACATATGGCAGCGCCCCCTGGTAATGTTTTGATGTTCAACTCTATGTTCTGTTGCATCCAGTAGTTCGGGAAAAACGTCTGTCATATGCCGTTTTCTATTCGTCTGAATGTATTTACTATTATATCGCCGGAAAACGTTTTTCTTTATGAGTTCTTTTCCTAGTCTCAAAATATACATTTTACGTTTATCCAAACTGTTTTTTCGCCAATACGGGTTTTGCAGTAACCACAATTTATTAGCATTTATTCCTGCGATATCTATAAGATGCGAAAATATTGCCATTGGCTAGCGGTTTGACTTTCTCTGCACTGTATATTCTTTGGCCATCTTATCTGAAGTGTCGACAGCACCTTTTGTTTTTTTGTAATGAAGAATAATTTCTGGTTTATAGTGCTATTCTTCTCCAGCTACTTTACTATCAGTATGCTCACTTGAAAGTAAGATGACAGCATGTTTTTGTTTTAGAACATAGGATTCTAGCGTTCTTTGATTTTTAAAAGCAAACATACTTGAAAACTCTTTCTGGTACGATGCCGGTAGAAGTTCCCTGGGAATAAATGTTTTATTTTTCCGGAGGGTTCCACATAAAATAATATTTTTTTTCCACAACTTGTCAGCAAGTTCTAAACTTGTAAAAAAGTTATCGGTTGTTATTCCAAATCCGCCTTCCAAATGGTCTGTCAAATCTAGGACAACCCTTTGACCTTGACCCTTTTCCGCTTTGTTACCTTGTTTTCCTAAAAATTAATAGATACATAAGAATATAAAGTTTGCCTATATTGCTTTTAAAATAACTTACCCAAATAAACTTGCATGTTTGCAATATAAGAAGTGGCGCAGTCCACAAGAGCTCATATTTTGATTCCATACTTATCAGGTTTACTCTTCATATAGACTCGGAATGGTGCCTTACCCCTAAATGGTACAAGCTGCTCATCTACACATAGACGGTCGCCAGGATTAAGTGATTTTTTACAATTAGAAGTGAAAATATCGAATATATCTCTTATCGGAGCTAGCTTATCTACTTATTTTCGTTCTTGTCTTGTTTGAAAATTATCAAAGCGTAAAAATTAAGTAATTTGTTTGAATCTGTCTCTTGACATTGCAGCAGGAATTATAGGACGACATTAAGAATTATCTTGACACCAGAGCATTTCAATAGCCTCTTTCGATCCGTGAAGTGCGCCAAGAATAAGCAACAGTCCAATATAAGCTTCAATCTCTGTAGAATCAACAGGTACAAAAACTTTAATTTTATTCGGATTTTCTATATTCCATTTATCATAATATGTTTGTGCCTTTCTGTTTGTTTCGGTTACTATTATGTTCAGAATATCCGGAGATAGGAAAAGAAGAAAAGCGTCTTTTATACTTGAGATATCAGAACTGTAATTTGTAAGGCCTAGAGCATGTCTCCGAATATTAGCTTTTGAACGTCTAACTTTTGTGTTTCCTGGAATTTTTGACCACTCAGTTCCATCTTTAGAATTATATACTGGAATGCCCTGGCTGTTACTAACTGTTGGCTCCTCTGGGTTCGTTTTCTCTATACTTTGATCAACAACTATTACATCATTTTCTTCCTCTACTTCTGTGACAATCTCTTCATCTTCTAAGTCACTCGATGTTTCCTCATTGATAACACTATCAAACTCTGGATCATCACTTTCAAGTATACGTAACATCTCATCGTCAGTAAGTCCCTTGCGATTGTTTGTAAATAAAAATTGACTCATTTTCAAAACGATGTACCCTACTCGCAATATCACAAGAGACTAACCCGAATATTCAAGTCTAAAAATTATATCGCAGTGCGGGGAATCCCCCATTTGAACTGGTAATGTACATTTTACAATTATATGGGTAAATTCCCTGTGAATAAACAAACGTTAAATGTATGGGATTCCCCGATTTTACTAACAGTTACCGGGATTATTTTATCGGACGTAAAAGGCTGACCGGGGTCTGAAGAGACCCCTGGAATATAAAACTATTTTTTGTTTATACCAGCCAATAAAAACTACTAAATACATCATATTTTATCAAAATAATTCATAAACTGCAGCTAGATGAAAGATCAATGTTTAAAAATTTGCGTTTGCAAAGATACAGCAAAAACATACGTCATGGGGTACAAACGGACCCCGGCCAGTCCTATGAAGGTTAAAAGTAATGCATAAATTTACTCAAGTAACTCAAGTTTTAACAATTTTTGATTTTTTCTTTCCACTTAATCATCCACGACGTCGTTTTCTTTGATGACCCTGTATATTGAAAAACGATCCACCTTTGTCGATAGAATAAATTAATTTTAAATTATATTCCGTTTGATAATATTTAAAAATAATTCTCCAATTGACTTTATAAATACTATAACTGCTATTGAATGAAGAATTATCAAATGATTTGTAAGGGGAAATCAATCATAGTTAATTTTCTTTCTTTTTCAATATAAATAATTTGAAATAAGCAACGATTATATGCTTTCATTTGAATATATTGTCTTCAGCAGCATATTCTTTATATTATCTTATTTGCTTCATTGATATCTTTTGATATAAACTTAATGTATGCGGGTCATAATTAGTAAAAAATTTTTGCATGTTATTTTTAAAAATAATGCATAAGTTTATTCAAGTAACATCACTTTTTACAATTTTTGATTTTTTCTGTTTACTGAATCATCCACAACGTCGTCTTCTTTGATGACCCTGTATATTGAGAAACGACCCACCTTTGTCAGTAGAATAATTCCATTCTAAATTTGATTCCCTTTGAACAAACAAAAATATTTAAAAATCATTCTTCGATTGACTTTAGAAATACTATAACTGCTGTTAAATGTAGAAAGAGAGAGTCAATTTAAGTTAATTTTCATTTGTTTGTTTTTTCAATAAAATGAATTTAAACCCGCAGTTTTTGTATATATTTTCACTTCAATGGATTGTCTTCAGCAACAGATTCTTTATTTTATATTCATTACGTCATCGATATCTTTTGATATAAACTTATGTATGCAGGACACGATTAATGTTTTTGCATATTATTTTTAAAAGTAATGCATACATTTACTCAATATATGAGGATATTATGATTATTTGAAACGGGTACCGTAAGATGGGGTGAAACGCAACCGTTGTACCAATCGGAATAGCTTTCGGGAAAATACCGTTTTATTTTTTTTATCAGTTTGCATGCTTTCCGAAAGGTTAAAATAGATTTTATCAGTGTCTGGGACCTTTACCTAATACTTAAAGCACAAAAATCAAATTTCTGGTTTTGAGGTTATAATATTTAATTAAGGATGTTACATTTATTTCTGAAAAGTGAGTAATAAACTCTTCTCAATTTACTTTAATAATAATACATTTTCTAGAACAACATTTTTATTCTCCAGCGACACACTGACATATGACATATTTCTTTTATCACTACTTACACTAAACCATAGAGAAATAAAACTAAACCTTAACACTCCTCCTCCTCCTTGATTTTGTTTAACATGAGAATCGATAGGAATAAGTTCAAATTTTTAACTGAGTTTAATAAACTTTCACTAAGATATAAAAATACTTCACTACCTAGAGTCTTAGTCAAAATATCAGCCAAATTTTGATCAGATGATACGTACTCAATTTCAATATGTTTCTTTAAAACTAAATCTTTCAAGTAATGGTTTTTGATGTCTATATGTTTTGCTCTCTTTGCGTTTTCATTACTTTTTGCCATTAAGATTGAGCTTTTATTGTCACAGTAGAGAGTGGTCCTTTCAATCAAATTAAAGTTTGTTAGAATTCCTTTAATGGTAACAATGTCTTGAGCTGCTTGAGCTGCCGCCACATATTCAGCCTCTGCTGTTGATAGGGCTACACCACGAAATCGGATTCTTTCCATGTAGAATAACGCATGCACTCGTATTCCTTCTATCTTTCCCATCAGTAATCCATTCTGCATCTGTATATCCATTAAGTTTTACATCACAATCTTGATTTTTATAATACTAGCTGACCCGACAGACTTCGTCCTGTCAAAAAGATTTGTAATGTGGCAGTTTTTTTGCCTACGTATTTAAAAAAATTCTCCTGAACAGAACCGTCACCCTGGTGATAGGGCGTTGTGAATAAAAAATAATTAAATAAAACATATATAAGGATTTAAAAGTAAGTAATCGCTTTATTGTTAATCATGTGAATCATAATTATTATTATTATCATTGTAGTGCTTTGTGGTATACGATGTTTTTTGTTTGATTACCTGGCGCATAGATAAACAAATCTGATGGTTTTCCAACACGGGAACAGGCAACATACAATTGACCATGTGAGAAACATGGGTTTTCTAAATTAATACCACAAACACTTAATGATTGCCCCTGGGACTTGTTTATAGTCATAGCAAAAGCAAGCCGCACTGGAAACTGTAGTCGTTTAAACTCAAATGGCACATCAGTCGGAATCATTGGGATGCGCGGTATGAGAACATCTTCTCCTTTATACTTTCCTTTGAGTATAGTTGCTTCTATCACATTGTTTAGTAATTTTTTTATCGCTAACCGTGTACCGTTGCAAAGACGCGGTTGGTTGATATTTCGCAACATTATAACCACCGATCCAACCTTTAATTGGAGATTGTGAGGTGGCAATCCTGGCAAATCCAGCGAGTTTAAAAATTCCGGTGGATAGTTGACTACATCATCTTGATTAGTAGCCGAATCAACTGATTTATATATCCTCAATTCGCCTGTAATTTGTTCTTGAATTTTCAAATTTAATTTATTTACATCTATGTTTTTTGCAGCCAGTATAGCTCGTTCGCTCAACCAATCATGGTTTCTGTAATTTTGAGAAACATCTGGAAACACCTTCTGAATAAGTTCATCTTTTGATCGAGTTAACTGACAAAAACTTTGAGGAAAGTTAATGCAGCCAGTCAACATGTCTATAGGAAATTTGCCATTACCAATGTCAATGAGTTGTTTAGAGAATATGTTTCCAGATTGGTCATTTTGCAACTCGACACGCATATTCTTGCTTAAATGAAGTACTTTGACATGTTTCCACAAATTGGAGGACTTTAGACATGCATTGAGTTCATCAGCTGGCGTTGATCGTGGAATCACTGGCAATGTTTGACGAAAATCTCCTGCTAATAAAATCATTGCACCACCAAATCTATTATTATTGCTCCGTAGATCTTTTAAGGTTCTGTCTAAAGCCTCCAAAGATTTTTTATGTGCCATCGTGCATTCATCCCAAACAATCAATTTACATTGCTGCAAAACCTTTGCCATTGCAGAGTTCTTCGAAACGTTGCAGGTTGGAGTTTCATTGCTTTGCATATTTAATGGCAATTTTAGTGCTGAATGGGCTGTTCGACCACCTTCAAGCAAAGTTGCTGCGATTCCCGACGAAGCGAGTGCAAGTGCAATTTTATTTTGTGAGCGAATTGTTGCTAATATCAATGAAATCAAAAAAGTTTTTCCTGTACCACCAGGTGCATCTAAGAAGTAAATCCCTCCAGTTTCATCATTTGTTACTTTCATAAGAGTTTCAAATACATACTTCTGTTGTTCATTTAACAGTGGAAGATTTGTTTGAATTAATTCTTTCAAAGCGTTGAGATCATACAGTTTTTCTCGATGCAACTCTTGGTTAAAAGTGTCATGCATTGGACGATTGGGCGCGATCAGGCCTAATTGAATTAATAGTTTGTTTGACATTATCAAGCACATGTCCTCAATTGAAATCAATGCTTCATTGTAAATTTCTTCACTGATTTGTATATTTGGATTTCCCATTCTATTCCGTATTTGATACAAAATATCATCACACATATAATCTTTGTACTTGATCCACAAATCAATTGGGTTTGATGGGAAGCATGTAGATATGATTATAGAAAACAATGTTCGTATTTGATGAGCGTGTGATGATATTACAGCATCATTGAGAGTTTGATCCCAATGAGCGTCATTTTCAAGCAATTGCAAACGTTGACAGACACGTACATTGACTAATAGCAGTCGTAAATAAAAACATTCATCATTGCTTGGATGTACTGAATAAATCCGGCCAATCGCATCGGTGGAATATACATCTGTATAACCTGGAACTGGTTTTCCTTGTTTCCGTCGTATAAATCTCCTTGAGGATTGATTCCAGGTATAATATTTTGGCATTTCAGAATATAGCAATGTTTGTGCGAAATCATCGCTTTGGCATGTCTCAAAAAAACTGGTTAATGTAGTAGATGGTGGCTGAGCAGCTCTTTGTACTGCGTTCTGTGCTGTAAAATACACTCTTTGTCCATTTTCTAAATGCACAGCTAAGTGAACAACAGAAGGGTGTCTCTCATGAATAGGAAAAGAAAATATTCGCCAAACTGCTTCATTACTACTGACATAGCGGCCCATTTGGTATTGGGTAACTTCATCATTGGAATTCTCTGCACCAATTCCAATCACAGCCATATCACTCCCTTTGGTTACATATTTGCAAATGTATTTAATAGATTTCACTGAATGGCAAGATTCAACGTTGATGTGTGCTTTGAATGTCTTTGATAAAATGGGTGAATATGGAACAATCCAACGATTATCTATTTCAATATCTTGTTGATTTAATTTGACAATTGTTGATTTTCCATTGTCTGCTGTCGATCTGCGACGATACAATGGATAACCGTCATTACCAGTAATTGTTTCCGATATTAATGTCCGTGGATATCGTTTTGAACATTTACCATCCATCATACACGGTGAATTTTGATTAAGAGTTCCACAGGGACCATGTATCATGTTTTTGATAACTACCTCATGCAATCCAGGATCTACTTGTACATTAGGGATTTCAGCTGATATCACTGCATCAACTTCATTTGGCCTTATCTTTTCAACCAACCAAATCAAAATGTGTGCATGTGGCAATCCTCGTTTCTGCCACTCCACAGAATACATCCAGCAGCGTGTCTCACCAAACACATTATGTTTTACGATGAAATCCATTAAAGATTTCAACTTTTGTCTAAAGACTCTGGCTGTAATATCATGACGATCAATGGGTGATTGCCCAGGGAATAACTCCTGCTTGATTTCTATCCATTGCGGATTGCATGTAAATGTGATGAACAAATCTGCTGTACCATAATGACGAACATACGACATGGCATCTTGAGCATATTCGTTTATATGCCGAGGGCTTCCGATGTATGTTGCTGGAAGAATAGTCATCCGACCGACATTCTGTGCATTTCCATCAGTATTAATCGCATCTCGAAGGTGAATATACTCTTCAGATCGGAGTTTGGTTTGATTCAACCTGATGAATGTTAATCTCTCCGTTTCAATTTTAACATACATGTCTACAACATATTTGTGATATAATCGCCGACATTTCAATATGTGATTTTCTTCATTTTCCCGAATCATTAGGCGGTATGAATAATAGTTCATTGAACTGACTTTTTTGTTGGTTTCAGAACCTGTAAATATTATTTTTTCACTAATCACGAACTAAACAAACACTAACTAAGTAAACACTCTGCACAAAACACGATATACGAATTTGTTTCGTGTATCAGTTGACAATTAAACTCCTCCAACTATGTATTCTGTGCTCCAACGCACACACGCACATTGTTTTGATAGATATGATCTTTGACGTTAGGAACACACCTACATTGCTTAGACAACAGTGAGTGCTTGTAATTTAATATGAACTTTATACCATAGCAATGAAGCTCAAATTGACTACGTTTTAGTTACAAATCATTTGTATGGGAAAAAGAAAAGGGCTATTTTTAGGGTTTTTCCAGCAATAATTCTAATTTTTCTCGCCGTAAAAACCATCCTTGAACTTCAACGAACATTTTAAAAAAAGATTTGGCCAAATTGGTCGAGGCGTTGTTGAGTTATGCGCTTACCAACACATTTTGCGATTCATTTTTATATTATAGATATCAGTCCTTAGGTCTTTGTTCCTTGTAGATACCTCAAAATCCTTTTCCCTGCGTTCCATTGTTAGTTGATCTAAAAATCAGCTTAGATATGAAATTGCATAACTGATATCAGGTCTACTTGTTGTTGCCAGATACATTAATCCTCCAATCAACTGCCTGTATGGTATATTTAACAGAATTTTGCTGTCTTCTCTGTTCTGAAACCTTTTTTTCCATAGGTGTCTTCTGTGGATTGCATTGTGCGATATTGAAGTGTGTAAATAATTTCTCTATAAATCTTTCCTGTTTAATCATCATCATTTCTTTGGTTCTGGTAATATTCATGCCTAGGAAACTTCGCTTGAATATTTGGCTGGAAAATGCGTTTTTAATAGTTTCATTGTCTTTTCTATGGCTTTGTCTTCGCCTAGTAACAAAATATCATCCACATATATAATTATCCAAATTTTGTCATTAAAATACAAGCAGAAATCATACATTAATCCTCCAATCAACTGCCTGTATGGTATATTTAACAGAATTTTGCTGTCTTCTCTGTTCTGAAACCTTTTTTCCATAGGTGTCTTCTGTGGATTGCATTGTGCGATATTGAAGTGTGTAAATAATTTCTCTATAAATCTTTCCTGTTTAATCATCATCATTTCTTTGGTTCTGGTAATATTCATGCCTAGGAAACTTCGCTTGAATATTTGGCTGGAAAATGCGTTTTTAATAGTTTCATTGTCTTTTCTATGGCTTTGTCTTCGCCTAGTAACAAAATATCATCCACATATATAATTATCCAAATTTTGTCATTAAAATACAAGCAGAAATCATACATTGATCTTTTAAAATTGTTTTGAGTTGCAAACTCATTAAATAATATATATTGTTCCAAACTTTTGCTGGCTCTTTGAGTCCATACAGAGCTCTGTTTAGTCTTAGTATCTTTGACTTCTTGGGTTCTAAGTCTGCTGGTGCATACACGTAAACGTCACTTTCCAGAAAACCATTTAGGAATGCAGTTGGAATGTCCATTTGTCTTATTCTCCAATCTTTCTGCAAAGCTATTGATAACATTAGTTTTATTGTTGATGTTCTTGCCACTGGTGAGTAATTGGGTTTAAAAGGATCCTCCTTAACCTGAAAACCCTTTGCTACAACTGTGGCTATTCTGATACCATCTTCCTTGGTTTTGAAGACCTATTTTGTTTGAATAGCTTTTGGTAGCTCTGTTTCTGTCCACGTTTAGTTTTTCATGTAAGTCTAGCTCCTCTTTGATTGCATGTCTCCATTCTGGTTCTTTTGCTGCACTCTATAGGATCATTGTTTTCTACTGATATTAAGCAATGAGCTGAAAATATCGCGTAATGACTAAAATGTCTTGGTACTGTAATTTTTCTTCCTTTAGCTGTTGTCTTTAATTTCGGAAAATATTCTTCAAGACTTTCTGAACTTGTACTCTCTTTATCGTTTTCCTCATTACTCGATTCTGATGAACCTTCTTGTACTTCTATTTCTATCTCCTTGTAAATTATTTTCTTCCAGTATTTGTTTCACCAGCTTATTCTGTTCCTGCTCCCATATAATCTATCATTATGCTCTTCTTTCTAGCTTGTTCTGTCTGGGTAAAATGACTGCCCATGCTTCACTTCCGCACACTCTAATTCCCATACCATCCCATCACAGGTGTCTTTGCTTTGTTTGCTTCTGTTGGTGATCTATTTTTCTCGTATGCTGAGCTCAGTATTGCTTCTCCCCACAACTCTCTAGGTAAGTTGATTTCTGCAAATTTGTTCTTACTTTGTCTAATAAGGTTCTGTTCATACTTTCCGATATTCCATTCTCCTGTGGGCTATATGGCATGGTATATTGCAGCTCAATACCTTTTGTTTTGCAGAAATTTTTAAAAGGGTCGCTGGTGAATTCCCACCATTGTCAACTCTGATTTTTTGAGTTTTTACCTCATGTTTTGTGTTAATCAACCTTACAAAATCAATTATATTTTGTTCACCCTCACTTTTATTTTTCAATAATTTTACTATTAGGAAATGTGATAGATCATCAACCAAACCTGAAAATGTATATACCCTTCTTTAGTTGTGCCACTTCAGGACCTGATATGCCTGAATGTATCAACTGACCAATCTTAGTGCTGTGTTTGTTCCATCTATAAAAAAGTTTACGAGTACTGTTTCTTACCTTCTACAAATATCTACACTGTATCTGTTTAAATGCCCCAATCTCCTATGCCATAAATCTATATTATTTTCTACATAATATACGTTTTCACTGTTTATATTGCATTTTTCATTCTTAAAGTCCACACTAAGACAAAACAGGTTATTATTTATTTCACATCAGAATGGTGACTTATCTTTACTTAATATAGCCCGATTTTTATTAGCAAAACTTACTCTAAAGTCTTTTTCTAATAATTTTGAAACTGAGAGTAGGTTATGTGAAATACATTGAACAATAAGTGCCTCAATATTTATATCTTTTCCTTCATATATTCCTTTTAATTTTCCTTGCTTCTTTGCATATAGGATTTCATTATTTTATGCTGTCCCAATTTTTGCCAACTCAATTTCTTCAATATTTGTTATATAGTCACCCATTTCTCCAAGCACTATGTACTGTGTACATCCAGAATCCAAAATAAAATTTGTCATGCCTCTAGATATTTCTGTTATGCTGCTTAGCTCAATAAACACTATTTCATTTACATTATTCGCTTCTGAATTGCTTTGTTCACTATTTTGAGTAATAGGAGGTACGCTTCTACTAGAACCTAGAATCTCTTTGAAAGTGCCCTCTGAAACCTCTTTGTCCCCTACGATTTCCTCTTTTATTAGTATTTTGCCTACATTCTGAAATTTTGTGGCCGGTTCTCCCACATCCATAACATTTAAATTGCTGATTTGATATCTGTTGGCTTGTCTTAAAAATCATCTCACGTTCACTATTCTGCCCAACTAAGTAAACGTGCTGTATGTCACATAGGTAAGCCTTTGAGAAATCAAGGCCTAAAGTTGAATGATTAGCCCTGAGGGATAAAACTCAATAAATTGGTAACAGTTGGCACTATTGTACCACTGACAAATTCAAAAACATTTTTATTCAAAGTTTGCTCCCAAACATACCGGGAAACGTGTTTTTTCAACAAAATGTGCATATACTGAATTTTTGCTTAGTATTCTCAATATATATCCAAGAAACTTAGACTAAGCAAAAATGTAGTAAGTGACCTTGTTATTATGACTTCTTACCCAAGTAGGCTATTTTAGCAATAAAAAAGGTGAGTAATGAGTAAAAATAGGCTTGGTTAGATTAAGACCCTCATTTATTTAGTTTGCAGTTAAAGTTTACTTTGATACAAAACCTTTAAATTGTAATATTTAGAGAGTTTTGGCCAGTCCTGCAAGATTTCAAACTTACTTCACACTTTAGTGGATTAATAAGTCTTTCCAGAATGTTTTCGGGAAGAACTTCATCGAGTGCTTCTAGGATATTATCACTCTTTTCTTGAGGACATCCACATGGTCACTCATGGGACTTGGGAATCTTGATTCCCATCATAGCCTTTTTTTGAAGAAAATCCAATTCTTGGTATGGACACATAGGATCGTAGTTGGATTTACAATATAATACATAATCTCCTCTTCTTGCACTCACATGAACAATGTCACTCAAATACAATCTACAAGAAGATTTCTTCAATTTATGTTGCGATGTTAAATCAGGCCAGTCAAAGAAATCAAAATGATGCATTCGCATCACTTCAACATTTCATTAGTTTGCGGTTGACACTGCAAGCACAAAGTCTTCAAAATGGTAAGTTTTTTCTTGTTTTGTCAATGGTTGTTCCACCTAGTGGTGGAAACTGTGGGTACTCATGAACGAACGGCCTGGTTGAAAAGAATTCAAAACAATTTCTTTTGCAGCAATATCAGATGAGTTAATAACATACACGAGAAATGTGAAAAGACACCAGTTTTTGTTCTGAGACGAACAGTTGTCAAGCCAAAGGATTATTTTCTTAACATCTCCATTTTTTTTAGAAACATATAGAGAGCACTTACATTATCCTGTTTGTTCCTTCCGGAAATTCCCTCGTGCCAAAGCAGGGCATGCGGTTTGTTCTTTCCTTTTTTTCCCAACAGGAGCAAAAGTTTCATGATATGCTATGAGTCTTTTGACAAACAACACCTTCTTAAACATGTCAACTCTTGGAAGCATTATTATTTTTGGCATGTCGCCTGAAAAAATAACGGTGTCATTTTTACTATCACCTTCTGAATGTGATTTATAGGCTTCTCTTGCAGCAACCACTAATTCATGGTGATGAACCCATTTACTACACTTTTCACACTCGTGATCCAGTGTATCCTTATTGTGTTTATGGAGAGAAAATCTTCGCATTTTTCACACTCTTCGTGGCGTAATTGGGCAAATGATATTTTCTGTTCCTTAACAAGTCTTCTGTACAGATCATAAGATACTCTATTTTTGTATTCCGGGTACTTTTGAATAAAATCACCGTGCATTAGAACGATATTGAGGGTAAATATCGCACATTGGGTGCATGTTCTCGTCTATAATGCGAGATTGTTGGGTGAAAATACTCAATATGTGTTATAATCTCACAATGAGGCCCCTTGTGTGAAGATGGCTGTTTTCCTCTTCGGTCAGGGGGAAGAGTCAAACTTCCCTGAGCGGTGTTTGTTAAGGTATAGTGTACAAATCTATCATTGGTAGGTTTATAACCTAATGTAGTAAGAAAGAACTTTCTACACACATCAAACGCTTTATCGCTGCCGTCTTTCAAATGATACTGGATGGGTAGCATTCTTCTTTTTCATTATCATTCTTATTTCTTCTTCTTTTTTCACATCTAGTTTTTGGCAAGAAGTTAGGATAAACTGTCTGTGCTCACCCCATGTCATGTTCCAAAATTGCTCATTTATTTGAATTCTTCTATCTTCACTGATACTTTCACCACAATTTTTCTTGCATCCATTGTTGTTACATGGACTCTCTAAAACATTGTGAGCCCTTTTCAATTATTCGATCTTAATTTTCTTCCTTTCCTTTAAACTAACATCAATTTTTTCCTTTTCTTGCGACCGCTTTCATCTTGGCCTAGGTCTCTTTCCTGTATCTCCTCAACTCCATCATCTATCACTGCCTCTTGATTAGAATGAGTGTCCTCAAGTTCCAAATTATCCAGAAAATCTATGTCACGCTCATTTTCTTCTATTCTTAGATCTTGACCTAGGTTTACTTCCTGTATCTCCTCAACTCCTTCATCTATCACTGCCTCTTGGTTGGGACGAGTGTCCTCAAATTCCAAATTATCCAGAAAACTTACGTCATGCTCATTTTCTTTTATTGTTAGATCTAGGCCTAGATCGACTTCTACATTTGAATCTAATCCAATCACATTAGTCTCATATACAATATCACCTAAGTCATTCTCAGTTAGTTCTCTTTTTGTTAAAGTCTTTACATCAAAAACAATAACTTGATTGCTTTCTACAGTTATTTTGTTGGAAACATCAGTTGATACTTCATTTGAAGGATCAGTAATTATAGCTGAACAATCATCTTCAACACTATTATTGGGATCGATCACTACAAACGAACTGCAATCCTCTTGCTAACCTGGACCAAGTTGAGCTGTGTTATTACTTTCATTACCTTGTAAAGCTAAATCCATTATTTGCCTCGTTCATGAGGATACTTAATTTGGTATCATGTTGAAATACTCAAATTGTCAAATCATATTTACTTAAAATAAATAAAACTACTAAAATGTTCACCGGCAGGCTTATTCTGTAGAAACAATTATTTCGCAACTAGCAACCATTGCACAACGGTCGCACAATCAGTCGCAAAATTTGGTATTCTGTAAGGTAGTTGCGTCGCATTTGCTGATTGCTGTCAAGATGCACTTTTACGTCATGAAACTAGCGCCACTTGCAATCGGGTAGCAATGAACGGTAACTATAAATTGTCTGTAAAATCAGCTGATGAACAAAAACAAATTTAAAAAATATTTAATATGCATAAAAAACCAAGGAATCGTCGAAAAATCATCATTACTGAAATTGAACACAAATTTTAAATAAATTATTCTGTACGAAACAATTCTTTACATAACTAAAAGCAGTTGAAAATGGGTTTCCAAATACTTTTTTAGATGATTTGTTTAAAAAAAAAGGTGAGTAACATAATTTGAGAATGGGTACTGCTACTATTAATTGTTTTTGACATACATACAGAAAATATGGGAGAACACAGAGTTTCCAATAGCCAGTTGGAAGAGTTGTTGGACTATTTAACTAGTCATCCTAATCTGGCCAGAGGGGTAAGTCTTGGGGCAAGATCTACGGAGACCATTGAAAAAGAATATGGAATATGTAAAAACAAATAATAACCATTACTACGGTGGTAAGTAATTGTTATTAAATATTAGGTAGTTGTGTCCACTTTTCTGAGGGCAGTTGGTAAGCCCACCAAATTACTATTTGTACAAATAAAACATGTTTATTATTGACAAAATGTTATAATTTATTACTTATCTTCTACTTCTATTAAGAAAACTTGATTTAATTATCAAACAACTGAACTACAACTACTATAATTGTGATTGCTATTCAACAGTTGCAATCGCGTTGTAATTGCTAAAAAATTGCTTACAGAATACGTATTTTTCACATGAACAACTGAAAAATGCACTTTTTTAGTTAACCAATTGCTCACTAGAGGCTGTTAACAGATAAATTGCGATCGAGGTCGCAGTTGCTTCTTCGAGAATACGAAACCTGCGTTTGACAGCGACAATTGCGCAATTATCGGCAGTTGCAAGTTACAGAATAAGCCCGCCGGGCACATCACTTTACATTTGTTGCAAAACAAAACATAACCTTAAAAGTAAACATGAGTCAGCTGTAAATAAAAGAGTAAATGTCGTATGTACAGCCACAGTGGTAACATTGTTAAGCAAAACTGCCGTATGTGCTAGAGCTAAGCAAAAGTGCAGTATGAGCATTGGAGTTACTGCATTTGTGTTTAGTGTCTTGGACTTACGACACTTTTGCTTAGCAATGGAGGTATTTTAATGTACTTACGGCAAACTACATCTGGATATCTAGAAAACGGTTGGGCATACGGCATTTTTGACTCGTTTATTGCATTCCTCGTGGTCTAAAACATGGATATCAATGTATAACTCAAAATCGATAATTTTGCACTTACGACGCTTTTTCTTAGTTGGGCAGTATTTATATTGCCTTGTTTTGATCTAATTTTCATTTCCTTACCTATCAATCATGATTTTCCAAAGTCCATTTTCATGTTCCTATTCATTGTTTCTATGGCAGTAATAACTGATTCACATTCTTCGTTCAATGACAGTAACAAATGGTAGACTTTATTTTCTATTTCAAATTTGGAGCCTTCATTTTCCAAGTCTCGTATTAATGTATAAAATATTAAAAAATAGTCTTCGAGTTTTTCAACACTTTCCAGTTTAAGCGACAACAATTTTCTTTTCAGTGTAAGCTTTGTGAATACACTTTTTCTTTCAAAAATATCCTCCAGTGATTTTATCATTTCCTTAGCCGTTTTTGAATCTTTCGCTACATTCAAATATTTGTCATTTAAACTTTTCGCTTTTGCATCCTTAGCCTAAATTCTGACTTACTTTTTTCTGTATAGTATTCATCTTCTGTTTTCACCAAAGCCTCCCAGATCTGTCTTTCTTCTGATAAGGTACCAATTCTAGACTTCCAATTACTAAAATTCGTTGCACTTGTAAGCTGTGGCAAATTTACAATGGTTTCACTCATTTTGTTTGTACTTTCCCTTATTTTGGATGTACTGGGCCCATAACCTGTTACATTTATTTCTGAAAAGTGAGTAATAAACTCTTCTCAATTTACTTTAACAATAATACATTTTCTAGAACAATATTTTAATTCTCCAACGAAACACTGACATATGGCATCCTTCTTTTTTTATTTCTCTTATCACTACTTACACTAAACCATAGAGAAATTAAACTAAACCTTAACAAAGGATCCATTTTTAATGAGCTTTTGTCCCTGAAAAAACTTTATCTGACAAACCCACTTAACATTTGAGATAAAGCTCGATAACACGTGTCCTTGGAACATTCCTACATATAATTTTTACATTTGGCAACACCGCAACTCAAGTGGGAATCTATTAATTTTTAATCTGGTTTGTCGTAAATCGGTCGAAAAGTGGAGTCAATCGCAACAACAGGTTAAGACGCCGCATGTGACGATCTTCTATTTTTCGCTTAGTTAAGAGGGTCAAGGGCAGGAGTAACTCATGAGGATGTCAAAGCTTACTTTAAAAATCCTCAAAAGTCAATAAATAGTGTCAGTGCGTCCAATATCGTCAATTACGACGAAATGAATCTAACTGATGACCCAGGAAGAGAAAGGGTAACTTCAAAGCGAGGGATGAAATGCCCGGAAAGAGAGGTGAACCACAGTAAGTTGGCTACAGCAGCAGCAGACGGAACCCTGTTATCGCCTATGTCGTGTATAGGGCCAAACATATACAAATATTGGAAGATGGAGGGCCAACAGGTGCTCGTTTCAGTTCAACCCCTTCTGGATGGTTTGACAACAACTGCTTTCAGGATTGGATTAAGGCCATTGCCATTCCGTATTTTCGAAACTTGCCCGGAAAAAGTGTTGAGGGACAGTATTTGTTCCCACACCTATTTGGAACCTGTACAAAAATGTGAAGAGCACAACATATCGCCACAGCATATAAAACACACAGCAGAGACTCTTACTTGGCGGGAACAGAATGCGCAGCTATACGCGCATACACGCCCTCCGGTGTAAAACGTCTCACATCAGTGACGAGAATGCAGAAGGAGCTAGTCGTAACTATTGTCGTTCGTAGTTGGGAGTCTTTTAATAGGTAGTTATAAAAATTCGCTTCGTTATAAACGAATCGAACTACCTACTTCCCAACGCGGTGATAAAGCTAAATAATAAATATCAATATTTCACGTCACTAGAACAGCTTACCTATATCCTATTTTTATAATTATCTATGTAAATTTAAATAAACATAATACTCCCATGTTTACTTTACATTTCTAAGGACGGCCCTGCCAGCGGTACCAAAATAAAGTTACAGCCAACTCTGACATTTACACCCAAATGGCGTTCTCGAGGTCACAGATTTTCAATAAATAAAATCAAAGTGCCGACGTTAAGAGTCTGGGCTGTGTGTTTATTAGGCTGTGATATCGCTATTGTTTCTACCAGCGAATTCCAGCACATGTTTTGGCTCTTAGATGTCGCTTTTTTCGCCCATTTAAGGAGGCTTGGAGTAAGATATGAATTGACTGGAAAAGAAGGCCCAGGCCGAAGAGCATCGAGCATTCCTAAAACCACATTTCCGCATCTCGAATTATTATTGGAAGTCATTAAACATAATGCGGTCAAAAATGTTCGGTAGGGTTTTCGAAAATGTGGAATTGTTTCAATAAATCCAGATGAAATATTATCAAGACTAGTATCGGGTTCACAAGTTCCAAACGATATTTCAGATGCCTTAACAGATTCCGTAACAGATATTTTAAAACCATAAACCACAGCAACAGCGAAAAATTTTTAAAGTTTCACCAGGTCGAAGTGTAGCAGCAACAGGTTTTAACGAAACCTCATCTAGTGATTCTAGCGATATTGAAAATGTTTCCGTTCACAGCGCATCTAGGGAAGATGAAAAGCAAGAATATATGGAAGATGACTTAGAAAGTCTTCCTGATTTTTCTCAAGGAACAAGCTCAAGTAGTGTCATTGAACATGCTCACCCCATTGAGGTTTTTGTTACCACCAATGGTAAAAAGTTTGAAGGCAGTTGCAAAGGAGTCTATAAAAATGGATGATTGGTCCAATTTTTCAGTCAGAAATACATTGGCAGAGTTCAATCTATAGATGAAAATTACACCGCAACTTTTCTTCAAGTGAAGCCTTTGATGAAAACACAGCTAAACACAACGTTGTTTGCTTATCCAGAAATTCCAGATGTGACCGAGTTCAGTTTTGACCAAATTATTCGCAAAGTTGAAGCCCCTAAAGAGGGTCGAACAGGAATTTTAGTATTTGAAGTGGACGCCACCAAGTGGAATTAACTTCGTATGTGTTTTATTATAACAGAAAATATTTTGTTTTGGCCAAAACAATTTCCTGTTAAATTTTTTTTTATAAATGTTTACCCTTAATTTCAGTAATTTTTTCAAAAACATAAAGATGTTGCAATTCACCTTTCAGACAGTGTGAAAACCAAAACACATAAAATGAAGCACCAAATGTTGGGTGAATCGAACACGCCAATTTAAAAAAAAGGATATTTACAAAAAAAGTTAACATTTTTCGATATAAAGGTGAAGCTAAGATGTGGGTTTCGCACTAAAAACTATTTCTCTAAGTCTACTCGTTTTGAAGTTATACAACCGGAAATGTTGAAAAGTGTTGTTATTCACCCCATTTTACGGTATTATCACTAGGAAAAGTACTTTATTTGTAATAGTATAGGACACGAAAACGTAAAAAACGATGCGGATCAAATCAATAATTTATTTTTAATTCAAATTGATACAAACTTGGTTTGATACTAATTATTATATTGTAAGGAGAATATTTGGCGGCTGTTTTATTTAAAATTTCATACAATGAACGTATAAAATGAAAATTTGCTCTACGGTTGTTCGGTATTTTTTTATAAATCATTTTATATTTATTAGTTTGGTCTATGATAAATCTAAAAACCAACAGTACTGTTCTAATTTACAGTGTAGAACAACCAATTGGAATAAATTCAGTAGCTCCATTGTCGATTTATAATTTTTGTGATGTAAAAATGTCATTCCAGAATTTAATCGTCTTCAAGGGACAGTTGCAACTACTAAATTTTCAAATTGAAGTAAGGGCTTGCGATACTTCATTCGAAAGTTCCTTTCGTTCTCTCTTTTTAAATCAACAAAAAAATTCTTTCCAAAATCTGGAATAAGGCTGATAAAACTTTATTTCATCCTGGGTTTGGGTTTTTGCACGGAAATTAAGAATTAATCTGTAGAAACCACACGATCTTCATTTGCTGAGACCATAATCTGAAATTTTGTTTTGCAAAAACATGGTAAGAGCTTTTGCTGCACTTTTACTTGGGACTTAACAGGAATAAGAGAAACGTGTTGGCTTAACCATTCCAAAAGTGATTCCAAATTGTATTTTGCTATTCTTCTGATAATTCACTGCAACTGTGTTTACACTTTCCTAAACAAAGGTTTCTTATGACATGTTTCAGTTTACCATTCTGAATTTTTTAGGGATCATTTGATTAACAATATCAAGAAAATATTGTGTGAAAATATGCATTTCCAAAATATTAAATTATTCTGACATTTTGAAACAGATAGCAGTCTTTTGGTGTATCAACTTGATGTTGAAGCATTTCAAAGCATATTTCGTAGAAGTTTTTCATTTCTTTTAATGACTTGTAGGATGAAGGCTTGTTTTACTGTTTTTGAAAATGTTTAAAATATATTTGAGAATTAGTTAACTGCACAATACTGAAATTGAGAGGCTTTCTAACATTTAGGGATGATTTGATTAATAATATCAATAAAAGATTGTGTGAAAATATGTATTCCCAAAATTTTCAATTATTCTGACATTTTGAAACAGATACAGTCATTTGGTGCATCAACTTGATGTTGAGGCATTTCAAAGCATAGTTCGATGAATTTTATCATTGTTTTAAATCACTTGTGGGATGGAGGCTTTTTTTCAGTTGTTGAAAATGTTTCAAATATATTTGAGAATTAGTATACAGCATATTACTGAGAGATTTTCTCACATTTAGGGATGATTTGAATAATATTGAGAAAATGATAGGTGAAAATATGCGTTTCCAAAATTTTCAATTACAGATAGCTCATTCGGTGCATCAATTTGATATTGAAACGTTTCAATGTATAGTTAGTTGAATTGTATCATTGCTTTTAATGACTTGAGGGATGGAGGCTTGTTTTACTGTTTTTGAAAATGTTTCAAATATATTTGAGAATTAGTTAATTGCATAATACTGAAATTGAGAGGTTTTCTAACATTTAGGGATCATTTGATTAATAATATCAATAACATATTTTGTGAAAATATGCGTTTCGAAAGTTTTCAATTAATTTGAGATTCGTAAACAGATAGTAATCATTTGGTGTATCAACTTGATGTTGAAACGTTTCAAAGCATAGTTCGTCGAATTTTATCATTGCTTTTAATTACCTATGGGATGAAGGCTTGTTTTACTGTATTTGAAAATGTTTCATATATATTTGAGAATTAGTTAACTGCATAATACTGAATACTGAAATTGAGAGGCTTTCTAACATTTAGAGATGATTTGATTAATAATATCAATAGAAGATTGTGTGAAAATATGCATTCTCAAAATTTTCCAATTATTTTGATATTTGTAAACAGGTAGCAGTCATTTGGTGCATCAACTTGATGTTGAAATATTTCAAAGCATAGTTCGTTGAATTTTATCATTGCTTTTAATAGTGCTATTCAACACTTCGATCTTGATTCCGATTTAGTTTATAATCGAAATCGAAAACGGATTGATGATTGTTGAACGACCAAAAAAAATTGTCATTTTTAGTGACATAACCTCATCATTATTTTAGTTCATTTCACGTGTATTTCACATTTTTCACAAGTTTATTTAGTTTATTCACGTTTAATTTTATAGAAGCTGTTCTGTTACCTAAAAGTGTAATATACTTTTGCAAAATATCACTCACATCACATAACTCATAGACAAACGGTAGTTTATTTAAATTTTTCGACCAATCACATGCTTCCGATTTATGATTGTTTTCAATAGCATCATAATTTTAGACCGATTATAATCAGAGTGATCGATTGATATCGAAAATGTATTGTTGAACATGTTGTTTTTTGAATGACAGGAAATGATTGTAATCGATTGTCGCGTTGAATAGCACTATTGGCTTGTGGAATGAAGGCTTGTTTTACTGTTTTTGAAAATATTTCAAGTATATTCGAGAATTAGTTAACTGCATAATACTGAAATCGAAAGGTTTTCTAACATTTAGGAATGATTTGATTAATAATATCAATAAAAGATTGTGTGAAAATATGCATTCCCAAAATTTTCCAATTATTTTGATATTTGTACAGGTAGCAGTCATTTGGTGCATCAACTTGATGTTGAAACATTTCAAAGCATAGTTCGTTGAATTTTATCATTGCTTTCAATGACTTGTGAGAGGGAGGCTTTTTTTACTATTTTTGAAAATGTTTCAAATACTTATATTTGAGAATTAGTTTACAACATATTACTGAGAGATTTTCTCACATTTAGGGACGATCTGATGAATAATATTAAGAAAATATTGGGTGATAATATGTATATCCAAAATTTTCAATTATTCTGACATTTTGAAACAGATAGCAGTCATTTGGTGCATCAAGTTGATGTTGAAACATTTCAAAACATAATTAGTTGAATTTTATCATTGCTTACAATGACTTGTGGGATGGAGGCTTTTTTTACTGTTTTTGAAAATGTTTCAAATATATTTGAGAATTAGTTTACAGCATATTACTGAGATATTTTCTCACATTTAGGGACCCAATATTAAGAAAATATTGGGTGAAACTTTGCATTTCTAAAATTTTCAATTATTTTAAGATTCGGAAATAGACAAAAGTCACTTGGAGGAATATCAAGGACATTAGTTGGATGTGGAAGCGTTTCAAACAATATTTCATTGAATTTTGCCCATTTTTGGTTGTAGTTTAGATAAATCTCAGTATAATTGGAAATAATTTCAAAATACCCATTATACATTGTATTTATACTGTCTGTAGTGGGAAAATGGTGATATTTTTCAAAAAATCCTTTCACATGAACATCAATTGCATTTACGATTTAAAATTATTTATAGCTCCACAGGATGTCCCAAAAGTAGTTAAACATATTAAATACATGATTTTTTAAATGGAAATCCCCATATTTGTTCACAGTGTTGAATTCTACATGAAAAAGTAGGTCATCTTTGAATAGGGTTTCATGTACCTAGGTTTTGTCGTTCTTGAGATATTCCATTTTTTGCGGAAATAAAGAGATTACATAGAAGTTTAATCCCGACGAACCCAGTTAATTTAGACAAGTGAAGTTTACAATAGTGATTTAGGATACCTTGAATTATTAATGGTGATGTTTGTAGTTCCATTATTTTATAATATGGTGTTCAAATATTAAAGGTCACTTTTGCCATATTCAAACATCAATTACTTTGTTATTTCATATGGAACATCCTGTATATTTTCAATACACGGAATAGCATCCTTAGTTTTCTTTCATAGTGCATAAGAGTTCCCTATACTTATCTCTAACTGTTCTGAATTTATCAACCGATAATCATGAAAGTTATGACAAATCACTAGACCGTTATTGTGAAAAGTAGATTCTTCTGTGAATAACACAAATTTGAAAAAGTCTTCTGCGACTCGATCAAGAGCACATAAGCAAAAGCCTATTCTGTGGTCAAATTCATCGCCGTATAAACTCTGGCGCAGCTGAATATGATGCGGATGGTAATTGTGCTTTATAAGAATCTTACAAACACTGGATTGATATATACCTCTATGTCTGCCAATTTTTCTGGTGTTTGTGTTCGGATTTTCAAGTGCTGTTCCTAACACCAAGAATTCATTTTCTTCATTAGTGTCATCGTCTTGTAATATTTCATGTAATCAACGCTATCTGTAGCACGAAATCTTGCCAGCATCATTACAAAACTCGTTTTTTGGGGATAGTGTCGTTTAGAACACTTTTGAGTATATACCCTTGGCGCTAGAAGGTTGTTTTCATGGCACTCGAAAGACGAACCGACATTTATCAAATTTTACAGGAGACGAGAAAAACTTTTTTTTCTTTTAATAGTGTTTTTTTCATTGATTATTTCGAGCTTGATGATGTTAATTATTATAAGGTGGATTTCCAGCAAAAACTATGGTACAACTTCATTCGTTATTTTTTTTATAATTTTGTCGCTTACGACTTTAGGCAAAAGTCTCATGGTGATTAAGTTTTTTTGTTTGGTGATTAAGCCTCTTTTTCGCTAAAGAAATCGCGTTCAAGTGGTGTTTAAGCCATCTATACGCCTTTGCAATTTACCAAACCGTAAGACTATTACCTTGGATTAATTATTTTTAAATAAAGTTTTCTGGGAAAGTTTTGAATTTAATCATATTCTACTTGCATGTCAACATTTGATATTGTCTTTCCTATCTATGTGTGGGTATGAATTATTTTTTAATTTTCAGAAATGTGTCATAATAGGATAAATTAAAAAAAAAGTCATTTAGTCCAAGGTGCAATAGGCTGTTGTACCTGGGACCACAGTCTAGTGTACATTGGAGCATTCGAATTCATGAAATAAAAATTATTTATTTCAAATTATAACATTTTATAATTACTGAAATCAATATTAAAACTGATCTGACCAGCTTGTCTATTAGAAGTTCCAACTTTAGTAGGACGAGGAAGTAGCATAATTACATCTTTGCAATGGACAAATGATGTCTCTGTACTTGGTACAACATTTCTAAGAGCTTTGGTTACAGAATGCGTTTGTAATATAAAACATTATAGCCATCTTCAAGGACGTCCACTATTTCTGCCACAAAATATCCTACACTCTTTATTCCTATCAGTTTTAATAAAACATAGTCTCCCTTTGTCAGTTCTTTCTCCTCAACTGGCTGGTTAGTTTCTTCCGCGTCGGGACCTTTTCTTAAATTTGCAAGAGCTTCTTCATCACTGCTGGAATCTTCCAAAATCACTTGCAGGTCTTCTTCACTTCTACTACTTGATGTGTCTACCAGGATTTTCCTTTTTATATTCTCAATTTTTGATTGAGTAATTAGCCTTATATTTTTAGATAGTTTTTGTTCTTCAATCTCGGTTTTTATAGGTGTTTCGGTGAGAACTCTAGTTTTTCCTTTATTTCTAGCTATTGTAATTTGTTTTCGAGGGGGTGCATTTGGGAAGGGTCGTACTATTTCTGGTGAAACGATGTCAGGTTTTGCAACAGCCAATGTTGATTTGGCAATAGTTCCAATACCACTGGGACCAGCTTCTGATTCTTCGTTCTGTGAATTATTTTGGTTACACGCAATTTCATTTGTCCCATATGGTCGATCTGTAATGTATGAAGACATAAATTCATCATCACCAAACACGTTTTCATTATAAGGACATATTCCAGTAACGGCAAAGCCTTTTATGATATTAGTTATCGTAAAAGCTTTTGCAAAGGCCTTTCCGACTAATTCAGACACATCGTATATCGAAATTGTCTTACCTGGATGGTTAGCCATCCAGTCATTGCATGCTTCACCATAATAGGTTTTATATGGACCGAATACAGTGCGATCCAATGGTTGTAATTTGTGCGAAGTATGCGGAGACATACTCAACAAAACAATCCCATTCTCTTCGGCAAGGTTTATTGCTGGTACAGTAATGTGTGTTTCGTAATTGTCATAATTATAAGTACTTTCTCTGGGGTTGGTCTCACATTAGCAATAAAATGTTTTAGGTAATCTAAAAAAATTGTTTCGTTTGACCATCTTGACTTATTGGCACTTCCAACTGATCCAGGTGGAGCACCTATAAGTATATGGTTTTTATAAAATACGCGCGGGAATATTAAAATGGGAGGAACATGATTTCCAAGTCCGTTTACGGCCGCTATCATGGTAATATTCATACCATGCTCTTCAGATGTCAGACTCCCAATCTGTTTCTGACCTTTCTGGGCTAAAATTTTCGGAGGATTATGCACTGTGGAGTTCCCGGTTCCATCCAAGTTATAAATTTTATCAGGGGTAAAATGAAAACGATCGTAACAGCTTTTCAAATTGGTAAAAAATGCAGATACGTTAGTCCTGTTAAAACTTGTTGCCCTGGAGAGACTGGTAGCCTCAGGTTTTCGAAGACTTATATGTGTATGTTGGCTTAAAAAACAGCTATTTGCGGAACCGAACTTGCTAGGGCTTGTTTTGACAGGCCATAATGCAATTTTCCTTTCATCAACAAATATTCCACTAACATTTGTTCTTCTTGCTCAGTGAACACTTGCTTGCATTTAATTTTAGATATGTAACAGAATTCGTCATTATTTGATAAGCTATGAGCCTTCAAGTGGCGAAGCAAAGTAGTCTTTGAAATTAAATTATTTCAAGCTGATTTTCCAACAGAAAATTGTGTTTTCAAAACATCATCAATTGCAGTTTTTAAGCTATCTGCATTCACAGGAAGACGTTTAACACCTTGCTTACATCTCGGCATTATTGTCTGAAATAATAAAAAAGCGCACTAAACTTCCAGAAGTATTACATATTTACTAAATTGTATCTTGGACCGGTCCACAGTACATTTGTTTTGTTGGTCCAAGGTACATTTGTAACCATAAGGAAGAAATGAGTCGAGTTCGGCATTTTAGGTTATGTTAAATGTATTTAAATGGCAACAAAATATACACAAAACATGCTCCTACTCACCTATTAAATATATATGTTTTATTGTAAATTATTTATTTTACAACACAAACAATTAAGTCGGGAGAAAATTTACTTCGAGGCACGTAAAAAAATCACTGGCTGTTTCATAAAAAAATCTTGAACGTTTTGTATTGAAATTACATGTGGTGCCATCTAGAGGATAATAGTTAAAGTTTATGATGATCGCTACTCTTACTAGTAACTGTAAAGGAGTGAAAATTAGATCGGTCCAAGGTACAACAATCTCCTCTATAACATGAATAATTAAACGAAATATGAACAAAATTCTTACAGACTCAGTCTTTTTCAAAAAACAATAAAGGTACAAAAACTTTGGTACCTACAGGTAATTATAAAAATGAAAATCAACATAACATTAAACACAGTTATTACAAAAACATTCTATAATACCTTAAAGAAATATGAACTTACATTGATATTAGAATTATTGAACATTTAACAACATTCTCAAAAAATAGGAACCAAATATAATTATTAGTCATGCCGGATCCTCTAGATCCCTTTCTGGCAGTGTATCAAGGACGGAAGCGCTAGAGGTTAATGTGCAGTATTCAATATGATAGTTTTCTTTTATTGCTCCCTTTTTACACAAATCTAAAAGGTTATTCAATTTATTTTTACATATGGGCAGACCGGAGAAGTAGGGCCGTAGAATTACAATATCAGTATTTTTAATTGGAAATTCAATATCGAGGGGATTGTCTAGATCGTAATCTGTGTAAACACTAATACTCATCTTATCTAGATGCTTTTATCGAATTTATTTTGATTTCTGCGCCTTCCGAAGTTTTTTGTTTTTTTGAGGAAGAAATAGATTTCCAATCAAAGAATTGAGTAAAAAATTGACAATTGTTTCGATAAATCAATATCATCGTCAGAATGACAGAAGTTACATTTTATTTGATGCCTACCTGATGTTTAGTAGTTATTTTTGCCTAGACCAAGAAGTAACCTAACTTGTGATTGACTTAATATATGTTAATAGAAAAAAGAAGAAAATGTGATATTACAAATATTGAAGCTTAGATATTATTAGCCCTATGGATATCACCATAGGCCATATAACATGCATGGACCATGCGGGGTAGCCAACACCTTCTGTAGGTCAAAATATGATACAAGAAACCCATCCCGACTTGACTTACTTTGCTCCGATAGAAAGAGTTTCTTAGCTTTAATTTTTTTTCTCTTTGATGTGTCATATATTCGAGTGTCATTGCATCAGTTTTTGAGTTTTCCTGGAGGTTTTTATATTTCTCGCATTTGGAACATTTGTCTTTTCTTGGCACGTGTATACCTATGTTTTAGTCGCTTACAAACTTTTTTTGAAGCAGCTAATACTAATTGGCTTTGTACCTGCATCTTCCATACTTGTGGCACACATCCGATAAAGATTTGTAACATTTTTAATTTCTAATGGAACATATAACTTAGCACTAGGGCCTCGGCAATAGTGAAAAGGGACTGCCGGTAACTTTTCAATAAATTTCTTGAACGCCTCTAATTATTGTTCTGGAGTGACTTTGTGATTCGGTGGATGTTTTTCCCTTTTATCGCGGTTTTTTTCTATTTTCCCTTGTAAAGCGCTTCTCATTAATGTTTGAGTTATGTTGAGAGTACGCAACAAGAACTGTAAGCATACCCTAACTTGGAGGTAATTTTTCATCAAAAAATACTGATAGGTCAAGTTTCTTCTCGAATTTTCTCGTAATGTTCTTTTCCTTTTAACAGGAATCGTATTTGCACATTTGTTAAGAAACGCTCTCTTGTCGACGTGAGTCGGCAAACTCCAGAATAGCTCAGTCGCAGAAGAATGTATTTAGAATTTCGTAAAATATGTCCTAGGTTAACTCTCGCGATCTCACTGCTGATTCTGTCGGTCCATGGAATTTTCAGCATTCTGCGAAATACTCACATTTCAAAGGCCTCTAAACGTCTCTAGGCCTCCATTCCGTAAAGTAAACTACTGTAGATATAACACTTTGCCATTCGGTACCTCAATTCTATACTTAAGTCTCGAGATGACAAGAAGGGTCTCAATTTAACAAAAATGGACCTGGCTTATTCTATTCTTGAGCGTATCTCATTTTCCGAATCCAATGAATCGTTTACCAGACAGCCCAAATATTTAAACTTAGATACCTTTTCGATTGTTTCGTTGTATATTAAGATATTGCATGGAATATTTGGACTTCTTGATATTACCATTGTTTTGGTCATTTTTGTGTTGATGCACAGTCCCCACATGTCTCTTGCTTCAACGAGTTTATTAAGCGATGCTTGCAAACTTTCCTGGCAATCAGCTATGATCACTGTATCGTCGACATACCTAATATTGTTTATTACTTCTCCGTTGACTTTGATTCCTTTGGCGGTACATTTAAGTGTACTATCAAAAATAAAATTTGATTAAAGATTAAATAGCAACGGTGAAAGGACGCAACCCTGCCTAACGCCCTTCTCTATTTTAATAGGATTTGTACGTCCCACAGTTGTTTTCATAGTTGCCGTCTGATTCCAGTATAGCTCCCTTAAAATATTGATGTCATTTTGATCTAGACCGTTCTTACTGAGATATTCAATTAAATGCTTATGGTTGACTCGATCAAAAGCTTTTTCATATTCGATAAAGCACAAAAACACGTCCTTTCGTTGGTCTCCGCATTATTGCATCACAACATTGAAGCCAAACAAGGCTTCTCTTGTGCCCATGCCATATCCAAATCCAAACTGCTCGTTTCCTAAATCGATTTCACATTTTTTATAAATACGATTATGAATTATCTTAAGAAATTTTTTTAACATACTGGACATCAAGCTGATTAACCTATAATCATTGCACCTCTTGGGATTTCTAGTTTTGGGTAAAGGAATAAATATGGAATGCAGCCACTCTTTTGGGAATTTTGCTGTATGGTGTATCTCATTGAAAAGTTTTTCTAATAAAATTAGCTTTATAAACTCTGTGTGTATTTCATCCGGTCCAGGTGCTTTGCCACTCTTGGATATTTTAATAGCATTCATTATCTCGGACTTTAAAAGATTAGGGCTAGTATCGCTTGTTGAGGTGATGTTGGGTTCATCTCGATCTTCGTAATGCATCTTCAATATACCACTTCCATTCCGCCAGTACTGTTTTCTTTGTATTTTGTTGTTGCAGTCTACCAAGACAGTAGCTTTACTGAGCTTCTTTATTCCACAGACTTGTTTTACTCTTTTGTGAAGTGTTGTCTCATCATGTTTTTGTTCGAGTGCTTCGATTTTCGATGTTGGGTTGTCCTGACTGACTAATGTGATTTCTAATTTCTTCAGGTTTTCATTTAGTGTTGAACTGGCTCGTACTTTGGTATCCTCTACCTTTAGTGCATCTATTTTTGTTTTTCTATTTTCCTTTGCTTTTTCTATTTTCTTTAGGCGGATTTTGAATTTGCTTAGTAGTAGCACGTGGTCAGTGGGGACATCTACACCAGGGTAGGTTTTCACTGATTTAATACCATTCCCATATCTTTTCTGAATAAATATGTATTCTGATTTCTAATTATTTTGCTTAGACTATCCCGTGGTGACTTCCAGGTATAAAGCCTGCGCGGCGGGAGCCTGAACCAAGTATTGGTAATGACTAAGTCATGTTCTTGGCAGAATTCAACAAGTTGCTCTCCCCGGGCATTTATAATTCCTACGCCAAACCTACCTACGATTTCTTCTACTCTACCTTCTCCGACTTTTGCGTTGAAGTCCCCCATAATAAAGGTTATTTCATTTTTCCTAGTATATCCGATAAGCTCTTTAAGTTGTCTATAAAAGATTTCTATTTATGCGTCAGGTTTTTCTGCAGTTGGAGGATATACTTGAATAATATTGAGATTGATTGGAGTTCCATGGAATTGTAGTAGTAGCATTCTATTGTTGTAAGGTACGAAATTAATTATGGAACACAATTAGTAGTAAATTCTTCAGTACGGTTAGATATAGGTATAGAGAACTCTTATGCATGAAAGAAAACTCAAGGTGCTATTACATGCATTGAAAATATACAGGGTTTCCATTTGAAATGAAGTAATTGATCTTTGAATTTAGCCATGGTGACCTTTAATATTTGAACACTCTATTATAAAATAAGGGAACGGCAAATATGATTAATAGTTCAAGGTAGGTATCCTAAATAACTGTTGTAAACTTCACTTGTCTAAATTGAATGGATTCGTCGGGATTGAGCTTCTATGTAAACTTTATTTCCGCAAAAGATGGAATACCTTAAGAACGGCAAAGCCTAGGTACATGAAACCTTTTCAAAGTTGACCAAATTTTTCATGTAGAATTCAAGAATGTGATAAAATATAGAGCTTTCCATTGAAAAAATCGTATATTTGATACGTTTAACTACTTTTGGGACAACTGGTATGGCTGTAAATAATTTTAGATCGTAGACCACTAGAGACCGTGTAAATACAGGTGACTCACCCTGTATATCATTTACCGAACTCAGTCATAATTAATTAAAATGGATTTTAATGAAAACCGTCCACCTTGAGAATATTCCTCCACAAAAAGTGTAGCATGATTAAATCTGGTGACTTAGTTGGCTACTCAAACATGCAGTGTGACCTATTTAAAATGGAACCACTATTGTAAAATACGCATTTTTCAATCAATCTACAAAAAAAATTTTGGAATATTAAGGATCAAAACTTTATCTTTACACAAATTTCCATAATTTTAATTTAATTTCCAAGGCATTCTATGTTTTTTTCTTTGTCAAAAACGGCAAAAGTTCATTAATCAATTTTTGTTTTCAAGTTTGACTACACCACTGAATTTGTAATCGTCAAAAATAGAAACCATCAAAATTTCATCGAAAAATATTGGTTAACAACGAAGTCACAATAACTTTAATTTTGGAAACAAAGTATTTGAATATAATTTTTATTTAGATTATTGACTTATTTCAAATCCGGCAACACTGTTGGTACAAAGTAGAACACATCACACACAGTGAAAATCCGAAGTCAATAGCTTATTTCATTCTACAGTTATTACTCCTGAAATTATCGTAATGTCAACGATTTGTGGGGTAAGGGATTTTCCCCACTGGATTTGTAATGTATATTCTCTTAAAATAATTCAATTATCACTCCGTTACACGACTTCTTTAGAAAAATACAAGTGCACGACAGTGATCTATCAGGACCAATAATTATGACGTAATATTTTTGTCTAATATGGTATTATATGGAAAATTTCACTGTAATCTATTTAGTATAATCGTTTTTCAGTTAACAGTTGTAAAAAAAAATTAAATGTCCAATCTTGCCATATAATATAAAAGTATTACGAAAATCTTACTATTTTGACACTTTTATTTAAAAAATGATAAAAAGATGCAAAGGAGCAAAAAATCTACATTTTTTCGTTTATAATGTTTTATGAAATTAAGGAACGTAAAATATAACAAAAATTCAAACATATGCAGAAAATATTGGAAGTCTAATTCAAGTTACGATTTTCTTTCATCTTATCCACACAGTCTCTGCAACACGCAAAAATCTGGTCCATACATAACCATTTTTTGCACAACAAAAATATCTTGTGTTCCTCTTTTTACAATATTTACAGTGTCCTCTTTTATTGTCGGGAGGATCTGGTTGAGCTTGAGATTTAGTAAAATTTGCAATTGATATATGTGTGTAACCCGGGTGTAGAGGTTCTGGAACACATGTGTTCCTTTATCAATTCAAGCCCCAGATGTCTTACAAATAGCGTCCTATTTTGACTATAATCTTCGTCTGGGTTATTGAATCTAGTTATGACAAAAGCATTGACATTGCAAACGTTCAGCATCCCATAAAAATTACTAATGGCCACTGTTTCGTGTTTCTTGCAACGTTATAGGTAGAAGACATTTTGTCAACAATGTCTGCACCACATTTTGTAAAATTATAAAATAGAATTGCTCTGGCTTACCACTTACTGGATCCACTGTGTCATCACGATGAAAGGAAGACACCAACAAGACATTTTTATTTCTTAGAGGGATAAGACGAAGCCATCATGCCATAAGCAAATATACTGTACGGGACGATTTTTTACATTGGTGATAATAGATGGTAATTGTGGCTTATTGATTTTAATAGTACCTACAATTGTCAATCTCTGGTCTTCTATTTTAAGTTGCTCGACAACTGGGCAAGAAACAAATCAACGATCCATCGTTACATTCCTTCCTGAACTGGACAAAGGTTGACACATTCTCAGTGTAACCGCGGTAGTGGAATTATCTAGTTTGTAGGGTCCGGGTGGCTGATGCCCTGCGTATATTTCGATATGATTTGTATAAATGGTTCTAGCGTCAACAGTGACAATCACATTTATACCATACTTTTTGGTTTGTTGGGTATGTACATTTTAAAACTGCATTTGCCCCGAAAAGCAAATAGCATTTCATCCAGAGTGACATACTCACCTACAGAATAATAACTTTTATAATTCTGAGCAAATGTTTCGAAAATATTTCTTATAGGGGCCAATTTATCTGTTTGCTGTCTTTCGGCCCTAGTATTTTTGTCGTCAAAACGTATTACTCTAAATCGCTTTTCTGATATATTCGCAGTAAATATTTCGCTACCTAGCCTATCTTGAGCCCAAAATTCTTTTAGATTTTATCGAGATCCATGATCTAGGCCTGCCAAATACAGCAAACCAATAAAATCTTGCATTTCCACAACTGATGTTTCTTTTACATCTCTTTGATCTTGGAAATTTGCAGAAATGTTTCTAATATAAAGATTCGTATAGTGGACCACAGAGACAACGACATTACTAAACAGAAGGTTCCACGATTCAATCGGAGCTCTTGCATTTTTTGCAATACCAATAGTGCCTGGCAAATGTAGAACAATATGTTCTTGTCTAGTACGTACATTTGTAGGAGGTATATGTTTTAGCCATTTGGTCCCATCTTTGCCATAGTAATATAATCGCCTATCTTTTATGGAATTCTCGTTTTCTTCAACCTGATGTTCTGCTTCTGTTATATCTTGCTCAGAATCCGTTTGGTGATCACTGAATTCCTCTACCCCTACATGAGAAATAGAGTCATCGGAATTATAAATGTCTTCGTCATTTGGAACTTCATCATTTAGAGCAAGAAGACGCTGTATTTCTCTTTCATAGGTGTCCATATTACTAAACAAAATACTTATAAGAGGTATATGCGTTTTACAATATAAAAACCACCTACCTCTCAGTACAATAATCAATTGTAAAATCACTTGTACAACTCAAAAAAACTGTCGCTGAGTGCAAAAATCGTTTGAAGCGTGCCAAATTTTATAGTATACTAAACTTCATCATCCTAAAATACTGATGTCTGAGCATTCTGGGGTTTCACGTAACACACTCTGCCATCTACCATAGCTTAGTCCTATTTACCAACCTCCAAACGTGGCTTTAACCCCTAGCCGCCAGATGGATGTACATATTCTTAAAGTTACAAGACCATAGGACAAAGCGAAAAATTTTTCAAAAATCGAAATTTTTGTTTTTGTAAAACATATCGTAAAATACTTTTTTATGTTTCTGAAAGGTACTGAAAATCCCAGATTTCTATATTATCTGTATATAAGAAACAGTACTGTGGCCAGTACTCTTGTTCTGACAGACCACCGTCGTGCATCGGAAAGTTAAATATAGGTTATAAGTGGAGTCTAAAATAACTCAAAATTTAAAGCTATTTAAGTTTTGATAAGTATTTCAAAATTTGTTTCTGTTCATTTTATTTTTATCGGCTATGGAAGAATGTACTATGGCATCACTAGAAAATTAACTTTCAGTTGTGTTATTTTAGAATCCTCTTATAACCTATATTTAGTTCAATTATTATAAGGGAATATAATTTACAAATCGTGGCTTACTCAGATTTTTTTTACAAAATCCCTTTTCCCGTAAATCGTTCACATTACCAGAATTTCAGGAGTTATAACTGTAGAACGGAGTATGCTATTGACTTCGGATTTTCACTGTATAAGTTCACGGGTGTATCAACAGTGTTACCGGATTTGAAATAAGTTAAATAAAAACTATAATCAAATACTTTGTTTCCAAAATTAAAATTATTGTAATTTCGTTACTAACCAACATTTTTTCATGATATTTTGATGGTTCTTATTTCTGACGACTACAAATTCAGTGGTGTAGTCAAACTTGAAAACAAAAATTGCCTAATAAACTTTTTTTGACAAAGAAAAAAAAACAGAGTGTCTTGGCAGCAATTGAACTAAAATTATGGAAATTTGTGTAAAGTTTTTGATCCTTAATATCAAATTTTTTTTAGATAGTTTGAAAAATGCGTATTTTACAGGGGCAGTTCCATTTTAAATGGGTCACACTGTATAAATGATTATTTTCCAATATTTAGTATATTTCTTAATGATAATGTTTCATGTTGGCAGGATCTGACTTATTATAGAGCACTAGCGAAATGATTCTCGAATATATATATTTATTAAATTTTGATAATTCTGCTTCCAGAAAAAGCAACCTCAGTAGATATTTATGAAAAAACTATATGTTATATGTTAACAACCCCAGTTTCAATAGTGCCACAACCCTATAATTGTTAATTTTACAGGAGAGGCGAAACAATAACGATTGTGAATGTAATAATTTTTTTGAGCAACAACTTTAGTACCTGCGCTTACCAAATTCGGTATTCATTATAGATTGAAGATATCTCTACTGATTAATGATATGTAATTTAATGTGAAATCTACAGAGAAACCCCAAAACAAAAAAATGTTATGTGATATGGCAGTACTGTTGATGTACATTTCATTTTATTTCAATAGGTTAAGACTCGTGGATGAATAAAACTGGATTCTACTTACTGAATTTAAGTTTAATGTATGAAGAAAACAACATAATAAAATAAAGATAAAAAATTAATTAAATTTCAGATTATTATCAGAAAAACCAACATAAGAAACAAACATTAAATTTGAAAATTGAAATGAGGATTGTTTGAAACTGAAGTTCATTCTCAAAATCCAACATAGCCCGATAAACAGGTAGGTAGGACTTAGGAATCGCACTGGCTTCAAATAAGCCTAGTAAGTCTCTTTTTTTCTTCGCATCAATCCTTGGTTTAGCTGTGTAGGCCGGAACCAGAACCAACTTATTTTTTCTTATTCTCTTTTTTGTTACTATCTTCTGGAAATCTTCACTTTCATAGGAGGTTTTCACTTGGATGGAAAAAAGTTTGTTCTTATCATATTTCACGACTTTTATATTTGAACATAAAACTTTTTCAGCTGCATCTGAAGCTTCTTTATGTCATAAAAATCACTGTGGCACAATTCTATCACTTTATAGGATACCCCTGTCTCTTTAGCATCTCTTATAATTGTTGCATATTGTTGAGGTAATAATATTGGCCCTCTCTTCAGGGCTTGCCTCATAGCTTTTTCAATAACTGAATGGCCAGCGTCTCCCTCGTTCTGCGTATAACCGCAGATTTGAAATTTGTGGGTGATGTTTCTTATTTTTAAGTGATAAACTGCATACAAGAACATCGCCATGATAAATTTATTTTTGTTTTGACCACAGCAGTTGTCACTGTAAAACAAAACTTCTAATTCTTAATTTTTTTGGTCAACTCTTCCAAATATTTGAAGATGCAGGACGCTTTTTCGTTTGCTCCTATGTTTCCTTCTCCCTGATGCCAAAAATAACATTCCGTCTCACCATTTAAAATGTTGGTTATGGTAAAATTGCAGCAGTTAACCTTAGACTTATAATAACACAATGAGGTATTGCCGCGAGGGAATGACATAACAGCTTGTCAGTCGAAACAGCAGTCAATGTATGATGTATTTTCACGTGCATGATCTTTGTCTTTACTTATCCTACTAAGAACTTTATCATATTGGTGATCTTAATACTTTTCTGTTAGGGTAGGATCATCTGGCGAGTTCTCGAAAGCCTCGCACAAGTTGCATAAGTCTTTTTTGGGAGAGAAAAATGAAATGTTGAATTCTTCATTAAACATTTTTGAGAATATCACAAGATTTGCAGATGACTCTCCTATGTCATGTTGCTGTTTTTTATAGTCTCGGTCAGGGTTCGTAAATATCATGATATTTATTGAAAATATCAGATATTAAGGATATATATCAAGAAAATGGATATAAATAAACTTTATTGATATTTTCAAACTTTTTAAATAAAAACACATTTAGATTTAAAATTAAATGTTCAATATAATATCAAAAATCAAAATACATTTCAATAAAGCAAAAAAACAACGTTTTTTTAGGTTATATTTTTATTTAATGAATTATTTGAACAAATAAAGCTTAAATCGTCAAAACAAATCCTCAATCATCAGCAAATGTCCTCGTTTTTAAAAAAAAATACACTAAATTCGTATGGATATAAAAAGTAAAAATACAAGAACTTTAATTAATGTAAGAATGTAGCCAGTGGCACATCCTCTTCTGCTTCAGAATCTGTATCTGAAACAGCGCTAACAGCAGATCCAATACTAAAGGTTGCATCAGATCCAGATACTTTTCTTGTCTCTGTTTCCCAGGCAAAGTCCAGATTGACGGCTTTTTCTTTTGTATTCTGGTTAAAGTGCCTAAACAAAAACGTTAGTTTGCCAGCTTTTTCATTCCCCAGCTTATTCCTTAGTTTGCTATGAACGAATCCAAAAGTCGAAAAAATCCGTTCAAGGCCTGCCGAGGCTGAAACTGCTATCAAATGCTTGTTGCACATATCCAGAAATCCTTCTTGGAGCTTGACCCAGTCAAAGTACTTTTCTGGCTCAATCAAACTTACAGACTTCCACCATGTCATTGGAGGTGTCGTTTTAAAATTATTTCCAAACATATAGGAAGGAAAAGGCTTTGAGCCCGTACTTAAAGCCATTACTATAGGAATAAACATGTCATTGCTTTTCTGCATTACTTAATTGATGTCCTCGAAATCTGTGATCCAATAAATCGGCTAAATAATGTGCTGGTGTTAAAGCCATTTCCTTTCGCTTCTTAAACTGTTTTAAAACATTTTCAGGCTGTCCCTTAAGATCCCTACCTAACTTCCTCCATATTTCAACTGCCACTGCTATTGTCGAACCATCTCGTTGCATTCTATCGAGCGTAACTGCAATAGGTTTCATTCGAAGCAAGAAACCTCTTGCGTTGCTTGTGATGTTTATGTCATTGACAATTCTGTTAATATTATTGTCAACTGATTCTTTGTTATCTTGACAGACCTGAACTAATTTACCCCGGGTTTCCAGGTAGCATTATATCGCATCAGTTGCAGTGTTCCAACGTACTTCTTGTGGAATAACTAACCTTTTTCCATTGGCTGCCTTATACCAGGCTGCTGGAAGATGTGTATTTAAAAAATATTTTATAACCTGAATTATATGCTCCATTAGTCCTGAAATCTGTATATCGCAAGCTAGCAAATGTAGAATGTGAGCCGAACATCCATACTGAATAATATCTATTCCTGGGACGATATCTAGCAATCTTCTCATTTTTGATACATTTGCTGCATTATCAGTGACTAAAAACTTGTCACCTTAGCATCAAATAACTTTTCAATTTCAGTTATTGCCTCAATTGCTATATATTTTAAATAGACAGTAGTATGTGGGTGGCCAGATGTGTTAACAGTTTTTATTAAAAAAGAATCTCCATACGCTGTCATAACGGAGCAGCAAATAATTGGTTCATTATGAGCATTCGACCACCTATCTAAGGATATTGACATATTTGTACCTTTTAGAATTTCTTTGGTTTCCTCCAAAACGGTCTGATGTACTTGATCCAATAACTCGCCAGCTATTTTTCGACTTGTAGGAGGTTTACATTTTGTGGAAATGGGAACTGCCCGCATGGGAAAAAGGGGTATTTGTGGCGTAAAAATATGTTGCTATTTTTTAATTAATTTCTTTTAAATACGGCGGAGATGTTGCTATTACTGAGTTGTCTTTAATAATATTTAGCTTGCTAGATGATGGTTTGTATTTTTTATTAAGTGGCAAGTCGACATCGGATGACGTACCTACAAAAATAAATGGTCAAGTTAAACTTGCATCCTCATGGCCAGCCTATACAATTAGAGACTTAAAATTACCAACGACTTTGAGTGCCAAAAAAGAAAAACCGCTGAAAATTGAATCAATACTTCCACATCACTATTTAAACGTCGAAAAATTCATATGCGTCATATATATAGTGAAACTTACTTAATTGACAAAAAAAAAATTGAAACTTGAACCAATACTATGCTTCCCCATCATTCCGTGATGTGGAAGTAAAACGGTTTTTCCCCGAAAAAATTAATATCGGAGGTTTTGTTTGTTATGAGCTAAAAAAGATGCCTACCTTGTCTATCAATCGAGGTCTGCAGATTTTCCACGGGGACTCTTGTTTGTTTCTGGATTGGCTCTTTTCGGAATAAATTTGTGGGCCCCTCTGTACTTCGAGAAGAAGTTTGAGAAGCATCGTTTTCTTCAGTGATATCTATTATCTCTTGTAATTCGTCGTTTTCACATGTCATGTTATGTTTAATTAATATCTGTGGTATACCCTGCATTTCAGCTCCACAGGTTTTGCATTTTGCCCATTTACCAGTATTTTTTTCTTTTCATTGGCAATGAAAATGCTGCCATATGGGATGTTTATCTCTAGGCATGTTGATTATGTAAACAATGTCATACATTTTCAACTAGATTATATTTTTTAGCTTAACTTGCTTTAATGAATCGCCGAAGTCAAATGTTCTATAAGGCGACCTCGAAATTTCAACTGCAAGCGGCACCTGCAGGGGAATCACACGAGATCGAGCATGTAAATCCCCGACGGCCGCAACCGGTATTTAACGTCGTTGCCGTTTAATGATACAGTGTAGCCAATTTATCGCAAAAAATTAATATTTTTCCGTCTTTGATATATATCACGAATTTTGATATTTATTGAAGTGAAAACATCATGATACATATCGTGATATACAGGGTGTCTCAAAATTGACGCCCGTCCTTTCAGAATATGAATCGAGGGGCTAAAACGAATTAAAACGTAAGAATAAAAAAAATGCGTTATGTCCATGGTTACAGAGTTATTGACAAAAAACAAAGATCTAACATTCAATGTTTACACTTTATTAAAAACGAATATTTGTTACAAAACAAGAAATTAATTTATAAAAGGTGTTCAAACAAATCGCCTCCTACTTCAATGCAAATATTTGCACGATTTATCATTGAATCACGAACCCTCTGTAGCATGTTTTCGTCTATAAATGTCACAGCAGCGTGAATACTGTTATAAATTGTATTAATAAAAAATGGTTTTGATAATTAACGAGAGACATTTATTTCACACCTTAACAACAACATACAGAGAACTAATATATATTTCATAACCTAAAAAAGAAGTAAACATATTTGACATATATTAATGGCCTGCTCTGACAGCATAACAAGCCATCATGTTAACCACAGATATAAGAAGTGTAAATTAACTTTCACAACATCCTCCCTAAATTTACACTCCTCATCAAAATACAAAAGATGTTATCATAAACTTAAATAAAACAATATTGACATAAAATGTTAATTAATTCCAACTTTCTGGCATAAGTAGTTAAACTGTTGAGTTCCTAAGGACTTGGTAAAAATGTCTGCTTTCATTTCTTTCGACTCTAAGTATTTCAGTACAATTGTTTTCAACTCTGTAACATGTTGATGAACAAAATGGTACTTAATATCTAAATGCTTACATCTAGAATTATTTTTCCATGTATTCGCTAAATTTACAGTTCCTAAATTATCAACATACACTGTAGTCGAGTAATTCTCTTTTTGAAACAAATTCAATTCAGATAATAATGATCTGAAATATATGGTAAATGAACATGTATTAGCCAATGCAACATACTCAGCTTCTGTTGAACTCAAAGTTACTATACCTTGTTTTTTAGATTGCCAGAATACAGAGTTACCATACACTTCAATTAAGCAACCAGAAATTGATTTACGATCCATTTCATTTGCAAAGTCAGCATCACTATATGAATATAGAATATCAACTTCTTGACCATCAGGTTTATATCGTGATTTATAAATCAACTTCCGATCATGAGTACATTTTAAATATATAACACATATTTTCAAGTATTTTAGGTGCTCTTTAGAAGCCTTATTTTGAAAACGAGCTAAGTAGCTTATAGCATAGTTTATATCAGGCCTACTCCCTAACATAATATACATTAGTGATCCTAATAACGAACGATATTCTTCCTGTATAAATTCATCTGTAGCATTTGATGATGGTTGCAATTTCAACTTTATTTCCATTGGTGTACTATAAGATTTGGTATCTTTAATATTGTACTTATTCAGTAATTTATATATAGCATCCTCTTGATCTATAGTAAGCACACCCTTTGTCATATCATAATCTATGTTTAAACCAAGAAATTTTTTAACATTACCAAGATCTTTCATTTCAAATTTTGACAATAATTTATCTTTAAAGAAATTTAACAATACTTGATTGGAACCAGTCATCATTACATCATCTACATAAATCATTAAAATAACAATATCATTCTTTTTATGATAAACATACATACAATAGTCAGATTTGCACCTGATCAAACCAATGTTTTCTAAATAAACTGTAAAACAACGATTCCATTCTACAGGAGCTTGTTTTAATCCATACAAGGCTTTGTTTAATTTCAATATTTTATTACTTACATCAATATTACTGTCATGAAATTCAGAAAATCCTTCTGGAATAGAAATATAAACATTTTCTGACAAATTACTATTTGAGAATGCCGTTTTTACATCTAATTGCCATATGGGCCAACCCTTTTGAACAGCAATTGATAATAACATACGAACAGTATAAATTCTTGTAACTGGACTAAAGATCTCAGAATAATCAATACCATATATTTGCATAAAACCCTTGGCAACAAGTCTGGCTTTATAGAAATATTGGTTTAAATCAGTATCATATTTCATTACAAAAACCCAGCGAGTATCAATAACATTAATATCATCCTTTTTGTCTACTAATTTCCAAACATTATTTTTCTTGATTGATTCAAATTCTTTACAAATAGCAATAGACCAGTTTGATACATCAGGGGAATTCATAGCATCGTCAAATGTACGAGGTAAATTATGTGTATCATGATCAAGTTCACAAAATAATGAACTAATTTCATAATCCTGTAAATAAGAAGGTAGTTCACGATTTCGTTTAGGTCTGGAATGGACGCTTACAATATTATCTAAATTAGATGAAGTTGATAAATCTTCATCAATTGAATTTGTGGATTCATCAGTTTTGTTTTTACTAAAAATTTCATTCTCTACAAAAATATTATGTCTACTTGCAAAAACCTTTCTTTCTTCTGGATTGTAACATAAATAACCATTAGGAGTGTATCCTACAAAGGCACATTTAATACTTTTAGGTGATAGTTTATGATTACGTAATTCATCATCTATTTTAGCAAAAACAGTACAGCCAAAAACCTTCAAACGAGAATAATCAATAAATCTCTGACAGTCTACCTTAGTTTGAAACCAAATTTCAGCAGGGATACGTTTATCCTTTAAAGGAGATCTATTTTTTGTATATGCTGCACATGCTATTGCTTCTGTCCATAGAAACATATCAAGACCGCTATCAAACAACATTGATCTTGCCTTTTCAGACAAGGTCCTATTCATTCGTTCAGATTTTCCATTTTGTTGGGGATTTCTAGGAATGGTATACTCTAATTGGATACCTTTTTCATAACAAAAGGCCTTAAACTCGTTTGATGTATATTCACCACCATTATCACATTTCAGTATTTTGATACCTCTTCCAAACATATTTCTCACCATTGCTTCATACTGTTTAAATTTCTCAAGAACTTGAGATTTTCTTTCCAAAAAATACACCATAACAAAACTACTGTAGTCATCAATAAATGTGACAAAATAATTTTTCTTATCCCAAGAAGATCCTGAGGTGATTTCACATACATCACTATGTACCATATCAATCACCTTTTCAGAGTTTTTGTGTACTACTTCTGGTTGTGGAGATTTAGCATGTTTTCCTAAAATACATTTCTCACATATCTTAGATAATCCGTTCAAATCAGCACCATCTAAAACACCTCTGTTAATTAATTCTTTCATACCAGATCTACCTAGATGACATAATCTTTGATGCCATATATCATAAGTATCTATATTTGTAGCATTTGCCTCCAACTCACTTTTAACAGTAAAATCAATTTTATATAAATCACCTTCGACAAAACCTCTAGCAATAATTTTATCATTATAAACTACTTTTACCTCATCGTTTCCAAAAATTACAAGACCCCCTGATTTATCAATCTGGCGAACAGAAAACAAATTTTGTCGCAATTCAGGTACTAAGAATACATTTTTCAACTCACCAGTTATACCTTCATTAGTAATAATATTCAATTTACCAACATTACTTGATAACATGTGTTGACCATTTTTTGCACTTCCAATTTTCTTTGGTTCATCCAATTTTTCAAAGTCAACCAAACCTTCTCTACAATTAATCATATGCGCATTACAACCAGAATCGATTAAGCCGGAAATGACACTAACACAGCTTACCGGATTTTCTTCCATTCTTGAACTGTCCTCGAGACTGTCCTCCAAATTTGCCAAGAAAGAAAATTTGTCACCTGTAACTTCTGTGTTATGAGCTGCCCTATCTAGTCTAGTTTGATTTCCAGAGCCATTACTAGAATTACTTTCCTTGTTTTTCAATTTATAGCAGTTTCTTTTTATATGACCTGGTTTGCCACAGTAATAACATCTAATAAAAGGCTTTTGTTCTCTTGATTTATTTTTCTCATCATTATGAGGAAACTTGCTATAGCTTGTAGATTTATGACCTTTGAACATTGCCATAAATGCCCTAGGATTATCTTCATCATTATTAGATTTTTCTCCTTCTAAATCAGCATTAAAGGAAACTAGCCTTGATTGTACTTCTTCCCAAGATAATTCATCAGCCTTGCTTTCCAATACTACTTTAATGGGTAAAAATTCTTTTGGAAATGACCTTAATAATTGAGTGATATAGGCCCCTCTTTTCATCAAGTCACCATATGCATGCAGTTTATCAGCAAAACTTCTAAATTCCATTATATAGTCCAAAACTTTTGAATTATTATTATATTTCATTGAAAACAGCTTACTTCTGATTTCTGCCATTTTTGCTTCTGATTCATGATCAAAACTAGTGATAACAGCATCCCACATCTCTTTTGCATGAGATTTATTTGTCACCAAATACAAATATTTATCAGAGATTTTACTTGAAATGAATTCCATACATTCGACATCTCTTTGTGTCCATTCATCTGTCTGATTTCTTTTCGCTGGAATTTGATTTTCGATTAAACTAAGCCAGCCCTTTTTTCTCATGTATAGTTTCATTCTAAATTTCCATCGTTCTATTTCACAACCATTAAACGGTACAATGTGACTAATGTCTTCTCGATCCGCCATTTTGTAGCACACTTTTGGCTAAGAATTATCAATATAAAACAATGAAAGTTTTACCATGAACCATCAAACTGCTTAAACAGTATACAGCACACTTTTGGCTAGAATACTAATAAAACATAAATCAGTTTGTGGACTGGGTCTCTGGGCCCATAACCTGTTATAAATTGTATTAATAAAAAATGGTTTTGATCATTAACGAGAGACATTTATTTCACACCTTAACAACAACATACAGAGAACTAATATATATTTCATAACTTAAAAAAGAAGTAAACATATTTGACATATATTAATGGCCTGCTCTGACAGCATAACAAGCCATCATGTTAACCACAGATATAAGAAGTGTAAATTAACTTTCACAACATCACATCACACATCACAGCTACTACATCTTCCGCACTCTCAACAGGTTCAAAGTAAATTTTTTCTTTCAAGAATCCCCAGAAGAAAAAATCTAATGGATTTAGATCTGGAGATCTAGGAGGCCATAGTACGGGTCCACCTCTTCCAATCCAACAGTCGGGGAATGTTTGATTTAGTAATATTCTCACTTGTCTACCATAATGTGCAGGAGCACCATCATGTTGGAACCAACAATTCAATCTAGTTGCTAATGGAACTTGATCGAGAAATGGCAGCGGTAAATTGTCGTTTAAAAAATGAAAATACGATGCTGGATTAAGTCGGTTAGGTAACATATTTGGGCCGATTCCATTATTATTTAATAATCCAGCCCAAATGTTTACTGACCATCGTCTTTGGTGACATATTTTACGTATTAAATAAGGGTTTTAATCTCTCCACTCGTGCAAATTATGAGTATTTATAATCCTTGTCTGGGTAAATGTACACTCATCAGTAAACATATTATTTTCTATAAAATGTGGATCATTGTTTACGTTATCCAATAACCATCTACAAAAATTAATCCGAAGCTCCCTATCTCCTTCATGTAAAACTTGAACTTTTTGAGGCCTAAATGGATATAAGTCATTCCTTCCTAATAATCTATGAATGGTATCTGTTTGGAAATAATGCGTTTGTCTCGATGTATTTGGTTCCGCTTCAACAAAATCAAGAATTTGCTCTTCTTGGACGACGTTGAGCGTAGAATGGCGTCCTCCCTTATTTAATCTGGGATTTAAATTACCTGTTTCCAGTAATTTTCGTTCAACTCGTCGTATAGTTTTTGCATCAGGGTTCCGTCGATTTGGGAATTTTACGGTATATGCTCTAGCTGCAGCACTGGCATTATCATTATGCGCACCTAATACTTTTAACATATCAACATATTCTCGATTGGAATAATAACGTTCCATTTTTAAAACAAATAACCGTATGAAATTATACTTATACTTATTATGACAAAAGTTGACAGAACTAATAATTAACATTTAACATTACCACAGCAACCTATGCTACTCATTTGTATTTAGTTGACTTCGTTTTTAATAAAGTGTAAACATTGAATATTAGATCTTTATTTTTTGTCAATAACTCTGTAACTATGGACATAACGCAATTTTTTTATTCTTACGTTTTAATTCGTTTTAGTCCCCCGATTCATATTCTGAAAGGACGGGCGTCAATTTTGAGTCACCCTGTATATCACTTGATATATATCAGCGAACACTGGTCTCGGTGAAGTTCAGTTATCATCTTCAATATATTCTCGCGATGTTTGCGCTCTGAGGTAATGACTCTCCATTCGTGGAATGGCATTGATGAAATCCTGCCATAGAACTTGATAATGGTTGTTATATTTTCCTCTTTTTTCCGGTTCTAAAAATGCCATTTCATTCGTTTTTTTCAAAACCGTTCTGATGAGTCTATCACTTATACCTAAAGTGTTTATGAAGAACCGTTTGCAGACCCTTTTTTCGCATTAGCGATATAAAAATGAAAGGATTTATTGAATAGTCTTGGCTTATTTGTGTTTATGAATCTTACCACTGGGGCAATTTTTTCCATGCATTTGAGAAGAAAATGACGTTGTTTATCTAAATTTCCAAGGCTCCAATAACTATCAAATAATTGTTTCCTTTCGCCTGGTCCTATTTTGGTTTGACACTTGAAAATGCAAGTTTCAGCGCATGGTAGTCCCATTTCTTTCCCTTCACAATGTTTTTTGTTGTTGACGATGTATATTCTAGACCCTCATTTCTCCTACTCTTCGCAATTTCTGTATTTCCTGGATTTATCTTCCTTTTTTTTTGTAAGTTTAACCGAAGAAGTGATGATGGTAAGCTAACTGTGTCTGGTACATAATTTGGGTCCTTGACAGAGTCGTCACTATCGTAGTCTAAACCTAAGCAATCATTGGCCATGTTATGTCGGACAAATTCAGTACCGCCAGATAAAAGATTGGTTTCGGTCTCAACGGTTGAGTTTCTCGAAGGAACTAATTCAGTCTCTTCAATTGGGTACCTTGATAAGAAGATTTCAGCTTCAAAAGTTGGGTACTCCAAAGGAGTCAGTTCAGTAAAATCGGGTGTATCAACTATATCATTTGTCTGTCGTGGATATGTACTGTCAATACTGTTACCCTGAGTACTTATAGTTATGTCTTCCGAAAGACCACTATCAGGAATTTGTTTTTCGCCTTGAAAGTATCCCAGAAATGCAGGTTCTGAAGCAATGTTCCTGTCCTCATTATCGACAACTTCTTTGGGTTCTGTAAAACAAAATATTTTTTAGAAGATACTCACATACAATCAGTACTACAAATGAGCTTACCATAAGGAGTAGGAACAGCTTCCAGACACTCTAGGTAACCAGGTCCATCCGACCCGGGCTTACGTTCAGAGAGAGCAGGAGTAACTCCTGTTAAATGTTGCGGAGACGGAGGCTTATCTATTATTTCATATCCATTCGTATTATTTAAAGCGAGGCGCAATAGAAGCGCATTTTGTGACCAATAGTTCATTTTGCTTAATGTCTGAAATAAAAGTAAGCAACCTATTGGAATATAACTCATTTGAATGAACATTAATACGCCTAAAGTGTGTCCAAAATTATTGAACCAACAAAAAAAAGATCATAAACTTAATATCGCTAATCATAAGACAACCACAACGCTTGTAGTGCCAACAACATCTATACAAAAAAATCAGCAATCGTGCCATATCACAAGATAGGGCGATCTTGGAAAATTTAAAAATGACTTAAAGTACCGACGCCGGCAGTGCATAACGCCACATTATATGATGAGGCGGTATTAACTTGTTATCTCTGTTTTTGCGATTTAATCGAGGGGTAAACCGCGACCAAAAATTGTGTACACTCCATTGGACATTGGTCCCCTAATTTGTCTCCATTGCTCATAATTGGACCTCCATTGGTCATAATTAGTTCTCCATGAGCCATAATTGGTAGAATATATTTCACTGTCTTCCAACCCCTCGTTATCGCTAAAACTAGTTGTTCTTCTTCGCTTTTTTCGAAGCTTTTTTTTGGTTTCTACATTCGTTTTCAAAGTTTTTCCCGGGATTTTCAGATTTTTCTTTGTTTTACTTTGTACACCACTTCGGGTTCCAGTTTTCACACTCTTGTTAGAAGCAATCGAGGAATTAATAAATCTGCGAAGTCTATCGTTACTGACTTTGCCATGTGATTCGTCAAGAAGCCAACAAAATTATGACTTTTTTATTATTACTGTTTTAACGGTGATTTTTCAGATAAAGTGCTTTCTTTAATTCGATCATATTAAGTTCTTCTTAAGTTGAGAAATGCTAAAACTTTCATTGCCATTATCGAGACCTTCGATCGGAACTTCATCAATAACCGAATCAAAAACTAAAGCGGAAACATTGTTGACATCATTAGAGCTGATCGTATATATATATGATCTAAAGGTTGGTTTTCATCAATTTATATTTCATCATCTGTTTCTTCCGAGATTTTTTCATCCAGTACTTCATCGGGTATTTTATCGTCTGTAGCTACCATATCTTTTAGGTCTTTTTTTGTTTGCCTACTATTTTGAGAAAATTTCGTGGATAATTTTAGAGGAATATCTAAAAAGTTATAATCGCTTTTGCCTCCAGAAATGCCAAGGATTTTTAAATCATCGCCAACGTCATATTTGTCTGGTTCAACACTTTTCTGTATGTTGAGATCATGGATCTCCTTTTTCATCGGAACGCTTGTCACATTAGATTTACTGAGTATTTTCTCTTCTCGTGGAAACGCGTAGATATCTTGTAAATCTGTTACTGTCAGTAACAGCTTTTATTCTGTTAAATCTGCGAAGAAGACTATACTGAAGTTGATAACAGTCGAATTAGTTGATGTAAAAGACCGAGCTGCTCTAAACAAAGATTCACATGGTTTACTGCTAAAATGTAGTATTATAAACATTTTAGGAGATAACTTACCAATTTTTAGTTGGATAATCAAATTAATTAATGCGTGTGTGTTAAGTTCAATGCATAGGAATGAGTTATTTGAAAGGAAGTTTTCTTTAAGGGTCCAAGATTCATAATTTTTTATCCATGAACGTCACACACGTAAAAAACACGTTCCAGATGCGATGTCATCGAGATTCCAAATTGACGTTATTTTCCGAGTTATTTTCTAAAAAAGTTCAGGTACGCAATAGTACCTTCACTATCAGATATTTTTTTGAGACATTCAATTGTTTTGTTTACCTGTTGTTATGTATGACGTCGTAAGGTTTTGTCTGAGATCTTATTCTGATGAGGTTGAGGTAGAGGATTTGGGTAAATTATCCGGTCTGATGTGTTTCTGCAAATGTACGTAAAAGTTTGAACAAATCCACTGCTTTCTTATTTGCTTGTTATTTTTTGATTCTTTTTAAAGTTTATATGTTGCATTGCAAAAACATGTGACAATACAGAAAATTTCGTTATCATCCTTAAATTGGGCTCTTAGAATATAAAGTAGTAAGGAAGGATCGTTTCATTAAGAAACGTTGACCTAAATGGTTATCCAAAATGGCTACTTGTCAGCAGTGGCGTTCCATATGAATTTGGTTAATAAAAAATAAAACAACTTTTTAAAATTAAGAAATTTATATTTTATAATATTTACAAATAATATAAATATATAATAATATAATATAAAAATATATGTTAAATTGGATAAGTTTTGTATAAAACTGTCTTATTTTATCGCAATTATTCGTTTTTGACTTACAAATATAATGAATCCTTACATCTAAAAAGGTTTGGCATACACTCTTGATTAGTAGTGTTTTGTGAGTTGCTAAAGGATTGTGGCCATGAAAAATCATTTTTATAAATATCTCCTTATTGATGAAATATTTTAAAACCTGACACACAATTTTATCTTTATTAATTATCTTATTTTCGTTTTGTTCGATTATTAAATATTTTTCACATTTAGAACAAATTTTCATTACATCCTCAGCAGCATAACGAATAATAGAATTTAAAAAATCCGGTTCATTCCCTTGTAATACAATTATACAATTTTCACACTTCAAGGACTGTAATTTATAAACTACAAACCCAGATATATATTTTATGACTTCCAATTTATATTGGGAGATATTATATGTATACATAAAATCGTGATCATCTAATATGTATGGAATATGATCCCAATTTTCATTCTCATTTATTGCCCTAACTCCAACACTTTCATTGAGAATTTGTAGAGCAGATTTATTGCTGCTTCCATTTAAAATGTTTATTTGTTCTAATGAAACACAATTCCCAACGCCATGCTCCCGTATTTCAGCATGGATTAAAAAAATTTTATATGCTGATGTGAATTGTCTGCACGTTGGATTGTCATTATACCCTCCGTAGGACCGAATTGTACCAAAACATAGTTCTATATGGTCTTGGCAACATTTATATAAGGGGATAACAAAAATTAATGTATTGGTCTCTACGTATTCCTGAAACATCATAATTTAACAATCAAAACCTAAAAGCAAACCTAGGAACCCAGTTTTTCTATTCGAATTTAAAATATATGTTCCATTTTCTAATTTTAAATTTTGGAAATAAAGGGATATTGTTTTATAAAAATATTTTCAATATTATTTTAACATGCTGCTTGCTTGTACCTAAATTGGTTTATTGTTCTAGTATTTAAAATATCGATAGCATCATTTATTAACACAATAAATTTGTCTGTTGCTTTACAATGTTGAAAGTCTTTTAATTTTAAAACATCTGTGCAAAAAATTAGTGCGTCAGCAACAGATTGACTCAATAATTGAGTCGCCAATTTAACCTTCATTTTTTGTTTGAAAAAATGTATGTATAACACTCAATTTTATTACATAATTAAAATCTACAATATTACCATCAATATCCACAAATCTTTTCATGTCCCCAAAACAATTTCTTATTAATTTAACTATATGGGGGGGGGGTCTAGAAGTACAAAATATTTTTTGTTATTAAATACAAAATGGGAATTAATATTTAACATATCTAACGTACAACCTAATAATAACAGTGACAAACATTGTTTTAATAATAATTCTTTTTGCTCACTACTAATACTAGATATAAAAAAATATCATAGGTAATTTCCAACTTTCATTAATTGAAACCAGCAAAAAAACCAAAGCTTGTTTAGCTATTTGGACTCCATCTCCATCTAAATTGTTGCCAACATTAACATATCCATAATATTTTGAACCGTCATATTCTATATGCTGTCGGATGGCCATTTCGTCCATAACTAAACTGCAAATAACAGGTTTAGGCGACTCTTCAATTTTGGCTTTAAGAAAATTTAAAGATTCAATTGTAAATCCGGGAGATGCATTTATCGCGCAATAGCACTTAGATAAAGTTTTAGAGTGTTTTAAACAATTTTGGAATGTACTTCTAACGTAATTATAAGCGCGAGAAGAAAAAAAATGCAATGTAATTGCAAAAGATCTTAATTTTGGAGAATATGTCTTGCTCACTGTCTTACCTATAGTTTTTCTAAACAGTCGTTGAATAATTTCTTTGTTATTGCCAAAATTTTCTAAAACAACATTTTGCTCTTCAAGAATAAATTTTTTTTTCTTCAGTTCCAGCATCAATGGTTTCAAGGAATTAATGATTTTTCGTTGTCTCCAAACGGTTTTCTGGTATTTCCGTAATTGGGAACTCTTGATTTTGTTTTGTATTTCCAAAGTTCGAATGCGACTCTTCAATTTCATTTTTCGAGGAGAATCTTGAAGTTTAATAGTTTCTTCACATACAGAAGATCCATGAGAAGTTGAAGCAGTTGCATCACAAACTGTTGTTACCTCTTTAATAAAGTTCTTACCTTGAAAAAATAAAAATTAAATAGAGTGCGTTGCATTTGATATTTATTCTAAATTTAACAAAAAAAACAGTTTATCGGTATAATATAACTAATAATTATTTACATATTTCACTCGATTCACTTCGATTGTAGGTACATCATTTGGTAAAAGTCTAACAATAATTGAAGAAGTCTATCGAAAGAGTTTTCTGTGAAGTGTTTTGATCATAAAAAACTGTTTTTTCCGTGACACCAATTATCCTTGTCAACAACATTGAGTCACATTTTTCTCATATTTTCATCACGTGGAAACCTGAAATGTAATGATCAATAATTACTATTTTAAAATTGAATTTTATAATGTTACATTCTAACATTTTAGATGAAATTATATAAACCAATATGATACGCCAATGTCAATTAAAAATTTAGGTTAGTAATCATGATACTTAATTTCTTTGTTTTGAATATAAAAACATCTTATTTTACGAATGAATATGTGATTATTAAAAAAATGGGTACCTACCGATGAAAAGTAATTTTCAAAACGTCGTTTTTAGGAGTCTTTGAACATCCACAAGCACTACAACTAACCATTGTCTTAATAAATATATATATATATATATATATATATATATATATATGCAATCACAAAATTAATTTATTGTCTTAATATTCTTAATATGAACTAAATAATCAATAAAAAGTTACGTAAAAAGTTCAATGTAACACATAAATTAACTTTTCAACAAGAAACCACAACAAACATAACACGAGTCAAAACGTCACAAATGGTTATCCAAGATGGCCGACTCAGTCCCCTATTTCTTTTGTAGTAGAAATAGCGCACGCTCCTTCCTTACTACTTTATATTCTAAGATTGGGCTTCAAAATTAGTGTCATAAAATTGATGCTTTAGATTTTCCCATAAAACACTACTTGTTCTGTTCTGTGACCAAGTGAAGACAATTCTTTGAAGGTTTTTATTTTCTTCCTCATTTTATTTCATGAGATCAAAGAGATTTTCAGAGCTTTGCTGTTGGGGTTGGTCAACTACGGTACGGGATACATAGCCTTGATGAGCTCCTTTAAATAGCTTTCCAACATTTCTAGGCGTGGAAACAGCCTCAATTTCCTTTCGAGCTCCCATCGAGACTTTTTTTTGAAATGATCTATTAATAACTCTAACGTTCGTTTTTGTCCCCGTACAAGTACAAAATTCCCGGGTTTTTCTTCGTGGAAAATTCCAAAATATTATCCACGATCAATTGTGTTTGCAATAGTGGAAAGAGTTTCCCTAGAAAACTTCTCTAAATTTTGTATATTCTCTGCTTTATGTTTTACTTTGAACTTTGAACAATTACAGCGGTAGTGCGTTCAGAACACTTGGGTACAAAGTGAGCGTTCATAAAACATTTAACATATGCTTCGTCATAGAGAAAGTAATATATTATTTGTCTATGTGGGTCAAGGTTAGCTACCAGTTTCTATCACAGAAGATTTTCAAATTCCACTGGTGATAATGTTTAAGGTAAAAACATTCCTCGATCCTCGTTTTTCTAAAATTAACGGAAAATAAACAACATATTTCAATGTCAAATTTTGATAGTGTCGATCTACAAATCGTTCAAACTGATTTCTTCCTATAGGCGTTTACTCCGACGTCCGACTGACACTGACACTGTTTTCGCTCCTCACCTCACTCATATATTATGAACGCACTCCTTATGTCATCAGAAATTTTTGGTTGAGCGCGAATTTTAAACTAATTACAGTTTTATTGAAATAATTTTATCTTGTTAGGTAGTTTCAAGCAATAAGTATGTTAAACACAATCTCCTGGGTATACAAAATTATGTTGCACTAGTTTTTGTTAAGCTATTATCCCTGAATACTCAAAACATTTGAATTTGTCCATTATTGACCTAGGTTAACAATAGAAAAAATTATTAACCACTAATAGAGAAATTCAACTTCTCAGTTGGCTAGATGACACAATAATTGTCAACTTCACAGCTAGTAGTGGAAAATTAGTATATTATACACCAAGCGATTAAAGTGACCCATTTAATGTCGCGGGCGGTGTTTGATTTCTGAGAGAAGTAATCCACCTAAGGGATTAATCTCACTATAGTTGAGATGTCTATACGCTATTTTTTGCAATTCCGGTAATTCTACATACATTTTTGATAAAAATAAATACTACATAGAATGGACTTTTACGAAACTTGGCTGGTCATCGAGGATGGACTTTTATGAAATGCAACTTGGCTGGGCATCGAGGATGTAAGTTTTTATTTGTACTTTAAAACCCCTAATAATATTATCAATACAAGTAGGTCGTAGGTAAAGTATAGTACGTAACACGTATTGTAACGCATTTTACGCACTCACGGAATCACGCACTATCCGCTACGCGGCTTCGTGCGTAACTTTTCCGTTCGTGCGTAAAATGCTTCTCACAACACTCGTTACGTAATATACTATTAGTCCAGTCATTTAAGCTTAAATTAGGTAAGAATCTCGGAATTCGAGATACCCAGATGTAAGTCTGTAAATCCTTGTATATTGACACCCTAAAAGTTGTCTCAAAACCTACATATGGTAGTGTGTAAGCAACTATTAAATTTCAAGGTCAAAGGTCACAAAAATCGGTTTTGCGCTTTTTTGGACATATCTCATTTCCTATGGGTTTTTTGCTATTCGTATTTATTATCAATATCGTAGAATACAAAATTCTCTACAAATTTTGTTTAAAAAAATTTTTTATACGGTGAACCGTTTTCGAGATAGAGGGCGGAGAGCGCGCGGTCACCGCATCACTTCAGGTCAACCGGTGCCTCCGGTCGAAAACGCGCCATATATAGTTGATGAACTATCGATAAATCAATTCTTATCAAATCGAAATAAAGATAAGTTCATTAATATGTTAATTGAAAAATTACAAGCTGCAAATATCACTACTAAACAAGCCAGAGCTGATGCGGATGTTCTTATTGTTGAAACTGCAATTGAAGAATCAAACTCTAAAAAAACTGCAGTTATAATAGGACAAGATATTGATTTACTTGTCATTTTAATTGGGCGTACACTGTCTTACGAACAAGAAATTTTCTTTAAAAAAGTTGGGAAAGGAAATGTAAAAACGGAGATATACTCGACTAAAAGTTTTGATAATTATCCTCATTCCAAAAAACATATTTTATTTCTGCACGCATTAAGTGGCTGTTACACAACTTCTGCGCTTTTTAAAAAGGGAAAAAATCATTTTTAAAAGTTTTTGAGAAACTGACAAATTTGGATGAACTAGCTGCAGCATTTGAGGAAGAAAATTGTTCGGCCCAGAGATTATTACAGAGTGGAACTCAAATCTTATTGGCAGTCTATAATGCTCCGAAATCTGTGAAAAGTCTCGATCATCTTTGTTATATGCATTACGTCAAGTCTACAAAACTTAATAAACCTGTGCAGCTTTCAAATATTCCACCAACAAGTGCAGCTGCTCATTTCAACCGTGTATATTATCAAGTTCAAACTTGGTTAGGACATGATTTGGAACCCCGGGTATGGGGTTGGGCAATGCGAAACGATTTTCTGGAGCCTATCATGACAATTTTACCACCTGCTCCAGAAGATTTGCTAAATACAATTTTCTGCAACTGCAAGAGTGGTTGTGGTTCGCGATGCGGATGCAGGAAAGCGGGCTTGCAACGCTCTTTAGCTTGTGGCCAATGTAATGGGCAAGCTTGTCTCAATGCTCTACCATATCAAAGCGACATTAACGAAGATTGAACCTTTGACCCCGAAATCATGGAAGAACTTGAGACAAATGTCGTTGAAGACGATAATGAAGACCAGTGTGAAATTTACCAGCAGCCAGAAGACGACGATGAAGAGGAAGAAGATGATTAAAATTATAAATTGTACTTTTTGTACCCTTTATTTCATTTTTTTACTTTCAATAAAAAAAATGTATTCAATGATATTTTTTAATAAAAAGATTAATTCATAATTTATTTGTTTTTTTTTCATCATGTAAGAAGTTATTAATATTAATTAGGTTAAAATTCAAATATAATTCTTATATTTTCATTAACAATTCTGCAATTACATAGGCAGGTAAGTGTTGTTAAATAAATTAATACTGAATAAAAAGTGGATAAGTTGGGAAAAAAATGATAAAATATAATATAATAGTTAATAAAAATTGACAAATATTTATAATCATTGATTTATCAACAGTTCATCAACTATATATGGCGCGTTTTCGACCGGAGGCACCGGTTGACCTGAAGTGATGCGGTGACCGCGCGCTCTCCGCCCTCTATCTCGAAAACGGTTCACCGTATAAAAAATTTTTTTAAACAAAATTTGTAGTGAATTTTCTATTCTACAATATTGATAATAAATACAAATAGCAAAAACCCATAGGAAATGAGTTATTTCTAAAAAAAATCGCAAAAAAACCGATTTTTGTTACCTTTGACCTTGAAATTTAATAGTTGCTTACACCCTACCATATGTAGGTTTTGAGACAACTTTTAGGGTGTCAATATACAATTATTTACAGACTTACAGCTGGGTATCTCGAATTCCGAGGTGAACTTACTATAATGACTGGACTATATTACTTACTTAAAGGATAAACGAGAAATCGATAGTATATCAGGTAACTTTTTATATAATGGAATTTCCATTTCTTGGTTGTAATAAAACCATCAAAAATGTGTCTTTGCTATATATTTTATCTGTTGTACCAGAATTGACAAGAGCTCAAATGGTGTTAAAGAGTTCAGTCTGGGAACAATGACACCGAATCGACTAGACGAGCAGTCGAGTGCGCGCTAGTTTTATATTCCATTGGTCCTTAATTGGCTCTGCATTGCTCTCAATTGGTAATTCATTGATCTTAATTGGTCCTTCATTGGTATTAATTGCTTCTTCATTGGTCTTAATTGGTCCTTCATTGATCTTAATTGGTCCGGGTTTGTACACCACATTGGTCTCGCGGTTTACCCACCGGACTTAAACCAATTTCAACTCTAACATAATATGGGTTAAGACGCTATTTATCAATGAAAATCACTTACCTATTTGGAATAGATGATCACAAGCTGAGTTATGGCTCTATAGGAGTGGTGGGGAAACTTTTTTTAGGACGGGCCATATACAAATATTATTTCATCATAGTCCGGTTCCATTTGCGAAACAGCAATTCTTAAAACTGATGAAAGGTGCTCATCTGTAATTCTGTTTCTTAAAGAAGTTTTCCTAAGCTTCATTGTTGAAAAGATTTGTTCGCATATATAAGATGAGCCGAACATTGTCATTATCATCATTGCATGAGTAATTAGATTTGGGAAATTATCTGGACTTGAATTTTTATAAAATTCTAGTAACGGTACTGTATGAAAAGTTTGTTTGAGGAGAGTATTACATTTCAGTTCTATTAACTCAAGTTGAAATTTTGCATCAACTTCTTCGTAATTAACATCGAATGGGGTCGCAAAAATACTAAACTCTGGTTCCATTTTTCTAAAGTCCTGAAATCCCCTTTCAAATTCCGAAGATAGTTTTCGTATTTTTTAATCTTATTGTTTGATATAGTGAATTTTAAAGATTGTATTCTTGGAAAATGAGAAAAATCAGATTTAGAGATCTCATTAGCAAATAATAATAACTGTAATTTGAAACTTTTCAGGTATTGCCAAATATCGTGAAGAAACTGATTTTTCCCTTGCAATTTGAGATAAAGTTTATTCATGTGTACGAGGAGGTCTGTGAAAAAAAGCGAAATCAGAAAGCCACGTTTCGTTTTCTAAGACGTCAAATTGATTATAAATGTCTTTATCAAGAAGAAAATTCACAATATCGTCTTTTAAATCCCAAATTCTTTCAAATACTTTTCCAGTACTTAACCAACGAACTTTTGAATAATACAGGATATCGGAATGCTCAGCATGTACGGACTCCAAAAACTGTTGATGTAATAATCCTCTGGAACGAATCATATTTACTAGTTTTACAACAATATTAAGTATATGGTCAATATCTAAAGCCGATTTACAGAGAGCATCCTGATGTATAAGGCAATGCAAAAAACATCATTTTCCGGATACTTAGAATTAAATTTCCGAACAAATCCTTGATTGATTCCAACCATATTAGGAGCACCATCTGTAGTTACATTACATAACTTATCAATAGGTAAACGAAGTTTATCGATGCAACTTTCAAATTCACAAAATATATCGGCACTAGTCGTGTTGTTCCTTTTATTGAGTGTAGCCCTGCAAGTTCTTCTGTAATTTCAAAGTGGGCGTTGATTCCTCTTACAAATATGAGTAACTGCGCAGTATCGCTGATATCTGTACTTTCATCCAAATAAATTTTCGAGTTTTTGTAGTCAGTTGCGAAATTAGATTTTTATCAATATTTTCAATTCTCTCGGTGATTGTTCTTCTTGAGAGAGACAGAGACTGAAAATCATTTTTCTTTTCAGGTCACATAATATCGCACACATCTATCATGCACTGCTTTATAAAGTCACCATCTGAAAATGCTTCATTAGATTTAGCAATAAAATAAGCCAACACATAACTGGCTTTCGTAGCGCGTCTTTGAGAATGATTAGCTCTCCGAAATAATTGTTGTTGACTGAATACATTTTTTATTAAATCTTTTGATTTAATTTTTTTCACCTCTTCACTTAACGATGAGAAAGAGTGGTTTTCATGTTTGCTCTTGAATTGACGTTGAATGTTATATTCTTTTTAAACTGCAACAGTTATATTGCAAAGTAAGCACACAGGTTTTTCTTTAAATAAATTAAAAAAATGTTTCCACGTCCATTCTTCTTTAAAAAATCGATATTCTAAATCCACTTTTCTTTGTTTAACATCCATTTTAGACGTTACCTACTACGGAGAACAACACACAGAAACGCAATTGACGAAAGCTTACTGCTAACTAATGCTCTTGCGCGGGTGTTTGTTGAGGCAGTGGGAGTTTCGGGAATTATACAAACAATTACTTGAGTAACAGCGAGTCGTTGCAGATGACTGACTAAGTCGCTAACTAACTGATATTCGGGCGGCCTCGCTTGTATCTATACCTACCTGCCAGGATTGTTCAGGAGTTGGATTTTTCCGGTTCATTCGAGAAAATAGAAAAATGAATCGGAAATGCGAGAGTGTCTGGAAGTTTCGAGCGAAGATGTTTACGTCGGATAGATTTGTCCAGAATACTATTGCTTTGAATATCGCCGCAGGTAGTTTTGATGCGGGTCGTCACATTACGAAGTAAGAACGCGTTCAAATATTCTCATGACGGCACTCTTAAACGGGCCGGATTAAACCTTTCCGCGGGCCGGGCTTGGCCCGCGGGCCGTAGTTTCCCCATCACTGCTCTACAGTATTGATATTTGTAACCTTACTCTACAAAATAAGATGGCATACTGGCTTACAGTACTGTTCATGATGCTTGCAGTCACGTGTGATTTATTAGAAAAATTGATATGGCACTTTTACATATTGTAGGCATGTTCGTAATGTATGGGTTGTGCGAAAAAAGTCAATTTAATTTTCTAAGGGATATGGCGCCATTGAAACGGGGGTGCGATGTATTGTTTAATTATAAAATATTTTCCTATATGTTGCGATAAATGTATAAATTATGTCCTGAATAACATAACAATGAGTTTATTATAGAGATGCGTATAAGAGATAGTGAAAATATGATTTTTCTAGGATTACTTTTACCCTGTGATCCTATCCGTTATTGTTTGTAAATATGATGTTTTAAAAACTTTATATAGAGTAGATAAACGTATACTGATAACGGAGAAATATTTTTTCCAAAAAAAAATGGTAGCTGTAAATATATTTCTAACGATTTTTTGGGAATAGAAAATAATTTGTATAGGGCGTGAGAAATTTTTACTAAGTAGAAATTATAATTTATGGGTAGTAGAAGTTTCCTTTATTATTTTGTCACTAACATAAGTGAGCTAATAGGGTCTCCTTATCTAATTCCGTTCTCCATAATGAATTTCCTTGAACTTCTTCCATTTATATGAACTTCTCCTTTTACTACTATACGCTTTTTATTATTCATTTCTCACCAACTTCCATTTTCTCCAGAACTACCTATATTTCATCTGTCTCCCGCTCTTGGATCAACGAAAGTCACAAACAGTTCAATTCTTTGTTCCATACTTTACTACTTCTGTTTATAATATTTCTTTTGATATGTGTATTTGTTCTTGTTCCTCCATTTTCATCTTAATCCACTTTTTTTTCTTGTATATAACTTGTATGCTGTTGATGAGAGGCAGAACGATATTCTCTTCCCATTTTTTTGGTACTACATATCACTCAAACCTTTTAAAGAAAGTTCGTACTCATTTATATACAGGGTGCGGCATTAGTGCGAGGAAGTCCAATTACTCACTTGTCGTGAGAGATACGAAAATTTTTTATTTAGATTAAAGTTTAGCCATATATAGGACCATATTTTGAAAATATTTTCAACCTAACTTTTATCTTTTTAAATGGAGCGCCCTGTATATTTCCACGTTTTTTCATTCTCCTCGATTTTCTTGTTTGTGCGATATGAGGTATTGCACCGTTATACGAGGTAATTTAAAAGATAAAAGCACTTTTTTAGTAATTTCCTAGTAACATCAATGCCCTGTACCATTGTATAGATTTGATATCAAGATATCCATTTACGATCAAATGATTTTTGATATAGTTTACTATTTTCCAAAATTACTAACATAGCGCGATATCCGTTCTTTATATACAGGATTGGTCATAAATCGGAATGATCATTTATTGGGTTTTCTTAAATGGAACACCCTGTATTTTAGTATCGTAATGAAATAGTATTGTATGGCACTTTATTATTCTTAAACATTTCCTATACCTAATTGTCCTAATTTGTGAGTTATTTATGATAGTTTCAGCCAAACATTATTTGAAACAAATATTAAGTGAAATTTTATTAGTTTGATGGTGGAAATATTCAACCAAACATAATTTTCATGAAAAAAGAACGCAAATTAATCTAGTCTGACGCATAATTGATTAATATTAGGTAAATTACCAAAATACATGAGTACTTAAAATTGTTGGTGTATAAAACATTACTAAAATCACACAATATTCTAGTTGACTATGAAAATAATAGGTTATGGGTTATTGCATCACAAGCATAAGCATCATTATACAAAATCCAAATTACTAATATTCCCAAACTTATACCCATTATCAAATAAACAGAAAAAGGGAATTAACGATTAATATAGTTTCCTAACAAAAATCACAAGAAAATCGTTGAATTTACAAAATGACCTCCATCGACGTCGATACATAATTTCAAGCGATCTTCAAAGGAGTGACATTTGTTAACACATTTCTGTTTAAGTATATAAATTCATGTCTAATTCTTACCTTCATATTTTCTTTAGTTGTAGGAGGAGTTTTATACACCTCAACTTTTATATGAGGAGTGTAGTTTCATCATAGCCCGCCTAATCCATAATGTCTGATACGTCAGAAATCGAAAAAAATGGTCTGTTACAAACGTAATCACTACAATAAACTGCAAATGTTATCATTTACAATCGGTTACACATAGGAAGCTGGGATGATAATAAAAAATAATTTCGTCTAAAACTTTTTTCAAAAAAAAAAATTTTTATTTTGGAAAAGACTAGTTTTGGAAAAACATTGTGGATAAGACTGGGTTTGGAAGTAAATAAGGTACTAAAACTCAACATTATTGTTGTTATTAAACTTATTTATTTATTTTCGGGTAAAAACAATCATCATGTAAAACTGGACTAAAATAGTATTCTTTTTTCAAACTTTTCATTGCATTGTATTCTGATATCAATATCATCATCATCAAAAACTTCATCATTCTGTTCTGCTTCTGCGTCTTCTTCATTAAGAGGCGTGTTTATTGCTTTTAAATAAAATTCCAGGTCTTGAATTTGTCGTCAGTTTTCACCAAAATGTTTTTTAAACGGTTTTATTTAGCTCACCCCGTTTGTTTTATTATTTATTCTTGGGTCAAATTTAGTAATTCAAATTTCACCCTCTTCCTGTCAACCGATTAATCTGAAATTTTGTATACACTTTGGATTTTGGTGACAATACAATTATGTTTATTCATTATCATTATAAATTCAAGATGGCCGCCGCTACAAAATGGCGGATAATTTATGTTTTATTAATCCCATCAATATGGGTATCAAATGAAAGGGCTCAACAAGCAGAATACAATATACTATAAAAAATTGAAATCGAAGATGGCGGCCGCTACAAAATGGCGGATAACGTAGGTTTTATCAATCCCATCAACATGGGTATCAAATGAAAGGGCTCAACAAGCAGAATACAATATACTATAAAAAAATTTAAATCCAAGATGGCGGCCGCTACAAAATGGCGGATAACGTAGGTTTTATCAATCCCATCAACATGGGTATCAAATGAAAGGGCTCAACAAGCAGAATACAATATACTATAAAAAAATTAAATCCAAGATGGCGGCCGCTACAAAATGGCGGATAACGTAGGTTTTATCAATCCCATCAATATGGGTATCAAATGAAAGTGCTCAACCAGTAGAATACAATATATTATATAAAATTAAAATCCAAGATAACGGCCTCTACAAAATGGCGGATAACGTAGGTTTTATCAAACCCATCAACATGGGTATCAAATGAAGGGTCTCAACAAGTAGAATACAATTTACTATGCAAAATTGAAATCTAAGATGGCCGCCGCTACCAAATGGCTGATAACAATTTTTTATCAATCCCACCAATATGGGTATCAACAAATAAAAGGGCTTGACAAGAAGAATACAGTGCACTATACAACCTCAATATTTAAGATGGGCGCAGCCACTTAATGGCGTATAATAATAAGATTTAAATTTAGAATTTGAATCTGTAACGTATAGAGGAGTTGGACTGCAATAAACTAACGGGCAAGAAACCTTGCAATAATGAAGTACTAAATGAATTAAACAGATTGCGAAATAAAAACTAAAAACCAAAAAATAAAAATAGGTAAAAAAACTTTTTAAGTTTAACGGTTTTATGTTAAACATACATTGCAATGTTTAAGATAAATGTACTAAAAACCAAAAAATAATAAAATAGATACAGTCGTGGGAATTATAAACATATGCATAGACTAGACTAAAATAAAACCGTGGGGCACGTCAATTGTCTACAATCGTTGATTAAAATTTTTGTTTTGTAATGTTACACTATAATTAGGCAGTTGTTCAACCGACAACGATGGACGTGTGATAAGTAGGGCTAGAATGTGGAAACAAGCTAGCAAGCTCGATTATAAGCGAGTTTTAGGGTTTCATAGTGGTGAGCGAGTAGTACTTTTATCATATATTTTGTCGATTAAAGACAAACTACGAGCAGTGAAACGATTCCTCGCCAGCCAGCAGTGTGAATGTCCAACGATAAACTAGTTGAAACATCTCTTTTATTTACATGGAGTGTATAACTATTGGAATTTCCATGAGCAAGAAAATAGTAAGTAATTTCCTCACCGTCTGCGGGCCAACTGCCTAACGACGAATTAAACGATTCTTCTATCGCACATTAAGTCGATAATTTGTAGACAATTGACTTGCCCCACGGTTTTATTTTAGTCTAGTCTATGCATATGTTTATAATTCCCACGACTGTATCTATTTTATTATTTTTTAGTACATTTATCTTAAACATTGCAATGTATGTTTAACATAAAACCGTTTAACTTAAAAAGTTTTTTTACCTATTTTTATTTAAAAGATTATCGCAGTCTTTTATTTTTTCACATTTACGGCGTTACCAATGGGAATAACCTCAGGATTTATGCTGTTCAAGCTTTTTCCTTTTTTCAGTATGGATTTAGATGCGCCACTGTCGCTATTGTAAGCGACCTCACCTCTTACCAATATGTTTCCCTGTGGCGATTTTTTTATTGAAATACGTTTGGAAGGGGCAAATTTGATAAGCCATTGACCAGGTGGCTTTATGACATCAGCTATTGCTTCTTTTCATTCCATAACTTCAACATTTCTTCCTAAATTGAACACTGTCCCAAATTCACCAAAAATCTGTTCATTTTCTTCTGGTTTGATTGTAGTATCCAATTTTCTCACCCTCTTCTATTCGGCCAAAAACCATATCAGGGGGAATATAGGAATGTCCAGGTACTGGGAACACTCTTTAATGTTATTTGGCGATTCTAATTTCAGCCATTTAGAAAGCATTCCAATCATCGTTACGTTTTTGTTTCGACCTCCACATCCGTCAGCAAAAAGTTTTATTGTATTATAATCTTCTAAGCTGGTATTTTTCAGTCGATGATTAACAGCCGAAGCAATTTGATTGGATCCTTTTGCTAATTCAGTCTTCAATCAGGTTTAAATAAAAGCAGTATCTTTATTTTGGGGTGAACCTGAATGTCCTTGGCAAACTGTAAAGTTGTAACAATAGAGTTGCCTACTATAATAAGCCGCTTGATCTCGAATTCGAGGTAGAACCATGTTTTTTGGCAATCGAACGAAAATTTCAAAACTCTTTCTTCATCAGATTTTAAAAATCTGAAAAAAGATTTGAATTTTAAAGTATGAAGTCGCAATTGTATCATGCGATTCTTCTCATGAACAGGACTTCTCTTGACTGTCTCGTTTAACTCAATGCATTTAGAACATGCATCTGTGGCAGGCATGCCAAAACCAATATTATAGTCTTTTACAAAGATGTGCCGAAAATAGTGATATTTAACTTTTAAGTTATCAGATGATTTTGCATTATACATTGTCCACATTTTCTTCACAGACAAGTCGCTAGATAAATATTGCCTTGATGATTTGCCGCGACTATAATAGGAATCGACAGCTTTAAAACTTTCTATAAAACGTTTTACTTCAACCTTTCTAGACATATATTTTCTGCTACGTGTATCGCCACCCCTGTTTTCTTTGGCACCACCGGTTTCCAAATAATTCTTCACAATTCGCTGTACCGTGTCCTTCGAGACACCCAGTATGGATAAAAACGCTTTGAGGCATATTGGAACATGTGTTTTTGCTCTAGATTTCTTAAATTGAGGAGCATAATAACGTATGGTTACTTGTTTCCGAGTACTGCCTTCCTTTACTTGCCTGGCTTTTTTGGTTTCTCCGCTGCCGTATAACGCAAAAAAAAATATCTTGGATAATCTTAACTGGTTCATTATAAAATGATTGATGAAACTTTCGTATATCTTGTAAACTCAAATGTTGACACCTATATGTTGGGCCTGTGTGTTTTTGGCATGATTCTGGCATAGTTGGAGGATTTTTTGACGTGTATCTAAGAAATGAAATGAAAAATAAAGTTAAGTTGGAATTAAAACTAACCTCAAACAAGTTACTTACCTGGCATTTTTAACAATCTTTTTCTTCCACACTGATTTGTCCGTTCCTTTTTTTCTTCCTTTATTTTTCGGAGCTTCACAAATGTTTTTACCACTATCCATTGCTTTACATTCAAGAATATTTTGGAAGAAAGTAAAGAAAGTTATAATAACAATTTCGTCTACCCACAACTGCATACAATATAAAATCACGGGTGTATCCCATTGGATAAGACGCCGTTTGAAAACAAAAGCAATTTAACGATGAAATAAAACAATATAGTTTGTTTAAATCTTCATATAATTGAACTACTGTTCAATTTAAACTTGTTGACGCGTTTCACTAACACAGTAGCTTTGTCAAAACGAATGAAGGTAAAATATGAAAATGTCTTAATATATACAGTGCTAAATCTATTTACTAAGGTTAACAATGGTATTAAAAGATATGACCTGGAAATTCATTCACTACAAACATTCCTAAGCTATCTTCTAGGTAAAGAGGTTCAATAAAGGAGACTGATTGATATATATTTGGTCGTTAAGGAGATTACCTGAATATTTATTTTTGTTAATCTCTAGGTCTTCTAATAAATTCAAACTAAAGGATTTACCGACTACATGGAGAATTTCAAAATTTGGGTCGAAAATGTGTTGGTTTTCTAATAAATGATTTGAATAGTTAGAATCTAATTTTTTGTTGTCATAGCTACGTTTGTGTTCCGAAATTCTAGTTTTAAAATTTCTAAAAGTTCTACCGATATAAATTTTATCACAATTGTCATTACCACATTTTAATTTATAAACTTCCTAGAATTTCGGAACACAAACGTAGCTGTGACAACAAAAAATTAGATTCTAACTATTCAAATCATTTATTAGAAAACCAACACATTTTCGACCCAAATTTTGAAATTCTCCATGTAGTCGGTAAATCCTTTAGTTTGAATTTATTAGAAGCCCTAGAGATTAACAAAAATAAATATTCAGGTAATCTCCTTAACGACCAAATAGATATCAATCAGTCTCCTTTATTGAACCTCTTTACCTAGAAGATAGCTTAGGAATGTTTGTAGTGAATGAATTTCCAGGTCATATCTTTTAATACCATTGTTAACCTTAGTAAATAGATTTAGCACTGTATATATTAAGACATTTTTATATTTTACCTTCATTCGTTTTGACAAAGCTACTGTGTTAGTGAAACGCGTCAACAAGTTTAAATTGAACAGTAGTTCAATTATATGAAGATTTAAACAAACTATATTGTTTTATTTCATCGTTCAGTATGGATCTTCATCAAGTAAAAGCCTCATCTATTCAATTTTTAAAAGCAATTTAGCACGTACGTACTCAAGTGATCAGGCGCACTTTGCTTACACGTGACATAGGCGCGCTTTGGAATTAAACGTCAATTGGATAAGGTGAGTTTTGGAACTACATCCAATAATAGCACACATAAATAAGCGGGAATAGGCAAGTTTTGGTAAGACTTCTCAGTTACAAATAACAGCAGATATACTAGAGATTTTGTTTCTGTAACTGGCGGTATTTTTAAATTTTTTGGATTAGGCGAGTTTTGGAACTACACTCCTCATATAGCTTCAGAAAAAAAATTCTAGCTTGTTTTACTCTGTAGATAATGGTGACCACCTTATAGGTCCTCCCCTTCCAATCTATCTTCCAGGAAAATTATAACTTAGAGGCTCATTCACTAAGAAATTGTGGTATACTAGAGCACCGTCATGTAATATCCACATTTTCTGACGTATGTTTAACGGTACTATTTCCAATAATTCCACCCCAAACATTTAATGACCATCTTATCTGACTGTGTGTGAAAATGTGGTGCGGATTAGAAGTTGAGTAGTAGTGGAAATTATGTCTGATTACAGTACCATTCCAATGAAAAGTAGCTTCATCTCCAAATAAAACATATTCAAAAAAAGATGCGTCATTCTGAATAATTTGTTCCAGCGCACACCGACAAAATTCTAATCTTTTATTATAATCATCCTCTTTAAGCTCTTGATGCAATTCTCCTTACACTGCGACCACTAATTTCATAAGCATTTGCAATTTCCCTCGTACTAATATGTGGATTCTCAGTGACACTAAAATTACATTTAATTCATTTACAACAGTTTTTGTTCGTATAGATCTCTGGTAATTTACGTATCCGGTCCGTTGAAATCGTTCTAATACACTTTGAAATGCTTCTCTTCTTGGTTGTCGCCTATCAGGGAATTGCTGATGATAAATTATTCTTGCCAGTAACACATTTTTGTTACATTCTCCTAACACAAAAACCATATTAGACAGCTCTTCATTAGAAAAATTCATGTTGATAATAGTAAGCAGGAACTAATAAAAGTAATTTAATGTCAATTTTTTAAACCGGGTTATTGTCAAAGTCATAGCCAATTAGAATTATGTGTGATTTTAGTAATGTTTTGTACACCAACAATTTTAAGTACTCATGTATTTTGGTAATTTACCTAATATTAATCAATTATGCGTCAGACTAGATTAATTTGTGTTTTTTTTTCTTGATAACTATTTATGGTTGAATATTTCACCATCAAACTAATAAAATTTCACCTAATATTTGTTTCAAATAATGTTTGGCTGAAACTATCATAAATAACTCACAAATTAAGACAATTAGGTATAGGAAATGCTTAAGAAATAATAAAGTGCCATACAATACCATTTCATTACGATACTAAAATACAGGGTGTTCCATTTAAGAACGAATATCGCGCTATGTTAGTAATTTTGGAGAATAGTAACTATATCAAAAATCATTTGATCGTAAATGGATTTCTTGATATCAAATCGATACAATGGTACAGGGCATTGATGTTACTAGGAAATTACTAAAAAAGTGCTTATATCTTTTAAATTACTTCGTATAACGGTGCAATACCTCATATCGTACAAACAAGAAAATCGAGGGGAACAAAAAATGTGGAAATTTTCAGGGTGTTCCATTTAAAAAAACATAAGTTAGGTTCATCCTGCCAATATGGGTAGCCCTGTATATTCGAAAATATTTTCAAAATATGGTCCTATATATGGCTTAACTTTTATCTACATAAAGGTTTTTCGTATCTCTCACCACAAGGGAGTAATTGGACTTCCTCGCACTAATGCCGCACCCTGTATGTGATGGGATTAGAGGATATACTATACAAAGAAGAAACAAGCCCGCTGTAAAAATAAGGTGAAGAAAAGTATTTTGTAAGATTTAAACCGCATCGGAATAAGGGTATGGAGATGAAAGGCTCGTGAGTAAGAAAACTATTCCAAACTCTACTTATAGAGGCTTTCAGAAAAATGATAAACGCGTGATCACTGCGACATCAGTTGGTCTATCTACTATATGCGTGTATTCGTTTACAGAGGTCGCCTTTGTAAGTTGAGTTTGGTATAGAACGATTAGGACCATATAAGACTGAAGACCTGTGAGTATGAGAAAGTGATACATTATTTTTTTTAAAAAAAGTTGAAACTTTGTCTCGCCCTATATAATTACGTAGTTCGCATGATGCAGGAAAGAATATATTTTTAAAAATGCTTTTTTGTATATTACGCATGTACTTTTTATTTTTAATTGAGATATTTAGGGAAATGATTTTGACTGGTATCCATACTGTTCATTTTTGTACTTTTCAATAAAATATATATTTTGAAATTTGTTTTTTATTTCGACTACAAATTGGGAAAAAGTATGATATATTACTTTTCCGCCCAACCCTATCTAATATGCGAGAAAAGTATTGGTTTACCCACAAAAAAGTTGGAATTTCCGTTTTTCAGCAAGGAGAACACGCAAAAACGGTTTTAGAAAAAAAATCCTGTGTGTATGTCGTCGGTCACTTTTCGTAACATTTCTCGTTAGTACGATACAGTCTCCATACTGACACAAGTCACTAATTTTATGATTGAATATTGTTCAGGACATCTGACAGATGAACCCTATTGATTATCAGCTCACCAAACCCAGTATAACGGGTGCTATGGTACTTGAAGTACCACATTTATGTCATTTTTGGAAAAATTTCTGTTTGTTAGCACGATACAGCCTCCGAAGTATATACAAGTGACCAATTTTATGATTGGATATGATTCAGGGTACGTCACAGATGAAATTTACACTTTTGGTCATTTTGTAGAAATTTCAGTTTGTTAGCACGATACAGCTTCCGGAGTGAATACAAGTGACCAATTTTATGATTGGATGTTGTTCAGGGTGTCTCACAGATGACCTCAATTGATTTTCAGCTCGCCATAGCCGGTACAATGGGTCCTATAAATCGAGATATTCTATATTTTTGGTACCGTCAAACGGGGTGAATCAGGACTAAGGGGTCAATCGGGGCAGTATAACGATTAATTACAAACACGTGATTTTAATGCTTGTAGCCAATGTTTTTAGGATGGGTAATATGAAAAGCATATTGCAGACACCACAAGCGTTTGACCTTCGTATGTCGCCGCCAATTAGTTCGCCACGCTTCATTGATACAGGTGTCCAAATATTGCACTATATTTTTACGTTTTCAGTAAGTATATACGCTGTTCGTCGGAATATTTACTGATGTGGATGGGGTGAAGCACCAACCCGGCGCGTCTCCATGTGGCGGATATGAGAAGGGCCTCTGAGGTGATTTTATATGAAGAGGTCTGCGGGGAAATGCCTGGGGGCTCGTTGTGTCTAAAAACTCAACTGGCAGCCCTCGAATACTCTGCCGCCGACTAACTTTACTTGTCCCAGCTGTAGTATCGTGGCTAAGGGATTGCACACAGGGTCACGATGCCAGGTGAAATTTCGAGCTTACGTCGAAATCACCTCTGTTATACCAATGTCTCCTGGCTGTCTGTGGTCAACTCTCGCGGGCCAGTGGGATGGCGGGGGGTGCTGGTTTTACTGCCCAGACCAAGAGGAGATAACCTCTCATTTAAAATCCTAAAGTCAAGGTGGGAAACCAGGCCGAAGAATGTGTGGCTATATAAGAGAATAGTCCTTACTGGTTTCGACCTTGGAGCACCGGAAGGAACGCCATTGTATTAAACCCCTCACCTCTGCAGCGGTGGACCGTAATGACACTAGCTTCTCGTGGGACCATTTATGGACAGAGAAAGCAAAACTTCCACCGGAGAAGTAATAGAGAAAACCTCCATCTCTTCATCCGGGCACCTCACAGAGGGAAAAAAAGCCAAACGGCACAAAGGTCGTATGCCGTTCGACCTCCCAAAACTGGGAGAACTGGGCAGCATAGACGACCACTGAGAAAAGGCCTCAGTGGAGCAGGAGTGCGGAAATACCTGCGACTCCTCAATCAGGGAATATCCCCTGAAGAGGCCAGGAAGCAGGTTATTCAGCGCCCAACCCCCCGATGGTATGGGGAAGAAAAGTTGAAAAGATAGATAGATATGGATTATAGACGCATCGGTATCTATGACCTTTTAGCGTCTTTACTCTGTGTGATATTATATGAGTGTTTTCTTATTTTATATTAACCTGTATAATTTGGTATCTTTTAAGTATCCTAGTAGTGGTTCAAAGTGTTTTTCTGAGAAAAGTAATTTGATATTCGTAGGTAGATTATATTTGATTCTATATGGTTTATATTTCCTGCAATGCATAATTATATGTTTAACGGTAATTCTATAGTTACAGGTCTCACATATTGGTGGTTCTTCTGTTGATAGTAAATATTCATGAGTTAACTTTGTATGTCCAATTCTTAGTCTTGTGAGGACTATCTTATCTTTTCTTGGTAGGTTCTGTATTTGCTTTTTGTTAAAGTGAATGTCTTTGATTTCGTAGAGTTTCCTTCTTGAAGGTCCTACTCTAACTGAATTAGGTTCCTAGTTAGTTTAACTAAATGATTGTCCAGATCTTTTAGGTTTAGTACATTTATCATGTTTGTGGCATGCATTTGTTCTTTCGCCAGGAAGTCTGCCCTATCATTGCCTTCAACACCTATATGACTAGGGATCCAAAGGAGTATGATTTTTTTATTTTTAATTTTTGCTTTCTCTAACTGATATTTTATTTCCTTGGCAAGAGGGTGACCTGGGTTGTATGCTTTAATAGAGTCAATGGAGCTCATGGAGTCTGTTGCTATCAGCCATTTGCGATAATCAGTAGTTGTGATGAAATATATTACTTTATGTAATGCACATAGTTTTGCTGTAAGTATTTCAGTTGATTTATGGATGCTGAAACTGTTTTCTGATGTTTTTGTGTGATAAGCGGCGCCTACTTTTTCATTCGATTTGGAACCATCTGTGTATATAATTTGATATTTTTTGTAGTTTTTTTTATAATCTGATGAAATTTTTGTTTGAACAGTATAGGAGGTGTGGACTTTTTTATGTGTATTGTCAGCTCCTTATTTATTTGTATGTTAGAGGTGTTCCATGGTGGGAAATTGTAAGGACTGTAGTCATAAGACGTTTACGTTGAATTTCTTTATATCGATAATTTGCTCCAGGATTGTATTTTTTGTTTGTGGGTTGTATATTTGGATAACAGATATTGAAAAATTTGCTGAAGGAAGAATGTTGTTTTTTGAATGTTGAGGAGTTTGCATATTAAATAGTAAGTAAGCATCCGTCGGTGTTCTGGTGGCATTTCTGCTTCACAGTAGATACTGTTAATGGGGCTTGTGTGAAATGCTCCTATGGCCATTCGAATTGCAGAGTTCTCTAATGGGGCAAGTTTTTGTAGATAACTTTTTTGGGCAGATGAGTATGCTAAGGAACCATAAATCTATTTTAGATTTTATTGTGGCTTGGTATACATTTATTAAAGATTCCTTGCTTGCTCCCCATTTTGTATTTGATAACATGCGTATAATTCTGAGATCGTTTGTACATTTTTGCTGTAGTTCTTCTATGTGATTTTTGAAGTTTAGTGTTGAGTCGAAGGTGAGGTCTAGAAATTTGTGGTGTGTATTACTCTGAATATGTTGATTGTTGATAGTTATGTTAATATTTTTTGTACAGTTTCTTTCGCGACAAAAATGAACCCCAGTTGACTTGTTTGATGAGAATTTTAGATTGTTATTATTTGCCCATTCCTGCAATAGGTTTACGCAGTTTTGTATGCTGATTTCTGGGTCAGAAGCTGAATGATAGATAAGTAAATCATCTGCATAAAGTGTAAAATTGATGTTAGGTGGCATGACATTTTTTATATTGTTAGTTGCAAGTATGAAGAGGGTTGGACTCAAGACAGCACCTTGGGATACTCCTGACTTTTGGCAAAGTATGTCTGATGTTTTGTTTTTTATTCGTACCTAAAATACTCTCTCTGTGAGGAAGTTGAGTATGAAATTAAGCATTGATCCCACTATATTGAATTATTCGAGTGCATTTACTATACTTTGCCTGTTTATTGTGTCGAAGGCTTAATTCAAATCAAGGAATAGTGCGTTGGTATGTCTTTGGAGTCGGAAGGCGTCTTGTAGATCAATTTAAAAGCCTATTAGATGATCGTTAGTTGAATATTCTTTTCTAACGCCTGCTTGCTCAGGTATGAAGAGATTATGCTTCTGTAGGTACCAAGTTAGTCTGTTGTTGATGATCTGTTTCAGTAGTTTACAGAGATGACTAGTGAGAGCTATTGGTCTGTAGTTTTCTTTTCAGCATATATGTTTTCCTGGTTTGTGGACTGGAATGAGTATTGATAATTTCCATGCGCTGGGAATTTGGCCGTTTTTCCATATTTTGTTGTATAATTGGAGTAGGCTATATGTATTCCATTTTCGGGTAGATTTTTTATCATAGATATCCTTATTTTGTCTGGTCCAGGAGCTGTGTCTTTTTTGTTCTTCAATGCATAAGTTAGTTTATTTATTGTGATTGGCAGGTTGTATGATATATTTACCGGCTGTATTTGCTTTTTTGTGACAATATGGTGGCTAGGATATTTGATGTATATTGTAGAGAATTGATTGGCGAATATCTGACTTATATGCTCTGTGTCATCGATCCATACATTGGCCTGATAGGTAGGCGTGCCTTTTAATTTGTTTATTTTGTCCCATATGTCTTTTGATCTGGCGTTAAAGTTGATAGAGTTGGTGAACTTATTCCAGGAAGACAATTTCGCCTCTTATAATTCTTTTCACTTTTGCTCTAGACTTTTTATAGTTTATGAAATAGCTTGTTGGTTGGCGCTTAAACATGTTTAATGCGGCTTTTCTTTCCTTTATTGCTTTTCTACAGTCTTCATTCCACCATGGCACAGGAGATTTGTTTGGAATGATTTTTAATTCTGGTGTGTTGTTTTCATATGTTTCAATGATAGATTGAGTAATAATATTTGCGGTTTCATCGGTTCCTAAAAGGTCGATGTTGGAGCTGTATACTGTAGTTTCAAATTTTCGCAGTCTGTTTTTTTGTGATTTAATCTAATACATGGATTAGGAGAGTTTTCACATAGTAATTTTTCTAGGAGGACCGGGAAGTGATCGCTCCCATGTGTATAATCTAGAGTACTCCATTGATAGTTTGTTGAGAGCATTTGGGAACATATATTTCAGATAGTCTGATACAGACATTGTATTAAACAGTACAAAAAATATTGAATCAAGTATCTCTAGTTCTAGTTTTTGTAGTAGTAGTCATGGCCACCAATAAGGGGCCGATCAGGAAGAGTTAGTTTAGTTGATCATTTGACATCGTGAGATAAATAAGTAAATAAGTGAATATAAATTAGTGAACAGTTTATATAAATTAGTTTAAGTGTATATACTGTGTACATAATTAGTGAATTAGTATAGTGTTTAAATAAATTAAGTAAGTGAACCCACCGAGTGTTTAAAATTTATCTCACGCATTTACCGTTTAAATAAATAAGAAAAACATTACAGGAGAACTACGTTATCTATCTTCACTATACAGTTTTTTTTCTAATTCTACAATAAATGTTCCTTTTAATGGTACTTTTTCTTTATCACTACCGCACATTTGTTCAGCCACTATAATCTGAGAAAAACGTTAGCCCATTTATTCGATTGAAGTTTTGAAAGCTGTTTTCTCTGATACTAACTGGAATAACATGACAATTACTTCAATTTTTGGAAAATTTTAACATTTGCACTTGACAAGGGGCATCTTCTTCGTGTATAGCTATTGGTGTCGACTCATGGCAGATGAATTCTTGATCGCTAATTTCTTGATAATCGTTGTCGAAAGGCATGAAATTTTTCTCATTGAGGATAAGGAATTTGGTATAATTATATGAAAAATATTGTCTTTTGGAGTGGGTAAAGGAAAAATTTGATATAAATCGTAATTCTTGATCTCTACAACTGGTATTTCTATTATAAATATTATTCTATTCATTCCACAATAACTTTTAATCTGCATTACCTTTTCGAAATTGATAATATTTTCTGTAATTGTTCCGAATGGCAATTCAATTTGGAATTTGATAAATCTGTATTAATAATTTTCAAGTGCTTCAAGAGATATTTCGCATCCATTATTGAATTGTGGAATATGTTTAATTTAGAAAATGTCATGGCTGTTTCAACCCTCTCTAATAAATCGTATACATTTTGATATAAAATGGCTATTTCATACAAAACATGCTTAATATAATAATACTCGAAAGTTTGCCGGTTTTTGTTCCGTGCTCTTCCAACTGTATGTTCAATTTCAGTTATTTTAGATTCTAATGCTTTTTGCTTTCTCGTTAGGACTTGAGTGCTGTCATTAAACATATCAATTGATTCCTGTATGATAGTAACTTGTTCATTTACTAATGATCTCATTTTATTTTGGTTTGTTAAAAGGGCTTCAATAGCTTGATCTTATTTTTCAGTGTCACTGCTATCTAGATTCCCTGTTATTGATTTTATAATTGAACCTAAACCGTTTATTATTCCTCTTTTTGTTCTGAATTGCTGATCAATTGTAGGAATTGATTGATTGATTTGAACAATGATCTTATTTTCGATCATAGTAAGTAATTGAAATTTCATCGAATTCTGAAATATTGGAAATATTAGAAGTTTTACTGAAAAACACGCTTTGCAGTTTAGTATGCTTATCTTGTAATGATTTAAATTCACTGATTATTTTTGATGGTCCCTAATTTAAGCGGTAATATACCAGGGTTATCGTTTACATGATGAAAGGTAGGATATCTTAGTCCGTAACTTCCGAAGTTGATGGCTGCGAAGAACCTGCAACGAAATTTTTTCTTAATTCTTTTATATGAATTATTTCTTTCTTATTAATTCTAGAATTCATTATCTCTACTCTACTCCTATCTAATAATCTAATTATCTTAAATAGACCTAAAATTGTACTATTTTTCTTACATCTATATTGAGGGTTTTTCTTATAAACTATTTGATCTACTTGAAATAGTTCATTTTTGTCTCCTTTAACGTTATGCTTTGAAACTACTTTTGTTTTTTTTGAATCAAATGCTTCTTTAACTTTATCATATACATGTTCTAACTTATTTTTATGATTTCCGGCATAGTCTGAATAAAAGGTTGTTGGTAAAAATATTTCATTGGGATTTCTGGAGTTCGCGTGTCCAAAAGTTAGCTCGAAAGGTGTGTAGTTAGTAGCACTATGTATACTACTGTTATAACCTAAAATAGCATAGTTCATAAGATTATCATTTCCTTTACGATACATTTCTCTAAGTATTCTAAGGTGTTCTATTATTGAAGAGTGAAAACGTTCAACAATAGCATTTCCTTCATGATGGCTTATAGTGGTAAAATGTACTTTTATTCTATGCAATTTTCAAATTTCTTGAACTACTTTGTTGAATTCCGCACCGTTATTCAAAATAAATTTTTCTGGTACGCCAAATGAAGAAAAATATTTAATCAAAGCGTTACTAATATGAATCGCGGTTTTAGCTATTATCTTATATGCTTGAGCAAATTTTGTAAAAGAGTCAATTAATGTTAAAAATATTTTGTTATCAAAAAAGAATAGATCAATATGAATGATTTGAAATGGTTTTGAATCTGTCTCTGTAAGCATTAACGGCAATTATGGATTTTTCCTAGCGTATTTGGTTTTTTGTCAAATATCACATGAATTTATATAGTTTGTGACTGAGTGTCTTAATCCTATCCAATAATAGTTTCTTTTTAAATGTTCAATAGTTTCAGAAATACCTCGGTGGTTACTTTTACTTTCATGATGATTTTTTATTAATAAAATCTGCTAGTCTTTATCTTTTACTCTATAATTGCGTGCATCTAATTAATTTCGAACCTTTCTCTGAAAATTTGTTTAAATACACTTCATTGAAATTTATATAAAACCCTTCTGTGTGGAAGTACATACAATATGTTTTATTTTGTATAGTCTAATCTCGCAAGAATTCAAAAATTAAATTGTGATTATTTTCTGTGGGAATTTCTACAGTTACGATTTTATGGTACTCATAATTTTCTTATTTTTTATGATATGTTTGTCCAAAAACTAAAATTTGATTTACCTTATTATTAATAATTTCGTCAAGAATTTTGATTCCTTCGTTGGTAGTTTCATTAGCTGTTGTGTGTTGCGTACTACTACCAGTGTCGTACGCAGGAGGTCTAATTTGTATATCAAAAATTATATTAATATTTGATTGATTTTGAATATTAGCGTCGTTCAAAGGATACTCAGATATTGTAATGTGTCACTATTGATATCTCCGGGATTGTTGATAATTGACTCATTTTCTAATGCGTTTAAGGTTATTCGTGATAGTGCGTCTGCATTAGTGTTTGTTTTCCCTTTTTTATATTCTACGTCATAATTAAATTCTTCTAGTTTAAGTCTCCATCGTTCTAATTTGGAATTGGGTTCGCGTAATTTAAGAAGCCATACCAAAGATCGGTAATCAGTTACTATTGTAAATTTTCGACCATATAAATAAGGACGGAAGTAAATACATGCCCATACTATTGCTAATAGTTCCTTTTCTATCGTGCTATATTTTTGCTCTGAATCATTTGAGGTACGCGAAGCATAAGCAGTAGGTTTATCTGAACCAATAGGTCCTTGAGATAAAATAGCGCCTAAAGCCACATTTGAGGCGTCTGTCGTTAATATAAATTTTTCATTAAAATCTGGGTATTGAAGAAGACGTGCATTAGTTATTAAATCTTCACAAGTATTGAAAGCATTAACAATTTCTTGGTCATGAATAATTTTAGAACCTTATTTTAAACATTTTGTTAAAGGTTTTGTGATTTTTGCAAAATCTTTAATGAATTTACGGTAATAACCAATTAAACCAAGAAAGCTTTAAATGTCTTTTGTGGAATTAGGTATTGGGAAATTTTTTATAGCTAAAATTTTATCGGGATTTGGCTTGACTCCAGAGAGGGTTATTAAGTGTCCTAAATAATTGACTCCTTTTCGTAAAATTTCCGATTTGTCTAATTGTATTTTGAAATTAGCTTCTCTGAGTCTGTCAAAAATTTGTCTAGGTCGAGTAATATGTTCTTGGAGAGACGTACTATATATAAGATTTGTTCCAACCGAAGTAAATACCGTTTTTCACCGTACAATCTCAGTAACGCAGCAAGTTTGATGTAAATTACACAGACTTATTATATTCACTAATCAGCAGGTCAACTGGGTTTGTATCGTACATGTACGGTTTTTGTGTTGGTTGGAACAGACTTATAATATCATCATCATTCCCATGGGCATTCGAACAAATTCGTAATGTCCAATTTCGGCGGAAAACGCTGTTTTATGAATATCATTTTGATCCATTTGCATTTGATAAAAGCCGTTAGCTAAATCAAGGGTAGTCAAAATTGACTTCTTCCTAATTGGTCAAGAATTGTACTAATTAAAGGTAGTGGATATTTGTCATCGACTGTCTTTTCATTCAACTTTCGATAATCAATAACCAATCGGTATTTTTTTTTATTTGATACGTCTTCAATCTTAATACGCGAAATTCGCATTTTTTTGACATAATAGGTGCATTTTTTTTTGACTGAGATATCAGTTAATCTCAGCTCAGATCAGTAGTGTCAGCGTTCTTTTTGTTTGACTCACTTTAAGTGAGCTGAGATTTTTCCTCCCCCTTCACCGATGCTGATGTGTTGTAAGGGGATATCAGTTGGAATTGAGCCGGAAATAAAGTGGAGGGGATGAAGAAATATTTGATTTACTTGGTTTATATGTAGTTTTAACCAAGGTTATCTAAGGTTTTAACCATTGACATATAAATAATAAACACACATAATCTATTTTTCTTTTGTTACAAATTATGGATACATTAATTAACATCATTAGATGCTGATACGAATCTGTCGTATAATTTAAATATATCGACAGATCGCGCGCTTCAATTGAGATATCGTTCTTTTTGGTGCTTACTCACATCACTTTATCTCAGAGTAACTGAAGTGATATGAGATCTCAGTCAAAAAGAACGCACCAAATGTGTCAAATCCAGACTGTTGTCACACATTCGCGTATTTCATCCATACTCACAAATGCGAAATTCGCTAACGCGAAAGTGCGGATAAATCGCAAAAAAGTTGATATGATTTTAACTATTTTGCGATTTTGTGTCATTACTGTCATTTATAGTGTCATTTTTTGATGGTTTGTGCAGATCATAAATTTATTCTTGAGAGATATTATAGTATGTACAAAAAGTACGAGGAGTAATAAACCCTAATTAAGTATGCAAAACCTTTACAGGGAGCACCATGAAATTTTTGATAAATCTCTTACTTTAAATTACATTTCTTCCGTAAATCTAAAAACCAGGTAGATCGACCCCGTATTTGTTTCAGTTGTAGCAAAGTTTAGGGTTTATTCATTGTTAAAGGATTAGCAGATAAGCAATAACGCAATGCAGGGGTGTGTATTTTGGGAAAAAAATACGTTTTAAATTATAATATAATAAAAAATGAAAAGAAATAATTATTGGAATACATTTATTACTTACATTTTATTCTATATCCGACTCGGAAGAGGAAGAATCGTTGTTGACATTAATAATAATAGGGTCGATTAAATCATCACAAATATTGTCAATTTTCCACATATTTGCCTCTACTTTGATAACATGCTCGATATAGTTTGTCCAATTTTCCTTACTCACATGACTTACAGCACTCTCAAACAATTTCACAACATCGTTTATTTTAAAAGTAGTATTTTTTTTTCCAACTTCCCCCTTTACCTGAGCCCATATTAATTCTATGGGATTAAGTTCACAATGATAAGGGGGAAGTCGAAGAACTGATATGCCACGAGAAGAAGCCATTTCTTCTACAATGTAGATTTTGTATTTATTCTTGTTCATTTTTGCAATTCTGTAAAGTTCTTTCCTTAGTGGATCTTTTGGAAACTTAATATTTTTCGAAATAAGCCACTCCAAAAGCTCTGCTTTACGCCAACGACTTGTGGGCAATGCTTCTCGTAACCGTGAATGGTAACTTGCGTTGTCCATAACAATAACAGCCCCTTTTGGAATCAGATCCAACATTTGAACAAACCATTCCTCGAAGACATCCCCATTCATATCTTCGTGATAGTCCCCCGTGCGTTTTGAAATAAAAGTTAATAATCCACCATCAACAAAACCTTCAGAACTTCCAACATGGACAATGATAAGTCTTTTTCCTTTTCCAGATGGTGGCTGCAAACCTAACGACATAGGTTTGTGTACCTACTACACTATAATGTCTTTGTAAATGATTGTTGTAATGACAAGCATCTATGACTGTTTTCATTTTATAAAAATTGCTCAAACACAAACAAATAATAATAAAAATGCTAGGTTATGTTATTTCTCTTGATTTGTGACAAACGATACTTTTAAAAATCGCAGAATAGTTAAAATTTCCCGCCTCGAATATTTTTAAATCTGGATTTGACACGTTATGTCAAAAAAACGCGAATTTCGCCTAAGTGAGTATTAAGCTTTACGCTTCTCTACAATCCAGATTGGACGGAGATGCGGAGTGTCTAAGAATACCTTGTGATAACATATTGTCGATTTGAGATTTTACTTCTTTTTTGTAAACTTCGGGATATCTGTATGTTTTAATGTAAACAGGAGTATCGTGTTTTAGTTTAATTTTATGTTTTACAGTATTTGTAAATGAAAGAGGAATTTGGTCACAATAAAATATATCTCTTTATTCATAACATAGATCCTGTATATCTTGTCTTTCTTCCGAGTTACAGTGATTCAATCGAATTTGCTTTGAATTCTCTTTTAATAATTTATTGTGGCTATCGGTAAACATTCCATTTGATTCTTCTAATGTGTCTACAAAATGAAATTCTGTAAGATCTAATTTTTCTATAATAAATGGACTGGTAACTGTAATTACTTTCGGTTCACAGCTGGAGTTTGTAATAGATGTATACGCAAAGTAATTTTCTATATTTACAAGAGCTTGAGGACATTCTAATTATGTATCAAATTCAATATATTTCATGAATCCTAAACCATTCTCTATATTTACTGGTAATTTGACAATTTTAGTGGTTCTTTCCTGAATATTAATTTGATAATTATCTATTTTTAACAATTTATTTGTATTGCTATTGGATTTTGAGTTTTAGGTGTAATAATCATTTTTTACATAAGTCAAGTTTTGCACATAGTTGTTTAAGTAAGTCTATACCTATAAGTCCGTTATATTTCTTACTAAATTTAAAAAGATGAAATTTGTGCTTTTCTTTAGCTTTAAAAATAACGAAAAGTGGAATTTCAATGATTTCATTATGAAAACTGATACTATGAGCTGTTTGAATGCTAAAATCTTAGTATAAAATGTAATTTCTAAATAATCGATTAGCTAAGTTTGGATCAATTAAACTTCTACTACTACTGGTATCTATTAAAAAATTAGCATTTAATTCGGAAATAAAAATATAAGGAAGATTGGATTTTAGTAAGTTGATATCAATTATGTTATGTCGTGGTTTTTGATGCCCAAGCGAAAATTTACATCTGTGTTATCAGAATTGTAATTTGAATCCTGCGTGGGACGCTGAGAGTTGAAGCAGGTGCATTTATGACGTTACTTTCTCGTTCTAGATAAGGATTATGGTTATCATGTTTCTTTGCAAATCTGAGTGTGAGAATTGTAACAGTTATTAATTCCAGCGAATTCATGATTTGAAGAATTAAAATTTTCAGGATATTGGAATTCATTAGAATATTCACAAAAATGATTATTTTTTATATGTGTATTACCTCATGACGTATCCATTGGCTCTGGACAATACCTATTCCTATTATGATAATTTGAATTTCTAGAAATTTGAGTATTTCTAGCGAAATTATTTGCATATGAATTGTTATGTTTTAAATTATTATTTTGAGGTGATTGATTTTGAGGAACATAGGAAGATCTTTGATTATAATTAGAATTATTTGGATGATTATTGTTATTATTAGGATGGCGGAAATTATTATTATTTTGATATGAATTATAGTTATTAAAGTTTCTGTTAAAATTGGAAGAATATTGTCTATTGAAAGGTTGAGATGGTCTTGAAGTTGACAAATTATTTATCCGGGGTTTTGATGGTGCCGTTCTCTGAACTGGTCTAAAATTTTGTGAATTTCAATAATTAGTTTTACGCGTACTATACAAGAAATTATCTTCTCCGACTACTAAAGACATTGCCTTTTCTAGACTGTCTGGATTTCTTAAGCGAATATTATTTTGTAACTGGCCGCTGATCCCACTAATAAATGTGTTTAATGCTAACTCATCATAACTCTCTAGTCTAATACATTTTTCTTGAGGTAGCAGATTTGAAGCATTTATTTTTGATGCTATTAAACTTCTACAACCTTGGCAACGCATGCCAAAATTATATAGTGTTTCATTTTTGAATATATGTAAAGCGATTAAGTCTTGAACGAGACAATCAAGATTTCTTTGATCTCCAAAAGTTAATTGTGATAATTTTTTAATATCATCCCATATAGTTAATTAGAACGGGATCCTATTAAACTTAAGGCTCTACCTGTTAGTTTATCTATTATTGCCTGTAAAATATATGAATTAATTTGAGCACTTACATTTATAGTATCTGCGAATTGACTTATCAAACTTTCACAAGCATCTAAAAATACTACTAATCTGTTTGCATTGCCATCAAATTGTGGTATAGTATCTACATATAATTTTAAGAGTGAATAATTTACATTTAATGTAGCCATTTCTTAAATTGAATTTTCTGAACCTGAACTATCCTCAACTGGAGGCAAATTCTGAATATTTATTAATATATATGAATTACAACTATCTTCTAAATTCAATGATTGACATAAAATACTAAGGTCTTCAATATCTGACATAAAATATTAAAACATATAAAAATGTAGAAAAATCAAAAATCACTCATAAATCAACATACAAATATGAAGGAAAATTATATAGGAGAACAACATTCGCTTACGAAAGTAAATGGCTGGGCTTCATCTATCTACTTCGTACCAAGAGGTTGAACGATGCTGTTTCTTCCACTTAAGTTGGCTGGTCTTCTTAAAACTAACCCGATTCTGCAATGTTGGCTTCTTCCGCGGTCTCCAAACTTTGGCGATGTGGATCCTTCGTCTGGTTGATCACATTCCAAATTACCGATTTTTTCGACGACTTTACGCGAATTGTCAATAGAATATTGACACTATTTTTGTTGTCGTTCCGTTTGACAATCCTACTGACTGCGCCAATTTTATGTTCACTCGCGTAAAAGTCGTTTTTAAAAATAATCGGACAATTTAAGAAAATGGATATTCATTAACCTAATAAACAATTGAATGTTATAGTTGTGAAGTATAAGTTAAAAAGATGAAAATGCCGGCTTGCAACTGGTTTTGTTCCCGTTGCCGTAAGTGGAGGAACACTTCTTAGATTCCGCAACGTCGGCTCTTTCCTAGGAAATCCAGGTTTATAACTCCCGCAATTTTTGCATATACCTTATGTTGTCGGTGATCCAAGGAGTATATTTTTGTTTCTTATGAGAGTAACGTGATGTTTTCAGCGGAGCATGTCTATCAGTCAGCAAAGTAATTCAAGCATTCAATTTTATCATCGATTGATTCAATAGTGTAAATATTTTCTCACTGAAAACTCTGTAAAAATAACTTTTGGTTTCACAAGAACGATTGGTCGTAAGTGGAAAGGAACAGTGTATCAGAAAATGGTCTGCTATATCTGCGTCAAGAACGGCAGCCTCTTGTGATATCATCGAGATTCGAAAAAAGTAGATCTATGAGTGCCATGCTGTTGTTAGACGTGCGAGTAGGACTTTTTATTTTTTGAGTCAAATTTAATGAATCTGTAACGGATAAGAGATTACTCGATGCTAGTGAATTGATGTCTAGTAGGTTTATATTGAAATCACCCATGCATGTAATTTTGTCATAGTCTGAGAATATTATAATCAAGGTATCTTCAAAATTTCCAAGGAAAGTTACATAATCTGAATTTGGTGGTCTGTATGCTACACCAAAAGCATGTTTATAATTTTCTAACTTAATTTCTATCCATAATTGTTCTAAATGGTCGGATGATGCATTCCGGATAATATTGGCACTTAAATTATTCCTTACATAAATACCAATTGCACCTCCCCTTCTCACCAAACGATCAAGTCTAGTAAAATTGTAACACTGTATTTAGATTACGTTATTTGGTATTCCTGGATGTAGCCGTGTCTCGGTGATCCCTATCATATCGTATTTCTCAGCATCAATATGCAAGTGTAGTGCATTCAAAAGTGGAATTAACCGCTTGCGTTACTCATTTATTCAAACTTTTCGATGCAAAAAATACTATTTTTTTTATCACTGGAATTTGTTGTTTAAAGGAATACAAATAGGTATATACCTTTGTTTTGCTGATTGTATAATTATTTTATGTATTTTTTTTATCTGGTTCTGAAGTACTAGTACTAACCCGAGATAACTCGTCATTTTGGAATTTGGCGCATATTCACGAAATATTACTAAGTGAAACTCAAACATCTACCAAGTGAAATAATATATTGATATAAAACATACAAAATCGGGTTATAATAAATCAAATTATGCAGTATGATAGTCCTTGAAACACGGTACTACGCATAAGCCTACATCACAAACGCTGCAACAATAGCGACTCTCCCTTCTTATAGGTTTTCCGCAATTATCCCGTTTTCGGGAACACATTACGCATCTTCGAGTTGGACACTGTTTTTTTTCAGTGGCGGGAACATAATCCGGGTAGTGCCCTTTTGACATTCGAAGAGGATTTGGCGATTTACTTGGACGGCCAGAAGTGGAAGGAAGCAAGTTGGGGTGGTACTTCTCGAACATTTCCTTTATAAGGCATAGTCTATATTGTAAGGGAGACTTTACACCACCACATTTTTTGTAAAGAATGTAGGAATTCCAAAGGGCTAATTCTAAAAGGTGGAAAAATATTTTTTTGTAATACTTTTTTCCACGCTTTCGAGTAACTGGATAGTCTGACAAATGCTGATCTACCTTATCTACTCCACCCATTGTATAATTGTAATCAATTACCAATATTGGCTTAGTTCTGTCCTTTCCTCTTTTTTCATACGTCTTTGTTTCTATGTTATGTATTGTAGACAGAAGAGTAACATCCTTCTTATCTCTCCAACGCATAATCAAAACTTTACCCCTCTGGAAAGCTACTATTTCTCCGGCTTTCAATTTTTTACTTCTGAAAGCAGGAGGAATTTCCTTTCTATTAGTTTTCATAGTACCATACGTGTCAGTCTTGTTAGAAATCAAAATATCTGCTAATTCTGGTGACGTGTAAAAGTTGTCGGTAGTGAGGCAGTATCCTTTGCATAGTAAGGGCTTCATCAGTGACAGGACAACCTGAGAACCCATCGGTAAGTTTTGATAATCCGCATCAAAATTGGTACCTTTACCAGTATATATTATGAAGCCCCAAACGTATCCACTTTTTGACTCACATAGCATGTAAGACTTTATTCCGAACCGGGCCCGTTTCAAAGGTATGTATTGCACCCAGCCTAACCTGCCCTTATATAAAAGAAGACTCTCGTCGATTGTTACATCCCTCTCTGGAGTATAGAGACTTGAAAATTTTTGAGACAATTTCGAATATACAGGCCATATTTTATTCAACTTTGGGTTCGGGTGATTTTCAGCATCATAATCTGCATTATTTGAAAAATGCAAGTACTGTTTTATTGCTATAAATCTTTTATACGACATGGCTTGTCGAAATAAGGGCGTAGCAAGAATATGGTTTTTGGTCCAGTAGTCTTGAAGGCATGGTTTCTTTACGACACTTTGTAAAATATTGAGTGCCAAAAAGATACGAATTTCATCACTTGTTACATACCTCCACTGATTTGACCTAACTTGCTCAGCATATGTATTTGTTTGAACAGCAATTTCGTTTACTAATTCATCGTCAAAAAATGCATTGAAAAACGCCAACATATTCTCTAATTCTTGAAAGTCCACATTAGGAGAAATTCCAGGTGTTCCTAAAATATAATTTTCTAATAGCATTGATTGTACACACGAATTATTGAATAATATTACCCCTAAAACGATACCGAGGAGGAGCAGGCCCAACCGGCAACTTCGCGTCAACCTCCATCCACACCCTGGCTTGTAACAAATCATCAGGATTCTCACCATCAGAATCGTCAGATAACTCGCTCTCCGAAGAACTGCTTCCCGACTCTTCTAACTGATCATCGGGCACAAAATCGTCTCCACTCGATTGTGAATCGGAATCATATTCCATTTTCAAATATCAATAAAGTACGCCAAAATTCTCTGGCAAACAGAATCTAAACGTAAACAATGCCCAGAAAAACACCACTATCGCGACAGTGCACAACAGCGACTAGGAGACTAGCCTGACTGATTCGTTACAGCACGTACGGGTTCTATCGAATGCCTCCCCTCCCTTTCCGTTCGCTGCCGCTGAAAACACCAGATTTATATGGGTGACAAGTTATTTCGGCGTAGTACTTGATGTTACAACGGCAAGCAACGAGAAATATCGGCTTAGAATTATTCGAAATGACATGAGACGACTGAGACGAGTTTACTCGTCATTGTACAAACCTGTATAAAAAGTCATGACGACATAACTCGGCATAAAACGGCAAGCGGTTAAAGAGCGAACATTAACATGGGCAAAAGTGGAATTCATTATATAATTGCTTTGCGTTGGAAAAAGTTAATGAATAAGAAAAAAAAGATAAATATAAGCAAAGATCAAATAATAAACAGAAATAACTAGTAACAACTAATCAGAGTTTTTTATTTTGTAGATGAACTATTTTGTCGTGTTCTTCTCTCGGACCCGCGAATTATATCTTGTTGTTTCTGTTTCTTAAGATGGTATTTTAAGCTGGATTTATAAACTCTGTTGTTCGTTATTGGTTGTTCGTGATTCCCGCTGCTCGAAAATGAAACATTGATATCACATACATGCGTTTATAAACCGTTGTTTTCGTGTTGTTCGTCGTTTCCACGTCGTTCGTCGTTGCTCCCGAATAACCAAATTTTATATCTTGTTATTCGTGTTTCGCCGTTCCACCAATGAAAACTGAAGTTAGTGCCACATGACTTGATTTCTACCAATCATTTTAAACTTAAAACTGACACTACTGTTTTTACGGTCAGTCAAGAGGGGCGCTACATTCAAATAAGCTACTATTTATTGATGCACTTCGGCAGAGCATGAAATGAGCTGTCGAGTTAAAAGCACTAATCAGATTCACTCTTGTGATGCGCGATTTCTACATGTGAAGTTGACATTTCTTACTTGACGTGGCGCTGTTTATGATATGAGCTTGTGGTTTGGTTTGGTTGTGACCAATCAAATTTCAACAACGCCAATAACGGAAACCGATATAAATTGGTCGACTCGGGAACAACTGTGAATAACGAATCGCCAGCAACTTGGAAAAGACGGCAAGCAACGAACAACGGGAACAACAGAGTTTATAAATCCACCTTAACAGTTGTGTTGAGATCAGACTCAATTTTGTCTCCAATATCTTTAGTTTCAGAGCTGTCGGTGTAATATAAATAACACACAACAGTTTCTTCAACAAAATATATTGACTTAATAATTAAAACAATGAAATGAATTTTTACAGTCAACCGTTCTCAAGAACCGTTTAGGTTATCTTCTTTTTCTTAGAATGTCATGTGGCCTTGGGCTCATAGCAACATTTATTACATATTTCCCTTTAACAAAATAGCTTTGAACTACAAACAAGATTAGCAAAAGAATAACAAAAGAAATTATTCCATTTTATAATCTTGGAAACGGGAAGGAACTTTTATTACCCGTTTGCTTTTGGTCTGTGTCACTGTTGGTGTGCTGTGGGGCAAGTCTTCAGAAAAGTTAGTCAGAGTTTCCTTACCTTTAATTTTATATTCCGATTCAATTCCATTTGGGGCAGGAGTTACTGAATCTTCGGGAAGAACATGTAAATGAGTCATAAGTTCATTAACAGAGTGTCTTAAGTGGAAACTATTTCGTCTCACTTTATTATCATTTTCTTTTTGTACAATATAAGACTTGGCTCTTGTAACTTCGCCACAACTTTAGCAGGTTACCACTGCTTTCCTTCCTTAACGACCACATTATCCCCTTCCTGAAAATCATCTCTTCTGACTATAGTTCTGTCATAATAATGTTTATATAGCCGCCTTTTATTCTCTATTTCTCCTTTCCATGATCTATCACTTCTGGTTTTAATAAACTATTTTTAATCGGCAATTTTGTACGCATGCATCTGTTATTTAGAAGTTGTGCAGGCGACTTTTGTTAGATCCAGAAATTGGTGTGTTTCTGTACTCCAATAGGGCAACTTCAAAACTATCGCATTTTCTCAACATATTCTTCGCTATTTGAACAGCTCTTATTGCAAGACCATTAGATCTAGGGTAATGCGGACTTGATGTATCAAATTTAAAGTTCCAGCTTTGAGCAAATTCTGTGCATTCAAAACAATTGAACGGCATATTATCAGCGACAATCTCTAGTGGTATGCCATGTGTAGCAAAAACTGATGTAAAAGCATTGACCACAGATGTAGAATTTTTATCTTTTAAAGGAATTACCTCCAGCCACTTTGTTGAAATGGCAAGTCAGGTAAATCCCTTAAAACTAAAGGCTCTTTTGCATTACTTTCACAAGTAACACATTTCTTTATGTAATCTAAGATATCCTGATTCATATTTGGCCAATACATTATTGATTTAGCTCTTTGCCGTGTCTTTGATATTCCATAATGGTTTTTATGAAGCTTAGCTAACATCTTTGGTCATAAAGATTTTGGTATGATTATTCGGTCACCATAAAGAATGAGGTCATCTAATAAGTAAATGTTATTTCGGTCATTGAAATATTTTTTAATCAGTTCAGGAACTTTTGTTATGTCGTTAGGACAAGCCGTCAAACACATATCTATTAATCTATTCAGCTCAACATCTTTCTTAGTTTCCTCTTCAAAGTTCGTGATAGCAGGTCTGCTATCAACATTTCCTTTCCTGGTTTGTATTTGTATCATATTTTAGCAGGACAATTTAATGAATAAGAAATTTGGAAACATATCTTGCAATATTACATTCAATTTCTCGATGGAAGTATCTGGCTCAAATGCGTATCTTTTTGCATCGCAAAACGTAGAAAATTGTCGCCAGATTGATGATTGCGTCGCAACTGTATTAGTAGGCACACAGGTATTAACAATTTGACTAATTTCGGCGTTCGTAGACACACCGGATCGACTCATTGTTAGTTCTTGAAAATTCAATAAGTTGTTGACAAACACGCCAAACTATTTATTCTGGTAACCAACACCGCGATAATTGATAAACAAATGAGTAAGTGATAAAACCACTAGTGTAGTTGTCGCTGTAAAAGTTAAAGCTAACTTTTGCCGCTGTCAAAGTGACAATTGCACTGTGGCATATGCGATTTTTTATACAAATGTAGAATTTTTTTTAAGTAAACTTCGCAAAGGAGCTGATATATCTGACAAATTTGGTATGCAGCTTCTAAGATAATTGATCATACCTAACATGCACTGTAATTCCTCTCTATTTTTTGGCTCCTCAAGCTCCATAATTGCTCTGATCTTATCATCATTTGGCCTCACACCATGTTTGTCAACTACATTACCTAAATATTTAACTTCTTTTACCCTGTATTGAATTTTATTACGATTAAATTTTACTCCAACATTTCTAGCTCTCTCAATAACCTTAATTAAAATTTGATCACCCCAGGAATATCACCAAAGTTATCGTTATTTATTTTCTGAAAAAAATCTGGAGCACAATTTAGCCCAAATGGCAAATGTAAAAATTTATAGGCTCCGAAGGGAGTTCCAAAAGCGCATAGTTTACTTGATTCACTATCAAGTTCAACTTGATAAAACCCCTCTTTAAAATCCAACACTGTAAAATAAGACTTATTTTTTAATTTAGCACCTATATCAGCCAGCGTTGGTATTTCACAAAACTCTCTTTCTAAAGCAGAATTAAGATCTTTAGGATCTGTGCAAAGTCTAAGTGATTTGTCATTTTTTTCCACTATAACCAAATTGCTAAGCCATTCAGTAGAACCTTCACACTTTGCAATTATTCCACGATTGACTAAATCATTTAAATTATTCTTTAAACGAAATTTAAGTGACAGAGGTACCCTTCGAGGTGCTCTAGCAACAGGTTGTGACCCATTTTTTAATAGTAGTTTGCATTTCTTTTGAAATTTACCAAGTCCATAAAAAAATCTATGTTATTTTTAACAAATTCATCCTTACTTTGACATAAATTAACCACATTAACTTTAGCAAAAATATTTAAATCAAGACATGACTTTAATCCAAGAATAGGCTTTGATTTTTCTTTGACAACTACTACAAATTTTTATTTACATATCTGATTATTAAACATACAGTCTAGATTGACAGTACCTAATGGTGAAATTTTAAATCCACCATAAGTTTCTAAAACAATCTTAGATTTACAAATAAAAATTTTTTGATTGTGAATTTTTTGCAATATATTTAAAGGAATAATGTTTACCTGTGAACCTGTATCAACTTCAAAATTAATATTCTGTTCGTTTATGCTTACTTTTTCAATCCACTCATTTTTATGTGTAACTCCATTTACCATTATAGTGATCACTAAGTATTCTTCCGTATCCTCATCCTGGTTTTCTTCATCTTCTTCATTTCCAAAAATTTCCCTTAGATACTGACTGCGGCATACTCTTTCAAAATGTCCATATTTTTTACACTTATTGCAAATTCTACCAAAAGCAGGACACTTTCTTGGGCCATGTGTGAAACCACAACTTCTGCAATCGAATAAGTTAATTTTGTGGTCAACTCGAGGGTGCACTGTTGCATTTCCACTTCGATTTCCTCCAAAATGTCCACATTTAGTGTGGGTATAATCTTCATTGCTAGATATGCTGCTTTGCTTAATAACTTCTTGCTTCTGATAGCCTGCACTTTTCCTTCTTGACTTTGTACTTCCTCCAACTGAGCTCTTGCTAGCTCATTAGCTCGACACTTATCAATTGCTTTATCTAAGGTGAGATCCTCCGCATGTAATAATCTTTCTTGCAATTCTAAGCTTTGAATACCAAACACAATTCTATCTCTAATCATTGAGTCACAAGAGTCTCCAAAATCACAGGTTTTAGAAAGTTTTTAAGGTCTGTCAGAAAATGATCAAATGGCTCACCCTAATCCTGTTTACGATTATAAAATAGGAATCTTTCATGAACAACATTCTTTCTTGGGGTCATATATTTTTCAAATTCGGTCATTACTTTATCGAAATCATCTTTGTCTTCTTCGTTCAACTTTAACGTGTTGTAGACTTCTAGACCTTCCTCACCCATAAGATTGAGTAGCAAGGTGATTTTGACTTTATCTTCCTTTTTAACTTTGCCGCTTGCTATTAAATATATTTCAAATGACTGTTTGAACTTTCGAAAGTATTCTGCCACATTGCCTTCAAACGATAATGGCTCCGGAAGTCTTACATCAGACATAACTTTTATTTTATGTTTTGAGGCAACTTGTAAGACACGTTAAAGGATATTTTATGCAATCCAACTCTGATTACCACATAGACTGCGCCATGTAATATTAATTCCACACAACAGTTTCTTTAACAAAATATATTGACTTAATAATTAATAGTATATTACGTAACGTGTGTTGTAAGAAGCATTTTAAGCACGAACGGAAAAGTTACGCACGAAGCCGCGCAGCGGCGAGTGCGTAATACCGTGAGTGCGTAAAATGCGTTACAATACGAGTTACGTACTATACTTTACCTACGACACACTTGTACTTGTGTTTATAATCTTATTAAGGTATTTAAAGTACAAGTAAAAACGTACATCCTCGATGCCCAGCCAAGTTTTATAAAAGTCTCTCCTCGATGCCCAGCCAAGCATCTTAGAGAAGTTCACCCTCGATGCTCAGCCAAGTTTTGTAAAAGTCCTTCCTAAGTAGTATTTATTTTTAATAAAAATGTATGTAGAATTACCGGAATTGCATAAAATAGCGTATACACCTCTCGACAAGAATGACATTAGTCCCTTAGGTGGAATACTTCCCTCAGGAATCAAACACCACCCGCGGGATTAAATTTGCCACTTTCGTCGCTTGGTTTATAACATAATATTGTTTACTAATATGAGATACATTCAGACAGCTAAAAGATGCGGATTGAATGAAACGGAACCAATTATCATATAATTCCAAATAACTCTTAGTATTAAATGAAATCTCATATCTAATAAATATTATCTACCATTTATATATAGAATAAAATTCAATGTCAAATATCTAAGTAATACATTTTGAATAAAATGGCTACGTCTATTGACAGTTGCTAAGTGGTTGCTATGGAAGCCATGCGATTTACTTTACAGCCGTGTGTTTTGTTTTACCGTGCGTAATAGACGTCTTACATTGACTGCAGACTGTGTGTTTTTGACTACTTATAGGATAGGGTTGGTCGTAGGTAGAACAATGAAATGAATTTTTACAGTCAACCGTTCTCAAGGACCGTTTAGGTTATCTTCTTTTTCTTAGAATGTCATGTGGCCTTGGCCACATAGCAACATTTATTACAGTCGGTGATTGGAGGAGGGTGCGAATGAGTTGATGGAGCACTGGAAATCTGGAAAATTGTCGCGTTGGGAGGGGGGCGGCGAGATACTTTGGGCCCAAGAGCGGCAAATTCGTAAATCGGCCCTGCCCATCGCAACCAAAACACTTTGTTGGGCACATGTATCATAATTAACAGCTAGATATTATTAAAAGTATTAAAATTGAAAATATACTTACTAGTAAAATTAAATAAATCGAAACGAAAACGAAAACGATGCACTTATAAAAAAATGTCAGTTTTGACAATTAATAATTTAAATAATTATTGAAAAGCAAAGTTGCCACTTTACATTATTTAAAAATAATTTATAAGAAGCTATTATTTTTTTAACGCTTAAGATAAATTAGTCTAGATTAAAAAAAATATTTTACTACATAACTCAATTATTACATTGTGATTTTTTTTTCAGAAGAGCCCCAAATGAAAAGCATACTCTCCTTTAGGAAATCTTATGAGGAAACTCTGAATATAGCGATAAAAATTATTTATTAACTTTTAAGCATTCAAATTTCAATTTAAGAATTTTAAATTGTTATATTTTTTTTCAACAAAGAAATAAATCTGCAGATTACATTCTTCTAATCAATTTAAAAAAAAATAATCTGCTTATTTCTCTTCTACTTACGATTTTTTAAAATTTACGTCCACCCATTAAAGTTAAAACTTTTGTAACGCATTTAATTTTGAATAGAGAAAAAAAGTCAAGAAACCTTTTTTATTTATAATTTCAAGTTCTACGGTTATTGTTAAGAACTTTTTCTCCAACTTTTACAGTTTTCGAGTAATTGCGAAAAAACAATTTTCAATTTTTTCTCAACCCTTGCCGAGGGCTGCAGGCACTAAAACCTCTATACCTTGTTACCGTATCTTTGAAACTACATTATATCAAAAATATGCAAAGTTGTGTAAAAAAATTTGATATCAGACTTACTGTATCAGAATTCAGTTTTGTACAAAGATCATGTTTTGTAAAAATGAGCACACGTTTTAAAAATTATTCGAGGTTTCATGAGTGTTAGTATAAACTTGGGATTTCTACTTACACCTCTGCTAGTTTGAAAATAACAATTTTTCAAACTAAATTTTGGCAGACGTGCCGAATATCTTCATCAAATCCCTCGAACATAAAGTGATTCAGATGATTTTATCTCCCTTATTCCTATTATCAAAGAATTTCACATATTATCTAATCACTTTTTTATTTAATACAGACACCAGCTGACAAAATATTATTAAACATATATATTTATTTAGTCAGATAATAGCTTATCAATAAATATTTATCACTAATCAATACTTGATACACACTCTGTTCAAATTTTTGTGTATAACTATATTTATCAATAAAATATAATATGCTGAATAAGAAAAATAAGAAAAAAACAAACGGGAATAAACAAAGTGATGATTTGGAGTGAGTATAATTACAAATTTATTATACCCGTATTACTTGTATCAAATTAAAATCAAATCTAGAAGAATGAAATAGATGGATTATATCATTTTATACAAAGCAAAGGTTGACACTTACAGGAATTGAAAGTTCTAAAACGAAAAACTTGTTTTTAAAAATTTTTAATATTATTATTCAAGAGCAACAAAAGAACTGAAAAATATGTTTTTATTACTTGATAATAAAGTATTATATTTCTTGATACGTTACATCTTCCAAGAATGTAACTCCTCCACCTCTGGTTGGAACACATCCATCAAGGATGTGGTTGCAGGACATCAAACGACAATTTCCACTTCCCTCTGTCGTTGCTTTGTTGATGGTAAAACGTACAGATTTTTCTTAATATCCAAAATCCTAGAATGGAACCCAAGGATAAGTATAACAAGACTGTCCATATACTTGTCTTGGAATAGTGAATTTTGGAGTGGCGGGTCAACTTTCTGACTTTGGTATCAAAAATTCAAGGCCAAATTTATTACTGGGAGGTGAACATCAACAAAATTAAATTTGCTTGGCTTCGTTGTAACAAACGTTCGGGATTTTATGTGAACAGTACAACCAGGAGGGGATTCTAATAATAATGTCCCATGAATGGGTACGTTGTCTTCAGTTTCTTGGCAATAAATCATGGTTACTTCCTTCTTAGGTGCGGTGATGAACCATTGCCCATCGGAAATTCTCGTCATTTGAATTGTACGTAGTCGAAATCGAAGTGGTTGACAGGTTTTGAAATCTGCTTTATAGGTGAGTAATTGGACAGTGATTCTTCTGTAGTGAAAGACTTCTTTACATATGTACTCTTTGGATTGTATGTGAGTACAGGCTTGGTCCATATATGTATGAGCGACATCAGTGAGTGCAAGGAAGGGTTTATAAGGGAGGTGACGGTAAAATTCAGATTTGTTTCCAAGGATGGGTACCTGAAATAGTTTGTAATAGTGATATATTTCTGATTCTACTAGAGTAAAAGTGATAATAAAATCTTTTGAGTAACTTTTCAAATTTAAGAATATTTTCTAAAATTTGTATAAATGGTAAAAATTCTATATTCGATTTAAATCCTAATTTTTTCATTTCATTTAACAAATCTAAAGGACTTACTATCGAATTATGTAGTGAATTAATTTTAGCAAAAGTTTCTATTTTTTCCAAAATATCATATATTGTTTGGTATAATATCATGATTTGGTATATTACTGCAAATGATTGAAAATAATCATAAAGATATTTGTCTAAAAGAATCTGTTTTTTATTTTATACTCAATCGTCTCTGTTCCTAATGTGAAGCTCATTTGATTGTGTGAAATATTGTAAATTAAACTGTTAACATTCTTAATCGTTAATTGTATTTTCTAATAGTGAAATTTGATTGGTAGAGCTTATTTTGGTTTCCTTGTAATGAGGAAGCTGCATGTCTTTTGTTATTTACTATTTAAATAAATCGCAATTTACTAATTAAAACAGTGTTTACAAAATTAAAATCCGGTTCAAAATATCGGAGAAATCTTTTGGTTTAAGTTTGCACGAAGGTCCACCCCTTAGATTAGATTAGATTGAATTTTAACGGGGTTACAATGCACTGAAACCTATGGTTTATTGTGCTCCCCCTCAGAGCTGTTCTCGCTACTACTACAGCTCGCCTTCCAGTGCCAGGGTTCTAATGAACTCTTGTATTTGGAACGGCTTCAACGAGGTTATATCCTCACTCTCACAAGTTTCTTGTCCGAAGCATTTCTTGCATTGGCTTGCAATGGCGAGGAATTCCAGAACTAGGTGATCCGGAGTTTCGTCCTCTAGAATCTACACTCGTCAGTTTCTGCTAGACCTATTCTCATTAGGTGCTTCCTAAGACGGCAGTGTCCTGTAAGAAAGCCCGTGCGAAGATGTAGCTTATTTTTACTGAGGTTCAAGTATTTTTTGGATCTAGCAGTGTCAAAGTGCCGCTGGAACTTTTTCGAATATTCCAACTCGGGAAGGCACCACCAGACTGCTTCTCTTCCGGTTTCCTCCTTCCGAAACTCTTTCTTATAGGAGCATTTTCCTACACCACAGAAAGGCTCTGGGCCAATAAAGGGCGTTTGTGCTCCTTTCCTGGCAAGTGTATTGGCCTCTTCATTTCCTGTGATTCCCGAGTGGCCAGGAACTCAGATTAAAGAGACTCTGTTATTCTTGCCTAATTCATCAAGTTTTCTTCGACACTCCCACTTATAGGTTCATTTCCACGCATCTTTCAATCGTAAGTATTTATGCCTGTATGCCTGAAAGACATTCGGGAAGGAGCCTAACGATAATGAGTATCTAGTGCCAGGCCCAAATACTCCAGCGCCTGCTCCAGTGGTGGTTTTTGACTTATCCGTATACCATCTAATGGTGTTTTCTTTGAGAGTTTGGGTTGTGTATTCCCTTTCCCAGTCCCTCCTCGTATTTAGCATCGTAGTGAAATTCTTTTCGATACTTACTTTCTTGATCATTTCGTCACTGCGAAGATTCGCTGATGATATGTATTTTGTTAGAGAGGACCAGGCTCCCTGATTTTTAATACTCTCATGGCCTGAAACTTCCTTAGATATTCTAAGAATTGCCTCTTGGGCAGATATTTCTATCACCAGATGTAGACGTGTGAGATCTGCAATGATCTCAAGTGTCCTAGATAGACACGTTCTCATAGCTCCAGTGATGCACACACAGGCAAGCCTTTGAACTTTGTCGAGGGTCTTCCTCGTGCTGTACTGACTTGCTTTTGTATATGATACTATTGCACCATACGTAATTGCTGGGCTCACAATTATGGCGTACATCCATCGCAGTATTTTTGGGTTACAGCCCCACCTCTTACCAGCTAGATTTCTGCACGCTATCAAAGCTCTTATTCCTTTACTAGCAGTTATTTCAACATGCTTATTCCACGGAAGCTTACTGTATAGGGTTATCCCTAGATATTTAACTTCTGATTTCCATTCTATGATTTCCCCGTTTAAGGATATGGGTTTCATAGCTGGAAGTGTTCTTTTCCAGGTAAATGGAATTACTATGGTCTTGTTTGGGTTGATGTTTAGCCCCACTGACAAGCACCATTGCTCAATGATTCTGGGGCCATTTCGCAATAAATCACACAAGATTCTCTCGAACTTGCCTCTGACTATTAGAACTATGTCATCAGTATAGCTCATACATTCGAAGCCAAGCTCCGTTAGCCTGTAGAGCAACTCATCTACAACGAGGCTCCATAGAACGGAAGATATCACCCCCCTTGAGGTGTCCCCTGAGTGGCTTTAACTGAGGTGGTTTGATTCCCCATTTTTGTCTCACACATCCTCGTCGTCAACAACTCATACATCCATTTTACAATGGTTTCATTTACTCCTCGCCTTTTTAGGGCTTCTTTGACAGACACATGAGTTGTGTTGTCAAAGGCCCCTTATATATCCCGGAATGCGCACATTGCGATTTCTTTGTTCAGAGTTCTCTGGATGACTTCGGTCAGCTGATACAGAGCCGTCTCAGTTGATCGACCCGCTCTGTAGGCATGCTGACATTTATGAAGTGCTATATTCTCCAGATTCAATGTTCTTATGTAGTTATCCACTACTTTCTCCATCGTTTTGAGTAGGAACGATGTTAGACAAATGAGTCTAAAAGATCGGGGATCAGTCCCATTTTTTTCCCTATTTTTGGTATGAAGGTTACCCTTGCCCTTCTCCATTTTCTAGGTATTAGACCCACTGCTAGACTGCTTCTTGTAATCCTCAGTAGATGTGGAAGAATCTACTCTATCCCTTCCTGCAGGAGTGCTGGAAATATTCCATCCACTGCTGGTGATTTATATGGTTGAAAGGTACTTATTGCCCATTCCAACCGTTGTCTGGTAAATATTTTCTTAGCAATGCGCCAATCTTCCTTGCGGGATTTTTCGGTGTAATTCATTGCTATTTCAATGCTTGTGGCTGGTTCACTGCCTGGAAAGTGGGTTCTAAGGAGAAGAATCGATCGTTCCTCTTCCGTGTATGATCCGTCTGGATTTTTCAGCGACATTGTGGGGTTAGTTCCTCCATTTGCTATGACCTTTTGTAGTCTGGCCGCTGTGTGAGTGGAAGTGATCTTTCCACAAAAGGCTTGAAAAATAAGCCTTCGGGCCTTGCTAATCTCTCTATTGTACTGAGTAAGCTTCTCAGTGTACCTCTGCCAATTATCGTCACGTTTGGCTCTATTAAAGAGCCGATGGACCTCTTTTCTGAGGTTTGACAGGTTCTCATTCCACCAAGGAGCGTCCTTTTCTGAACGAGCTTTTGACAGTGGGCAACTGGACTGAAAAGCTTCCATTATTCCCTCACTGATCTGTTCGACTTTTTGTTCCAGGTCGTAGTACGGATGATTTACCCCATTCACTTCGACTTGTTCCAAATTGTCCTTCAGATTAGTCTTGTAAAGAGACCAATCAGTATTTCTAGGATTTCGGATTATAGGAATCGAGGTGGTATTTCCCTCTATCCTAAATCTCCCTCATCACCCTCCAATCTTTTACATTTTTCCTAGAAGCAACATTAACAATTGTTACGTCCAGGACCTCTTCTCTTGCTCTCGTGACCAAGGTGGGGGTTGTCCCCACATTTAAGGTCTCAAGGTTATTCTAATTCTAATAAACACTTGCCTTTTGCGTTGTTATTAGTGCTTCCCCACACGGTATTGTGTGCGTTGGCATCACAACCAATTAAAATGGGCAGCCGTCTGCTATTGCAGTATCTCACTAGCTCTTGTACTTTTTCTGGCGGCGTCATTGGCCCGTCTCCAGCGAAGTAGGCAAAGGCAATGACGATAGGTCGATACCCCCAATGTCCTCCCCCTTAAAAACCTGCGATGTACCATGACGTCAGTTGTCGGACGCTCGCTTTCGTGCTTCCCGATACACACTTAGTATTTTTCAGTTAGACGCTTGCTTGCGTAATTTCTACAGGTGTGTAGTCTTTTGGGGGTGGTTATATTAGAACATTATACAGAAATTACGGTTTATTCAGTTTCATCATATCTTAATAGATTATGTAATGTTTTTTGGTCACATTTATGTTCGAGTGTAATTCTGCCTGTCCACTATATAAATATTTCATTCTCTTCTTACTTGTACGTATCCTTACGCATTGTCACCAAAATTTTCTCTGGTTGATCTACAAGTAATAGTAATAGAATATTTCATAAACAAATTTCGTCAATAGTAATTGTTTAACAAATTTTTACGGACATTTGGCAAACAATATCTACCTAATACTATGATCGGTTACGCATGGGACTGACATAACTGTTTTGTAAAAAATATAAGACAACTACAACAATTTGTTTAATATAGCAGATGTCATGTTGAAAACATCTTAACACATTATTCATAACCAGTTGAAAAGAGACAGGTGCATTATTTAGACTAAAAGGTGGCCGCGAAAATTCATAGTGTCCTGTCTGTCGAAAATTCAAATCACTGGGATACATTGCGATCTGATGGTATCCATTAGCTAGATGTAGCGTTGTAAAATACTGGGCGAGCCCTAGTTTGTCTAAAATATCGTTTATAACTGGATGTGGAAATTTATCACCGATAGTCTTATCATTTAGCTTACGATAATATATTACAATTCTATTTTTCTTTTTATCGTTCAAATTTAATCGCTTTTACTCTACAATCAAATCGGTGAGTTAAATGTCTTAATATACCATCCGATAAAATTTTACTTATTAGACTTTCTACTTCTTTTCTAGAAATTTGCGTATACTTACTTATAATTTATTGTATTTACTGGACTATCATCAATAAGATTAAGTTTGTGCTTAATTTGATATTCAAATGCAAGGGGTACACCTTCAACAACAAAAAATATCCCTACGTCCATAGCAAAGATTTTTAATTGCTTCATATACTTCATTATTACAATGATCTAACCTAAGCCTATCTCTATGTAAACTATTGTCTTCATCTATATCCATTTTTTCAAAAATATTTAAATATATAGTAGGTTTCAATTAATTTTCTTGAATTAACTCTGAAAGGGTTCAGTAAAAGTTATTTCATTAGGATTTTCTCAATTATTCATAATTACAGTGTTAGCAAATGAATCTACAATTCTTATCAGAAACTGGGGTATTTTAGCTTTTTCAAAATTAACATAATTTCAATATACCTATGCCGGAGGTTTGATTTACCGGTACTCCTACTTTCTGGCATACTCGCGGGGAATAACTGACTGGCATTGTTTAAAATACTTGGGCTGAAAATTATACAAAGGTAATACCGCGTGAGGCATTTCTAAGCAAAATTTTTCAAAATTTGTTTACACCAATCGTTTTTTAAAAATCCTAACCTATTCGGCCATCAAAATTTGGAAAGAAAACGAATAAATTAAGTTTGTGATAACCTTTACCATTAAATATAGGGAATATAGGAATGACAATAGTTTCATCATGTAAAAATATTGCATGAGCGGAACGTACAGAAAAAAATTCAGGTCTTTTTATACATTTTGCCAGCAAGCTCCGGTTTAAGAAAACTTTGGCCTGGCCCTGTATCTATAAGAAATTTAGCATTTAATTCTGCTATAGTAACCTTAGACAAGGCTGAATAAACTACATTATTCATGTTTATTATTTTTACACTGTCTTCCGAGGCCGTCTGATAATAATTTCCATCATCATCACAATAATCTTCCCAAATATTTTGTTGGGATTTTATATTCTCATCAGATTTTGCTCTACGCATTGATTACATAACCCTTTTTATTTGTCATTTTATTCATATTATTAGAGGAGGCATCCATAGGTTCTGGCTTTGAAGAATTAGTATTTCTGGACTGTTTTGAGCGATTTTGAATAAAGTTTTGTTGACCTCGTGGTGTGTGGGCAGAAGAGAAAACAAAATATCAGGTCGCAGGTTTCAGAAGCCAAACAATGTAAAAATGCTCATCGCATAATAGTTCTTAGCAGCTTCGAGTAAAAACGAAGGATCACCTGCATTGCGCTGCAGGAGCTTGTTATCCGTATAGTCCAAGAGCTGGCGACAAAAATCGACAAGGGTTTAGTAATGGCCCATAACTTAATATGACGTAGTATTCAGGGTGTACATGAATTGTGATTTCAATTTCAATTTTCAGTACTTTTAATAAAGCTGACTTATTGATTTTTTTCATTTAGTGCAATATCGAGAAGACGCCCAAAAAGGTCTCGTTGCATACGAATTTGTTGAATTTTATTATTTATTACAACTTCCTGTTTTTTAATTGTAATAACAAATGTTAATAACTTATTTCGTTTTATTGGTTTTTCAAAACGATCGCTGTTTTCCGAGCACTCCAATATAAATTGCTCTCTCTGAGAATTTCCAATGTTTAATAAAAAGTTGGAAATTTCGTTGGATGTAGCCTGGCCGCTTGAAATATTGAAAAGCTCTCCTTTATCGACATCGTCACAAAATGGATTCATACTACTAACATTTTTTTCTATTAAATGCATTAGCTGCTTCCTATTTTTTTTCATTTTATTCCCTTCTAAATCTGCCACAACATCTTGATTTTTTTAAAACCTGTTTCTTGTAAGACGTGTAAAATAATCGATGAGCGAATACTATGGCTTTTACACCAACGTTGACGAGCTGCTAATGAATTGGTAAAATGTAGAAGACCTCTTAATTTATCCGCTGCATCTGTGTTGATGGTTTGTTCTAAGGTTAAGTCTACAGGCTGCTTTGAAGAATATTTCTCTGTGCGCTTTATTCCAAACGATCCTTTTTCAAAAACTTCCTTTAAACCCGGATGAGTCTCTTCAACATTTTTATAAGTGATAATGATATTTAACTAGCCATCTTATATAATTCGGCTGATTGAGCGCAAAAAACAAATTTGTTATCTTTGGCATAATATATTTAATAAAGCAAAATTGCCAGTTCTAATACTTGCAGTAAATAATAAATAATAGCCAACTAGTTTTATATATTTATCATATAAAACTGAGCCGTTTTTCCATGTTCTCCATTTATCGTTTCTTGGCTGTACTCTCCGTAGTTTTGAATAAGATCTAACACTGCCGGACTACTATTTCTGCAGAAACATGTTTACTTTGCACGTAGTTTTGAATATATAATTTTATCTCCTCAGTAATTGCTACATTACTCACAGCCATATAATTTCTAAAATGTAAAATTTGCATGGCCAAGTTTAATATTGGGTACAATCCATAGAGAAAGTAATAAGAGAGTGTTCGTTCCCGTACAAACAGCTGGCATCGCGTCGATCTGAGCGCACCCCTTGCGGGGTGCAGAACTTATTCTTCCAGGCGGGATATTTAAATTTGGTAGTTTGGATTATGGGTAGGTAAATTTTACAGTTTGTCTTAAAATTGTTTATTATATACTTATTTCATTCCAAAAAATAAAATTATGTTTCATTTTTTGTAATGAAATAATTATAATAAACAATTTTGAGACAAATAATTTAGATAAATAAGAAAACAACACATTCAAACTTTTTATTAACCTGCTCATAATATAAAAAATTATTAATCACAATTACATATTTCTACTAAAATTACATTATATTTGAGAAAATTAATCTAATATCATATAAAATTGCACATTAAGTTATTTCAAAATTATTGATAACAAAATCAACAAACATTTTAATAAAAAGTAGTTAAAAACTAGATTCTCCATATCCATGAAGACAGGAACAGGTCTGAAACAAGAAATAAATTAAAGTAGTACGTTTCAAGTTACAAAAAATATTTTTGTTTATTAGTCCCACAGATAACCCACAGATAGATGAGACACTGATTGTGGCGCCATCTAAAGAACCTGTCGAGTAAACAATTGAATGATGTTAAAAATATTTCTCTAATTTTAGGTTTTGGCGGTATATTCAAATTTACTGTATTTTAATTATTTTATTTCAAAATAACCATTTATAGTCCATCATTTGACATTTCATTCAATTTAACACAATAATGATTAGATCTTGAGTTAAATTAAATGAAATATCAAATGATGGACCATGAATGGTTAATCAAATTGGATAAAATAAAACATTATTCATATAAACAGTTTATTTATTTTCGTATAAATACACAACAAATAATTTCTTTCACAAAGTACTTTTCTTAAAAAACAGAATGACAATAAATAAACTATAATGTAAACACAATGCAATAATTAAACAATAATTTGAGTAACATACATTCTAGACTGGAGTATCATTAGATTTTTAAATGATGTTTAATCAAGATAAAAGTAGAAAATTATTTATGATAAGTTTACATTAATATATTTATTTATTATCACACTCCTATAAACACACAAAGCTGGACAAACTACTGCAGTATAATTGCTACTTACTTAATCAAGAAAAGTGTTAACAATGAGTGGTTAACTACTATTATTGGCTTCTTTCTGTGGAAGAAAGCATTTGAGTATACTTACTGTGAATGTTAGAACAAAAAAAATTAAAATACGTTTAAAAAAAAGTTGTTAAATACTGTCCAGCTCTGTAAATACAAGGTGCCAAGTAATTACATATAAGAGTGCTGAACAGTTCAAAACACATCTTTATTCCTTTACTGGAAGTATTAAATAGGTTTATATCACAAGCTTAAACCTAGTATATTGTATATTTCTACATTTATCGTATAATTGGTTTCGTTAATTCGTTGCACTTAGCATTGGTGATTAAAAACTATAGGAATAATGGTATTCTATTGCTAAGTGATTAAATTGTACATGTTTCTATTTCTTTTATTTTTGTCTTAAATTTGGCTAGTAGTGGAAAAAAATGTATATATACCACGGTGGGGGAGACATTTATAAACCTCGCACATTATTCTGCTCGGGGCAAAGCCCCTCGCGAAACAATTATGGTGGTTGGTCGATACTAGTAGTCTTCACCACCTTGGTGTATAAAATACTATTTTACTACAATTCATAAGCTTGATAATAGGTTATTATATATCTTGATACGTTGATCTTCCAAGAATGTAACTCATGGTGTTACAATGGTGTGGACACACATCTTCCATTCTAATATCCGTTCAGACCAATTAAATTCTGAATAAAAATACCTACTGTTACATCATCAATGAAGGTATAATCTATTCATTTAAAATCAACGGTTTGAAATTGTAATTAATATTAGGCACCGGTTTTACTTTTCCGCCCAACCTATCTATATACGAGAAAAGTATTGGTTTACCCACAAAAAAAGTGAAATTTTGAAAAAAAAATTGAGATATTTTTACGTTTTTCATCAAGAACAACACGAAGAAAATGGTTTTTAGAGAAAAAATCCTGTGTGTATGTTGTCGTCGTCGGCCACTTTTCGATACATGTCTTGTTAGCACGATACAGCCTCCGGAGTGCAACAAATCACCAATTTTATGATTTAATATTGTTCAGGACATCTCACAGATGAACTCTATTGATTTTCAGCTCACAATAGCCAGTATAACGGATGTTATGGTACCTGAAGTACGACATTTTTGAAAAATTTCAGTTACGATACAGCCTCCGGAGTGCAAAAAGTCACCAATTTTATGATTGAATATTATTCAGATCATCTCACAGAAAATTCAGTTTATCAGCACGATACAGCCTCCGAAGTATATACAAGTGACCAATTTTATGATTGGATATAATTCAGGGCATCTCAAATATAAACCCTATTGATATTTAGTCCACAACGAGTGCTAAGGTATTTGAGGTACCAAATTTTTGTAATTTTTGTAGAATTTTCAGTTTGTGAGAACGATACAGCCTCCAGCGTGTATACCAGTGACTCGTTTTATGATTGACTACTTTTCAGGACGTCTTATAGATGAACCTCATAGATTTTTAGCTCACCAGAGCTAGTACAACGGGTGCTATGGTACCTGAAGTGCCACATTTTTGTCCTTTTTGGGCAAATTTCGGGTTAAGTACGATACAGCCTCCGGAGTGTATACAAGTGGCCAATTTTATAATTGGATATTTTTCGAGGTGTCTCATTCACGGTGTCTCAGAGATGTACCCTATTGATTTTCAGCTGACTATAGCGAGTACAGCGGGTCCTATAAATCCAGATATACTGCGTTTTTGGTTACTTTTGGAGAAATTTCGGTTTGTTAACACGATACATCCCCCGAAGTGTATACAAAAGACAATTTTATGATAGAATGTTAATCAGGGCATCTCATAGATGCGGAAAAGTTGATTTTAATCTTTAAAACCGTTTATTTTTTATGTGTATTTGCGTCTATTTTAGTACAAGTTGCGCTGTACTTAAAATGTATGCAAAAAATTTAGAATTGCGTAAAGTGTGACAAGAACGTTTCTAGAAGTTTTATATATTGGATTAAAATAAGAATTGATAGGTTTGAAATGATAAATTCAATAAAAACTCACCTCAAATGAATTATAAAGGTGGTTGAGAGAATATAAATTTCACTGATATAATTGTTATGAATCCAATAATTATTAGTGTAAATGTTAATTTGTAAAAAATATTATTAGATAAGAAAATTTGAAAGTGTTCAAGAGTAGTGCGCGAAGTCCTTACTCAATGAAATAAAATATCAATCTAGTAGGAATAACAAGTCATGGATGGTTGCTAAGAAAAATAAACATTGACAACAGATTGAATTTTTGAAGAAGAGATGTAAAAAAGAATTATCCTAAGAAAGAAATCTAGTAAAAGAAAATAAAAAGAAGTTAAGTTATATGAAAGAAAAGCTGAAGCTGAGAAAAATACTTTATAATTATTAAACAAGGTAAATTGTTGAAACTTATAAGGAGAAAAAAAACTTGAATGTTGTATAATAGTGAATGATATTGATAGCAAAATCAAAGTTAAGATATTAACGAATTAGATTGTAATAAAAAGAATTGTAAATTGAGAATGCCTACATTATTATACAGGAAGACAGATTGATAGTGACATTATAGGAAGAATTATAAATTTGAACTATTTGGCCATCCTATTCAAAATTAAAAGAAACAGAAATAACAATATTTCCTGAAGAACTGAGTTTAAGAGTGACTACGAACTGTGAGGTACAGTTTTTCTTATATAAACTGTTCTAATGATAGCAATATAACCTTAAAAAATAAACTATTGCGTTAAATGAAGTAAAACAATAATTTCTTATTAATCACTGATGGAAAAAGTGTGGGTATAAAGGATATTTCAAAAAAAAAATATTAGCAAATTAATATTGAACAATCAGTACTCACCACAATATCAAAATATTTTACGTCTCGAATGTGAAAAGATTTATAATTTGTGCCAGCATTATAATCCTGTCAAATATTTGAATTTCTTCAATAGTTTCAATTGTATTTAAAAACATAACGATAATTGTATTGGTCAATTAAGGAATTATTATTTACAATGAAATAATAATACATTTGAAAATAGGTTAATATTTATGATTTATTTAGTGTTGCCCTCTCTATTCCTATAAGATAATAAAAAAATGCAGGGTTGTATTAGATATTCAATTGTTTGTGAAATTATTGGAACATGAGTGTTTATTATTTTATTCACTAATTATATTACAATTTAAATTATTTCTCGAGTTTGAATTTATAAAATAAAAGACGTATCCTCAACCACCATAATTCCTTGTTTATAGTTAAGAGATTCATCCTTATAGACTGAGTATAGCTGGCTCAAAATAATAACACACAAAAATTGATAGACTAATTTCATCTGGCGCTCAACAACTAAAATTATAATAAATAATATTGAATGCGGAAAATATGAAAACATATATTAATTAAAGTTTTATCTTACTAATTGCACAGGAAGAATTGCAAATAAGCTCACCTGTTGATCCTCCACTGCTTCCTTGGGGCCCCAGATGCTCCGATGTGCAACGTTCACTAAGATGAAAGGCAACTTTGATTTTCTTTAGAAAAACAAAGGTGAAAACAATGAATTCGCACTACTCGTATTTTTCGATGCGAACACGACGATTATTTACCGGCAAGTCGCCTTTTGCATTAATTGTTTCCGCTTTTTACGGGAGATTACAGGTTTTCGGTCTGTCCTTTTCCACCTATGCATTTTTACGCATTTAATAGTGAGGAATAATTCATTGAAATGGCCATAGGCGTGCTTAATTTAGATTTAGTTCTAAATTTTAATTACAAAAAAGAAATAAAAAATATGTTCCTATTCGGAAAAAAAGGTTATAGGCAGCGTTGAATTCTTAACAAATATAAACCTTATATAAATAATATAAAAATATAAACAATTAAATAAATAAAAGATATAATTATCTCAATATTTTGCAGAGTTGAATCCAGTTCTATTGAAATGGAATTAAGGAAGATTCAATATTTAAGACATTTCCCAAATCTTGAACATGAAGTAACATTAAAAAGATACACGTGTGCTCTTGTTAGCGATTTCTTACGTCAAGGACACCTGTGTGTTACCGAAAATTATCTAGCATTTCACTCTAATATTTTTGGTTACGTTACTAAGGTAAGTATAACAAAATTAATCATGGGTGGCGTCTAGAATAATTGAATCGGTCAGTGGAAAAAGGATAATATTCCAAAATCTTAACTTTTGGGAAATAAAAAAAAACTGTTTTTAGCTTTATTTTTAGTTTATTAGAGTAGTGATCAATTATTAACTTGTAGTACTATATAATAGTATATTAAGTACCAAGTGTCAAAAAGGTTACTTTAGTCACGAGTTTTACTAGGCACGTGTGGAGCCAAGCGGACCGAGTAACTTGTGAAACAAGTGACTAAAGACGTTTTCAACACGAGGTGCTTACTATATTTTTTCTTCGCCCGTGGGAAAGAAAAAAATATATTATATTTGAATTATATTCATTACATGACGGACGATGGCTGACAGCTGACTGACAAATCAAATGACGCAGAATAACAAAATTATCACCGAACATGAAATTTAACATACAAAAGATACACTTGATTTGACGTTTAAAGAACAAAAGATAAACGAGATGTGACTTTTCGCATTTCTAACACTAGTATTTAAAGAGTCGTTTTGTGCATGTCAAACCCTTGCTCAAAGTGCGGTTTTAGTAACGGAAGTAGAAAAAAGCATTTTAGTTTTAAATTTGAGATTTTTTTATTAAATTATTTATCTGAGTTAAGGAGGTTTTAATATTTGGAATATTATTTCTTTTCCTTTCAAAATAAGGAAATATTATGAAAATACCATAGTTTTCAACAAAATTTTATTTTTTAACGAAAAATAACTTGTTTTAAGAGTAAAATTATATTAAGAAACACTTTCCGTTCAAACTTGGCATTAATCTTCCTCGTCTTCACCATCACCGTCACCTTCTGCAGTGAGCCAGGTGAGTTTTTCTTCAAAGAACTGAAGAAAGTCTTCAGGTATGTATTGTAATATTTGTGCAGTATCTTTAAGCTTCTTCTTTTTCAATGGGACTTTTCCCATGTATTCCCTTACACTCGTCAACTTAACTAAGTTTAAATTTGTTGGCACAAAAACTGTCTATATATTCACTACATTGTACGTATCCTCTCTGTTAGCCTGTTTGAAGACACTGTGTCTGTACTTACTAATGGTGAATGCTATTTTGACGGTTAATCCTGCAGGATTCATATTTGTACATGGTTTTTTAAAATAATGAGGCCACCAGTTTTTAAAGTCATTATATATCTTCCTGGCTAATATCTCTTACCATGTATTTGGGATGAGTTTTTTTAGCATAGCATATAATTTCCTTGTACTGTCCAGATGAATAAATTCTGTCATATTTACGTATTGCACGTTTCACCACATCAAAAGCCTTGTCACAGGGCATAAAACTATGACCCCTTACAGGATAGTAAAGGTTAACCTCTTTGAAACGACCACTCGTTGTCAGAGTAAGCAACAATCTTGTAAGAGTGTGATTGCGGTTTTGCCCACCGCACGCATCACAAAAAACATGGAGAATTTCTACTTCTTTTGAAAAAGGATTTTCAATAAAATCCCTCACAAAAGTGCAAACCTCGTTAGGCCCTTTTTTGCATTCTCCTTCCGTATATTTATAAAACATAGACGTTCCACTTTTACGTTCCTGAATATTGAATATGTAGTACCATAATTTTCTCAGGTAAAACATCTCCTGCACAGGCATAAAGGGTAAAGGCAAATTTTGAACATAGTCAAAAACGATTCCACTAACTTTTGGGTCTGTTTTACTCAACTCTTGTATGCTTTTCAACTTGTTATGGAACTTCTTTGCCCTTCGTTTATGCACCATGAGCTCAGCAGCAGCATCACGTTTTGCGCCATCATTTAAAAATGTTGATTTGATCTTAGTATTTAACTCTTCACAGGTAGAACAAACATCTACCTGTGGTCGGCCAAATTTGTAATTGAAATTTTCTTTGAAATAGTTGAGGTAGTATTCATATTTCACTTCTTTTTTGTATTGAGGGAATTTTTCCAAGAATAGGTTATACATTTTCTTAGCTGTCAACGTTGATTCAAGGAAAGTTATAGGCTTAGAACTATAATGAGAAATGTGCGTTGGAAATGATTTGATGTGATTATGTATTTCATCAGTAACAGAGGCAGGTTTTGCGTGTGATCTGTTAGAATGTTGACCACGACCAACTCTTGTTGATTCGTTTGTATTCAGCAGATGTGTCAGTCTAGCCAATGCTGTATTAGATATAGCATGCAAGCTAATGAATGCATTATGGCATACTTTAATACGAAAGTTGCCTTTCAGAGCGAAATATGTAAAAGACGAAGGGATTTGTTTTGAGTTTGCTTGGGTAGGACGATGCCTAGAAACGTCATGTCGTTCTATCAGACCCTTTTTCACTTTTTGGTTGCCCACTGTATAAAGACGTGATTATATCTTGTTTATTTTCGTTTAAGAAATTGTCCATGCATTAATTACGGCAAGAACAGTTTGGCCCCGTTGTTTCAGCCTCAACTAAGCGTCCTTTAGTAGTGACGAATTCTTCCCCCTTGCTCCTGGCCAATTTCTCTTTTTCTTTGTTATGTTCTGACTTATTGACTTTACCTTTCTTTCTCCTAGGTTCATCAACATCTTGTTCCTCTATATCTGACATCTTATTCAAAAAACTTAATCACATAAACGCTCACATAACTTGAAAATACTCACACAATAACTGCTCACAAACAATCTATAATCTAATATAACCTGTAAGCACCATACAGTGATTTTGAACAGAGCATTCCTGCGGAATATTTTTTTTTCCACTCAACCGTATTTTCAATCATGATACAATAAAATAGAAGATATTATTTCGCGCTTGCTGGCTCTGACGTCACGCTGAGAGTGAACGCCTTGAATTCGTTTGCAGTTACATTATTGGATATGTTTATGTCGGTTAATTTTACATTTTTATTATTTAAAATTAGCAAAAATTAGTCAAAATGAGATGTATAGTGTATGGTTGTGATTCAGACAATCACGTGAAAGGCTTTGCACACGATGTCAGCTTTTTTACCTTTCCAAAAGACAAAAAAATTATAGGGGAGTGGATCTGTTTATCTAATCGCGAAGATATATTTATTACAATAGAAATTAGACCATATAATTATGCTAATATTGAAAAAGAAAGTCACCAGGTCCTCTTGGTAATCGTAGATATGTTGGGCTATATTTATATTTAAACTCCTAAATGGGCAGGTTGATTGTGCGGATCTTTTGAGTCATATGGGGATTAGCATTCCTTGTCAGGGTCTTCGCCATCAAGTTACCTTTCATGTGCCCTTTCATAGAACAACATATGGTGCTATGAGTCCTATAAATAGATATCTGTGCTTTTTGATAATTTTGATAATTTCAATACGTCTTTGGGCCAGTTCAAATATTGCTTAGGGCTGTGATTTTTTGAGTTATGTTGTGTTCATAATTTTTTTTATTTATATAAGTATTGTTTATTACCTGTAGCTACATGGAAGGTGTTATATATTTCAAATTAATTGGTTATGCTGTATCAGTGTTTATACCTGTCCTTATTGTATTATTTATTGTTGTATTGTAACAAGTAGAGGGGTTTTCCCGTAATAAATAAATCTTTTCTTAAATCCAAGTTGACAAATAATATTTTGAATCTTAATTTGATATTTTGTTATTACCAATAACAATTTCATTATTATTATTATTATTTTGAAGAATGCTCCACAGTACCTGAGTTTTACTTTATTGTTGTGCTGTACTATACTTATTTTGGAATAAACAACCGATTAAGTATTAAAATTTGCTAGTTGTTTTATTCCTTATATTTATATACAAATTTAAATGTTTATAAAACAGCAAACAGGTTTCTATCAGATCTTAGAATTATTGTTTTGCTCTGGTAGGCTCTCCGATTCCATATGTATAACACTTTTACATGAATTCTCTTTGCGTTTATAATACTAATAATATCTCATTCACCCTGAACTATCCTCATTTTCCTTCAAAATGCATTAGCAACGCATCATACGCAAGTTTTATTACATCAAATGCATTAGCCCGCGATTACGGTTTTCACTTGTACTCTCTGCGTGACGTCATGCGCGCGGCGAACGATATTTCGAGCAGCTAGAAATCATATCCACAGATAACCCACAGATAGATGAGACACTGATTGTGGCGCCATCTAAAGAGCCTGTCGAGTAAACAATTGAGATGTTGAAAAGGTTTCTGTAATTTTGGGTTTTGGCGGTATATTCAAACTTACTGTATTTTAATTATTTTATTTCAAAGTAATCATTTATAGTACATCATTTAACATTTCATTCAATTTAACTCAATAATGATTAGATGTTGAGTTAAATTAAATGAAATATCAAATGATGGACCTTAAATAGTTAATTGAATTGAAAAAATAAAACAGTAATCATATAAACAGTTTATTTATTTTGGTATAAAAATACACAATAAATAATTTCTTTCACAAAGTACTTTTCTTAACAAACAGAATGACAATAAATGAACTATACTGTAAAAACAATGCAATAATTAAAAAATAATTTGAGTAACATACATTCTAGATTGGAGTATCATTAGATTATTAAATGATGTTAAATCAAGATAAAAATGAAAAATTATTTATGATAGGTTTATATTAATTTATTATTACACTCGTATAAACACACAGAGCTGGACAAACTGCTGGAGTATAACTGCTACTTACTTAATCAAAAAAAGTGTTAGCAATGAGTTGTTAACTACTATTTTTGGCAACTTTCTGTGAAAGAAAACATTTGAGTATAATTACTGTGAATGTTAGAACAAAAGTAATTAAAATATTTTTATAGGAAAAGTTGTTAAATACTGCTAAATACAAGGTGCCAAGTAATTACATATAAGAGTGCTAAACAGCACTTGTTACTGTACAACATTTAAAATAATAAATCTAACATTTCATTTCCACTTAAAACACATCTTTATTTCTTTACTGGAAGTATTGAATAGGTTTATATCACAAGCTTAAACCTAGTATATTGCATATTTGTATATTTCTACATTTAAAAGCATTCCGTTCTTATGAAACCATCGCATAAGGCAGTTCAAGTTACTCTGCAGCTCCTGGCAGTCTATGATTGTTAAAATGTTTCTTAGGGGCTCTCAAAAATCCCACCTTCTCGTGGAAGTCCTTTCTCGTTTCTGGTTGAGATAATACAAGTAAACACACAACAAAACAACAATAAATAAGTAAACACACAAATATGTTTGAAAATTTATGTCAACAAAAGGAAACAAAATGCGCTTACTATCGAAATAATAAGCTTACACATGTTTTTGTACTAAGCCAAAAAAAATGTCAAAAAATGTTTGAATGTATACATTTGTTTGGTTTTTTTTGAATTCCTTTTTTGGAGCTTTCGATTTTTTAAGGAATTCTTGATATTTAACTATTTTTTTATTTTTTGTCTTTATTGGATTTTTGGTTACCGCTAGACCAAATACTTAGACGTAATGCCTCAACAAAAGTTAATACTCACTTTCATTTCCCATTAATTGTCACACCATGGGCTATATATGAAAATCGGCAAGGAGTCAATACGTTCCATCCCATAGCCTGTAGAGGAAATATAGCTATAACATAAAATAAAACCCAGATTATTATTTTTTCAATGGATTAATTTTAAAATGGAATTGTCTGAGTATGGTGTACACACTAGATATAAATTGAGTGAACAAAAAGACGAGTACTGAGTGTGTAATTTTATTAAAATTCCAGGTAAGCGCTTTCAGCCATTAGGTCATTCTCAAAGCTGTCGACAAGAGAAAAACATACAACAGGTACAATGTACATACAATGAAATAAAATGTTTGATGTTACATGATTATTTAAGTAAAATTTGTTAAAATTACTCTATAAAGAGGGTGTACACACATATCATTTAGTTGTTAATTTCAAATTAGAGGTTTCGGTATGTGAATTACAATTGTACACGCTCTTTATAGAGTAATTTTTACGAATTTTAGTTAAATAATGATGCAACATCAAACAATTTATTTCATTGTATGTAGCAGTTACAGGGTTTGATGTTTTTTGACACCTTCTGTATATTTTTTTCTTGACGAGAGCTTTCAGAATGATATAATGGCTGAAAGCGCTTACCTGGAATTTTAATAAAATTACACACTCAGTACTCGTCTTTTCGTTCACTCAATTTACATTTTAAAATGTCCATAATTATAGCATGCTGTATTGAATACAATAAAACAAACCATCAATTTTTGTTAATTTCCACTCATATAGGAAGGCAAATCAAACTGTCTTAATAACCTCTCTTCGTCTTTCTCAAATCTAAAGAAACGCTGTTTTTGAAAATGAAGGGATTATATCCTCCATCGTTTCCTCGTCGACAAATCTAATGATTTATCACCACTGCTTATCAGCCATATTAATTTTATCTTCCTGGGTTGGAGGAACAAAACTGTAAAAAGAAATATTTACTTTATTAATGCAGCAATTTTCAGTTTAGCTAATATAAAGAACAACCATCATCTCTAAAGTTGTCGATTAAATTAGTAAAAATTCTGTGTTTTATAAAAATAAAGATAATGGTTGTTAATTGCGAAAGAAAAAATGCTCAAATTTTTTGAATAAAACCTACCGAGTACACCACTTATTAATCTCCTTCAGAATACACTTTGACATTATCTTTCCAATTAATAACAATAAAGCAACGAAACAACAGTTAAATATTACACTATAAAAAAATACACCAAAATACCGTAACCTTACAATAACCTCTACACTTGAACTAAGAAATGATAACAGTAATAACAGTATAACATATAACATGTGGGGATGGACACGGGCAATATGATACGCAGTTATAAAAATCTATAAAATTTGATTACTAACGACGTTACAGTTTTCGTTAATTGTTTGGAATTATCTACCGATTGTAGTTACTCGACAGGCTCTATAGATGGCACGGTCTGCAGTGTCCCTAGCCTGATCATATCTTCTATTTTGTGTATCATGATTTTTAATATTTCGGTTGCACGTTTGCATTAGAGGAATATTATCGTTCTCTCGGCAAATCTATGCTCTGACGTAAATTGAACACAATGTCTATCCCAGTTTAATTTCGCATTATATGGAATATTATCCTTTTTCAACTCACCGATTCAATTTAAGCGAGGGGTTATTTGGTTAAAAAACACAAATATTTTTAGCTTTTGATTCCATTAGGTGGCATAGAAGCTATCACAAAGGAAAAAACAGCTAAGATAATTCCAAATGCTATAGGAATAACTACACCGGAAGGAAAATATATTTTTTCAAGTCTAATATCAAGAGAAAAAACATTCAACTATATCACAAAAATTTGGCGGCAGGCTAAAAGTGATGTTTCTAATTTTGATTTTTCGTATTCTGACGTAAGTAATCCAAAAATCTTATATGTATACAAAGTTTAGCTCGACATTTGGGCAGGTGAATAAAGCACATAAGAGAAAGACCAACATAAGTAATTCATAGATATAGAGGTAGGAATTTCTACTTTTGCCAGTTTGAAAATAACAGATTTTGACTATTACATCTTTACTCATATTTAGCAGCTTCTCAAAGTAAATATCGTTGGTTACTGCAAAAACAAGATAGCTCCACTATGTATATTTTTTAGTTAACCCTTAACTACTACCCACTCAAAACAGATACATAACTACTACCCACGGGTCAAGCTGATCCATTTTTAAAAGTACTAATAAAAATACAATTTAAGGAAGAAAACATATTTTATTCATAAAAAGTAAATGGTAACACATTAATTTATTGTGATAAATAGTTAAACAAATTTAAATACAATTTGGACAAATTTTTTGAAAACATTGCTGACACACCGGTAATTTGCAGGAATCGCAAAAGGTGTTATGTTAGTGTTGCGATCTTTCTTTGTGGGGCAAAAAGTACATCTCTTCCGTTTGGATGCTGATTTGTGCTGCTGAGGGACCTCTTGAACTTCTATGATTACCCCAAGTATATCAGCTGTTAAATCTCTTAGCTTGAGTGGTATTTTATTGTTGTAAATACGCCTCTTCATATGAGGCTCACATAGGTTACGACCCAGTACTTTGAGGAAGTCCAGTCTTGAAATTGTTTTTCCATCAGTAGCAAATTGATATAATATTCTGCTGTTGATCCCCGATACATTTAAAATCATATGAAAGATTGCCATTGGCCAGCAGCGGGCTCTACGAGACGTAGAATACTTAGAGCATTTCTGGTCCAATGCGTCAACACCAGCTTTAGTTTCATTATAAAATGAAATAATATCTGGCTTTTTTGTTGTTCCATCCACAGAGTTGTCGTTGTGCAAAGTAGACATTAAAATAACAGCCTTGTTCAATTTTGGCACATGAGACACAATGGTTTGGTTTGAAGTAAACCCAAAAACAGAAGAACCAGGCTCACGCTGTTTGGATGGTAAAAAATTTTATGGAATAAATCTCTGATTTTTTTTCAGCGTACCGACATAGGTTAGCTTTTGTTTTAAAAGTTCATTAGTTAATTCCATCGATGAGTACCAATTATCACCTGTTATATTTCTACTGGTGAAGGCGACAGGTTGAACGAGGCGACATACTGTTTCTGTTGGTAGCGAAAACTTGGACTTCTCATTTTGTTTTCCACTGTATATCTCCGAATTGACCCTGTAATGTGTTTTTGAATCTGCTAAGATCTGCACTTTCAAGCCGTATCTTGCCGGCTTACTTGGTATGTACATTCTGAAGCCACACCGTCCTCTAAACGGTACCAACATCTCGTCAACGGTTAAAAATTCTCCAGGCGAATAACATTGTTTGGAGTTGGCAACAAATTGATCAAAAATATCTGAAATTGCAGCCAACCTATTTTCTTTCACTCTTTCGCGGCGTGTAGCTTCATCATCAAATCTAAGACAACATAACAGAAAAGAAATCGCGTTAAAGACATAGTGCAGCGAAATATATCCCTACTAGTCCCATCGGTAGCCCAAAGAGACCGGAGTTCTTCATGACTAGATTTGAAACACCCTTGCAAATACAAAAGGCCCAATAATGCTTCTAATTCTACTTTATCGGTTTCTTGGATAAAAACTGGTGAAAACAATAATCTACTATTTCTCTTTTTTTTGAATTTACTATACTGACCTTGCATGCTTCTTATTTTTGAGTTTGTGTGTATAATCATTTTTTCAATCATAGAGTCTGTTATTAGGAGTCTCCATGCTTCCAAAGGCGAAGTTGGGGGATTTAGTCGAGCTGGACCTTTCAAACCAGGAAGCACTTTTATTGTTGGTGCCGTCTTCGACCACTTGGTTTTATCTTTTGCGTACCACGATGGAATTTCCCGTAATGTTTGGGTATTTTCATGTTCGTCCTGCGATGAACTTTCGAAGCATCAATTTCGTCATCATTTTTGTCCCATTCAACTTCACTCTCAGAGTCGTGTTCACTTAACTCTTCAGCATCGCTCTCATCTGGATCGCTTTCGTCGCCTTTGTTCAAAATTTTATTGCAGGCAATTCGTTTCTCTTCGCTGTCAGTTGCGGTACTTGATGATGCAACGTCCAAGTCGCCTGTCGTGTTTTTTTCCTCTTTCATATCCACCCAAAATTCATCATTTTCAACAATTTGCAATAAATCATAATCGCTTAGTGGTTTGTTTTCCATATTCTATAAAAATAAATACCGAGACTTAGTATACTACCCTGATTTTGGCTCTAAATCCCATACTAAATCCCATAAAAAGCATGTAGGTTAACACAAAAAAACTTACCTTAAAACTATCCACGGGTAAATTTGACCCACTAGCGCTAAAAAATATACCAAAGAGACAATCTTTCTACTCTGCATTTATAAGACTATAATCCGTCGTCGCTAGCTAGAGCATATCTCCCCCCATGCCGTCCGCGCTCCTCGGATTCGCCTGAAATCACGTGTATCGACAGATCGTTGGGTCATATTGACCCGGGGATAGTAGTTAAGGGTTAAGTGCATTTCTACGCCTAAAAATAGTAGTAAACGGTCCAATTTGATCAAAATTTCACCAACTGAACCAAGATATGTGCTTTTGTATTTTATATCAACTAGTTTGATGTCTATTTTGTGATATTTTCAACTGCAAAAATAAGTTAAGTGGGATTCATCTGCTTTTAGATGTTTGATTCTGCGAGCTATATAAGTTTTCCACGAAAGCGTAGAAGGGCTGTACGAATTTGAATTGACACTCAAATTCCTACTGTAAATTCTTACTTTGTCTTCACCCTGTATTTCATAATTTATATATTCCGTATATATCATAAAATAAAATATCATTCTTCCCACATATTTAATATGTATTTAACCATACAAAACCCATTTCAAACTTCATTCCATATAAAAAACCACAGATAACTATATAACAATTTCTTTTGTCCACAAAATTACATGCATCGGCTGAGTTTTCAACAGTCGTATGACGGTTTCATTTATATCCCTATTCCCCATTGGCTACATCCTCACATAACTCTCTTTGTTACCACGCACTTTAAACGACATATAAAATATCCATAACAACCCATGTTCATTCATTTCATCATACACAAAAAAAACGTTGTTAATCAAGTTACAAAAAGCATTAAAAAATCTAACGACACATATTGTTCAAAATTATTGATAAAACCGTAAAAAGATATGATTGCATCTGTTAATAACCATTTGTGAAGTCTTAATTGTGACGCTGGTAGACAGTGCTATTCAAAAGTCCCCTCCCCCCTCGTATCTTTTGAACGGCTACAGGTGATATAATAGTAATAGATGACGTCACAGTGCCACTCTGGACAATAATTTTAAATAGGACCTTATGGCAAGTGATATCTCGTTTGAAAGGCAATGACATTGGCTACACAGCCATATCAATTTTGTTTAGGTTAAAATTAATTTTGACGGATAAATTAAATAAATACCAAAATTATTGAAATCACTTTTTCAAATTTAATTAATCAAATATCCTGACAGTAATACATCCTATTAGTAAACTCTTGTCGTACTCGTTCGAATGTGTCAGCTGAAATAGCATTGCATTCTTCAGTAATTCTTTCTTTCAAAATGCCAATGTTATCTGGTGCCGTAGTATAAACCGTGGATTTCAAGTACCCCCATAGAAAAAAATCTAATGGTGTCGGATCTGGTGACCGAGGTGGCCATTCTATAGCATCTCGCCGGCCGATCCATCTACCTCGATATTCTTCATCCAGGTAACTTCTTACTGCACCATAATAATGTGCAGGAGCACCATCTTGTTGAAATTTTATTTCCAGATGGCCGAACTCATCTTGATTATCTTCCAGAATTTGAAGAATTAACGGCTCAATTGCATTTTGTAACATCTCCAGATACACTTCACCGCTTAAATTTGAATTTAGAAAAACAGGACCAACTATGTGGTTTCCCAAAATAACTGCCCAAACATTGACTTTTTCTGGAAATTGGGTATGTTGTTCACGAAAGGTGTGAGGATTTGTGTCACTCCAATACCTTACATTTTGTGTATTCACATTTCTATTGAGGCAAAAAGTTCTTTCGTCACTAAAACAAATTGTTTTTGTGTAATGTGGGTTTTGACTAATTTTATTTGTCATACATTCACAGAATTCGAGTCTTCTGTTGGGGTCGTCATCCGAAAGGTGGTGCACCATTTTTAACTTGTATGGATGAAATTTATTTTAAGCCAACATTCTCTATACTATACTTTTACTTACTTCACAGATAGACGCAACTTTAGTTCAAAGGAAGTAGAGTTTACTACTATTTCAGCAACTATATCAATTTTTTCATCATCACTAAATGCTGGTCGACCATATCGTTTGGCATCTTGAACACTACCCTTTGCTTCAAACTTGTGAAGAAGCTTCCTCAAATAAGTTCTCGAGATGTGGCGATCTGGGTATCTCTCATCAAATAAACGTTCCGCTTCATGGAGATTCTTTCTAGATTCACCAATTATTAAGATAGCTGCTACTTTGTCGGCTTGAGTATGTACCATTTTGCCTATGTAAACTCTTAAACGTCTCGTTAAACAATAATAAAATTAAATACTTAAGCTATTTAGAAAAACTTTGCAAAGCAACAAATACTATTAAATTGGAACTAACCAGAGGCGGCCTGAAAAATCTTCAATATTTAAATGTGAAATAATAATTTTGGTATTTATTTAATTTATCCGTCAAAACTAATTTGAACCCAAACAAAATTATTATAGCTATTGTAGCCAATGTCAATGCCTTTCAAACGAGATATCACTTGCTATAAGGTCCTATTTAAAATTATTGGCCAGAGTGGCACTGTGACGTCATCTATTACTATTACGTCACCTGTTACCATTCGTAGAGAAGTTTTCAACACTTTATTTTCACCCTCCAAATTTTATTAATGTAAGTGTAGCCGTTCAAAAGATACGAGGGGGGGAGGCGACTTTTGAATAGCACTGTATAAAGAAGAAAATATAAATAATAAAAATATAAAGAAAAGTGTATGAAACCATCGAATTTCATTTCACATAACAACCAATTCATATATGTAGAAGCATTCATTATCGTGATATTACGATTGGTCCTTCAGAGCACATTACCATAAAAGTGAATACGACATTCCGCATTTTGCTTTTCCATCATTAAAGAGGAAAACGCAAAACAAGGGCCACTTCACAAATTTTTTTTTTCTGGAATTTACACTTTTTGTTAGATTTCCTAAAAAGTTTGTAAGGCTGATTAGGACGTGCAGCTCTCGTGTGTGCAATGTCTCCTGTAGAGTATATGGGTGGAATAAAATATTTCTCCAAAGTAGCATGGACACTGTCGGCTTCCATCATGGTATGATGGCCTTTCTCCAAGTATATTTGTTCGATAATGATATTGTTTGCAGCAGCTAGATCACTTAATGCGCTAGCTAGAATTTTGTTCCTAGTCTGCTAGGAACATTCGTCTGAAATTAACACAAAATAATCGAAGTCTTTTTTCTTATCATTAATGAAGTCCTTTATGCTTGATACAAATTCATTAGTCGTTACACCACCATTGGATTCATGCCAAACGTATAGAGTGACATCTTTATTATTCAAAACGTACAACGTAAAACTGTGTAATTGTAGTTTTTGTTTGTAATAATGTTTTGATGCCAGTACTTTCGGTCATAGCAACACGCTTTGCAAATCCATAGTCAACACTAACTGTGTATCTCCAGCAGTTTCTTTGGGTAAATTCTTTGCCGTTCATGCGTCATCTTTTTTCTTTAAATGGTGTTTATATTCGTCCTCAAATAGCTGCTTTGTCTTAAATTTGGTGCAGGTATCGCATTGATCCTCGCTAGTATGGTGTATAGCTATATTTTCTTTCCTCAGAGTTTTCTTAAAGAACGATATTCCTGCAATAGGAGAAACGTCCCCACTAAGCAAAAAAACATCGCCGTTTCGTTACTGATACGTTGAAAGTTACATTGTTACGTTATTCAAAAAGGATTTGTTACGACCTTTTCTTCTTCATAGTTACGTAAAATGTCCGCAAACATGACAAAATCTCAGTCACGTTTACAAATAAACGTTTTTGTTACAAAACTATAACATATTATTTCCGTTCTTGGAATGTTCCAGTTACCTCGTACTTTTAACGTTACGATTATGTGACTAAAGTTACATTTTCGTTTCGATTCTATAACATACTAGTTTCGTTATTGAGATGTTACATTAATGTAACATTTCTTAATCGAAACTAAAGCAAACCTATTTTTAGTGGCAAATCGGTCAAAAAAAATTATACTTTCTCTAGCAAAAAGTTCAAGTTCATACCGACAGAAAGAACAGTCTTCGTAGCGTAGCAACAGTTTTTTCTATCGATTTGAATTCTTATGTAACTTTTGATAAAAAAAAGCATAATTATTTTGATTTGGCCGATCCCACTAAAAATTCAGTAGTTATTATATGACTTCCTTCACATCTTATATATCTATGTATCAGAATAGCTTGGTGCATACATCAAGTAATGCAGCTGTAACAATATTTATCCAACAATGTATTTATGTGATGGAGGCGTTTATATTTTGATAATTATTCATTTTGTTTCACTAGTATTGAGTTTTTATTATTTTCACCACTCTAACCTAAACGCACCCAAATCAAATACATGCTCAAAACATCAATTCAAATACTTTCTGGGTTTTTTAATAATATACTTATGTAGATTGAAATAAATAATATATTCTATTTAACTTATGTGCATAAACATGTTCATATAAAGATTTATGTAAAGCATCTACTGCACACACGTACCTCTGAAAAATGAATCAAATATTAGAATTATAATAATATTCATGTAAATGTTTACTAATATTGTTCAAAAATATTTATATTTACCAATTCCTCTGCTGCAGCTCTGCTCTCTTGAGCCGTTGGTTGGCTTGTCGAAACCAATCCATAGTTATGATCTCGAATTCCTCAGTTACAGTGTTGTGCTGCATCTAAAGATGAATATCAATGATTAAGTATGAAAATTGAATAAAAATTGTCCAATATAAAACCTTTTAAAATATTGATTATCTTGCAGTCTTTTGTTTTAAAATTATTTTTTTGGCCCGTCCAGGAGCAATGTATTGCCAATTTATTATGAAAAGCTGCAGCCAAGCCCCTCCTTATGAACTCAGGTCCATTCCGCCCGGCAACTTGTAGATATTTATTATACTGAAAAACGAATTTTGTTTTAGAAACAAGAACAATACATTAGACCATTCAGTCCTGTTACATAATTTTCCAGTGTATAGAACTACACTTAAAGTAGAAATTTAAAAAGTGTTTTGCTTTAGTATCCTGCAATTTTGTTACATGGAAAATTTTTTAAGAAACATATGTTGAAAACAAGAGTCTACTCAATATTAATCTCGAATTTTACATGTTGTTGAAGGATCGATAACTTCTAAAAGAAAATATTGACTAATCTCATACAAACATATATGTTACTGCTATTCTTTCTCTGAGAATATTTACTTACTATCTGTTTAGCTGTGACATTACAGCTATTCACAAGGTTGTCAAAGTCTAATATTTCGATATTTATTCCAAAATTTTGAAAGCGAGTATTTGTTTTGTATTATATGCGCCGGAAAAGTGTTTGTGAAAAAGACTATATAACTTAATTACATTTTAGATAACTGACCTATTTATTATTTATAATCGCAGCCTTATAAGTAGAGGTAAAAGCAGCAGATGCTATAATTGGGCAAACTAGTGAATATAGTACTTACTTTACGATTCACTTCCTAAAACACATGCTTTTTAAAACGAACGAATGATATAATAGTATATTGAAGTATAAGTGGATAAAGAGGTCTTTCAAACACGCGCGAAATAGAGCAAGTGTTTGAAAGACCAGTTATCCACGAATACTTCACGCTATTTTTTTTTTATTGGTGCACTTTGGAATCATAAAATATTATTATTATATTATTACTACAAAAAAATGGAAGTCCATCCTCGATGCCCAGCCAAGTTTCGTGAACGTCAAATAGTATTTATTTTTAGTTGACGTTACGGGCTGTCAGATCAATAATCAAAAAGTTTCTTCATTTATATTTAAAGGGAAACAATGTATATATGAATATATAAATACATTTTGCAGAAAAAACCAAATAAGACATTGGTTCCCAATGATAATATACAATTTAAAAACTAATTATAAAAGTTGTCATTGATACTTACGTTTCTCATGTTGTTGTTGTTACCATGGGGACTTTAAAAAACGCGCGTGTTTGAAAGTTCGATTTATACACGCTGACGCGTGCTTTAAAAAGGTAATATGCGGCATCAATAAAAAAAGTGAATTAAAAGGGACGCGGGGGAATACTTCGGTATCATAGGTTATGGTTGGCGGTGGCGGCACTTGATCTTCGACGTCACCTGTCACGTATTCGCAATCATCATGCCCTGCGATCTTTTATAGCCATTGCTAAACTGCATTTTTAATGCCATCTATTCGCTTGGAAGTTTACTAACGACATCAAAATGTCAGGAGTAAAACAATAACAAATGGATCAGTATATTAGAGACTTGACAGAGTTTTATTGTATTTGTCATTTTTAAAGAGAAATAATTTTTTAACGTGTAGATGACTTTACTGTAGCACAAAGAAAAGCCAAAAAGGCTCTAATTACAACAGACCTTTCGTCTAGTCCCGATATTTACAAAGGACGGGGATCAAGGATACGGAAAAAAAATACAAGGTATATGTCCCATCACTCTAGTTCTGATTCAGACGAGAGTCCCTCATTAAATCGTAACATTTATCCTGTTTCTCAACCTACACCACAAACAAATTGTAAGTATTTAAAGAAATTAATAAGAATGTTTTGTGCAAATAATATATTTTTCAGTATTGTATAAAAAGTCGGGGAATTATAAATCGGGTAGTACTTCTCCAGAGATTCAAGTGGAATCTATTGCCGAAACTATGAGGTCTGAAGCTGAAGGAATTTCCCTTGAAAATAAAGAATCAAATTATATGGCTAGATTTGTTATACCTAGAGGTAATTTGTTTCTTAAGTTGAATCAAAATTTATAATAACCTAAAGTTTGCATAATAAATTTGACTTTTAGTATAAAAATACTTAAAATTTTATAATGTACCTTTTTTCAATTTTTTTTAGAGTCAAAACCTTGTGGCAGTGGAATCAGATGAACACTTCACAAAAGAGATAAATCATCACCACAAATAGATACACTTGATGATGAAGGTGACTAAACTAAATAATTTCAATTAATTTTTATATTTGATCATATTTTAAATTTATTTTAGAATTTAAAAGGTTGATGATAGATGAAATATCTTAATTAAATTTAAAAGTCAACACTTTAATTGAAAGCGTTGGCACTCTCTTGAAAACACAAAGAATTCCAAGTAACCTGCAAGTAACATCGTTTGAAAATAATGTGAAAATGTTATATGAAAAAATTTCAGTAATTTGACATTGGACGCATATTTTTAAAATCCAAATTCAACGTACTCGATCAAATACTGTCCTTAGTATTGCAAACCGACATTACATATCATTTCTCAACAATACTACAGATAGTACTGGAAAAGACCAAATACCCCAAGGAACGAGGAATAGTGAAATACATAGATGACACAAAAAATAAAAATACAATCAGACAAAAATCTTGTGATTTCTTATACTTGAATCCAGATCCTAACCATGCAACAAATACTTTCATTGAAACACATCAAGAATATATAGAAGACTGTACATATACAAAAAAATGTAAAAGTAAAAACACGAAGGTCGCCCCTTGGATGACAAATACACTACAAAATACACAATGTATATCGGAAAAAAATTAGTGTTTGAGAAACATTGGAGTCCATTATATTGTATCATATGTGTAATATTTGTTAGCACATGCTATTATCAATAAATTATTATTATCTTAAGTTTGAGAAGAAAATAAAGAAAATCACCTGTACTATTTTATAAACAAAATTCTCTATTAAATTTTTGAAACTATTTGTAGACATTCGTCTTCTAATAAACTATCTTGGTTAATAAAAACGGATAAAAGCTTCAAACAGCTTTTTGAAACAACCTACTTTTAAGCCAAAATAAAATGACAGGTTGTTTCAAAAAGTGTTTAAACTTTGTGTGACTGTTTTTATTTGTTTATTTAAGAAAAACAATATAGGCATAATTTAAAAAACCTTCAGTATTTGCTTGGCTTACCATCTAGTAGTAGCTAGTAAACTGTGACTAATCATGCAGGTTTCTTCCTTTATTTTTTCCCTGTTAGTGAATAGTAACCTTCCACCACAATAGATGGCGCAGCACTCGACAAATCTTTGTGGCTTCGGAGATTCCATTCTTCCCCGTATTAAAAGTATTTATCTATGGCAATGATACGGTTTTAAGGGCGCGTTCCGGGTGTGCTCTAGTGATGAAAGTAAAATACATTGTTGTTTTGTCAAGTTGAAAAACTTGTACAATATATTTAAAAACAGATTAGACAAGACATATGCTTCACTTGAAAATTTTGGTTTATTTATAATATTTGTGATTCAAACAAGTTTATAAATCAACGGAACTGATATAATAAAAATAAACGTTTTTTAGATTAACAAGAATGTTATGTTTATATTACATTTCATTTATATTCAACAAAGAAGTTGACGCAAAAACATGTTGGCAATGTAAACTTAAAACATTTTTTAAACCAACATGAATGCTACGTTTCTAACACGTTTTGTTGAAAACGTTAGAATCATATGCTTACATTTAACATTCCAAAAACATAATCAATTTCAACGTCACACAAAATCGTACCTTTTGCGTCAATTAGATATTTAAAGGATACCATCTTGTAAGTTACTTGAAAATAACGTAACTCAATGTCTTAAAGATGTTTCTTGCTTAGTGAGTCCTCTGTGTTACAGCACTCCTGATACACTTCATATAAATGCTTTGAAGAATGTAAAACCGATTCTAGGTAATTTTTTTTTGAAAAAGAACGGCAATAGTGACTGGGAACCTTAGGCAGAGAAACTAGCCATTTCTCAATATTCGACGTTAGCCCACCACTAACGAATATTCTGGAGTTTACTTTATACTCTTTCATTGGTACTGGATTCTCCATCTCATCGACAGCTGATATTGCAACATTAAAATTGTTCTTCGTCCACCTTACGAACGTATCTTCTCCAATTGATATTGTGTGAACAAAAAATTTTCGGCAAACTTTCATTTTCTCACCATTTTCCTTTTACAAAAGTATGTCACGACCTTCTCGTTTCTTATTTGGATTTGACGAATTTTTCTTACGCCTCTTTATTCTTCTTGTTAATACTGATCCATTCACGAACATTTTTTTCTCGGCCCATGATTCTAATTTCCAAAATTTCCCAAATATTATACGTCAATCTTCTTCACTAAAACATCCACCCAGAAAAGATGAACTACTTTTCTTCTTTGTAGAGATATGATGACATCGTGAGCCTATTGTACGTGCATCTTTAGGTATATTGTTAGTTAACTTATTGCCCTTTCTGTGACAACCAAAATATGCTAGGCTTTTAAGTCGTTTATTTTTTTAAACTAATACAGCATTATTGCCCTTCAATTCATCCTTGGCTTCTCTTAAAACATGAGTAGTACCATGGGGTTCTTCGTCGTTGAAGTAGGTTTCTTTGTCTTCGGAAGTCGTTGGTACTATAAGACATTCTTCCATGTGTTCTATACTTATAGCTTCTTATAGTCTATCCGAAAACGTATTGTTTTTCTTTTGGGAATATTTTGTTATTACATTTTTTTAGTTGGGGTGGGTGGGGCCTAGGGGGTTCATGGGCGTGGTTTCTCTTTTATATCACTTTAGGTCCCTCTTCCTATCCATGAAACATTCATACATTTTTTGATATCATCTTTCGTTTGTGCGATATGGGCCATTGTAAGTTTTTAAATTGTCACACCGTATTCTATTACAATTTATATATATGTAAGCGGATGTATTTTTAATGTAATAGATTTTAAAATAACCGACAGTTCTGTAAGAAAATCAAATGTAAAACTTTTAGTTACCTATACTGATTCTTATTTATATTTTGTATACGTATTTCTAAAATGGAATATATATTTAGTAGTCTGATGAATGTAACAATAGCTTTATTCTTTCTCAACTAATTGTGTGTTGTTGCTCAGTTGGACAACGCATTTTATTGCCCAAATGGACGTATTCTGATCTGATCAAATGAGAGTCCTCAATCTAGGCATAGCATTAGAAGGACAAACGAATTATTAAAATATATAGAAATAAACTAACAGTTTGAGTGACACATACAGTTATTATATAATTCTTGTTTTAACGTAGCATGTATAGTAGATAAAACAAAAATATTCAAGACTGACAACAAAAAAGAAAACAAAATACTATATAAATTTCCAGAATATCTTGTTCGCGTCTTAGGTATATACGAGGTCTGATAAAAAAACAACAGTTATTTTCAATTTTTTTCAAAAAGTTTTTATTTATTCATCAATAAATATCTTGTCCCCTCCAAAGTATTCCCCCTCAGATATAATACACTTATGCCAGCGTTTTTTCCAATCTTCGAAACACTTCTGAAACGCGCTTTTTGATATCGCCAACAGCTCCTGTTTCGATTTTTCTTTTATCTCCTCAATCGTAGCAAAACGCTTTCCTTTCATCGGTGTCTTCAGTTTTGGGAAGAGGAAAAGGTCAGAGGGGGTCCAGTCCGGTAAATACGGTGGTTGAGGCATGATAACGGTTTTGTTTTTGGCCAAAAACTCACGCACAAGCATCAATGTGTTAGCTGGTGCGTTATCATGGTGTAAAATCCATGATTGCTTTTTCCACAATTCTGTGCGTTTCTGAAGAACTGCTTCGCGCAAACGGCGCATAACTTCAAGGTAGTATTCCTTATTGACCGTACGACCTTGTGGCAAGAGTTCATGATGCACCATGACATTGCAGTCGAAGAAAACAGTGAGCAAAACCTCCACATTTGACCGAATTTGACGTGCTTTTTTCGGTCTTGGCTCTTCTGGACGCTTCCATAATTGAACTTGTGTTCTGCTCATAGTAGACTTGCCAAACGCCACAAACAACATTTCAAATGTCCTTGCGCATTTAATTTCATTTTTTACCAAAAACTTAATACAGTTTCTTTGAATAGTAAAAAATCGAAGAGCACACCAAAACACGATTAACCTTTTTATCTGTCAAAAACAAACTGACAATCTAAAATGGCTGATATTGACAACATATGTGTACCAACATAACAGAAAAAAAAAGAAAATCTAACATACGTAACTCACGAAATTCTGAAAATAACGGTTATTTTTTTATCAGACCTCGTATTATATATTAACTTTAGAAATACAACAAATTTTCTAGTCTGCTATGGATTATACAATATTGAATATAAACTATGTATATACTTGATAACAAATTGTATTTGTTAAACAGTCAGGTTCAAGTGTTTATACATTAGAAGATGAAGATGAACAACAACAAGAAGAAGAAGAAGAACAAGAAGAAGAGGGAAAAGAAGTGATAGGAGAAGTGGAGGCTGTTGATGATACTTCTTCCAAAAATGTACAAGGTGAGTTTCTTATTCACCCAAATTCAATTACTCAACTATTCAGGCATTTCTTTAATTTAAAAGAACGTGGATCAAGTTTGGTACGCGAGTACTGGTGATACGAGATCCTAAAGCGGCCACTCCGATCCTCGCTTAGCGCATGCCTACGTTTGAAGCGTGGTTTTGAAATTCGCGAGCACCTTCGGAATTAAAACTTACTTACAAGGAACTAACTTGATATATATATATAATATTTATACTATTATGTGAATAACAAAATATAACTATTTTGCTGTTCACTGATAGTTATTTATTCCGCTATTGGATGATGGAACACTTCTTCATCCACTCAAATAATACCTACTCATGTCATGAGGATCTCATGTAGAACTTTACTATATGCCTCTTCAAGCTTATGGCTGAGCGAGCATAGTCATAATGAGGACAAGTCAGTAAAGTCCGAATATCATACATATCTTTATGATCGATTTGAGATAAATAATTACTATATAAAGATATTATAATTTTTGACGTTTACAATTTTTGAAGTGAAACTTTTTATGGGACACTAGCGTTTTGTCATGAGAGTTAACTCGTCGAGCTAACAAAACTGTTAAACTCCTTGTGAGAGAGGCGGAAAAAATTAACGAAGATCCGCACAAAGAGGAGACGCCGAGAATAGTCGCAGGGCATTGTTTATTGATGGCGATCATGTTATTCCGTTTATCAATCCCCACTTCGCTGCGCGAACGATAAAGTGAGAACGCATTCGGGGGGAAAAGGATACCAAAAGCGCTTAATAATTTCTGCCGATATTGGTACAATCCAGTGCGAAATTAATATAGAAATTGTTTACCTTTAAAATTAAGGCGATAAAAACTAGGAAATTTCTTTGCATTGTGTATTTATTTGTATTATTTTGAAAAAAATATGTAATAAAACGTAACAAGAGTATTGAAATATATTGAAAAAGGAAATAAACAGGTATACTTGTCCGTACAGATAAGTTCTGTACTCATTAAAGTTTAAGCATAAACTGTGTTATCTCCTACTTTCCGCATTGAGACCAACGCGCATCGTGGGCGTGTCCACTTTCAAACTTTCAGCTATATTTGCTAACCTGTACGTAGAAGAGCAAGTAAGTCTCAGTTCATCAGAGAAAGTCGTTGTAACTAGTGTTGCTTTATTTATGGAAATATTTTTGAAGTGAAACTTTTTATGGGACACTACATAGTTTTTAGTTGGGATGTAATCCGGTAATGGCTAACAAGTGTTGTAAAGCTCTTTTTCTTTTTCTAATTATCATATACACTTAACTGAGTGAGAGAGACGCAACCCTGATCTCCTCGTCCTGTCATCACTCGACTCGATTTAATATCAAATGAAATAGCTCAGTTAGTTAGCGCGTCGTGCTAATAACGCAAGGGACGCTGGGTTAATCCCCCATGGGCCAGTACTTTTTTTGTTTTTTTTATGTTTAAAAAAGGACTTAATATGCTTTCAAATTCAAATTTCTTAAAAAGATCATTTATTTTTCGTCTTCTTCTTCTTTTATTGTAAATTGTTTATTTTTATATAGTCTATCCGAAAAATTATTGTTTTATTTTAATTTTGGAAATAATTTTTGTTTCCATTTTTTTAAATAATTATTTTGTTGATGTTTTTGAATTTTCTTTGTACACTCATTGACGGTTTTTGCGTCATAAAACATAAAAAGTTTCACTTCTGACGCTGTTAGTTTTCGACTGACGCATAAATCTTGTTTTTTTTTCAACTACATGATAATGGCGCTATTATTTGCAAAAAAATTGCAGAAAAAGAAAACCATTTAGGTAGCCGTAGGACAATGACGGTTGCTTTGTCATGGTCTCCTTCGAATGGCGCTAGGCGGTTTTGGTGGACTACTCTCGGTTTTCCATTGACCCCTTCTTTGAAACTGCCTCCTGTGGCCTGCACATCGTACCGTTTTTTCATTCTATCGCTGGAAACTTGAAGATACGTTCGAACCAATTCGTGCACATCGTCTATCCTTCTTCTCAATTGGATTACGTAATCGTTTTCTTCCAGGTCTTCGCCAGGTCGACAGCCACATTCCAGGTCACAAGGAAGCCTCATTTTATGTCCAAACAGGATTTACGCAGGTGTTTCATCCATGGACTCATTCATGGCAGATCGTTGAGCCAACGCAAATAGAGAAAGGTATTGATCCTAATTTTTCTGGTGGCTGGAAACTACTTTGGACAGGTATTTTCCAATGGTCCTGTTCATTCTCTCGACCATTCCTTCTGACTGTGGATGCAACGCATTTGTCCTGGTCTTCTTCATTTCCAGCTTGTCACAAATTTCCTGGAATAACTGGCTCTCAAAATTTCTTCCTTGATCGCTGTGGACTTCCAAGCTTTCTGGCTGATAAATTATTTCACCAATACCTACATCCACCAGAGTTGGAGCCTCTTGATTCGAGATTGCGTAAATTTCCACCCACTTTGTGAAATAATCTATTATCAAGAGGATGTATTTATTACCATTTTCTATTGCCCGAAATGATCCAGTGATTTCTAAAGCAATTCTTTCGAAAGGTCTTCCAACATTATATTGATTCATAGCACAAGTAGTACAATCCTTACACCAGTCCTTCACATCGTCGCAGCTTTTCATCCAATAAAACCTTTTACGGATTCGCTGAACAGTTTTCTTCACTCCCAGATAACCTCTCGATGGACTGTCGTGTAACTTTCTCAGTACCTCTGCTACTCTCGTTCTCGGTATAACTATCTGTCTTCTTAAAGGTACGCGTCCACTAATCGGCGTCAAACGGACGGTACGCATCGGACGAATCGGATTTTTTTTGCGTCCTGCGTTTACTACCACTGATTATTGGAGTCGGTATCAGCATTTATCTACGACGGAGAGCCAGTGATTTCTTTCCTGCTATTGAAGCCAAAGCAATGTCGTTACTGAACGAAAAAGATGTTATAATTATTTGCGTATTGTTAGAAGAAGAAGATAACGAAAGAAAAAGATAGAAATGTTGGGTGCATAATATTACCATAAAAAGACCAATATTCGGGGAATATCACAGTTTATTTTGTGATTTAGTTCTAGATGAATGAAAGTTCTTTGAATATTTTCGAATGTCACACGTTAGATTTGAAGCACTTTTAAATATTTTAAGACCAAATTTATTGCGACAAAATACACCATTTATAGAATCTATAGGACCAGAGGAAAGATTGGCAGTCAGTTTAAGGTATGTATGATTTTGAAAATTAATATTTTAAGTAATACGTTTCACCGTTTTTAGCATGATCTATTTAAGCCCTTCAAGTTTTCATTTCTAAAATAACTAATTTTTTTGACTGCACAACTTTTGCTTTTGACTCCATATATTGAACTAAGAATTATTCTAAAAACAGTGGGATACAATAAGGTCAAAGAATAAAAGTGATTCTTAAGAAAATCTAATATTATGTTTATTAATAATGAAAAGAAAGTAAAAGGCAGCGCCGGTTTTACCACTAGGAGCGCTAGGCGCTAGCAAAGGGTCTCAAAATCTGAAATGGTCATGTGCGGTGAAACTGGCGCTGCCTGACGATACATTATGAAAAGTTTTTACAAACGAATTAGATTCTTCTACATCACTTTGAATTCTGGATGGAACGCAGTTTGGGGACCATACAGACTTCTGCTGTTCTTGGAAACTTGCAGAAATGTTTTGTTCGGTTGTCTGCGTGTTGGGCGGGATACAGCTTGTAGATAAAATACGGCCCTGCTGGTGGTAGACATCCGGAGAAGAAAAATTTGATTCGGTTGTGGCAGTACTTTCAGTCAATAATCTTAGTTCGACGGCATCAACTATTTTGAATAACTGATACTTTATCAAAATCTGATCTCGTTTTGGAAAAGTTTTTGTGGTGTTAGCCATATTGATAAAGGAGTCAGTTAAAGGATCTGCCGGCTCTGGCGGATCTACTTTTTCCTTTTGTGACAAATAGTTTTGCAAAACTAAGGCGGCAGTTGAATTTTGCGGAACAACTTTTCTAATCCTTTTTTTGCCACGAACAATTATTGATGGTGCTGATGCGTATGAAGTAGAAGGTAGTGTATCTAATGTGGTGGGTGAAGGGGGAGGAATGTGGGGAGTAGGGCTAGTCAACACCATTTCTGGGTTTTCCGATTCTTCTTCAATATCACTCTCTTGAGAAGCAGCAGTAGGAGAAAACTGTGATAAGTTCGATCGCCTTTCTTGTTCGTCGTTTAAATATGGGGCCAGAAACGCTAGTTCTTTTTCATACTTGGCAGGCTTTAACTTTGATGCACCTTGGCCACTTTTGGTTTTTCGCAAGTTCAAAGCTTTCCGAAAATTATCCCTAGTTTTAGTCTACCGTTCTTTGCATAGTTTACCTGCAACAAACAAAAAAATTCTAAAATATATTGTATTTTCTGTTTCAGATTTGTGGCTACAGGAAACTCGTTTCGAGCACTGGCTTTTTCTTTTCGACTCGGTGAGCGTACAGTAAGAAAAATAATATATTCAACTTGCCAATATGCAAGGTTCTGCAACCAATTGTTATGCCAGCACCAGATGAGAAGTTGTGGACGGCATCAGAAAAATGTTTTCGGGAAAAATTGAACTTTCCAAATGCGGTCGGCGCTCTGGATGGCAAACATGTGCTAATTCAGGCACCACCACATAGCGGATCAGACTTCTTTTGCTACAAAAAACATTTTAGCATAGTACTTTTAGCACTGGTTGACGCAAACTATAGATTTATCAGTGTTGATGTGGGTGCATTAGGTAAAAATTCAGATGCTGGTATATTTCGAAATTCTCTTGTGGGTCAACGACTGATGGACGAGAATTTCAATATGCCTCCCCCAAAAAGGCTACCACAGACTCAACTAACTCTGCCCCATGTTATAATTGGGGATGAGGCATTTCCATTAAGCACATTTTTAATGAGACCGTATTCACGTGGTGATGCTCAAGGAGACGAAGAGAAAAAAGTGTTTAATTATAGATTGAGTCGGGCAAGAAACACGGTGGAAAACTCTTTCGGAATTTTAACACGAAAGTTTAGGATTTTTGAACGAAAACTGAGCATGTCCCCTGAACATGTTGTCTGTGTTGTAATGGCAACTTGCTGCCTTCATAACTTTTTGAAAGATGATTGATGCCAATGGACAGAGAATGATCAACGCGTTTCCCTTTCCGATATGGCAGGTTTGCAGCGTTTAAGAGAAACAGGAGGTGTGGCTCGACGTGATGCCCTAAATGTTCGAGATTATTTTAAAGCATACTTCAACTCCGAAGTAGGGTCAGTAGAATGGCAAATGAGAAGATTTGCGGCTGGAAGACGATTAGAATAAACTAGTTATCAGTAGATAAATAAAGATTTAACTTACTATATTTTTATAATGTCATATCACCCCAGTGTAGCACCACCGAGTCAAAAAATTAAATGAATTTTTCTCCAGCCATGCTTTTTATTAATAAAATTTAACCTTCTTTTTCTCCACCCTTGAAGGGGTTGAATAATAAAATCAACTAGTCCAAACCACGACTACTCACCAAAAATTCGATATAAAAAATTGGCTTTTCAAAAATTACATAAACATCAATGCCATCACAAAAACATTACGGCATAGCGATTTATTTATTACATTTTATATATTATTTACTTACTGGGGTCATTCATTCTCGTTCCGATTTCATCCCAAATATTGTCCCTGCGAAGAATATTAGAATATTCTGGATGCCGCAGATTGTAAATTTCTTCATACTCCTGCACAATCGTGATAAGTCTTGCTACATCCATAATTACTTTCAATCAATGTGGACGAGACGAAAGTCACAAACTATTTACAAAACAAAATATGCTCTTATAATAAACTTTGGAAAGAAAACCCCCGAGCCTGCGTGTACTTGTCGGTTTTCGTACTATCGGCATCGGCAGCGTCCGCACGAAACAGATTTTGATTTTGTCTTTGGAATCCCGTTCGGAAATGCCGAAGTGTTTCGATGCCGATAGGTGAACGCAGTTCTATTTGAAACAATGTAGTTAATCAAATATTCCGATTCGTCCGATGCGTACCGTCCGTTTGACGCCGATTAGTGGACGCGTACCTTAAATCGGAGCCATCACTATATTCAACAGCCCTTCGTCCAGGACAAGGGAGTCCCACTGAGCCCAATATGCCTAGAGTGTCGCTGAAAATCTTGAAACTTCTTCTCAGGTAGGTCGCCGATTTTCTATCTTCAACTTCCGAATCATCTTTCCTGATTCTGGTCGGTGACCATTCTACGTTGACTACTGTAGTTTTTGAAACTGCAGCTTTCTTAGATTCCGCCTTGTTACAGTGGGAACAGTCTGCTGGGCACAGCCATCTATACAGGGAGTCGGTATTTCGGTGACTCACACCAGCTCGATGTTCAATATGGAAATCGTACTCTTGAAGTCGTTCAATCCATCTAGCTATCTGGCCCTTGGGATTCTTGAACTACATCAACCACTTGAGTGCAACGTGTTCAGACCGGATTAAGAACTTAAACTTCCTTACATATAAATACTGGTAAAAGTGTTCTACGGACTTCACTACCGCCAAAAATTCTCTTCTTGTGACGCAGTAATTTTGTTCTTGTTTGGAGAAGACTTTACTGAAATATCTCAGTACCCTTTCTTGCCCTCCTTGGATATGAGAGAGCACTCCTTCAATTCCTACGTTGCTTGCGTCAGTGTCAAGAATAAGGATATCCCAATATTGGCGCTGTGGTTAAATGTCTCTTTTAGGTTTCAAAAGCCGTTTGACAGGCTTCGTCACAATGGAAAGCTCTTGTTTCTTCTGTGAGTCGGGTTAGAGGCTTAGCAATATCTCCAAACTTCCTGATAAATCTTCCACAGTATGTGCAAAGTCCAAGGAAACTCATAATTTGATGTTTGTCGGTTGGTTGCGGCCATTGATGAATGGAAGCAATTTTATTTGGACCCACCGCCACTCCTTCATTGCTCACTATATCACCTAATATAGTTGACTTGGTTTTGGAATAGCTGACATTTCTTTGAGATTAACATGAGCTGGGCAGCTTGGATTCGTTTGAATACATCTTCTAAATTCTTCAGGTGTTCGTTAAATGTCTTCCCCAGTACTATGATGTCGTCCAAATAGACCAGGCATGTCTTCCAAGATAGCACTCTCAAGATATTTTCTGTGAGTCTTTCAAATGTCGCGGGCGGATTACAGAGCCCGAATAGCATGACGTTGAATTGCTATAATCCAGATCCAGTGGTAAAAGCAGTCTTCTCTTTGTCGTCTGGATCCATTTCTACTTGCCAATAACCAGAATTCAGGTCCAAAGTGGAAAACAATTTTCTGCCGGTATATCGTCGATTCGAGGTAGATGATAGCTGCCTTTCTTAGTCACGTTGTTTAGTTAGCGATAGTCCACGCAGAATCGAGTAGTTACATAATTTTTCTTGACGAGCACTACTAGAGACATCCATGGACTAGTAGATGGTTCTATTACTTCGCTCGTGGTAGTCTTCGAGCTGATCGCCTAATTGGCTTGGCATCACTAGTACCTATTTTGAGTTTGACGGCTGATGTTCCACCAGTCTTCCCTCTTTTTGGTAGGAATAGGTGTCGATATTGCAAAATAAATTCTCTCATTTTCCTTTTTTCAGCTCGATTCAAGAATTGACCAGCTACTTATAACATCTGTTCGGATCTGGCAATAGAATTGTTAGTTGTCGTTATTTGACGAACTATAGACGTCAGTGCTACGCAGGATCCAGTCCTGGCTTCCTTCTTGATGGTAATTGGGTAATCGTTCACGTTTATCACACGTACTGGGATCTCATTCGCCGACGTTACCAATCCTTTTTCAATTAGTACTCCTTTGCCAACCTCTTCGTCGTGATTCCTTGGTTCCATCACAACCGGTGTACCTTCCTCCATGATTCCCAGTAGCCACGCTACTATCACGGTTTCGCTTCGTGAAGGTAGAATTGTATCTTCCTGTATAGCTGCTTTCATATTGATGCAGGATTACCTCCTCGGAACCCACTTTAATTGTTCTGTTTCTAAAGTCCAACTGGAAATCATATAGGTTCATTACGTTAATTCCCAGAATCACGTTTTCTTTAATGTCAGCTACGATTACCGGATGCGTGAACTTTTTTGCGCCAATTACCAATTGGATGTGTGTTTCCTTGTGTACGTTGGCACACTCACCTGTGGCGATCCGCAGTCGCAGTCTCGTTGGTAGAAGCTTCTTCTTGGAGTTCATTATCTCTGGTCGTATAATGGTTCTAGTTGCTCCAGTGTCTACCAGCACAGTATATTTATTGTCATTCACTTCGCCATCTACATATACACAATCGTTGCGAAATCTGAGAGAAGCTATCAGTATGAGAGGGTCTTTGGAACCATCATAGTGTAATAAACACGAGATATGACATAGGAAATTTTTAGGACACTCTATATAGATATAATTTTCTTGATAATAAAATAAGTCGAATCCAATTAACATAAAAAACAATTGTTGACCTACGCCAGAAAAGAATTTTATACAAACAATTTTACATAACCGGCAAGGTCGATAAACAACACATCGTGTGTTTTGCCATGTTTTGTTCATCAAAAATATAGTCAAACCTTGCAAATTAGTATAAAGAAATTGAAAATTAACCTTCAGTTACGAAAATAAAAAACATGAGACAAGGGCAGAAATAAAAAAAATTCTAAAATAAATAGCAGGAAATTTGATAACGGAGGCAGTGAGGTAGTAACCCTCATCGAGTGACCAGTAACTGTAAGGCCTGCCACTTCGACGGCCCTACGTCAACAGTAATATTGTGTAGTTGTGACTTGTGATATTTCAAAACTTAAGTTTTTTTTATGTCGTATAATTATTATTTTTGAACAAATACCGTATTGACATTTTATTTGATTTGACTGGGTGTCCAAAAAGGTACATTTTCTGGTCATATTAAGTGCACTATTGACATTTGAGCCCCTCACCTAACATATCTAGGAAATAGTACGATTTGAAATCGATCTAATTTATACTATATAGGGATATCCATATGTAAGAGATATCGTATTTATACCGTCAGATTTCGAAAGTTTTGTTTGATAATTATTTTCTTATATTGTACAGGATATTCAACTGTACGAGATATTGTATTTTATCTTTCATTTATGTCATAATCAGGAAAGACCACTTTGAGAAATTTGGAAGACGTTTTGCCCGAGTCAGATTAATTTTGTTTTCTCATTTCATATACAGGGTTAGTCATATGCAAGACATATTTTACTGTTGTCATAATAACGAGAAACTACTTCCAGATTCTGAAAGACGTTTTTCCCTAATTAAATTTCTAGTGTAACATACAGGGGCATTCTCCCCCGGGTAACTTTTATTTTGTCCAAACCAAGGCTGTATTATTGGATCTAATTAATTACTATTTGTAATATATATTAAAGTGAAAAATAACTATCAAGTTAAATTAAATCATTAGCATCACTCAGATAATGTGAATCTTAGTAGCAGTAGTAATAAAAATTCAATAAAAGGAAATAATCCATAAGGACATAATTTAAACATGTCGAGAAATATTTATGAATAGTATACAATTGATAAATTGATTCAAGAGATTACTATTTAATTTAGTAACTATTTTTCTTTAAAGTATATTTCAAAGTACAGAAGATACAATACCGACAAGTAAATTACGTCAAATATAATTTTGTACATAATTATGATGATCACTGTATATAGTATCACATGAATTTGAAACCAAAATTCAACTATTATAATTTTATATTTTATTAAACACTTTCAGAAACCCCGCATATTGCATAAACTTTTCAATTATTTGTATGAAACGTCAAGGTCAAAATATCAACGCGGAAACCAACGTTCTGTTAATAGTTCGGGTAGAGTAATTCGGAGTGACTATAGAAGTGCATAGAAACACAGTGAATTTATCTACAATAACGCAAGAAAAGGTATTATGATTCGATAAAAACAATGTTTGTTTATGGACAATAATGAAAAACAAAAATAAAAACATTTGAATGTTGTTGATTCTGAGCTTGGGAGACGGCGTGTGAATTAATTAGATGGAAAACGTGTTGATTTTTTCTTCTCCAAAAATTAAAAAAACTGGTACAATTTAAACAAAATCATTGAAAAAAGTTAACTAAAGTGTATAGTACAATATTGAAAAGTAAACTAACTAAAAATATCATTCGTACGTTAATAAATAAGTGATAAAATTGTGATATCGTCTAGATATTGGTAAGATTGAACATTACCTTATTAAATATAATTTCGGCGACTATCCATATATCTTAATATTGATCAGATATTTCTATTGGTGAAATAATTTCACATCTCATCATTTCCACATCCTGAGTTTCGCTTATTCGATCATAGGCGATCGTTTTCTACAAATGCATCACATTCTGGGTCAAGAAGAACCAATTACGAACTTTATTCCTAGTGTATATATTGAATTTCTCCTATAAAAAACATTCCGATATATTTATATGTTAGGTTATATTATTTTGGTATTAATTTATTAGTTAAACATTAGCCTTAGACATTCAATCTCCACTTATATATCGGACATGAAACACTACACCCATATTAAAAATAAATACTTACTAAATTCATCAAATAAATAAATAATATATTCCAAATACGCCACACATTTTTCTTCATTTTGTAAACTAAATTATGTCAACCACAGAGTAACACATCACACGACGATCGTATTAGCAATTGCGACAGTTGGGATTGAACGTTATGGATGTACATTGAGAACACATAGGATTAAAATAATTGAGCGAAATTTACTTGCGTTTGAGGTGAATAATATTATAATCGTATATCAGAAGATTTGCGCTAATAGCATTCCTTTGAATTTAAAGATGTATCGCCAATTTATTGATTGATAAAATATTTCATTATTTCACCGTTTATATTTAATTAAAAATCGTTTGTCTATGTTCGTCTTGCGTTTCTTTGATATCTTACCTATAGTTTCCTGTTGCTGACAATCGTCAAGTGCCGAATCTTATCCCTGAGATACAGTGATAAAAAGATAAAACAAATTTAGAATATCTTTAACTTATATATTATTTTTGAATTGTAGTTCGTGGTAAGCGAACCAATTCTGGCGCCCATAAACAACTAAATCAAATAAATTTGCATTAATTAGATAAAATAAATTAACGTAATTATAATATAAAAAATACAATAAACTGGCTCCCAACGTAGAGGCACTATTAAAAACTACTTAATAATATGTACATATTTATACACCCAGTCTGTTTCCTTTATCAACAACCCCTACCCTCGGACCAGCAAGTTTGAACGGGCTGACACGACCTGCCTTAGAACTCAGACTTGGCACATTGTATAAGCCCAAGAGGCCCCACGGAGACCTTGTCCGCTCGTGCCAGGAAACCACCTCCACCGAGGTTACCCACAGGGGAATTCCTGGCTCCAAATTGTGCCGTAATGCACTGGTGACAGCACGCTGCAAAAATTCAAGGCAATAGGAATTGAAAGGTTGTCCTACACTGGTAACGGAGGGCTGTAAACACTAACTGACCACTAGTTATTACACTGATGACAGAGGATTCTTTGACCCACTTCATTACAGTGATGACAGCGGTGGGATAAACCATCCTTAGACAACCCCACCCAAGGAGGGTGACAAAGGGTGTCCAAAACCATTTTCTCTCTGAGAGGTAATACCGGTTGACTGGAACCACACCTCAAGGGCGGTGACAAGCGGCTCAGCAGCCATACCCAGGAGGGAAAACAATGGTTCACCACGAGGGTCTAGTATAGCGCAACATAGATCCTTTGGAACCACAGCTTCTGCTAGATCAAGACTAGTGTGCGTGGTGAAGAACCACATCCTGCACGAGGTGTCACTGCTGGCAGAAAACACACACTGGATCTAGACCAGAGAAGGTCGAAAAAAAATCCATACATCAGATAAACTGCTAAATACCGATCTGAGGTGAATATGCCAAACGGCGTAAGGTGGAATACTTCGGTCAACACAGAGTGACAACGGAGTTTTTCTAACCAAGGTCTAGTAATTGCGCAACACATAGCTTCCACTAGATCAAGATCAGTGTGCGTGATGAAGAATCACACCCTGCTCAACGTGTAGCACAGCTACTGCAGAACACACTGGATCTAGACCAGTCAAGGTCGAAAAATAATCCTACTCAGCAACATCGGCTGAGTTGATCACTGCTTCACTATAAGAATGAAAATAGGGATCACTTCATTACAGTAGTAACAGCGGTGTTCCAGATCCTGAGTTCGTAGGACGCCACCCAGAAAGGGGGGGGGGAAGTCCAATCCTATCAGCAATCCTTTTTTTATTCCGATCAACCTATCCATTTCAGGCATCGAGGAGGCCAAATAAAGGTAGGAGTTAAATAAGTAAGATTTGTTTTAAACCAATATAAATAAGGAACACTAGTGAAGTAAACAAAATGCCATCAGATTTTAACAATAGGGCAGGTACAGGTAACCAAGGCGGCTTAGAATCCACGGGGGATTCGAGCAATATGTCGTTAGCATTAAGAATACCACAGGCACCACCGCTAGGGGTGATCGCCTCAACTCTAACAGACTTTACAGGTAGAGATGCGGCCAGATATATAGAAAAGTTGGAGTTAAGGGCCAAACTTGACGGATGGTCAGAAACAGAAACACTGACGCTATTGAAGTATAAAATCGCGGGCGCGGCCCACGACTTCTTTAAAGCCGACCCAAGATTAGACAAAGCAACATACGCCGAATTTAAGGAGAAAGTACTGAGGAAATTCGTCCCAAGGAAATCGATCGCTGACTGATGGATGCAACTAGTCCAATGCTACCAGAGGCACGACGAAGACGTGGCAGCTTTTTGCACAAGACTACGGTTGATAGGGAACAAAATACTGGAGGAAGACATAAAAGGAGCGAGCAGAGAACAGATACTGAACATACAAAGGAAACACAACGCGGTTTTGTTGAATCAATTCAAAGTTGGACTAAGAAAGGATCTTCTAAGGGAAGTAGGATTTAACATACTACTTAAAGATGACCTCACACTAGAAGAAGCGGAGGAAATAGTAAATTGTCAAGAAACAGCAGCCACAATGGTGAGCCGAAGAAACAACGGCCACAGAGTCGCATTAACGAATGGGCAATTGAGGTGCACAGCATGTGGGAAGTCGGGACATGAAACAGAGGAATGCAGACACAGCGGAAAATGCATGTACTGTGGCAGACAAGGCCACTGGACATGAAACTGCAGAACAAGAGAAGCGGAAGAAGCAAAAATAGAAAAAAAATGTCAAATCTGTAGGAAACAGGGACATTGGGTAGCATACTGCAGAAACCAAGGAACCAACCACAAATGTATGTGACTACTGCGGAAAATAAGGACGCTGGGTCAAGGACTGCAGGAAGAATAGGTTCAATATGAAAACAAACAATAGAATACGAAACAATGGAATCAAGAAGGAAAAATCACAACACAACAAAATAACTAGCGATTCAAAGGTTGTCCTACACTGGTAACGGAGGGCTGTAAACCCTAACTGACCCCTATTTATTACACTGGTGACAGAGGATTCTTTGACCCACTTCATTACAATAGGTCGGTGCTGCCCCTCGTAACCCACCCGTTCTAGTTTTCCTGTTCTTGGTTTGCAGGAATTCTGGGCGCTTACACGAACTATGTACGGATCCTAACTCGCCACAATTCCAGCATCTGATCTTTCTTGGCTTCTTGTTTGTGATATTCTTTATCAAGTTGACGATCTGGTCAAATTTGTCTTCGTCATCTTCTTGGATTGTTCTAATTTTGTTATACTTCGAAGCCTTTCCTGAGAAGGGCTAAACGAAGCCTCCTCTGCATATCGGGGTCACGTCATCCGGTGCTAATAGATAAGCAAATAGATCCAGTCGAGCAATATCCACTTCATCACGTTTCCGTCTACGGTTCTTCAGCTGGGATTGGTACAAATGTTCTAGATGTTCGTGACCATATCGCATGTCTAACCTCTTCTTCAGCTGCTCGTTTCTTCAAGCGGTATCGTCTGAAGTAGATCTAAGGCATATCTCTGAAGTACGATGGTTAAGTTCACTGTCTGCTACCTATCGGATCAATTATTCACTCTAGCTGCTGCTTCAGAATGTTTTACATAATTGGTTCATGACGTTTTTCCGTCGACCGTTGGAACCTTGATTCGGGTGAAACTGCAAACGTCTTCTACCTTGGAAAGTATTTCTGGCTTGCAAGTTTTTATTTGTTCGATCTTTTTTTATTCTGCTGGCGTGTCTTGTGTTCTTGAATCTGACATCTTTCTCTCTAACTCCTTGATTTTCTTATCCATCGTTGTCATTTTATTGTCAATATCCGATTTTAGAGACGATATTTTATTTTCAACATCAGCAGCAATGCCATTTTTTTATTGATAAGATATCAGCAGAAATATCGTTCTACATACACACTTTGATCATGATAGTCATGTTTAGATTATGGATATTTCGGATATTTCGCATATTTAGGTTTGAGTGATTGAGAAATACCCCATTGCATCCGCGTATAAAGCAAATCACCGGCATTTTATTTATTTATTTGTAATTTCTCCAATCGGTAATATACAACAAGAGGTTATTATTTTATTTACTCTACTTTCAAAACCTATTTCTATTGGCATGCGCAGAGAGAGGATCGGCTTGAACGATTTAGGAAATCGTCTGGTACTAGAGACATAGAAAAATATATTGATAGACGGATATGCCATCCTATTGCTTCAATAGACTATTATGTTGCATAACATGAAATCAATATACTTTAAATACAACTAATGCTAAATGAATATATTATATTATCAATGGGTAGCAGATATGAATAAAATAATTTGTTTGGTATAAAAGATCTGATTTTTAGAGTGATGTTGTTTAATAAAGAGACCTAATTATCAAGGATGGATAAAATATAGTCCGTTAATCAGTAAAATTCGAAGAACATTCGAATAAAATATATTTAAGGGTGTTATTTTTTTATATTAGTTACAAATGCAAAATCTTCAAAATATTGCTACTCATTTCTAAAAGTTTCACAAACTAGTTTCTCGTCTAACAATAGAACTAGAGGTATTTTAAATGAAAAAGTGATTTGAATTGAAAAAAACTTTTTTTTAAGAAATTAGAGAGTGTGTATGTTTACTGCCTAAACTATTGGTGATATTTCTCCAAAACTCATCTTTCATTATTGGTGATTATGATTGCATCCATCATTGATTATTCCTCCTCATAATAAATAAATTAATTGTTATTTTGTAGCTTCATTACAAGGCTTGCACAAGCTTAAAACATTCAAATGGAAACATTCTAAAATGTACTATTTTACATATTATATGGCGATAATCTTAATTATTTGTCTTTTTATATCATCCGGAATACTGTTACGACGAATTTTTAAGATGCATAGCAAATATTCAGAAGGAAATGTAATGAAGAAAATTGTGAAAACTGAGCAGCAGACATCTCTTGGATCTATCAGTGGTTTCTTACATGAGAAGCTATCTCTTGTTTCTACGGTAAGTTAAGAAATAAATTGTGAAAGTTGGGCCACGAACAGGTGACAGTCGCAACTTGCAATGCAACATAGACAAGCTTTTATAGTATTTTTATTATGTACCAGTTGTTTTAGTGCCTTCTTAAATACACAAATAAAATTAAATTAGTACGAACTTGTTTGATTACCTTGGAGTAACTTAATATTCTATACAATGAGACTTAAGTTTTATATAATAGAATGTGATCCAGAGTCAGATACAAAGTATTACCACTATCATTTTACATCTTTTACAAAGAAATTCGCTTATAGAGTAGAATACGGCTGAGTTTGTAACAAAAAATGATGGCACTAAATTGCGCAATGAACCGCATTCTTGATTGCGTAGCGAAACATCTTCGTCGAAGTTGCTAGTCCCATTCTCAGGTTTATTCTACCTACTCTGCCAACAAATGATCGACAAACTAATAAATGAGTCACTGATAATTGTTTTGGACATCCAGTATACCCTGAACACTGGATGATCAAAACAACATCAGCTGTAGCTTCACATTTGTTGCATCACAAGTTTCACCTGAAGTATTTTTCTTTCATTCAAAAAACGTTTAAAATTAATGAATTATCTTAATTCCAGGCACGAGAGTCTTTGGAAACTTTCTATACTTTATTAGACAAGAAGCACGATGTCCACAACACTGCCAATAAATATTTTACACACCAAAAAGTGTAATGTAACAATATTCATATATCTTAATGCAGGCTAGAACATTATTACACAAAAATTTTAAGCAATTCCTTCAATTGCTGCCGTTATGTAAAATGTTTCATATAATTGGAAAGAATAATGATCTTTTCCAATATATGAGAAGATATAAAAGATTTGTTGTATGCTTTTAGACTTCTAACACGAGTTGACAAAGTTGTAAGGTTAATTATAAATACTTAATCTGTGTTTATATCTTTCATTTGCTTCCTTATTATTTTTGTTGGATGTGTTTATGTTTAATTGTTCTCTCGGCTTCTTTCGTCCTTATACTGGGTCTGGAGGTATGTTAGACCTTTCAAATAAGCCTGCTCCTGGCTGATACCCTATAATGGAAGACTGTGACCGGGGAATAACTAAGGTAACGGCACCTATTATCGGCACTGACCCCTTTATCAGCATAGTAGCCACATTTTCAGTAATAACAAGTTTACATTACATATTAGACCCATTGTAAATACGTCTTAAGGTTCTTTGTTCCTTTCCTTAAAATTATACAAACGCGCATGATCAAGAAAGTGTAAACAAAAATTGGAGGGAAAAAAATGTTCAGTCAGTACAGACGTGCCATCTAACTAATGTAGATCGTTTCCTCGCAAGAACAAGAAACATGTAAGTTGCTGCACTGATTTTCCTTCTAATAAATACGAACTAGATATTGCTTATACTTTCATATGATAGTTCTAACTAATAATTGATTTTAATACTAAGAAATTAATTTTTTAAAGTGATTTATTAAAAAACAAGTGTGTCGCTAATAGGTACAGGAGCCAGAGATATTGACTATATTACCGGCAAGGGTGCTGCGTTGAATATTTTAGTCAGGTTTATACAATTTTTTGGCCTTTAATATAATTTTTATCATTTCAATCAGTAGAGAAACGTTTTAATAATGTTTAGACCTATTTTCGGCACACTATTATGTTAGTATTAAGAATTGTATCTATACTAGATTATGAGTGCCGATAATAGGATCAATTATGTGCCGGTAAAGGGCTCTATCATGCCGATAATAGGTTAAATTTAACATCGAATGTTTTATCGATTATAGATCATTTTTAAAATGCAATTATAAATTTGTAGTCATCAAATAGTAGAAAAATATTTCAATATTACGTAAACCTATTTGCGGCACCACTTTGTATAATAAAAACTTTATTTTGTTGTAATAATAAGTGCCGATAATACAGCACATGCATGCTGGTGATGGGTTACTTTTATTGCAGACACTGGAATGGAAGTGAAGATACCTAGGCTTCAGTACACTCAAGAAAATCGCAAAGTAGCTGTTGAGGCAATCGAGGGAGGGATGCCTTTTAAAACTGCCAGCAAGACATATGGTATTCCCCGATCCACTTTACAAGACAAAGTAAAAGGCAAAATTCCAATGGATAAAAAGAGTGGCCCATAGACAGTTCTGACTAAAGAAGAAGAATCCCATCTCGTAAACTGATTGCTTCACGTAGCTAGCCGCGGATTTCCAGGAACCAAGGATCAGTTGTCAGATAGTGTACAAATTTTACTTAAAAATCTTCAAAGACCCAATAATTTTACTGATGGAAGGCCTGGTAGAAGGTGGTAAGAAGGTTTCATGGCTCGACATCCTGAGCTAGCGACAAGAGTTTCCCAAAATTTGAGTAATTCTCGGGCAAATCTAACTGAAACATGTATAAGGCAATGATTTTCTGAAGTAGACTCATTTGAAAAGTACTAATAACTTTGAAATATTGTTAAGTTCAGACAGAGCTTTTAACTGTGGCGAAACCGTGTACTCATTTATAAATACTGATGAGAAGGAGTGCCTAACAACTTTAATAACTTGTATTGCCTCTGGGAAATTACCACCTCCCATGATTGTTTACAGTTATAAACGAATTACAATCTGTAGTGGACAAGGTTTTGAAAAACTGGGGCATTGAACGTAGTGAAAATGGCTGGATGACAGCGGAAAATTTTTTGAATACATTGCAAATATATTTTATCCTTGGCTAGTTGAGCAAAAAGTCATGTTTCCAGTAGTTTTATTTTTGGACGGCCACACGTCCCATCTTACAATGGCTTTGAGTGACTTCTGCCTCAAGAAAAATATTATTTTGATAGCTCTCTGTCCCAATGCTACTCACGTGTTGCAGCCTTTAGACGTTGCAGTTTTCAGGCGACTAAAAATGGTGTGGAAAAAAAAACGTGCATTCATGGCGTATGAAAAATGATGGGCAAAAAATGAACAGAGACACGTTTGCCCCAATATTGGTAACAACACTCAAGAAAATGGAAAATTTTCGCGATGTGGTTGCAAACGACTTTCGATCTTATAGACTGGTGCCTTTTAATGTAGAAAATGTAAAAATACTTTAAGAGTAAGCCAAGTATGGCAACTACCGAAAATGAACCAAGCCAAAGTCATCCCCAAGAAGAAGACCAATACCTGAAAGAATCCTTTAAGTTAATAGAATCTGAAATTAATTCAGATACTTTAGAGCTATTTAAATATTCCCAAGTTGTCTGGAATGGTCCAATTGAAGACACAACTCTCTTTTTCCTATGGAGAAAACTTAAATTTCAAATTTAAAATAAACCTATTGCGATCAACGATGGTGAACAGGTAGATAATAGAAACGGTCTCTCATTTCCCGTAATCATAGATGATCATACCAATTGATTTCATAGATATGCTGGAAGTTCCGAATTTTATTGCTACTGAAAACTCATCTGTAGCTGAACAATTGATGGATTTGAGAGATTAATGAAATTAACTATCTCGACCCTTACTTCGTGAAATCTACTTATATTAGTGTTTTAAATGAAACTCACTGTTTCTAGCTAATTCCACAATATAATGAAAATTGTTGAAAATTCTAAAAAATTGACAATTGTTTCGATAAATCAATATCATCGTCAGAATGACAGAAGTTACATTCTATCATTCTCACGATGATATTGATTTATCGAAACAATTGTCAATTTTTTAGAATTTTCAACAATTTTTCTTATACTGTGGAATTGGCTAGAAACAGTGAGTTTCATTTAAAACACTGATTTGAGAGAAATTGATTGTCATGAAACAATACCTACTAAGCACTCAAAATCGCCTGAAAAGGTTCCAAATTTCACAGATGCACATATGGATGCTTTTGAAATCGAGCCTTATGATTTACCCAAAGCAGTCCCGGATTTGACTGAAGACGAACAAGAATTGAACAGTTTAACTTCTATTCCTGTACAAGAAGATTCTCTATTAACAGAAAAGGGAACAACATTGATCAAAATTTATTGGAGCCAGTTTCCATCACACCAAAAACCCCATCTGAAAATATTCTAGCTGACAAAGAAAATTTTCCAGATAAAACAACAGCTTCTCCAGGTCTTTGATCGGGAATTAAAGTTCTAACACCGTTTAAAAAGTCTCTGTTTTGGCCGGACCAAAAAAGACTGAAGTTAAAAGAAAAGTAAAAGAGAATCTGAGATCTTCTCAGTGGCAAGAGTATTATCGAGCAAAAGAAAAAATGAAAAAAATTAAGAAAGAAAAAAGCAACAGAAGCGGGAAAAAAGAATAAAAATAACGATGTACCAGAGGCAAGAATCTTATGTGAGGACTTTCAAAGAAATGATTTTGTAATAGTGATGTATAATGAACAGTATTACCCCGGTAAAGTAATTGATATTAAAACTGAAAATGAGTGCCCTCCTTACGAGGTTACACATATGGAGAATAATGGAATTAATTGGTATTGACCAGAAAAGATAGATGTTCTTCTGGATGAAAAAGATGAAATTGTGAGAAAGATTCCGGAACCAGTTCCAATAAATAAAAGAGAATTATATGTAATAAATGAAATTTCAGAGTTTGGTAGTTTGGTACCGTTATTTAAAAAATGTATTTTTTTATTTGTTTTTTATTAAGCACCTAATAAAATATATAAGTGCTTTTTTTATTTACTCTTTCCTTTTTAATATTTACCGTGTGCCGATAATTGGGACTCATATACGCCGTTAATTGAAATATGTCTCATTTTGAAGTGCCGATGATGGGTACACCACATGATACAATAAAAAGAAAGAAGATATGATACTTAATAGTCCCAATTCGATCAACTTCGCGCAACTGACGTCACAGGTGAGTGTACATTTAAATTTATAACAGATTTGTACATGTAAAATGTATTTTAACACTTAAATATATTATTATATTACATTTTTAAGTATGCATTTATATTGTGTTATATATTATTTTAAATTTAAGCACATACAATAGAGAATTTATTAATGTAGGTGTATATTTATGTTGCTCAAATGATATATATTGAGTTTATATGATGTGTGAATATTTGATGATTCAATTTTTTTATAGATACATGAAAGTGATGAAATATATCATTTGTTGGACGAAGTAATATTAAAAAAGTAGAATTTTTGAATAAAACTCAGAAATACAACACTGAATAACATTTAATTTAAATGAAGTAATTACAAATTTTATTATACTCGTAATTGGTTTTGTTACTGAGAGCGTTGAATTATACTATTTAAAATAAATATCGAGCATCTATTCAAAAATCTATTTATTAGATTCATTTGAGAAAAAATAAAACAACATTTATAATAACCGAGTCACTTTAATAAACAAGAAAAAAATAAAGTATATTTTATCTAATTTTATCTATCTCTCTTTACTCCAACGCCGTTCAAATGATCATAATGAAAATTGGTATGTATATGTATTTTTTCGTGGAGCCAGTTTTTACACTACCCTCTTTGTTGTAAGTCCTCACCAGGTGGTGGTTGTTTCCAATTTCCAAATAAACCCCTCAAAACTGCTACTTGTACAGCTATAGGGCTTCAAAGTTTCCTAATTTGTTTTGTCGTACAAATATACACTTGGCACTTTCATTTCATCAAATGAAAGCACACAGACTTTTTCCAAATTAGATAGTTCCGCTTTTTTTATAATTGTAATAACCTAAAAACAATATATCTATTACAGAAACAACTACTCACATGTCAACAAGTTACAAATAAGGATAGTACACAAAATATGTCAAACCTGTTTTAAAATTCCTGGTTCTAATTTTATTTTTTCACACCAAGATCTTAGTGTAAATCTTTTTTTAGAAGTAAACAGTATGCTCGTGCACCAGCTGAATGGATAACAATAACTTTTGAAATGCCGTCTATGTTCCGAGTTGTTCTCCTTTTGGGATTTTCCAATTTTTTTAGTTGATTTGGAGTGAAAATGTTTCGATATTCCCCATTTTTACTTTGCAGACGATCGATCTCTTCTTTTAATTTTAAGTTTCATCTCGATCATCAATTTCTGTCTGAGTAGTGAAAAATTGATAAAATAAATAATTTGAATGTTTTTTTATTTTAGAGTGTCTTACCAAATATCTCTCGAATGAGACATATTCGACAAATTCTCATCTAATGAACAGTGCTCTATCTGACTACTATTAGCCCCATCACCTTCCTTCTTACAGTTGGAAAATATACAATAACAAATGAATATACACTTACAAAAACTAATCAACTAACTACATTCTCCAAACTATAACATTTTTACCTCTCAATTACTTTTTAACGACCAAATAACTGTCTACTTACTTTTTTTTGAGAATATCTTCAACAAGTTTTGACCCATTTATTTGTGCTAATCGTAGTTTTCTATTTTGTATAGATGTATTCAATGATTTCGGCAAATTTAATGTTGGTATTGCGTCAGCCTTCAATTCTCGTTGATTTTTTGCTGAATATAAATGACCACACTTTTCAGATTTCAAGTTTCTTTCATAATTCTCTTCTAAGAAGTGTTTACTACAAACCCTGGCATATGTTACATTAAATTTGTCCTTGCGTTTACAGGCATTTATCCAAGCTTTTTGTAAATTGGCATCCATTGGAAATCGAAAGAACCTGGTGCCTTTAGTGAAACTTTTACATTGATTATCCGTTTTACATAACGACACTGCACACCTCATTGTTAATTTAGATAACACAAAAAACTACTGTGAACTCAAATAGCACCTAATAACACCAGTTTAACAATAAAATAATAACGCTTTACTTCAAGAAAAGTAACAATATAAATGAAAGTCGGAGAGTTTTAATGGTTACTTCTCACCTGTGACGTCACCCACGTGACCGTTGGATGCGCAATATCATATCTCCTTATTATTTGTATCATGGGTACATCAGGTATTTTTAGAGGTTTGTATTTTTTCATTACTTTATTAAGTGCACCATAATAAAAACAGTTATTTATTTTGAGGAACAAATAGTTAATCATAATAACCTCAAATTTTAAAAAATAGGTCTACTACAATGTTGGTTTCTAGGACGTTCAAAATGAACTAGGGTAAGCGCTCCAGTTAATGAACAAAAAAGGACATATGTGACTTTGAACTTCTTTTAAATATTACGAGATAATATCTCATTATTTTCCTCAAGATTTTATATATTTTTCATATATTCAAAAGAAATTAACCCTTTAATATCAATATAGTTTTAATTATGTTTTACAAATATTTTGTTTGGAATATAAAAAATACCAAAACACCAGTAACTGAACAAGAGTCTCCAATAATTGAACAGAATAAAAACAATGAATGAACATTAACATTTATTAATGAAAATATAGGCATATCTACACACTCTACACTACAAAAATCTCAAAAATACAACAGTCGTATAAATAAAAGAAAATCAGTATCTTCTTAAATATGTAGTAAACCATTTAAAACTAACAAAAAAATTTACTGCATAAGCAATATCAATGCATAAACAACAACAAAAAACGCGAGAAATAAAAATATCGAAAGATTCCTATCTTATAAAATTATCAAGTAGTATCAAAAAATCTTTTAGTATCAATATCACATAATAATCAGGTAGGTTTTTTTAGGTATTATTCAACATCCGGAATATCAGACTTAACAAATGAGATCAATCCACGTCTCATGAGGATCAGGAAGAATCTTTACAACGTCCTTTATGTCAATCTGGAATAGGTTTAACAATATGATCAGTTTGATCTGACTTTTTTCTGAAAAAGTCTACTTTCATGTCTTATATATTTTAAATTCAACCGCGCAATGTTGACATTTTCACCTCGTCAAAGTTTTGTACCGAGTGTGTGTAAACTATCGTAGTAGTAAGACAATCACCGCGCGCTACAGTACAAAAGGTGTGTGGGTGAAGCTACATCGATACGAGTACAACGCCGGCCGGTTGATCTCCGAGAGAAATAAGTAAAAAGGTAAAATGTTATCCTTCAATTAATTATTATTAATGAATATTACAGTTCACTTCAATTGAAATTTAAAACAAAAGGGAAATTGCTATCGTCCCGAACATTGGTCCTTCGAAGCCTGAATAGTTACTCTCATTTAAAAACAAAATTTTCATTATAAATGTACGTTTCCTTATTTTTACTCATTCCAATAATTTTTAAATCGATCTATTTTATTTCAAAAGTGAGTAACCTTGAAGATATTGTACCTGAATTTCTTGTATTGAATAGTAGCCAGCATACCGAACAAAAACTGGTCGTTTGATTATTGAATATTTTTATAATTTCCAAACGGAGATTTAAACAGACGTGTTTTTCTTGGATTAATCACTCAATAGTCTTCATTTCTTATTCTCATTCTGTTATTATTTGGTGAAATTTTATACAAGGTGAGCCCATATATTCTCTGGTCAACTAGTGTGAGTGATAATTCAAAAATTTTTCGCTATACCTCTATTTAATTATCCTTTTGCCATTTGTGCGTTTTTATAGTAAATAGAGAACTCACATCTTTTCTTATCAACTGTTCAATTTCATGGTTATTACTTATTTTTATGTTACTTTACTTTTTTTATACTTTTCGCTATACAGGGTGATTCAACAATTCTATTAAATCATTTGTTTATTTCAAATTTTACAGTTAGTAACCGGTAGTTTGTACAATATAATTTGAAATATGATTCAATTCATTAGCAACATTTTATTGAATATTTGCTTCCTTTGCTTAGATATTTCTGTTTATTTTATTTACAATGGATAGAGTCCAACAGTATCGTTTTCATCGTAAAGCCGCCTTAAATGACCTTCAAATATTGAGCGGTTTAGCCGATCAAAGTAAGACTGACAAGTCCGTTCGTCCTCTTTTACAAATTCGTGCGACTGAATTAGAGTAATTCGTGATACTTTTGTAAAACATCATGATTCAGTGATTGCCAAATTGATGGCGCTTCCAGATCCACCAGACCTCGAAGCTGAAGACCAAGTTCGTGCAGCTTTTTTATCGCAGTATTTTCAACCCAAACTAATATGTTCCGAGCTTTTCGACATTTCCAGTTCCCAATCTACTACTAATACTAGTGCTCTTTCATAATCTAATTCGAATATCCGATTACCAAAAATTGTTCTTCCCAAATTCTCAGGTGACGTAAAGGAATTCGCATCGTTCTTAGATTTATTTGATTCTCTTATCCACAACAACCAATCTATGTCAGATGAAAAAATACTAAAGTATTTAAAAGCGTCGCTAGAAGGTCCCCTCTAGGTTTAATTCGTAATTTTAAAAATGACTGCCGATAATTATGATATTGCTTACGACCTTATTACCAAGCGATATACCAATCAAAGACGTTGTGCCAAAGCCCATTGGGATGCCCTTGAACAGGCCCCAAAATCAAATATGGTTACTGCTGAAACATTGTCTAAATTTATTGATACATTTTTAGAAAATATTTCTGCTCTCCAAGTGATCGGTTTACCTACAGATGAGTGGGACTTCATTATGTTTAATATGTTATATTCTAGATTAACTCCAGAAATCGCACGTCTCTTTGAAATGGAACATAAATCAACAGAGATCCCCACCTTCACAAGCTTGATTGCATTTTTAGAAACCTAGTTGAACGCCTACAGTAATTCAAATGTTTCTTCATCGAAATATTTCCGATCGAAAGATCCACCCTTATTTTCAAAAGTTTCTTGTAAAACTCGTTCTTCAACTTTGTTGGTTACTAATTTGTCTAATCCACATTGTATTTTATGCAAACAAAACCATACTATTTACAAATGTGATCAATTTTTAAGTAAAAGTCCTTCAGAAAGGCATCGTTTTTGCAAACAATCGCATCTATGCTTTAATTGTTTGAGTTCCTCTCACAATCTTCGTTCCTGTCGCTCCAAGTATTTTTGTCGGACTTCCAAATCCAAGACTCATCATGCTCTATTGCATTCCGATACACCAATCACAAATTCTACCGACACTCCCCCTAATTTGAACCCGAACCTTCCGTCTTCAAGTCAATCAAGTATCACTAGTTTATTTAGACTCCAATCCCCTGTTGAAAAGGGAGTTTTGTTATCCACAGCTGTGGTTGACGCCCTTGATAATAAAGGTAGTAGGCGACCATTAAGAGCTATTTTAGATTGCGGCAGCCAAACTTTTTTTATCACCCGTAAAGCATTAAACACTTTAGGTATCCCTCAGTCTCAATGTGCCCTTGAAGTTAATGGTCTCGCCTCTATGAACTCTAAGTTGCAGACTGGAAAAGTTGTCCTTTCAATTTGTCCGCATACTAGGGACTTTCCTATTTTTAATTTTGATGCTCTAGTCTTAGACAAAATTTGTGATCCTATGCCTGATTTTAAAATCGATTCCAATAAGTGGACCCACTTAACTAATATTTCGCTAGCAGATTTTAAATTTTATCGACCAGGAACGATCGACTTATTAATCGGAGCAGATTTATTTCCCAAATTGTTGCTCTCAGGTAATATCTCTGGAAATTCAGGTGAACCCGACGGCATAAACACTGTATTTGGTTACGTTGTCATGGGTCCAATTCATGTCAAGAATCCTATTGTCACCTCTTTATTATGCCACACCGTTTCCCAGGTCTCATTAGATACTACTTTGAAAACTTTCTGGGAAATAGAAACGGTTCCTGAAGTCATTCCTCTTAATTCCGATGATATTTTGTGTGACGATGTTTTCAAAGATAATTTTTCTCGTAAACCATCAGGACAATATGTTGTATCGTTACCTTTTCGGGAAATTAATTTTACGTTTCCTGGTAAACGAGATCTGGCTTTATATAGTTTTCACTACCTTGAACGCCGACTGCTCAAGCAACCCGAATTGTATGAACAATATTCTGCCTTTATGCGAGAGTATCTCGACCTAGGTCACATGGAGTTGATTTCAGCTGACAACGAAGAGAATGGTAAACATTATATTCCTCACCATTGTGTGGTCAAACCTGATAGTGTTAGTACCAAATAACGTGTAGTTTTTAATGCATCTGCCAAAGTTCCTAACGAGAAATCCCTCAATGATTGTTTGTTTGTTGGACCTAAGCTTCAACAAGACATTGTTGCTATTTTACTTAATTTCTGTTTACTCAAGTTTGTTTTGTGCGCAGGCATCAAACAAACGTATCGTATGATTTTTCTTTGTCAAGAGCATAGAGAGTTTTAACGTATTTTTCAGAGATTTTCTACAGAAGATTGTGTTCGGGAGTATCGTCTGAATACTCTAACTTATGGTGTTACTTCTTCTTCATTTCTAGCTCTTCGTACTTTGCATCGACTTGCACTTGACGAAGGACATCGCTTTCCACAAGCTGCTAAAATTATTCATACTTGCTCTTATATTGATGATTTTTGTTTTGGCTCGAATGATTTTGTAGAAGCTCAAACGCTTATGCAAGATTTAATTTCTCTTTTGTATCTTGGCGGTTTTGAACTTCGAAAATGACGTTCAAAGGAACCTCTCTTATTATCGAATTTACCTACTTCTTTTATGAATCCCCATAGTCTAAGTTTTGAACTAGATTTGGACAACTCTCTCAAAGTTCTTGGGTTACGCTGGTCTTCTCATTTGGACTGTTTTACATTTTGTGTTCAACCGCGAGAAGATCTTCCTTGTACCAAACGTTGTATGCTCTCGGAATTAGCTCGAATCTATGATCCTCTAGGATTTCTAGCTCCTATAACTTTCTTTACAAAATTTTTAATTCAGCGTCTGTGGTTAGCTGGAACATCTTGGGATGAATGTACATCTTTTGATATCATTCAAATTTGGGAACAATATAAAATCGAACTTCCTCTACTGTCTCAAGTTCGCATACCTCGCCATTTATTGTTCTTCAATTTTCCTCTAGTCGAATTACATGGTTTCTGTGACGCAAGTGAAAGAGGCTATGCTTGCGTCTTATATCTTCGGTGCGTGAATTCCGAGAGTAAAGCTTCTGTTCAATTACTGTGTGCAAAATCCAAAGTAGCACCTACGAAAAAATTGACCATTCCTCGTCTTGAGTTATGTGCCGCTGTTTTGCTTTCCAAGTTAGTTGCTTATGTTCCACATATATGTCCTAAATTTACCGGGATCCCAACTTATGCATGGTCGGATTCCCAAATTGTATTACACTGGATTAAAAGGTCTCCCCACAAATTAAAGATATTTGTGGCCAATCGTATATCTTATATTCTTATATTTCTCCGACTCTATGGCATTACATTAATTCTAAGCAAAATGCTTCTGATATTGCGTCTCGTGATGTTCTACCATCCGAATTTTCATCTTCGCCCGAGTGGATTAATGATCCTCACTTTCTGTACGACCATCCGTTTTGTTTCCCAACCGTACCCCTGTCCTTATCTTCAAAAGATCTTGCCGAAGAAGAACGAACTGTAGCTCTTGTATCTCTGTCCTTGGAACCCTCTTTCTTGGAGTCTCTTATAAATAGACATTCCTCGTTCGCTACATTACAACGAGTTTTAGCATATGTCTTACGATTTATTTATAATCTTCGTCATGTTTCCTCTCGACGTTCCGGTTTCCTAACTTCCAACGAATTAGATGACGCTCTTTTATGTCTCGTAAAATATATACAGACTAATTATTTTCATAAATAACAAACGTATAAATTCTTCTCAAAATCTCTTCGAGAACTTGGTATCTTCTTGGATGAAGACAATCTCCTCAGAATTGGTGGTCAATTAAAACATGCTCCTTTATCGTACGCTTCAAAATACCCCCTTTTATTATCCCGCAATTCTCCTTTAACGTCTATTCTCATTAGATATTTTCACGAGAAGAATTTACATGCCGGACCAAAAACCACCGAATTCCTGATATCCCAATATTTTTGGATAGTTTCTTCGAAAAGAGCCATAAATTCCGTCACTTCAAAATTCATTCGTTGTTGGAAACAGTCCCCTAAGTCTTTTCACCCGCCTATGGGCGATTTACCTAAATTCCGATTGTCCTCGATTAAAGCTTTTTCTCAGAGTGGTGTTGACTTTGGAGGACCCTTTTACATTACCCCTTCAAGATATCATGGTGTTCGTACAATCAAAGCCTACATATGTCTCTTTGTTTGTTGTGCCACAAAGGCTTTACATCTTGAGTTAGTTAGTAATTTAACTTCTGAAGATTTCCTTGCCGCGTTGCAAAGATTTATTTCTCGTCGCGGTCGCGTATCCCACATCTTTTGCGACAATGGCACACATTTTACTGGAGCCGCGAGAGAACTTCAAGAATATATGAAAACCGCTGCCGAGCAGGAAACCTGCCAGTTTTCTTTCAGTCCGCCTTCCGGGCCAATGGTCTGTAGGAAGCCGGTATAAAATCAGTGAAAACCCATCTTAAACGCGTGGTGGGAGACCAAATTTTAACTTACGAAGAATTTTACACTGTCTTACTATTGATTGAAGCCTTGCTTAATTTTTGACCCCTCACCCCTTTGACACATGATATAGAGGACATCAATGCTCTCACTCCTGGTCACTTTCTAATTCTGGAGCCCTCAAAAACTCTTTCTCTCCCTGATTTTTCAACTATTTCTATGAATGAATTGTCTCGTTGGCAGCTTCTTCAAAGGATGCATCAAGACTTTTGGTCTCGTTGGAAACGAGAATATCTTCATACTCTCCAACAACGGTCAAAGTGGCTAACGCCCACATCTCCTTCTCCTAAAATAGGGCAACTAGTCTTGATTAACGAGGATAATGTTCCCCCCGGGCGTTTGGTCATGACTCGAATCACTGCTTTATATCCTGGTCAAGATGATATTGTTGTAAGCGTTAGGGCCGCCGATTGAATTTTAAGGCGTTCCTTGATTAAATTGTCCCCTTTACCGATAGAGGACAATTAATATACTTCCAATAAGTAGTCTTTTTTTTAGTCATAGTTATTTTCAGTATTTTGTAAATATCTAACCAGATACAACATTTTCAAGGTGTCACAATCATTAATTTCAGTTCTTTATTATTTTCTTAATTTCTTTCTAAAATATCTACATTAATTTTTTTTTCAAAATGCACTCATGCATTTGGCGGGGGAGAATGTTCGTGATTGAATCCAGACATGTCTTATAATATTTTAAATTCAACCGCGCAATGTTGACATTTTCACCTCGTCAAAGTTTTGTACCGAGAGAAATAAGTAAAAAAGTAAAATGTCATCATTTAATTAATTATTATTAATGAATATTACAGTTCACTTCAATTGAAATTTAAAACAAAAGGGAAATTGCTATCGTCCCGAACAATTGAAATAACTTTGCCTATAAAATATCTAACACGCCTATTAGTTGTAAATTTTGCGACAATGTATTTGTTGTCATATTGTATTAAGTTTACAATGCCTTGTATCTCTGTTTCCGCTGACGCCTTTGTTAACTCAATATGATCGTTATTTTTTTTTATTTCAATTTCCGTTACAGCATTTGTGTCCTCTTTAATTATATCTGTTCTATTTTTCTTTTTCTTATTTTGTTTTTCAAGTTGTTCAGCTAATTTTCGCTTTCTAGTTCCTTCAGCATTCTCTTTTCTTTAGGCAATTTCATCTAGCTTCTTTTGTTTTTCTTTTTCTTGAAAATATTTCTTAAATTTTTTTCCAGTGAGACCATAAGGTGGTTGCTTATCCTGTTTATGATTTGTTTTCTTTTTAGGTTCAATTTTCGGCAGAGTTAAAAATGTTTTAATTGGGGTACTACATCGACTACTATGTGAACGATTATTATTGTGAGTTGACCAGCATATGTCTGTGGTATTTTCTTTATACCATGGTAGGATATTACAGTTGGAAAATCAATGTTTTCATTTACGGCTAGTGCAAGAGTATTTGCATTAGAAGTTGAAGGGAGTATTTTTGTCGATGTCGGCTTAATTCAGTAGTTGAGTCTATATCAGTCGAATTTAGGAAGTTTTCTTCGGGTTTTGAAACTTCTGCATCATTTAACTGATTAAAAATATTACCTATTGTTACGGTTTTTCTTGTTAGTATAAATCTGCCGCATAAAAAGTCAACAATCATGCAGTTTTGGTCATAATAAATAAACATTCCTACCTAAATATCAAGTCAGACTAGCTTCGTATGTCAACAATTTCTAGTTATACCATTAATTCAGTGATTCAATAGCCTGGCCGTCAAATTGTTCAGCACCAACTGGTTTAATAGTTTAAAGGAAATAATTACACTCAGTAGAATAGTTACAGTAATCTGAATATACAATTAAAAAGAGTGAACTTTGTTATATTATGTACCATTGAAATGTACACAAAAACATTCCATTATTCGAATCAAACAGCTGATTTGCTATATGTCATAAGCCTTGTTCATTCTTCTTTTACAAACGTTAAGAGATCCGTGATTCGTACGGAAGGTTGCCCACCGGTGTACTGTGGATGTACATCAGGGTATAATGGGTGATGTTTTATTTTGTAAATATAGTCGTGGAGTGTGGTATATTAGTGAATATAGGGTTTATTGTTAATTAGTCAATTATTGTTTTTATACGGGAGGTTTTATTATGCGATGTGCAAGTAGAGTAATTCACTCCGAGGTCATAGAACGTATGTGCTCCAAACAGCTCGAGTGAGAGTGTCTCTCGAACGAAAAGATAGGTTGTCAATGAAACCTGTCTTGTTTCTTTCCTTTCTGATCAGCGTGGTGTTGAATTGAGGTGTTTATTGGGAGCCCCAAAAATTCGTATGAAGATTCCACATTCATCCCGCAGGGGAACATGAATTTGAGGGCGTAGTTTGGTTTGGGTGGAGTAGTGTGGGTTAGAGAAGTTTGCGGAGATAGTATTTCGTCCAGACCTCATCTGTGAGATGCAGATGGATATGTAAGCCCAGTCATCTACATCGCCATGTGGTTAAGTTCATGTAACGGCTTTTAACTACTTATTATCAGCACACAGGAGAACCCTGTCCAAGCCAAACAGGGTTTGGTTTTTATTCATAGATTCTGGGGTATTGTTGGATTTTTGGTTATTCGGATTTCCGTATTGGATTAGTTCCGGAGTCACTTGGTGTTGGTTCGTAGTACCACGGCGTTCCTGCGATGCTTGCAGCCTCACCTTAGTGATTGCTACCTCAGGAACAACTTGTGGATCGTCAGGATTTATCACCAGCGGGTGAAGACGCGCAAGTTTTAAACATTTAAATTTTTCTATAATTATTTTTTTTATAGTGTATGTATATATAATTCACCATTTGTGAACATACAAGTGGCTTGTAATTTTTCTTGGTCATTTGTTACTCTAGGCAGAGTAGGTAAGTTGCGTCTGAGCTCACACGGAACGTTTATGGTAATTGTTTTTGCTTTTGGTAAGTTTACAATTTGATATGCGTAGATAAGCCACGGTTTGGGTAACCCTTCAGGTTCTCACCGTTTTCACATTGTATGATTGTAATTTTTTTTACAAGTTTCAGAACCAACTTAACTCAGAACTGGTCTCTGTTTCAAATCCTTCTGAGCATTGTGTTATCAATTTTGGGGTAGGGGTATATAGGATTTTAAATAATTGTATATATTGAACTATAAGGGATTTCATATCGATCTTTTTTCTTTTTTTTTAATGTAAGGGTTGATGGACCTTAAGTGTCCACTGTGGGAATAACTACTCCCCAAAATTTTGTAACCCATATAAAACTGTATTCAAATCAAACCACCACCTTAATAAATCATTTCACTTGTGAGTTGAGTTACGAGTTTGATTTTATGCAACACTTTCCTAATTGGGGGTAAACTACGGTTAGGGAATTGAACGGGGGTATTTACTCGGGTATGGTTTACCTGGCGCCTTGGGTTATATAGCTTATATTTCGATTGTTCGTTACCAGCGTACGAACCTCCCTTCTTCGACTGAAGTCTAGCGGGTAAAATACCTTGTGGCATAGATCGGCCATCCGATCTGCTGGTAACTTGGTGAATTAGTAGTAATTGATTTCGGGGCCACATTTGCGATCTATTTTCAATAGGTCGCTAACGTAAGTGGGATAAGTGCATAGGTGCACGGGGTTTGATTTTACGTTACAGTATGTCAGATATATTCAATAAATCGTCATTTGTATTAATTAGAAAACTAGGAACTTAAAATGATGTACCATTTCCGTTTCCGAATGAATAGGATCATCAACTTGAAGTATTTCTGGATCCGGAAGATTAGGATTATTCGATTCCGTATGAAATTGTGTTTCAATGACGATTATATCATTATCGTCATAAGGATTAGCTGTAACACAAGTAGTATCAGTTTGATAATCTTTTGAAGTGGTTAATGAATTATTCTGATCAACATCGATCACTGGCTGGCCCTCACAGGAATAACAATGTAATCATTACTTGCCGTTATTACGGAATTATTAAGATTTATTATCTCTTCTTGATTTTGACATTCACCAGCTGGGAAATGTATGTAATAATCAGTCTTTACAATAATACATTTACACTTTACCCACAATGAAAAGTACGGATGTGGATGTATTATTTTTTGTGAAAAACTATTACAAAATTCGCTTGTCAACATTTCGCCGATTTCAGATTCAATCAGGGTAATTGTAGATCGTTTGTCATCGTTTCCTGAATCATTTAGAATGCTGGTGTGCTCTGCATCAAGTTTTTTTCTTCGAGTATCGAGACATTTATTAAAATCAACATTATCTGCATTTAACGGATAAAGACCATACTTGGTTTTATGGCAGCTGTATAAGCATCTTTAAATAAGCGGGCGAAATTTTGTTTTGTTATTACTTTCGTCGTAGTCTGCTTATGCTTTCTCACCACGGATTTCCAAGAGCTTTTACGTGCTCTAAATATAGCGACATCACAGGGTTGAAGAATGTGGGTCGAGTTAGGATACAGAGCAAATAATAAAATACCTTTTTCTTCACAAAAGTCAGACATATCTTTGTTTATATGGGATTTGTGTCCATCCTGAAAAAGCAACACTGGGAGTTTTATATTATTTTCGATTAGCCAACTATAAAAAAAATTTATGTATGCAAAAAATGTTGTGGAAATCATCCAACCGGTATCCGATCTCCCAATTGGCCAGCTGTCTGGTACTGATTCTACTACATATCGGGGATCCTTTTCTATGGATAAACAATATAGGGTGGGACATCTACAACATTGGCCGAAAAATTACAGAGTACTGTTATGGACTCTTTATCCTTTCCGGGTGCAATTTCGTACGTATCTTTATAATTCTTCGATCCTAAAATCAAGCCAGTCTTAGGACATATTTGGACCCTAGTTTCATAAGCATTGAATATTCTAGAGGGATCATTAAGTATATCGGAAGCAGATTCATCATTCAGATGATGTTGAAGTTGACTAAACCAATTTCTGACATCTTCCTCCTTGACTGAAGCCCTAGCTTTTGAAATAATCTCGGCATTTCGCTTCGTTACTGCGGGATGTCTCTTAAAAAATAATTTGATCCATTTTCTTCCAGGTCTGTTTTCTTTAAACTTGGTTATTCTGTTTGTACTGTTTAGAAAGTGTTGTATGGTATCAAACACCTCCTCGGGATGCATTGGAAAGCCAAGAGTAGCTTTTTTTTTATTCATTCAACAGTTTTTCGTTCTTCATCTCTTGTTAACTCTGGAGGAGGACCCATTTGTCGAAGAAGCGGGACTTTATGATGAATTTTATTATGCAGAGTTGACTTAGGAATGTTGTATTGCCTATGTGCTGCATTTAGAGACATTTTACCCGTAGTTACTTGATTAAGAGCTTCTTCCAAACTACTCTGACTATAGGCAAATCGAATGTATCGACATTTTCCAGTAACCTTTATCTGAGAAAAACCAAAAACATTTTTTTAAATTTTTTCAAGTGGTAAACTTCTACTGGTGTTCATTTATTAGTGATATCATCTAGTAAAAAACGATACCAATTCCCTTATAAAACACTGTGTTCATCAAGTAAAACAAGAAACTTATTATTGAACGTATATGTTCAATTATTGGAACTTCATTCCCAATAAATGAACACCGAACAAACATTACAAAAGATTCGTTGTGTTCAATATTCAAAAGTAAACCTTATAAATTAAAACAAATGTTGTTCCAGCACTGGACTAAAGATTCAAAACATAAAAATGAATCAATTCCAAATAAACACGTTTTTTTTTTTTTTTAAATTAATTTTTATTTCATTTATATTTAAACGGATACAATGTATATATGAATATATAAATAAATTTTGCAGAAAAAAAACAAATAAGACATTGATTCACAATGAAAATATACAATATAAAAACTTATAAAGAAAATTATAAAACTTAAAGGTGGGATTTTGTGTCATCTTGTTCATAGAAGAGAACATATGCTTCTCCACTGACTACAGATTTCCACGATATTAATAGCACTCTTGAATAGTTATATTCGTGCCCCTGTCCCGTGTAGGGATGTCGGCAAAATGCAGTGTAGTTACCATTATAAGTGGTTCCACAATGATTAGAAATAGCGTAGAGGTTGTACATACAAGGTACCACATTATCAGCCGCGTGATGGTTCATATCTAGCCCTTCTATCGGAAAATCTATTGAATCATGAAGTTTTCCACTAAAACTTTCTGTTTGCGAAAAGCGCTTCAGGTGAATAACCAGTATTTTCGGAAATTTATGAATTTAGAATGATTTAATGCATCGTCTTCGTTCCTCACATTTCGAACAAGTTGGTTTCTCATCACCGTCGAGTGTTTCTTCTCTAGTAAATGAATCTTAACATATGTGAAAGTCGTAATTGACCTGTTCTTTGTGGAATCGGAAGGGATAAATCCCAAAAAGGATCGTAGGTAACTGAACAGTGACCACAGTGTGTGCACTTGATTGTTGATTTTAATTGACCGACAAAGTTATCCATAATCTTAGAACGGGGAAACGTACCGAGAAAAGATGAAGCGTTTCCTCTTTGAATTGCAATACTTATTTGTTGTATAAAGAACAAAGTTGCTCATGAATCATTGATTTCTACTGATATTTTTTTACCGATTTCTTCAATGAATTTTAAAGCTTCATGACCGAAAACACCAGAGGTTTCAATTGCTACAGGAATAAAAATGTGAATGTTCTCCAAATTTTTGTATTTATTGATTTTAAAAGTTTCGCCTTGTAAAGCTACAGCGCCTGCGGAAGTAGATGTGGATCGGACATGGGACGGAGCCCAATTGTCAGTGCAAGTGAAATCCCATATAATTGGTCTGCCGCGTTGCCATGAAATGAGGGTCATACCATCTGGACGTTTACCGTCGTCGCGGCAAGTACCTAACGGTTCCAACGAACAGGGAATCTTTGCAGATGCCATGCCTCGTTTGATTAGTTAATTTACTGCAGAATGTCGTGAAAAACGGCCGGAACTTAATTTGCAGCTTAGGCCGTGTCTACCATATTCCTCAACATCAGCTCCGCAACGACAGCGACGTTTCACACAAATTTGACAACCTAAACGGAGACCAATAAAAATACGGAAACTTTCGTCATCTAAAAGCGTACCTAATGGGGCCGACGGTAAAGCGTTCAACCATGCTCCTGATTCCTTTGAAAATGCTGCATTCAAACGAGCCTTGTCTGGTAAATTGATAGCTTTATGAAGCAGATTTTCTTTTCCAATGTTCAATAAAGGAATATCCCAGGATTTTTGAAAGGATTCATAATCATCGTGTACAAATTTGTTAGACTTTAATGACCAAATATTTTCTGCCTCCATTAATAAAGGGTCTTGTGTGTGGAAAAATATAGGCAGAATGTAATTAATGGAATTTTTTGAACTATTAATGATGACAAAAAAGAAGGAAGACCTACTGAAACGATTGAGCGAATTCCTAAACCACCATATCAAACAGGTAGTGAAGCTTGTTTCCAAGAAAGGTCCTCTAATTTAATGTTAATTAATGACGCTAATGAATGACGAATGGCATTGTCAAAATTGATTAAGATATCATTATGTAACCAGGTCGGACTACATCTTAAGATATATGTTAATTTTGGAATTGATAGGCAATTCTTGAGAAGGTAATAAGGAATATGTGTCGGTAACCAGGATAAACGAGATGACATTTTTTTGAAAAAGGTTAGTTTTTCATTGAAAGCTGATAGAAAGTATTCGTTCAATAAAAGAGCACCTAATAGAAATAAATTTTGTCTGTTGGTAATTGTTATGACTAGTGCTACAGAATTAAATTTATCAATGGTTAGATTATTTGGTGATTCTAAGACAAATAACTCGCATTTGCTGAAATTGAGTTCAAGACCAATATCCTTGGAATTGTTTATTATATAGACAAGAGACTTGAATTCGGAATTATTATTACCACCTAAAGAACCATCATCAAGGTACCAAGCACTGAATTCTGTGTCAATGTTGCTAATAAGTTTGTGTATCGATATGCAAAAAAGGAGAGGTGCCAAAGGGTCCCCTTGTTGGACGCCTCTTTCCGAATAAATGATGTTTTCGCCAAATAAAAGATATGAAGGGAATCGATAACATTGATTGATGAAAGGAAAAATTTCAGGTAGAATATCTGCTACAAGTTTTAATAAATGATCGCGATGAATTGTATTGAAAGCATTTTTAAAATCAATTTTCAGAAAAACTTTATTATTAACGTCTGGATGATTAGAGACGTAACGTCTTGCTGCATGTGCAACTGCTTCACAACCACCTTTCGACCCGAAACCAAATTGTAATGGACGAAGTAAATATCCTAATTGGTCTCTGATGTTCGAACAAATTATTTCCGCTACTAAACGACGATAAACTGTACCAATAGCAATTGGTTTGATACCTCCTGCCTTTTTAGTTAAAGCTAATAGGGACGCGCCGAATAAAATAGGACGAATGTTGATGTTTACTGTGTCATTTGAAATAGAATTACATAATTTACACAATTTATTTATTTTAAATATGTGGAATTAAAGAGTTTGAGTACAGATATAACGAAAATCCTAGTGAATGAACAATCGTTCATTGACTGGCTAGCGATATAATTTTAAAGCCTTAGTTTGAACACCTCGAAAAATATTTGTTAGCTATATGTTTTGGCGCAATATTACTTTGTTTATGGATCTTTAGCACTTATTAATCTACATAAAACAGTTACCATCGGATATAACAATTTATAATATTAATTACATTGCTTCAAATAAAGTGTTACCTACCTTTGTCCTTCTTATTTTCATTTGCAGCACAATCACAAAAACGTACTTTTATTAGCTCGCTATATTGAAACTGATTACATTGACCATTAAGAATGCGACGTTGGCAAAACCGAAAATTAAAGTTGGACCAATAGGAAACGCGCTTACAACGTATTTTCAGTTGAAACTATTAATATTTGAATAAAACTTGAGATTCCCTGGGTGGTGTTCAATCACTAAAGCACTTATCCTACATCCTGAAGGTGCCGATAATAGGTGCGTTTACCTTATGATCATATGGACGAATTTGTAAGTAATAACGCCACATGAATATTCACTAACTGAAGCGTAATATATCATTATGTTATTGAGATGGCCACCTAACAATTAATAGACATAGTAAAACACAAACTATGAAAGTATAAAATTTACTTTAAAAATAAATATATCAATTAAATATTTGTACATTTACATCTTCAGAATCACTGAATGTCACAAAGTAATGCTACTCCTCTTAGACACCAATGTTCAGGTGGCTTAGCTGTGTTCAGATATAAAATTGTGATATAATTCAATCCAGTCCTTCTCGATTTCTTATATACAGGGCACTACAAAAAGTTTCATAAATACAGTTAGTAAATCTAAGAATAGAAAGTGTAATTGCATAAGAAATATCCCATATTTGTATTGTGATGTGCCAATCTTATCCCTTAAGGCAGTACACACCTCATTAGGAATTTAAACTATTTTTTCTACGACCACATAGGAAAGTAACACAAACCGTACTCTCTACTCCCATGGAAATTGACCGTTATTCTCACATGTGCGGAAAGGACTTTCCGCCCTAGTGCGGAAAGTAACTTTCCGCACGGCTGTCAATAAGCCGTCAAACCCGTGAAACCTGTTATAGATGTAATTATAAATTGCTCTTCCTTATTGATATTATTTACATACAAACTGGACTAAAAACTAATTATTTATAAAACAAAGAAATAACAAATGTTGACGCCGAGAATCGAATCCACAACCTTGCGGTCATCATACCAGATACTCTTCCAATTGAGCTAAATCAGATTTGAATGAACGTTATCAGAGATATGTACTTATATCTCGAAAGTCGATTGGTGTATAATATACTATTGTTTCCCTTGTTTATTTTACATAAAATTCAAGCTATCTTACCACATATAGAGTAGTTGTTTTAATCTCTACATTGTATAAGGCGTATACGTGTACAACTGGTATCATCGTGTATAGTACTTTATTTATTGACTCAGCAAGACGGGAATGCTTCCTATCCCAACCAGCTCCGTCTAAAAATAGTCCATACACGTAAACTCCTTCCTAAAAATCAAAATTTTAAATTTAAAACGATCAATATTATAAAGAGCCGCCAAAAATATAAAATAAGTTCCGTTGCGAAGTTTTATACTATGTCGTGTAGAGAGTAATTACCGGTGGTCCCGCATTAACTTCCTCACGAGCAAGCCTCGTAACTTCGTTGAAAAGTTTTACATTATCCAAAGCCCAGCCTTTGTGCGCTCTGGCGACTTCCTGTTTCATTGCAGTCAAGAAACCTAAAGTAATTATTTGCGTTATATGATTTTTTTCACAGACATTCGTACAATGTTACCTTGTGGATTAAAGAAACCTGCCATCCAGAAAGTAGTCGGTCTGCCGGTAAAACACCATGTTCTAAACTGATTATCTCTCTCAACCAACTCCGTAAACCAGAATCCTAACGTACTGGCCATCCACGAAGGACGCAACCAAACGGACGGTACTTTAGCGTCGTAAATCATATCGAGTGCCTCTCCGAGCGCCTAAAATATTTAGTTTTCTGGTATATTTCCATTGACAGCGTTTATAATTTGAATAATAATTACCTCGCTCATAATTATTGTACCTTCAATAGCTAAAAGTAAATCTCGTAATGTTGCTCTTACTACAGAGATAACTTTTTGCATTCTATCTATTTCTTGTCTCAAAAATATGTTCAGCGAATTCAGAAGACCCATTATTCTCAATCTGGAATACGTTAATTAGTATGAAAATATCATCAATGTTAACAGAACAACGTATTTAGAAGTATGTATGTAAAAAAACCCTTCGGCCTTAGAGGACAATAAATTAGTGATCGAAACGCACGTCACTGTACCTAGTTGTGTGTGCGTGTGTTGGTGGTAAGTAGCGTGTTCAGTACAACAAAATGGTTCAAAGCGAAATTTAACAGTATTCAAAAGTATTCTTCCCTGCAAAGAAAACATATAATTTGGTATTTGTAATTCAATTATTTCTTAATAATATTTGATTCATCAATTGTCATGTATACCGGTTGTATAAGTTTTTCAGGTGTTTTTAGGTCTTTTAAATCTTCTACTATCCTTGTTCTTATTATTTTGTCGAATGCTTGCTTATAATCGAGGAATAAGATGTGTTGGTCTATCTCATATTCATAGCATTTCTCTGTTATTGTATGTATGACATAATATTGGTGACTTTTTTTTCTGTATCCTAATTGGCAGTCTCCCTATATAATTTTACAGTGTTTTGTAAGTCTGCTCCGCGTTTTCATCGTTAGGCTTTTGTAAGTAATATTTAAAAGTGGTATTGCTATGAAGTTCATGCATTTGGATAGGTCCCCTTTTTTGGTATGGGTACTATCTGTCTTATTCTCCGTTCTGTTGGCATTTCTTCTTTTAACCTTATATTTTCTATTAGTTCGTGTATTTTTATCTGTAATTCCTTCCTCCCATGTTAAATGAATTCAACGTTTATCGTGTGCTACCTGCTGCTTTTTTCTACCTTTAAGATTTGATACATATGTTCTTGTACTCCTTCAAAACTTCGTTTCTATTCTAGATTGTTTAGTCGGTCTTCTATAATCCGCTTTTTTTCTAATATATTATCGTTTTCTTCTTTGTAAATGTTGACGAAATATATTTTCCATTCGTCTCCCACTATGCAAATAAATATTACAGTTATGTTAATTCAACATCACATTGTGATAATGTTCTTCCTTTTTTTCCTCTTGTTTTTATCACATACACATCTATACAACCGCTTATGCCCAGCTTGTGGCTGTTAACTTTTGTCATGTTACAACTTAACTTCTCAGCAATGCTAAAGCGCTGCCTTTTTACATTACTGTGATGTTACTAGAACTTCCTCAAAAGGAGGTCTATATAACGAACTAAAAACAACATTTCTGTTACATTCTGAAATGCCTTTCAACTTCTCGTCAATGTTAATGCAATGTCTAAAAAATAACATCTTATCAATGATCTAAATGCGACATTTTAAAAACAATACAGTGTATTCTCTTAGATGTTCTATGGACATCACATAAACCTCTAAATAATATACCTCAAACATTTTAGATGACATCCTATATATGTTTCTGTGCCTAATTAGCAAATACAGGGTGAACAACTAAGAACGCCGGCTGTCGGACATATTTAAAAAAAAATCATGGTACAACTTTTAAAAAATACCTTCAGGAAAATGACCCTGAAAAATCGCTGGAAAATATTTTTGAGTTCCTAAAATATCTGCTATGGGGTGGAATGAACACTTAAAAACATAATACTGTGATTATCTCCAAAAAAGACATACTAAAGGTATCCTAGAAATACAATTTTTGATATATTGTTGAGATTATGAAAAAATGTAGTTAAGGACTTTTTGTCCTTATTCTTCAAGTAAGGGGTGGGGGAAGGTTAAACTCAAAAATAAATGTCGTAACACTTTTTTTTAATCGATATCCATGTTTTTGGCGTCATTTAAAAGAGTTTTTTCTCTTTAATAAGATATGCTTAACAAAAATAACAAAATTGCACAATTTTGTCAACGCTATGTGAATAAGTCGACAATTTTCCAATTTTTCTCGGAAATTTCAAGTGTAATGAGGTATTTTTTAAATTCTGATGAAAAGGGGTTAAAAAAATAGGAATCTATTTCAAGATATAAGATTTAGAATATCAGATATAAAAATTAAAAAAATGCTTCAATTTACATTTGCAATTTCCGAGTGGATACAAAATTATCTAATTTTGTTATTAATCTTATTAAACAGAAAAACTCTTAAATGCAGCTAAAATCATTAATATCGGTTAAAAATTACAAAAAGTTATACATTTGTTCATGAGTTTGAACCTTCCCCACCCATTATTTGAACAATAATGGCAAAAAATCTCCTTAATTAAATTTATTCATAATCTCATCAAGATTTCAAAAATTGTATTTTTAGGACACCTTTAGTATGTTTTTTTGGAGTATTATGTTTTCGAGTGTTCATTCCATCCCTAGCGGACATTTTAGAGACTGCAAAATATTTTCCAGCAATTTTTCAGGATTGCTCACCTAAAGATAATTTTTTTGAAAGTTGTACAATGATTCTTTTCTGAGATGTGGCCTACAGTCGTTCTTAGTTGTTCATCCTGTACATTTAAAATAAAATAGCAAAAGAAGCAATTAAGGATTTAAAACGTTTATTCACTATTAATGAACAGTACAGTAAATTTGAAAAAAACAGGTACAAAATTAGAAAAAAACATATCTTGTCCAGGAATCCAAACTAAAAAAAATAAAATTGTGTTAGCATCTTACATAACAAGTCTGGAAAGTGGAAACTATTGAACGCATTCAGTTAAAGCAAGAAATAGAAAAGGATATATTAATCTGTAGTTACCATAACGTAACATACTTTGAAACTGAATTAATAAAGTTTAACGGATACACATACATTACAGCTAGTTTACAGAAAATGTATTATAATAGTTCCTTAATTATATTAAAACTTATAAAAAATTTACACCATAAAGAATTAATGAAACATTACGTTACATCAAAAGAAATCCAATCTGATTAAAGAAAATTCTATCGTTTACTTACGGTTACCTTTACTCACGCAAGAGTGGCTGTTCCGAGTGCCTCAACCATTCCAGAACGTACACTTCAAAATCCTTATCTGTGAAACATTTAAAGGTGTTCTGTACAGCAGCTAATAAAACAATTACTTCAGATCAAATTGTGCCCATACAGACCTTTGATCGATCATCATAAACTACATCAAACTTGATTTTCAGCCAATTGACTGGGACCCATTTTCCATAAGATACATGCGGGGTTCTTCAAAGGAATAATAACATATTTTATTTCGAGAAATGACTTTTTATGATTTACCTTCTATTACATACCTCACTCCATTTGGCAGGTAAATTCAGGTGTGCTATGAAAATTCATACTTCTTTTCTGTATAAAATAATATACTATTCTCATCTTGTTATTTTCATCCTGGAACAAATTGTATATTAACATCGAGGAATTGTAACTTAATGAAAACTAAACATTATTAATACACTGTATACAAAAAAAACCACTTATGAAGAAGAGATATGAACACATTATCAAGTTAAATGAGTTTATAATTAATTGTTTCCAATTGAGTATCCAATAGCTGTGTTTCTACAATAATAAATAATTGATTGCTGTTTGTTGACTGGAGCATTCAGTATCATAAGTTACATATTCTTCAACTAGATTAATATAGGTACCATTGTAAGGGACAATTACAACTTATTTATTGTATTCAGTGAATTTTCAAATGGAAATGAGCTTTTTAACAGAAATTTCTGTTTTTAAAGTCTTAAACAGTCTCTAATTGTTCACAAGAATTGTTAGTAATAATGTTAAAATGTTTTAAACCTGAAAAAATATATTGATGGGTAAGACTACTACTACAAAAACTAGACATACTTGACTCAATATTTTTTGTACTGTTTCATACAATGTTTGTATCAGACTATCTGAAATAGTTACTCCCCTTTCATTACATAATTACCATCTATTTGTTTTTTATTTTATTTGTGTATGTAGCTTCTGAAACATCTTGAACGTTGAAAATATTTTCTTCTAGATTCAAGTATCTGCCAACATATGAGCATGTTTTATTATTAATAATAATATTTACCCTATTGCAATATTAAGTTTTTTGTAGGGTATAATGCATATCTAGGATTTGAAATATTGTGAATCGTTTTAAAAATATACTTACTATATAACTAAAATATTTTAAAAATTGAAAAAACCCTTATTTTGTAAACTCTATTATATAATGTTAGTGTACAATTCCGCCACCTGGAATTTCAATGTATAATAGCCGATTAAAGTATTGAATGAGTATTATGTTTTAATAATTATGATTTTGGAATAGATACTTACCGATAACAACTGTTGTTCGTCCATTATAACAAGAGTTATAAGTAAGTATAGAAACTGTAGGGTGTAACGAAAACGAAGACCACTTTATTCAAGTACTACTTGCAAAATATGTGCTTCCTGCAAATAAAATATAACACATAACTGAAAACCATCCGCCATTTCATGCTTGTCATTTGATTCCACAGATAACTACTGTTTGTTTCGTTCGTCAGTTCCTCTTCTGTTTTCTTCTTTTTTATGTTACTGTGATGTTTAATATGCTATATTACTGAGAGTTTTATGAACTAACATCGTACAGACGTAATAGTAGGATGTTACTAAAAATTATTTCGAAAGATGTAAAAGTAACTGCAACATGTGATCATCTTAGAAACATGTTAATTTGTAATATTACAGTAACGTTCTGTATGTGACATTAGTGAGAAGTATACTAATTAACATCGTATGAATGTTTCCTATAGGAAGTTACTAAAAAGAAGTTCATAGGATGTGTATGTAACTGCGAATTCAAGTATTACTGTGTACATCAAAAATAGGTTTTATGTACATGACATAAATGTTAATAGAGTTGGTAATAAAATTAAGTCATCTAGGAGATATCTTATTATAACGTTGTAAATAAACATCACGAAAAGTCTCTAAAAAGAACATCACAAAAAAGACTTGTTTTGTTTCTTGTTTAGTGGGCTGTTATTTTGTTGTCTCCCGGAGATTACAGAAAACGCGAAAAACGTCTATCGGTAGACAAAACTAGGCCAAAGTATTTCATATTTTTTTTACAGCTTCAATGTGAAACGAGCGTATATTATTATACTACCTTTCTCGGACTTCAAATGGATCATAGTTGTTGGGTAGCTTACTGAGCATATCTTTAGCTATCCGTTGCACTACAGATTCTCGTGATTCTCCGCCACTACCTCCAGATTCTTTAGGTTGAATTGCCAACATATAATCAAACATTGCTATTGTCGTGTTCGTTTGATATCTGAAAAGATTACAAAGTGAAATTTACTGTTTCGACCCTTACTCTATAGTCCAGTGCAATTACGAAAAAATGGGCTAGAATCGGAAAAACTAGCAACACCCAGGGATCCTTAAAAAAGTATATTTTGGGGTATAACTGATACAGGAAAAATACTTTAAACAAAGTTCAAGTGGAAATGGAGTGGTTTTGTAGGGGTTGAAAACTTACTTTTGCAATTTTAAGGCAGAAAATGACTTTTTAGCGCAACATATTTTACAGAAAAGTTGTAGATCATAAAAAAATGAACAACTTTTAAATGAAAGATTTTTCAACATAGCCTCAAATTCAAGGTGAAAATCGCAAAAACCGTTTTTTTTTCTTTTTTAATTTTTTTTTCTGGCAAAAAAATGCAATTTGCATGAAACTTGGTGAAAGTACATCTTTTTTTATGCTACATAAACCCATTTTTTTGCACAACCAAAAAAATTATTTTCCGAGATATTTAAGATTTTTCGAAAAAAAAACAAATTTTCCAAAAAAAATTCTTCCAGTCAAATTCTCGATTTTCGAATTCTGCACCCGCGGATTTTGTTCGTTGGAACGTCTACCTTAATATGTACTATCTGTGTTGGGGTCGGATTTTGCATTAAACCTCTTAAAATTCGATTATAAGAACAGAAAGATCAGGAAATTTCGATATACATTTGGAACGAGTGGAAAGAAATGATCCCATATTTCCACGCGAGTGGGCATTTTTTGTATGCCAAGTCAGCGCATTTATATTTGCAAGACATGCGTGAAATCAAAACGTTTATGTCAGACTATGAATTCCATTAATTTACGTGTAAAGGTTATTTGACTGTCAGAAGTAATCACAAATTTTGGTCAGGAGGTTGGACCGATATGATTATTGAACATGTGTTAATGAGATCAATAAACACTCAAGGTGGGCTTACACATGGTCGAGGATTGTCTGAAAGCGTTTTGGCGGAGTTTGTTTTAACAATGATAATTTTAGTCGATGTATGCAACGAAATGGGGGAATTTTGTGATACTTCTTTTGAAACATCAGAGCAGCATCTAGATTCAAAATAATATCGAATTACAAGAGATGTATTAGACCTTCAAAAACTATTAGATTTTTTGATTCGCATCTAGATCCAAAAAAATATCGAATTACAAGCGATGTATCAGACCTTCAAAAACTATTAGATTTTTTCGATTCGCATCTAGATCCAAAATAATATCGAATTACAAGAGATGTATCAGACTATTAGATTTTTTCGATCGTTATGATCCATTTTTTTTCTTTTTTTTTAGTCATGAGGGGGTTAGGGTTCAGGTGCCCTAATGGTTGCCGCTCAGCCATTAATTGGCTAATTGTGCATCCCCACTCACAGGTATTAAGCAGAGTCCCATCCTAAATTCTTAGCGAACATTGACATTCGTCGGACTATGTTTTCCTGCATTCCCTCCTGATTTGTGCCTAGTAAGATATCTAGACAGGAGGCTCGCCTTCTGCATAGGGCAGGGCAATCGAAGACCACGTGCTTTGCGGTTTCCTCTGCTTCTCCACACATCCTGCAATGGGGATTTGTTATTTCAATCCCCATTTTCTCTAGGTGTGAGTTGAATATCCAGTAGCCAGTTATGAATCCTACCACTTTTCGCAGTTCTTTCCTACCCAGTCTAAAAGCATTTGCTGCATAGGAACTCGATGGTCCTTTTAGCATTCTTTTGTACTGAGCATGTCCCGTGATTTGGTTCCAGCGCTTTTGGTGTTCAAGCGACACCCAGTTGGAAACAGTTTTTCGTACGGCGCTGTATGAAACGCCTTATGCTGGTTCTGGTCCCATGAGGGTGAGATGAGCTCCTTTCTTGGCACACTTATCAGCTCCCTCATTTCCAGCTACCCCTGTATGGCTTGGTAAGAATTACTATATTGTCTTTTTCCAAGGTTTTCAAGGTATTGTGACAGTCCCACACCATCTTCGACGTATAGTTGTGGCTTGCTAAGGCCAAAAGGGCCGCCCGACTGTCCGTGTTCACATAGATGGTATTTTTGTTATTTTTCCTGTCTATGCATGTTCTGCCGCATTCGATTAGTGCAGCTATTTCAGTTTGAAATACGGTCGTCATTTTGCCAAGGCAGACACTTATGCTTAGCCCGGGTCTGACGCCGTAAACGCCGGCTCCTGCACCCGTTAGGGTCTTTGACCCGTCGGTGTACCAGGTGATACTGTTTAACATGCGTTGAGGTTCTCCATGGGCCCATTCGGATCTGCCACTCAAGTTGACACGATATGGTATCTCAGTTTCCACGACCTTGAGCATTCTATTAGATGGCATTTCGATGATGTCGCACCTCATGGTGTTGTGTATTTTAATATGTTTCATGGCATGGTGCTTGCACCAGTTGCCATTGCACTGCATTCTGTATGCAGCCATTTTAGCCTCCCCCTGTATATAGAGATCTAATGGTGGGATGTGTAGCAGTTTTTCCAATGCTGCGGTTGGGGTGCCCTTCATGGCGCGTCTAATGGTCAGGCACGCAGCTCGCTGCACTTTAGAAAGCGTTTTGGCGGCTGTGCTTTGCTGTACTTTAGGCCAACATGCGATCGCACCATATACCATCATTGGTCTGATTACTCTGGTGTACAACCAGTTCACCATTGTCGGAGTTAGGCGCCAGGTGCACCCAATTGCTCGTCTCATCGTCATTAGCGTAATCTGAGAACGGCTTGTGATGCTCGCTAGATGGCTGTTCCAGCTTAGCTTGTCATCTAACCGGATTCCTAGATATTTTGCCTCCCTGGTAACCTTTATCTGATTGCCGAAGAGTTTTGGCACACTGGTAATCTCTGCGATTCGCTGTTTTGTAAATGGTACCATGATGGTTTTCGAGGGATTGGCAGACAATCCCTCCGCATCACACCATCTCTCCACTATGGACATTGCCCTCTGCATTAGTTCCAGGCAGATGCCCACGTGTTTTCCCCGTATTAGAATGATGATGTCGTCAGTATATCCTAGAGCATACCATGCCTGCTCGTTTAGTGCGACAAGAAGGTCGTCGACTACCAGATTCCACAGCTTTGGTGATAAAACGCCTTCCTGTGGACATCCTCTTTCTGTCTTCACCTCACTTGTGACACCACACAGGGATGCTTGTGCTCTCCTGCTCCTTACCATGTTCTCTATTCATCGGGTACTTGTCCTGTCTGTGCCTCTGGATTCTAGCTTTGACAATATTGAGCGAGTGTTCGTATTGTCAAATGCTCCTTCGATATCCAGGAACACAGCCAGTGCAACCAGTACAAGTAATGACTTGCTCTATCTTGCTCACCAAGCTATGCAAGGCTGTTTCGCAAGATTTGCCACTTTGGTAGCCATGTTGATTAGGGTGCAACGGCTTGTTACCCAGCGCCGTGATCCTCAAATGCCTATCTATCATCTTCTCTAATGCCTTAAGAAAAAATGACAAGAGACTTATCGGACGATGAGCCTTTGCAGTATAGTAAGAGGGTCTTCCAGGTTTTGGTATGAATACCACCTTGGAGATTTCCCACACCGTAGGTATAACTCCTGTGGCTAGGCTTAGTCTGAACAGATTCACAAGTCTTGGAGTTATTATGTCGGCGCTTTTTTGGAGTAGTACAGGGTAAATTCCGTCCATTCCAGGCGCCTTGAAGGGATCGATTTACAGTTAACGAAAATACAATTTCTATTTTTTCCGGAATAGTAGTTGATGGAGAAATACACTGCTATCAAGCGCGCGAAGTAGGTGAGAGTTCCATGAAATTAATTATAGGAAACAATTTTGGCAGTGTTAAATTTGTGTTAAATTTAAAAGAAAAAACAAAGTGCTGTCTCTGAAAGCCGTTCAGTCATCAATTAAAGTAAATGGTGAAAAAGTTGTAATTAATCCTCTATTACTTTTTCAAAGGATTTCACTCAACATTAACAGTAAAGATGACATGAAAGATTTTTTGCAGTACAAACTCCCTCCATTTTCTCTATCATTATGTCCAGAAAATGGGATGAGAAAAAACAAAAAGTCTGAGATCTATAGTGAATTTACAGAAGTTTTTGCTGTACCAGTTTGTGAAAATGTCTTACACGTTGTAGACGGCGGGTTCTTACTTCATAAGGTAATTTGGCAGAAAAATGACACAGTAGATGAAATTTTAAATAAATATCTAAGGTACGTTCAGAGCCACTATGCAGGAGATAGTCATATCACGTTCGATGGTTACCCCTACGTGAACGTAACTTCATCTTCTACTTCGACTGGCACAAGAGAGAGTGAACGTTCACGTCGTCAAAAATCCATAATCAATCCTACGTTCCAATACCAAGAAATTACTAAAATACCATTTGCTCAAGACAAGTTTTTATCAACCGACAGCAACAAAAATAATTTAATAAAAAGTATTTCAGATAGATTGCAGTTACACGGTTTTATCTGCAAACAAGCTGCCGAAGACGCCGATGCATTGATTATTAATACTGTAATTGAAGTACCGAAGCACAATAAAAAAACTGTCATCATCGTACGTCAAGATATTGATTTATTTGTACTTTTGCATCAATTAAATGTTCAAAATGAGCAAATTTTTTTCCACAAACCAGGATGAGGCAAACAAAAGGACGCGTTCTATTTGTCTGATTGTTTTGTACACAAAACTTCAAAACTTACAAAAAAATAATTGCATTTATTCACGTTTTCACGGGCTGTGACTCTATTTCTTGATTAGCTGGTGAAGGAAAAAACTCTGTGAAAATTATTATTAAGTAATAATAATTTATTACACTTAGCTAATGTTTTCTTTGATAAAGATGCAGATCAAAAAATCATTGAAAAAAATTGTTGTCAGCTTATCGCTGATATTTATCAAAATAATAAAAAAAATGTTTCGCTGAACGCATTACGATTTGAATTGTATCAGAAAGCAATCAATAAATCTGGTTTCAAATTAGAAAAACTACCACCAACTGAAGGGGCAACTGCAGAGCACTCGTACAGAGTTTAGTACCAAATCCAAAATTGGCTTGGCTTTTTAAATGAGCATACCAATAACAAAGCTAAGCTATGGGGCTGGAATGAACGTACAGGTAGACTCTTACCTAAATTTATATCCAACAATTCACAATTGATTCCAGATATATTACTCAAAACGATTAGCTGTACTTGCTAAAGAGATTGTTCGGCAAGATGTGGCTGCCGAAAGCACGGTATGAGATGCCCAAACTTATGCATTAATTGCCACGATAACTTCACGAACAGAGACGAGATCGTATTTTAAGACGAAAATGATGAAGAGACTGTTGAAGAGCCACCACGTTCTCGTAATGAAAACGAAGTATATCAAAATAATCCCGATTCAGATAATGAACGTTGCATTCAAGAAGAACATGAATCAGATTAATGTAATATATTTTGTAACATAAATTTTTTGTAAGGTGAAATATTTTTGTTAATTTGCAAATAAAAAAATATATTGTTGTACATTATTTACTCCAAATTGAAATTATTTTATTGAATTATACCTGTATAAAAATCATTTTTTTACGTAAGTACTAAAAAAATTGAAAATAATACATAGTATAATACATATTAAAAAATACGCATATCAAAAAGTGTTTTTTTTTCGTTTTTTCAATTTTTAAGGGGTTTAATGGAAAATCCGACCCCAACATAGATAGGCCATATTAAAGTAGACGTTCCAACGAACAAAATCCGCAGGAGCTGAATTCGAAAACCGAGAATTTGACTGGAAGAATTTTTTTTGGAAAATTTGCTTTTTTTTTCGAAAGATCCTAAATATCTCGGAACATAATTTTTTTGGTTGTGCAAAACAATTGTGCTTATGTAGCATAAAAAAGATATACTTTCATGCAAATTTCCAGAGAAAAAAATTAAAAGAGAAAAAAACGGTTTTTTGCGATTTTCATTTTGAATTTGAGGTTATGTTAGTAGGCGTAGCTGCACTTCAGCCAGACAGCCCGCCGACTCTTATCAGCTCTTATCAGGATGTGGTCAGTGTCGTAAGAGGCCGCTTATCGGTTCTTATCAGCTCTCGCCAGTGCCGTACCGGAAAAGTAACTTATGTTGAAATATTACTAAGAATTTCGTACCGGGTGGCTTGTAACATATAATATTTGCGTTAGGTCACGATCAATATACAGGATGGACACGTTCGATCGTTATACAGGATGTCATAAGAACACTTGCATCTCTGTTATTATTGGTCGGATTGCAGGTGTTATGTAGATATTTTAGCTACATTTGTCCACTCTGAACACACGATATCAATTAGGATATTTTTGAATATTTTGTAAGCGGAGTGCATTAAAAAAAAACACAGGCTATAAGATATTATATTACGTAAATATTTTGTAGAAGGGGCTGATGTATACATCTTTTAGTTACAAGAAAAGTTACTAAAAAAGTTACTAGATTTGCCCCGCCCCTCCCCCTCCCCTCCCCACCGCCTCCCCAGGGCGCCAGGTGTTCTAAAAATAGCCCTTCCAAGAAATACAGATGACGTCACTAGCGCGGCTGGCAGGTGGAGAGTTTTAAGGTTGTTCGTAGTGTACAGAAATCTTGCATTTATTATCGTTCGAAAAATAAAAGCTTATAGAAAGTGATAAAAGTCGAGCTATTTAAAAACCACAGACCTAGTAATTATTATCGTTTTGGCGCTTAAATATAAAATGTAAAATTATTTATCATTAATGAACAAATAACAGAAATACCATTTTGTGTTTGATATAAAATGTGTTCAAGGCTAGTCGTAGTCTCCTGAATATCCAGCTTGCAAATAATTTACGGTTTTCGCGGTTTCGCTTCCGCATGCCTTTGCTGCATTGGTGCATGGGAAAATTGCAGTTTTTGTTTCAAGGTGAACCTAAAAATTGATAATATTGTAAATAAATTTGTGATATAAAATTAAATCTTTTGAAATGATAAGAAATGAGTACTTTGTATATAACGGGGTATTATTGTGTTATCTATCTGAAACAGGAATAAAGAAACGATATTCGAGGTTTCAACGAACAATGAATATTTTACTCCAAAGCGACGTTGCCACCTCCTCCTCAACCCGATAAGGTGTTTTTGATACAGACGTTGTCATTTCTTTAAATCAAATTATGCCGATAGAAATAAAACATTGCTACAGCTGTTAAAAGTTTTGTACAACACACATATAAATCTATAGCTGTAATATTTTTTACCTAACAATAACTATTGAAAAATGCGAGATGTTGCCAAGTAGTCAGGATACCTACTAATCGTATTGAGGTTTTGTAACAATAACTATAAAACTTATTCATCTTAAAAGTCTAAATCTAAATCAATCACCCAACATCTCGCCTGTGGGTACGGTATTTTGACCATCGTCTATATAAACAATAGAGTCAGTATCGTAATAAACTACAGCCTCACCTAATTTATCTAACATTTCGTACAACCTGAGACGTGCGTTGGATGTAGTGAATGTCGCTATAAAAATATTGGTAGATTTCGGATCTTCGTAAAACTGATCTTTGTATTTATAGGTGACTTGAACAATGTCATCGTTAATAAAAACACAATTAGATATATTTATTTTATCGTCCAATAATATGTCATACCAATCTTTGGTATCTGTGATATATTTAGACACACTCATGTTAGTTCTTTGACCGAATTTACCCCAGCAGCTATTTAAAACTATTTTGGCAATAGCCCTCTTACCGGGGTTGGACTTAATGTTGTTAATATCCAGTTCGATGCCCATTGTTTCTTTGATGGCTTTGGCATATGCTTCGTTTGATTCATAGCTATGCGGGCTCGTTTCTAACTTGATTTTCATAAAATCCCTTACATATCCTTTAAACAACTCATTCGTTTTTTGTTCAAAGTGCCACACTTCGGATATATTGATAATTTTGTATCCTTTTTCTATTGCTTTATTTATTTCCAAAGTGGTCCAAGTACCTGTAAACACACGTTCTGAGTCTGTATGAGTACATACCGACGTATTGTTTTCCATGCAGGTACGACAGAGGGCAAATGTTAATTTTGTAGTTTTCACCGGTAATACAGGGTGATACAACTCACGAGGAGGTAAAACAGTGCATTTTATCAACCCGAACCATGTAGGATCATATGTTTCGGGTTTAAATATTTTTACGGGAAATCCTACTGGATAGAAATCCATATAATTAACGGTTGGATACAGGGAAACCACATCAATGTACCTGAGTTTTTTACCTGTTACCTTTAATTTTGCAGCATTGGTTCGGCCTCCAAAGAATGAATCTCTAGGCTTTAAAGACTCATCAAATTCTACAGGTTTAGCTTTTTTAAATTCAGCAGATTTGAGCCAATCACATTCCCACATTTCAACTAAATTGTAGCCAGCATCTATAATTTGTTGACTTCTACGTCTTGTTTTTTCATAAAGGTCTTCCATGGTTTCGTTATTAACTTTATTAATAGTTGTGGGATTGTAACATTTAGGGCACCCGTGCCAGTAGCAGCCGGAAAATTGGAAAACTGTCGGCTTTTCTGTCGCCTCAAGAAATCCATCCACGGGTTTTCCGCAGATAACTACTTCACCACCATTTAAAGCGTGACGTACGTTAGGGTACTGGTTTAACCACGTAATAGAGATCTGGCTAAACTGTTCTTTTCTTTCATCCTCTACACTAGCTATTGTTTTAGGTACCAAGTATTTAGAACGGAAAATACCCATACATAAACTGGCTACTGTTAGGTATTGAAACGGATCAATGTTGGCTATTTCCAAAAAATCTTTCCTAAATGTCAAACAACCTCTTCTTAAAATATCAACGTCGGAATCGCAATAGGCCTGTATTTCTTTCTGCATGTCAAAGATATCATTTTTATGTTCTTTGTACCATTCTAAAAACTCATTTCTTTGTTTAACTTTCATAGTGCTAACCCCATAATATTCAACATCTGGTAGGGGGCCTACGTAATTTTGGTTCTCCACTGTATTAAAATAATGTGGAAAATAACCTTTTTTTAATTCTTTTAATTCGAATGTTGTTGGAAATGCTGCTAGAGGACCAGCTACAAAGTTTGAACTATCGATTATTTTCAACTTTATGTGAGGAACTTCTAACAACATTAATTTAGAACCGTTGTAAATAGTGAAAGGTTTTATTGTGTTCTCCACACAATATTTCAAAATAAAATATGAATCGTAACCTTTTGCATTGTGAGCAACCGCTGTATATCCTCGATGTTTTTCGGATATAAGCCACTGACAAAATTCGTCATTATTTGTAAAAGTATATTTGATACCATCAAAGTCGTGGGCTATTACTAAATTAGGTATATGTATACCGGTATCTTGCATAGCTTCGTAGTCGAAGAAAATATACTTTTCGTTGTAGGTACACCTCTGTATTTTATCTTCTGACATACCATTACAAGTACAAGGTTCTGTGCAAATAGGTGAAGTTTTTTTATATTTATTATATTTACAACCCTTATTCATTCCAATGCTACGACCGTTGCATTCACAGGGCACGTTACATATACCTCCTTTGGCAGGTTTCTTAGTCATGTAGCATTGATGATTAGTCTCTACAAAATCGTCGCAGTTTCTACAGTATGAAAAACCACACTTGTGAAATTTTTCACGACTAAGAAACTTGTTGCACCCTGTACACCTGTATACCTTTTTACAAACTTCTTCGTGATTAGACAGACACTCGCGATTATAGCAATACCTGTTACAGTTTTCACAAAAGATTTTGTTTTTACTATCGATGCCATGCTGTTGCATATTACACAAGTTACATTTCGGTAATTTTTTACATTTATGTTTTTGTTTATGATCGTAGCACGTGTCACATTTATAACAATAATAGTTACGGCCGTGAAAACCAGCCATCTTACTTATAACATCAAAATGATTGTGATTTTTATACAAGTATAATTTTACAGGTTTTTCCTTACCCTCGTAAATAATTGTGTTGAAATTTTCAGCACAAATAATTTTAATCTGTACATCTAATAACTCTTCTTCTCGTTTAAGATCTTGTAAAGAGAACCCACATACGTAGTCACCGCCCAGTCTACGACATAATGAACGGGCTAGGTTAGTTTGTATAGATCTACCCAATCTAATGTGTCTTATGTCTGATGCCGATAGTTTTTTACCCAAGATTTCATTGGTGTGATATGTAAGGGCTACTATTATAGCACGAGCACCGCACAAAGCATCACTGTTGTTTATCCTTGTAATACTTCTTTTTGATATACGATTTTCTGCTAAATTAATTATTTTTTTTACTATGACCTTTACCGCGTGGTACTTTAAATATCTGTACGTCGAAGGTTGTACCTTTAATATCGACATTCTGATCTGACGTAACGATGTTTTCGACGAGATCTAAAAGAGTATCGGTATTAAGCTTAGTAACCGTTTCCGTACTTATCGGATTATTAAAACCAGAGTTTTGAATAATGACCCTGATTTTATCACCCTTTACATAATTAGCTTCTTTTTTAGAATGGTCTATGACCTCTTGTAAACTGTTACGTAAAAGCTGTTTTTCAGCTCCTAAACCACCACCATATTTAATATCTTTATTTAAATTATACTGATATGTAGATAGAAAAGCGTTAAATTTTTTAATATATTTCATTGATAGATTTTTAAAAGACCAAGGTTTGTTTTCCATTGTTAAAAATTTTTCGAAAATCAAAAAACTCAAAATTTTCAAAAATCAAAAAAAAGACTCAAAATATTTTTAGGCTTACCGCAAGAGCAGGAGACACGTCTGAACACGCCGAGAGCAGGAAAGAAAATGAGTTTGAGCAGCCGTTAGCTGTTTTATACAGAGAGAAAAAAGGGGCGTGGTCTGCCGACGTCACGTGATCTTCTCAGGAGAAAATATCTTTCCCAGGTGAGTTTATACAAAACCGTTTTAAATTATATATTATTTTATCAGGGGATTGCCACCGTGAATCATATATAAAAATATAGGTATTATTTCTCGATTTTATAACATATGATCGGACTGTGGTTAGATAACCTCACTTTTACAATTTCGATAAGCTTTATAGCGAGCTGTTTATCAGCTGTGAATATGATTCATTTATAAAATTTATTTTAGGGAATCTCTTTTAAGCACGCTACACCTGCAAAGTAATAATTTTAATTACTGGTTTACTTAAAATACTCAAATTCTGTTTCTGGTAAATCTGAAAAAATTTAGGAGACTACAAAATGGTCGAAAAAAAATTTCGTGGCGTGTGCAACGGCTGAAATATAGATAAGAAAATTGTTATAGTTTTGAAAAGCTTGTAAAATTGTGGGAAAAGTGTAGAGCCGTGCGCAAAACCGGAAACGATGATAAGAAAATCGCGATAATTTGAAAAAGTTCGTATATTTTAATGGAAAATGTGGCAAAAAAAATCATGTTATTAGATAAGAAAAATTACAGCTTGTAAAATAAATTGCGCAATGACACGCTGACGTTGTGTCATAATGATATTAAAAAAGGATAAAAAATAAAACGTTTTAAATCAGAAAAAAATATTTATTAATAAATATAAAATCTTATTTATTTACATATATAAGTATTCTATAACTAAACACTATTAGAGTTTTTACAATCACAATTGTACTCTTCATCGCAATGTTATACTTCCTCCTTTACGACAAAAAGAACAAAAAATTTGGTCTGCAATCGCTGCAGTCACAGGCTCGACCCCAATCACAATTAGGCCTGTTTACTCTAGAAAGGTATAACATGAAATAACTACCTGATCCTTAGGTAGTGTCTTTTATTCAATTATATCTGCCAGCCTAAGCTCTTCAATTATTTCACAAAATTCTTCATCTTCTCTGTCAAGTTGTTTTAATCGTTCCACAAGTACATTTGGGTCTGTCCAATTCTGGAGTATATTATTTACAGGGTAACGTCGTGTACTAATAGTAGTTGTTGGGGGTCTATTTTCTGAATTAAGTTTTGTTTTAACGAGGTCTTTGTTCATATATGCCATGTTTTCCGAAATACCTCGTATATTTCCCACAACTGATCTTGGTAGTGTACTTTTCAAATTTCCGCGGGTACGTTTGGTGCTTCTAAATAATGGTTTAATTATTTTATTGAACTTAGTTGGACATGACTGGTGTTTTAAATGTCCTCGGCGATTGCGATGCACACCTGTTAATTCCAACATTTGTTTATAATTTTGATGATCTTCGGGCGTAAAATCCTTTGGATTTTTAGCAAACAAAAGCGAATATAGACCAGAAGTTCCTTTAAACTTTGCATCGGTTAGCGAAATATTTTGACCGTCAAACTTAAGTTCTTTATTACCTAATTTCCATTGCGAGCCATCATAAACGGGGCCAAAGGCGTTATCATAATCATCACAAGTTTTCCAATATGTATCTAAATAGGAATTATTCTCTTCACTTATAGGGGGCACATCATTTCTTGGCTGTTGGGAAGGTGTTTCTTTCGTAGTTTTAATTTCGTGTGAAGACGGTTCACCTTGTACTAAGGTATTTTTTATTTGTTTTAACGGTTCTGTTACGGGTTTAAATATATTTTCGAGATGTTCTTCTCGATCACGCTCGTATTGTCTGAGCGCATTGTATTTTTCACGAATAGCTCTTGCGAGCTCTAATACGTGTTGCTTACGCAATGTCATGGTAACGAATGAAAAAACTATTGTGTACACCCCTATTTATAACCTCGGTATGTACTCGGACAGGTTCATACATGACCATAGATGACCATAAGTGATCATATATGTAAAACATAGCCGCGCATAAGCGACCATAAGCGACCATAAGTGACCATAGGCGACCATAGGCGCCCAAATGTGTAAATCATAGATGTGTATAAGCGACCATAAACAACCAATAGTCGTAATCATAGATGTGTATAAGCGACCATAAACAACCAATAGTCGTAATCATTGACGTTCATACGCGTACATAGAAGCCCCTAAATAACCTTTATTAACTAAAAAATAGGTACGAAGACATAAGTGAAGGACTAGTAGTACAAATAACGTGTTTTATAGATGATGTTTTAGTAAAACACTTTACGTATCATCTACAGAACCCCGCTGACAGCACATACTCTGGTGATCTTTACACATGGGGTGCCCATGAATATTCTTTCCACATCGGGGATGGTTCTTGGGTCCCTCCGACGCCTAGGGAGGAATAATATTTATGTAAGTATTTTTTGTGTTTTTTGTTGTTTTTTTGGGGAAAGAGGATTAAAAGACATGTTAAATTCAAAATATTTTTTATTGTAGACATCTAGAAAAAAACAAATAATTAGTCTTTATTTAATATGATTCAAGATGCTATAATACCTCAAGATCCATGTGATCATATATGTAAAACATAGCCGCGCATAAGCGACCATAAGCGACCATAAGTGACCATAAGAACCATCCCCGATGTGGAAAGAATATTCATGGGCACCCCATGTGTAAAGATCACCAGAGTATGTGCTGTCAGCGGGGTTCTGTAGATGATACGTAAAGTGTTTTACTAAAACATCATCTATAAAACACGTTATTTGTACTACTAGTCCTTCACTTATGTCTTCGTACCTATTTTTTAGTTAATAAAGGTTATTTAGGGGCTTCTATGTACGCGTATGAACGTCAATGATTACGACTATTGGTTGTTTATGGTCGCTTATACACATCTATGATTACGACTATTGGTTGTTTATGGTCGCTTATACACATCTATGATTTACACATTTGGGCGCCTATGGTCGCCTATGGTCACTTATGGTCGCTTATGGTCGCTTATGCGCGGCTATGTTTTACATATATGATCACTTATGGTCATCTATGGTCATGTATGAACCTGTCCGAGTACATACCGAGGTTATAAATAGGGGTGTACACAATAGTTTTTTCATTCGTTACCATGACATTGCGTAAGCAACACGTATTAGAGCTCGCAAGAGCTATTCGTGAAAAATACAATGCGCTCAGACAATACGAGCGTGATCGAGAAGAACATCTCGAAAATATATTTAAACCCGTAACAGAACCGTTAAAACAAATAAAAAATACCTTAGTACAAGGTGAACCGTCTTCACACGAAATTAAAACTACGAAAGAAACACCTTCCCAACAGCCAAGAAATGATGTGCCCCCTATAAGTGAAGAGAATAATTCCTATTTAGATACATATTGGAAAACTTGTGATGATTATGATAACGCCTTTGGCCCCGTTTATGATGGCTCGCAATGGAAATTAGGTAATAAAGAACTTAAGTTTGACGGTCAAAATATTTCGCTAACCGATGCAAAGTTTAAAGGAACTTCTGGTCTATATTCGCTTTTGTTTGCTAAAAATCCAAAGGATTTTACGCCCGAAGATCATCAAAATTATAAACAAATGTTGGAATTAACAGGTGTGCATCGCAATCGCCGAGGACATTTAAAACACCAGTCATGTCCAACTAAGTTCAATAAAATAATTAAACCATTATTTAGAAGCACCAAACGTACCCGCGGAAATTTGAAAAGTACACTACCAAGATCAGTTGTGGGAAATATACGAGGTATTTCGGAAAACATGGCATATATGAACAAAGACCTCGTTAAAACAAAACTTAATTCAGAAAATAGACCCCCAACAACTACTATTAGTACACGACGTTACCCTGTAAATAATATACTCCAGAATTGGACAGACCCAAATGTACTTGTGGAACGATTAAAACAACTTGACAGAGAAGATGAAGAATTTTGTGAAATAATTGAAGAGCTTAGGCTGGCAGATATAATTGAATAAAAGACACTACCTAAGGATCAGGTAGTTATTTCATGTTATACCTTTCTAGAGTAAACAGGCCTAATTGTGATTGGGGTCGAGCCTGTGACTGCAGCGATTGCAGACCAAATTTTTTGTTCTTTTTGTCGTAAAGGAGGAAGTATAACATTGCGATGAAGAGTACAATTGTGATTGTAAAAACTCTAATAGTGTTTAGTTATAGAATACTTATATATGTAAATAAATAAGATTTTATATTTATTAATAAATATTTTTTTCTGATTTAAAACGTTTTATTTTTTATCCTTTTTTAATATCATTATGACACAACGTCAGCGTGTCATTGCGCAATTTATTTTACAAGCTGTAATTTTTCTTATCTAATAACATGATTTTTTTTGCCACATTTTCCATTAAAATATACGAACTTTTTCAAATTATCGCGATTTTCTTATCATCGTTTCCGGTTTTGCGCACGGCTCTACACTTTTCCCACAATTTTACAAGCTTTTCAAAACTATAACAATTTTCTTATCTATATTTCAGCCGTTGCACACGCCACGAAATTTTTTTTCGACCATTTTGTAGTCTCCTAAATTTTTTCAGATTTACCAGAAACAGAATTTGAGTATTTTAAGTAAACCAGTAATTAAAATTATTACTTTGCAGGTGTAGCGTGCTTAAAAGAGATTCCCTAAAATAAATTTTATAAATGAATCATATTCACAGCTGATAAACAGCTCGCTATAAAGCTTATCGAAATTGTAAAAGTGAGGTTATCTAACCACAGTCCGATCATATGTTATAAAATCGAGAAATAATACCTATATTTTTATATATGATTCACGGTGGCAATCCCCTGATAAAATAATATATAATTTAAAACGGTTTTGTATAAACTCACCTGGGAAAGATATTTTCTCCTGAGAAGATCACGTGACGTCGGCAGACCACGCCCCTTTTTTCTCTCTGTATAAAACAGCTAACGGCTGCTCAAACTCATTTTCTTTCCTGCTCTCGGCGTGTTCAGACGTGTCTCCTGCTCTTGCGGTAAGCCTAAAAATATTTTGAGTCTTTTTTTTGATTTTTGAAAATTTTGAGTTTTTTGATTTTCGAAAAATTTTTAACAATGGAAAACAAACCTTGGTCTTTTAAAAATCTATCAATGAAATATATTAAAAAATTTAACGCTTTTCTATCTACATATCAGTATAATTTAAATAAAGATATTAAATATGGTGGTGGTTTAGGAGCTGAAAAACAGCTTTTACGTAACAGTTTACAAGAGGTCATAGACCATTCTAAAAAAGAAGCTAATTATGTAAAGGGTGATAAAATCAGGGTCATTATTCAAAACTCTGGTTTTAATAATCCGATAAGTACGGAAACGGTTACTAAGCTTAATACCGATACTCTTTTAGATCTCGTCGAAAACATCGTTACGTCAGATCAGAATGTCGATATTAAAGGTACAACCTTCGACGTACAGATATTTAAAGTACCACGCGGTAAAGGTCATAGTAAAAAAAATAATTAATTTAGCAGAAAATCGTATATCAAAAAGAAGTATTACAAGGATAAACAACAGTGATGCTTTGTGCGGTGCTCGTGCTATAATAGTAGCCCTTACATATCACACCAATGAAATCTTGGGTAAAAAACTATCGGCATCAGACATAAGACACATTAGATTGGGTAGATCTATACAAACTAACCTAGCCCGTTCATTATGTCGTAGACTGGGCGGTGACTACGTATGTGGGTTCTCTTTACAAGATCTTAAACGAGAAGAAGAGTTATTAGATGTACAGATTAAAATTATTTGTGCTGAAAATTTCAACACAATTATTTACGAGGGTAAGGAAAAACCTGTAAAATTATACTTGTATAAAAATCACAATCATTTTGATGTTATAAGTAAGATGGCTGGTTTTCACGGCCGTAACTATTATTGTTATAAATGTGACACGTGCTACGATCATAAACAAAAACATAAATGTAAAAAATTACCGAAATGTAACTTGTGTAATATGCAACAGCATGGCATCAATAGTAAAAACAAAATCTTTTGTGAAAACTGTAACAGGTATTGCTATAATCGCGAGTGTCTGTCTAATCACGAAGAAGTTTGTAAAAAGGTATACAGGTGTACAGGGTGCAACAAGTTTCTTAGTCGTGAAAAATTTCACAAGTGTGGTTTTTCATACTGTAGAAACTGCGACGATTTTGTAGAGACTAATCATCAATGCTACATGACTAAGAAACCTGCCAAAGGAGGTATATGTAACGTGCCCTGTGAATGCAACGGTCGTAGCATTGGAATGAATAAGGGTTGTAAATATAATAAATATAAAAAAACTTCACCTATTTGCACAGAACCTTGTACTTGTAATGGTATGTCAGAAGATAAAATACAGAGGTGTACCTACAACGAAAAGTATATTTTCTTCGACTACGAAGCTATGCAAGATACCGGTATACATATACCTAATTTAGTAATAGCCCACGACTTTGATGGTATCAAATATACTTTTACAAATAATGACGAATTTTGTCAGTGGCTTATATCCGAAAAACATCGAGGATATACAGCGGTTGCTCACAATGCAAAAGGTTACGATTCATATTTTATTTTGAAATATTGTGTGGAGAACACAATAAAACCTTTCACTATTTACAACGGTTCTAAATTAATGTTGTTAGAAGTTCCTCACATAAAGTTGAAAATAATCGATAGTTCAAACTTTGTGGCTGGTCCTCTAGCAGCATTTCCAACAACATTCGAATTAAAAGAATTAAAAAAAGGTTATTTTCCACATTATTTTAATACAGTGGAGAACCAAAATTACGTAGGCCCCCTACCAGATGTTGAATATTATGGGGTTAGCACTATGAAAGTTAAACAAAGAAATGAGTTTTTAGAATGGTACAAAGAACATAAAAATGATATCTTTGACATGCAGAAAGAAATACAGGCCTATTGCGATTCCGACGTTGATATTTTAAGAAGAGGTTGTTTGACATTTAGGAAAGATTTTTTGGAAATAGCCAACATTGATCCGTTTCAATACCTAACAGTAGCCAGTTTATGTATGGGTATTTTCCGTTCTAAATACTTGGTACCTAAAACAATAGCTAGTGTAGAGGATGAAAGAAAAGAACAGTTTAGCCAGATCTCTATTACGTGGTTAAACCAGTACCCTAACGTACGTCACGCTTTAAATGGTGGTGAAGTAGTTATCTGCGGAAAACCCGTGGATGGATTTCTTGAGGCGACAGAAAAGCCGACAGTTTTCCAATTTTCCGGCTGCTACTGGCACGGGTGCCCTAAATGTTACAATCCCACAACTATTAATAAAGTTAATAACGAAACCATGGAAGACCTTTATGAAAAAACAAGACGTAGAAGTCAACAAATTATAGATGCTGGCTACAATTTAGTTGAAATGTGGGAATGTGATTGGCTCAAATCTGCTGAATTTAAAAAAGCTAAACCTGTAGAATTTGATGAGTCTTTAAAGCCTAGAGATTCATTCTTTGGAGGCCGAACCAATGCTGCAAAATTAAAGGTAACAGGTAAAAAACTCAGGTACATTGATGTGGTTTCCCTGTATCCAACCGTTAATTATATGGATTTCTATCCAGTAGGATTTCCCGTAAAAATATTTAAACCCGAAACATATGATCCTACATGGTTCGGGTTGATAAAATGCACTGTTTTACCTCCTCGTGAGTTGTATCACCCTGTATTACCGGTGAAAACTACAAAATTAACATTTGCCCTCTGTCGTACCTGCATGGAAAACAATACGTCGGTATGTACTCATACAGACTCAGAACGTGTGTTTACAGGTACTTGGACCACTTTGGAAATAAATAAAGCAATAGAAAAAGGATACAAAATTATCAATATATCCGAAGTGTGGCACTTTGAACAAAAAACGAATGAGTTGTTTAAAGGATATGTAAGGGATTTTATGAAAATCAAGTTAGAAACGAGCCCGCATAGCTATGAATCAAACGAAGCATATGCCAAAGCCATCAAAGAAACAATGGGCATCGAACTGGATATTAACAACATTAAGTCCAACCCCGGTAAGAGGGCTATTGCCAAAATAGTTTTAAATAGCTGCTGGGGTAAATTCGGTCAAAGAACTAACATGAGTGTGTCTAAATATATCACAGATACCAAAGATTGGTATGACATATTATTGGACGATAAAATAAATATATCTAATTGTGTTTTTATTAACGATGACATTGTTCAAGTCACCTATAAATACAAAGATCAGTTTTACGAAGATCCGAAATCTACCAATATTTTTATAGCGACATTCACTACATCCAACGCACGTCTCAGGTTGTACGAAATGTTAGATAAATTAGGTGAGGCTGTAGTTTATTACGATACTGACTCTATTGTTTATATAGACGATGGTCAAAATACCGTACCCACAGGCGAGATGTTGGGTGATTGATTTAGATTTAGACTTTTAAGATGAATAAGTTTTATAGTTATTGTTACAAAACCTCAATACGATTAGTAGGTATCCTGACTACTTGGCAACATCTCGCATTTTTCAATAGTTATTGTTAGGTAAAAAATATTACAGCTATAGATTTATATGTGTGTTGTACAAAACTTTTAACAGCTGTAGCAATGTTTTATTTCTATCGGCATAATTTGATTTAAAGAAATGACAACGTCTGTATCAAAAACACCTTATCGGGTTGAGGAGGAGGTGGCAACGTCGCTTTGGAGTAAAATATTCATTGTTCGTTGAAACCTCGAATATCGTTTCTTTATTCCTGTTTCAGATAGATAACACAATAATACCCCGTTATATACAAAGTACTCATTTCTTATCATTTCAAAAGATTTAATTTTATATCACAAATTTATTTACAATATTATCAATTTTTAGGTTCACCTTGAAACAAAAACTGCAATTTTCCCATGCACCAATGCAGCAAAGGCATGCGGAAGCGAAACCGCGAAAACCGTAAATTATTTGCAAGCTGGATATTCAGGAGACTACGACTAGCCTTGAACACATTTTATATCAAACACAAAATGGTATTTCTGTTATTTGTTCATTAATGATAAATAATTTTACATTTTATATTTAAGCGCCAAAACGATAATAATTACTAGGTCTGTGGTTTTTAAATAGCTCGACTTTTATCACTTTCTATAAGCTTTTATTTTTCGAACGATAATAAATGCAAGATTTCTGTACACTACGAACAACCTTAAAACTCTCCACCTGCCAGCCGCGCTAGTGACGTCATCTGTATTTCTTGGAAGGGCTATTTTTAGAACACCTGGCGCCCTGGGGAGGCGGTGGGGAGGGGAGGGGGAGGGGCGGGGCAAATCTAGTAACTTTTTTAGTAACTTTTCTTGTAACTAAAAGATGTATACATCAGCCCCTTCTACAAAATATTTACGTAATATAATATCTTATAGCCTGTGTTTTTTTTTAATGCACTCCGCTTACAAAATATTCAAAAATATCCTAATTGATATCGTGTGTTCAGTGTGGACAAATGTAGCTAAAATATCTACATAACACCTGCAATCCGACCAATAATAACAGAGATGCAAGTGTTCTTATGACATCCTGTATAACGATCGAACGTGTCCATCCTGTATATTGATCGTGACCTAACGCAAATATTATATGTTACAAGCCACCCGGTACGAAATTCTTAGTAATATTTCAACATAAGTTACTTTTCCGGTACGGCACTGGCGAGAGCTGATAAGAACCGATAAGCGGCCTCTTACGACACTGACCACATCCTGATAAGAGCTGATAAGAGTCGGCGGGCTGTCTGGCTGAAGTGCAGCTACGCCTACTTATGTTGAAAAATCTTTCATTCAAAAGTTGTTCATTTGTTTATTATCTACAACTTTTCCGTAGAACGTTTTGCGCTAAAAAGTCATTTTCTGACTTAAAATTGCAAAAGTAAGTTTTTAACCCCTACAAAATCACCCCATTTCCACTCGAACTTTGTTAAAGTATTTTTCCTGTATTAGTTAGTTATACTCCAAAATATACTTTTTTAAGGGTCCCTGGGTGTTACTAATTTTTTCGTAAAAAGAAACTAATTGCACTGGACTACTATGGAATCTACCCATTTTATTTTTTTAAATGAAACTACCTGTTTCTAAATAATTCCAAAATATAATTAAAAATGGTAAAAAGTTTAAGAAATTGACAGGTTAAATGTGGAGAACTTCCTAGATTTATCAGTTCATTGACGACTCCTTATTATGGGTCTCTTGAGTGTCCTATAATTTCTAATTCTTCTTCTAAATCCAGTTCTTGTTTCTTATCACAAATATGTAGTACTTCTAGTTCTGTGTTAGGTGTCAATGAATGCTTGGTGTCAAGTAGATGTTTTGCATTGTGGGATTTATCTGGTTGTTTTAATCTGTATGCCAGTAAGTGTTTACTGTATCTAATTTCAAAGTTTCTAAGAGTTTGACACAAATAGAAAGCATTACATTCTGGACATTTAAGTTTCAGTTTAAGCCTTTTTAAATGGGGATATTTTTGTTCTTACATTTGATAATTTTGTTTTCACATTACTTTCAGTTTTAATCGAAATTGTGGTTTTGTATTTCTTTAGTTTGTTTAGGAAATATTAGGTCTAATGCTCCGACCACAACCCAGTTATAGCTTAACTTAATATAAAGATAAAAAATATTACAAAGCGTCTCAACAACTATATAGACCCAAGACTCTTTAAGAATTCTGAAATGTGTGAGACAGTTAAGAAAGAGACCAAGGAATGTATGAAGGACATTAATGTATAGAATGAAGTCAGTGTGGATGAAAAGTGGAAGCAAATACAAACATGGTTAGAAACAATAGCTAAGAAACATCCAACACGCATCCAGCCCTGGATAATATCAGAAATTCTAGATCTTATGGTAGAAAGAAGAAAGATTATAGATGAATACAGAGCACTACATAAGACAATACAGAGAAAAATTAAAGAAGCAAAGGAAGAACATCTGATAGCTCAATGCAGCGAAATAGAAGTAATGGAAAAGAAATGTGACAGATTTCACATGAACAAAAGGATAAAGGAAATGGCTGCATACAAGAGAATCAAGGCAGTTAGTACTATTATCTAGGATACAAATGGAAATATAATAACTAACGTGGAGGACAAACTTTAAAGGTAGAAAGAATACCTATGGGATCTCTTCGATGATGAAAGACCTCCAAAACCGGTTTTAGAATCAAATAATGTGCACTTGAAAGTATTAAGATCAGAAATAGTATATGCTCTGAAAACTATGAAACCTAGAAAAGCTGCTGCTGCTGATCAGATACCATAGAACTTAGCAAACTCTTTGATGATGATGTGATCGATACTCTGCTGGGCCTCTTTAACCGCATTTATGAGAAGGGAGGAATTTCTAAACAATGGTTATCATCCACTTTTGTGCTCATACCCAAGAAACCAAATCCAAGAGAATGCTCAGATTACCGAATCATCGCAATTATGGATAGGTAGATAGATTTATAGTTCGTTTATTGTGCATAAGATAAATCTTTTCACAACGGTTCGGTACAAAATTTCAAGAGAGGAATTAAGATAATTCGAAAAAAATTATGACATCGAACTAATTCGTAAATTATTAAAAAAGTTAAGATAAAAACTAAAATATAAAATATGTGTGTACTTCATGATAAAGCCAATCATTCACCATGTGCAAATGCTCGTAGCTTTAATATACTGATAATGCTATGAGCTAATTTAGTAAGTTAAAAGAATCCGTTTCGTGTATTATTAATATTAAGGTAGTGTAACAGATAATCAATATTATGAACATTCTGAAAAAAAACTATTTTTTCTTAGAGGGCTGTAAATGGGACATTCAAAAAGCATATGATGTAATCACTCCGGGGAATCCATACTACAGACAGTGCAATTCTCAGTGCTGTTAATAATATAAAAACTTCCTTTAAAAGACAATTTTAAAACTGTTTTACTACAGGTTCTAAGTTGCGCTATTATTCCGGTTATATAAAAGTGTGCGGGTGTTTGCAAATAACTGCTATTTTCACCAACTAGTAAGTGTGAGTATAGTAAAGAGTAACTAGAAGCAATCTTTCTGTTTATGTCACTATCAAACAGTCGTTTTCGAAATTTGTCTAGAATAAGTCCATCTAAACTGCGTACATTTGTACTTAAATAATCTTCCCATAGACATTCACATTGCGCATAAATAAACCATTATTCATGTTGTGTTACCCAATCATACTTTGAATTATTATCAGATGCTAACTGAGCAAGTCGATTGAAACAAATTTTTGAAAGTCTTGAAGAGTTCATTCCCTTGAGTTTGTTTAACCAAAGTAAGGCATGTTTGAAAACAACCGTTGACAAATGATCAGAACTTGTTTCCAAGCGTACAATGTAATCTGGGGTATTCTTTGACAGACTTAGGAGGTTTTTGAAAAAGTTTACCTGTACACGCTCTATAATATCAGTGTAACGCAGACCCCATACGCCAATTCCAAAAGAAAGAGAAGATAAAATAATTGAATTATATATATTGATCCGCGATTCCCAAGTATTCATTTTTGACCGACACATTATATGGCCAGATTAGCTTTGATTTTAGAATTCTTAGCCAAGTTGCAAAATCAGGCTGTGGAGGAGAAATCAACACCTAAGTAAGTGAACTGCTTTACTGTTCCCAAACAATATCCACAATAATGAAATTTTTCATAGTAATTACGTACATGGCCACTTTTTGCGAATATCATTGCTTTTGTTTTATCGGTATTGACTACAAGTTTGTTATCAAAGCAATAAGACTCGAATACATTTAGTTTTCGCTCTATATCAATTAGTCGCCAAGGATAACTATATCATCTGCGTATTGAAGCATTAATACGTCGTTGTTGCCGTCAATAGTAAGTCCATTCAGATTTTTTGAGCGAAAATAATTTTCAATGTCAGATATGAAATTAGAAAAAATTAGGGGATTAAGTGATTCTCCCTGCAAGACACCATCGCACTTATGGACCACACCTAGAAGTTGTTTTTAAAAATCATCCACAAAATAATTTTCAAAAGACTCGAGGAAGACATAAGCAATACACAGTTTGGATGTGTATGCATGTTGTTACATCGATTTCAAGAGGGCCTTTGACAAAGTGAAGCATGGCAAATTACATCAATACTATCTGGTATCTTTTATTATTCTACAGCCATTATTTTAGTTATCTATTTTAATTACTTGTCTTATGTTCGGTTATTCATCTTTCAAATCTTCTCAAATTGTTTCATTAACTTTATTTAATTTCTTTATATAGTTTTCTTTTAATTATATGAGGACTAGACTTATATTTTCTTGAATTTTCAAATTTTACTTCTCATATCTCCTCCCTCAACAATATCACACTACATACTTCTGATCGCTCCCAAATCAACGAACTGTTTTTTTCTTCCCGTTGTCATGGATAAAATTGATCATCTAACTAGATTTTCTTACAACTATCTGCACATCCAAGGTCTTTTTATTTAATTTCATATCTTTTTTATTTATATTAGGATATTTATTGTTCTTTTTATTTCCAAAATAATTTAATCTACATAATTGAAACTCAACTTTTCTAAAAACTATCCCTATTTATAAAAAAAACCTCTTAACATGTATTACCTTTCCATTCTCATATAAACAAATCTACAGTCTAATTACTGTGAAATACATATGCAATCCTTTTCCACATATTTCAGAATTCTCTCACAATTAGAGTTCAATATAAACTCGGCCTGAAATTTCTATTTAATTAAAATATTTGTGTGCTGCTGTTTCTCGTCATAAAGCTAAATATACGAGTACCCATCAGAAACACATATAGTTCCATACCAAAAATGTTCTGTCGCTCGCCTTCCATGCTTTGAAAATAGTTTTGACGTTCAAATCTTGTTGACAGTTCTCTGTGTCATTGTATTAATAAACATCAAAATAATAATTTTGCTTCTAATTCTTGTTAAATATGATATATTATAATAATCTAGATACATTTATTCATTCCTTTAAGTTTTTTAGATAATCTTTATGAAGTATATGCCAAATTTATAATTTATCATATTGTCTAGTGAAGATTTATAGTCTGATATATAAGTATGAGTTGAATTATTGTATGAAGTACTGACATAATGGTGAATATTTTGAATATTATTTTAGTAGTTCAATATTTATATTAAATAAATAATATCATAGGTATAAATTCAATTTATAATTCACTTTAACTTCATTCATATGATGAAAAACAAATAATTCCCGATGTTTTGGTGATTTATAACCAGCTTCTTGCTTGAAAACCTCTCACATCAGCACCTTCAAACTCCTATATACGTTATGATGAGTTCAACGTAATTAAATTGTCGTGTATAATTGAGAGTATACAGTTATACGATACAACTGGGTAAATAATCCAGTATAAGAATAACAACTGACATTTAATTTGAACAATACTTAAAAATTATATAAATTATTTTGATAACTGACTAAACTCACCCTGAGAAAAGAGAATAATAATAATTAATAATTAAATAAATTCATCTTTCGATACTAGAAATTATTGATAGCCGGAAAATATTTTGACAATAAGTGTCTGTTTTAAATAATATAACATGCTTGTGGTTAAGCCGCGTGTACAATATATAGCGAAGCTATTTTTAGGGAAACCTTAGAAGATAAGTCGGTGTGAATAGTGTTAAATGGAGAAATGATTGATAATTTGAGGTATGCTGATGATACCGTCTTGTTAAAGGGCTATCTTGGAGACTCACAACACCTTTTAGAAAAATGAAATGAGTGATGTAATGAATAGGGGCTTAAAATTAACTTTAGGAAAACAAGTTAATGGTAGTTACAAAGTTCCCGCAACATCTGAACCTTGTGAACCTGAAGGTGGCAAACACCACGATAGAGAATGCGCCAACATATAAATATCTAGGAAGAAAGACAATAATAAGGATAGACATAGCCAGATCAACATTTATAAAGATGAAAAAGTTATTTAGGAGTCGGGATATTAACATGGTACTTAAGATGAGGATGCTTCGTCGTTATGTTTTTTCTGCTTTTTTGTATGGAGTTGAGGAGTGGACATTAAAGAAAGGCCACAGTGACAAACTGCAAGCCTTCGAAATGTGGTGCTACCGAGAATGTGGCGGATTTCCTGGACCGGTAAAATTACTAATGCCGAAGTGCTGAACGGGATGCAGAACGAGTGCGGAATAGTTAATACAATAAAAAAGAGAAAGCTCCAATATCTGGGTCATATAATGACTGGACAGAAATGCACGCTTCTCCAACTGATAGTGCAGTGTAAATCGCGCGTCGTGTATCCTGGATAAATAACCTAAGATATTGGTTTTGTTTGTAGTTTAACTGTAGCAGTGTTCAGCTGTTGAGGGCTGCAGTCAACAAGGTCCAGATGGCTGTAACGATAGCAAACCTCCAATAGAAGATGCACTATAAGAAGAGAAGTAGTAATTCCACTTTTTCCTCTTTTTTATCAAGTAACCTCTTGATTATATGTAATGGATAACCAATGGATGTTGCTATTTGTTTGATGGTATTAATTTCCTTATCAGAATTATATTTGTTCGTAGAGAATTTTCAGTTCCTATGAACAAATATAATTTTGATAGAGAAATTAATACAACCAAACAAATAGCAACATCCATTGGTTATCCATTACATATAATCAAGAGATTACTTGATGGAAAAGAGGAAAAAGTGGCATTACAACTAATATTTCCTAAACAAACTCAAAAAATGAAAAGTTACAAAACCATCATATATGCTGGTAGTATTTCTAATAATATTTCAAAGACAGTGTCTTCAGCAACAAATTCAACAATTTCTTTTGAAACAGAAAGTAATGTGAGTACAAAATTATTAAATGTAAAAACAAAGTCATGCTCATTAAAAAAGTCTGGTGTATATAAACTTCAATGTCCAAAATGTAACGCTGCCTATTCAGGTCAAACTCTTAGTCATCTTGAAATTAGACATAGTGAACACTTATGAACCCACAGATTAAAACAACCACTACGCAAAACACCTACTTGACACCAAATATTCAATGATACTTAACACAGAAATAGAAGTATTACATATTTGTGATAAGAAACAAGAACTGTATTTCCTTGATGAATTAAAAATTGAAAAACACAATATCAATAATAAGTTACAGTGCTGGCCCTTCAGGAAAAAATCTCTTATCATCTTTGTGTAAATTATGTAATTTTATTTTAAATGACACAGTCGATATCAACATTCGCCCTATTTTATTCGGAGGGTCACTATTAGCTTTAACTAAAAAAGCAGGAGGTATCAGACCAATTGCTATTGGTACAGTTTACCGTCGTTTAGTAGCGAAAATAATTTGTTCAAACATCAGAGACATATTAGGATATTTACTTCGTCCATTACAATTTGGTTTCAGGTCGAAAGGTGGTTGTGAAGCAGTTGCACATGCAGCAAGACGTTTCGTCTCTAATCCAGACGTCAATAATAAAGTTTTTCTGAAAATTGATTCTAGAAATGCTTTCAATTCAATTCATCGCGCTCATTTATTAAAACTTGTAGCAGATATTCTACCTGAAATTTTTTCTTTCATCAAGCAATTTTACCGATTCCCTCCATATCTTTTATTTGGCGAAAACATCATTTATTCGGAAAGGGGCGTCCAACAAGAAGACCCTTATGCACCTCTCCTTTTTTGCATATCGATACACAAACTTATAAGCAACATTGACACATAATTCAATGCTTGGTACCTTGATGATGGTTCTTTAGGTGGTAATACCTTATACAATGGTAATACTAATTCCGTGTTCAAGTCTCTTGTGTATATTTTAAACAATTCCAAGGATATTGGTTTTGAACTCAATTTCAGCAAATGCGAGTTATTTTTCTTAGAATCACCGAATAATCTAACCATTGATAAATTCAATTCTGCAGCACCAGGCATGAGAATTACCAAGAGACAAAATTTATTACTATTAGGTGATCCTTTATTAAACGAATCAGCTTTCAATGAAAAACTAACCTTTTTAAAAAAATGTCATCTCGTTTATCCTGGTTACCGACACATATTGCTTAGTACCTTCTCAAGAATTACCTATTAATTTCAAAACTAACATATATTTTAAGATGTAGTCCGACCTGGTTAAATAATAATATCTTAATCAATTTGGACAATAACATTCGTCATTTATTAGAGTCATTAATTAACATTAAATTAGAGGACCTTTCTTGGAAACAAGCTTCACTACCTGTTTCATATGGTGGTTTCGAAATTCGCTCAATCGTTTCAGTAGCTCTTCCTTCTTTTTTGTCATCATTAAATAGTTCAAACAATTTCATTTATTACATTCTGCCTATATTTTTCCACACACAAGACGCTTTATTGATGGAGGCTGAAAATATTTGGTCATTGAAGTCTAAGAAAGTTGTACCCGATGAATATAAATCCTTTATTGAACATTGAAAAAGAAAATCTGCTTCAGAAAACTATCAATTTACCAGACAATGCTCGTTTGAATGCAGAATTTTCAAAGGAATAGGAGCATAGTTGAACGCTATACCGTCGGCCCCATTAGGTACGCTTTTAGATGACGAAAGTTTCCGTATTTCTATTGGTCTCCGTTTAGGTTGTCAAATTTGTGTAAAACATCGCTGTCGCTGCGGAGCTGATGTTGATGAATATGGTAGACACGGCCTAAGCTGCAAATTAAGTGCCGGCCGTTTTTCACGTCATTCTGCAGTAAATGACCTAATCAAACGAGGCCTGTCATCTGCAAAGATTCCCTGTTCGTTGGAGCAGTTAGGTACTGGCCGCGACGACGGTAAACGTCCAGATGGTATGACCCTCATTCCATGGCAACGCGGCAGTCCAGTTAAATGGGATTTCACTTGCACTGACACTTGGGCTCCGTCCCATGTCTGATCCACAACTACTTCCGCAGGCGCTGCAGCTTTACAAGGCGAAACTTTTAAAATCAATAAATACAAAAATTTAAGAGAACATTTACATTTTTATTCCTGTAGCAATTGGTGTTTTCGGTCATGGAGCTTTAAAATTCATTAAATAAATCGGTGAAAAATATCAGTAGAAACCAATGATTCAAGAGCAGCTTTGTTCTTTATACAACAAATAAGTATTGCAATTCAAAGAGGAAACGCTTCATCTTTTCTCGGTACGTTTCCCCGTTCTAAGCCTCTAGATGAACTTTTTATGAAACCTAATCATAAGAAACCTAATTCTTCTATCACTTTCAAACTTTCTCACATTACCGACCCTAAAACATGTGATATTCCCTTATTCCGAAATTTTTATTTAACATCTTCATTCTCTTCTTCAGAATGTGTGCCTTCTGATAATACAGGCGTTTACAATTTTATAAATTATGCCTCCAACAAGCTTTTGGGCCTCAGTGTCATTAAAAATATAGATAACCACCAGCCAGATGATGTCCCATTCATAGGAATACTGAAGAAGATGACTATGCTAGAGAATGATGTAACGATTCCTATACGCAATAGATTATCTCTAACCAAAACAGTTTTCAAATCCGTAATATAAATATTGGTTATTCTACTGAAGCGCTTTTTGCAAACAGAAAGATTTAGTGAAAAACTTAATGTTGCAATAGATTTTCCAATAGAAGGGCTTGATATGAGCCATTACGCGGCTGATAATGTGGCACCTTGTATGTACAACCTCTACGCTATATCAAATAACTGTGGAACTACTTACAATTGTCACTACACAGCATATTGCCGACATGCCTACACGGGACAGTGGCACGAATATAACGATTCAAGGGTGCTATTAATATCGTGGAAATCTTTAGTCAGTGGAGAAGCATATGTTCACTTCTATGAACAAGATGACACAAAGTCCCACCTTTAAGTTTAATAAATTTTTTATTAGTTTTTTATTTGTATATTTTCATTGTGAACCATTGACTTATTTGGTTTTTTCTGCAAAATTTATTTATATATTCATATATACATTGTATTCTTAAATAATCTGTTATGTAAATAAAATCATGTAACTGTCAAAAAAAATATCAAGTTGTCAATGAACAGATAGATCTAGGAAGTTCTCCACTTTTAAATTGTCTTCTTGAGTAATAATTGTAAAGATCAGCTGATATAGTTTTACTGTTAATTAAACGTCAGGTAGGCGTTACATGAAATTTAACTATCATTCAGACGATGATAGTGATAACGAAGCAATTGTCATTTTTAAAGAATTATTACCATGTTTTCATTATATTGTGTTGGAAACAGTTAATTTCATTTAAAAAGGTAATAGATTCCAAAGTAATTAATGCGATTCAAATTTTAATAAACAGAGAATCTTACGTAATATCGGCATTTGAATGTAATCCGTAAGCTTGAGGAGGATCCGTGGGTGCGAATCCATCGATATGATTAGCATACTCGGGAATTGATTTGAATTTAACAATCTTGTATCCTTTGTAGAATATAAAATCCTCAGAAAATACACTGTCACTGAACCATACTTTGCAAAAGGTATTCAAGAGTTTTTTGTCAAAATCATCGGTCACTCTGCCTCCATAGTGAACCTCACCCAACATGTACCTAGGAAAACAAACGACTATTTTTGTTAACAAAGGTGAGTTAACTGGAAAATCTTCGCTACAGACATCTGAAGTGGCTCGCAATTGCAAGAAGAAAAGCATAATCTGTCGACCATGGTTTCAACCTATTTGGGTCTCGTCAGGACAGCGACATGCCTTCTCTTTCGGAGTATCTCATTCTAACTGAACTGTCGTCCTAAGTCACAAAGACGCATCTCAATATACCAACTCTTTTAGTTGTTGTGATTCATGTTTTTTTGTTACAGCACTTTTATTCTGTCATTTTTGTGATTATTTTAAAAGTTGTGTGTAAACTAAAACCATAAAGTTTGAAAAGTGCAATGATTATGTATGTAATACTACGATTTATGAGTGACATAGAAAAAGGTTATTTTTATGAAATAAACTTTGTACTTCTATTTCAAATTTTTAAGAACTTTCTTCAATTAGTGGCAACGTCTGCCTGAATTGCGATTCGAAAGACGCCTGTCTCCTTTGACAAGCAAAGACGAATGGACGTGTAACAAAGTTCGGACCAAACCGATTGAATAGTCACATCAGTGGCGGAACAATAATTTGAACAGAAACTAAATTAGGATGGAAATAATAGTATTAGGAACTTACAAATATTTTATTTGTTGGAGGTCGATTGTATTCTCTAAAATCTATTAAATATTGTTAAGTATCTAAAGTGTCAAAAATTTCTGAATGGATACAGACATGAACAGTAAAATTAGAACATCTATCAAGACATGAATTTACACATTTTTAAAACCAAAACAATATTTATTATAAAAATATATACATTACAAATAAAAATTAAACAAATAATAGAAAAATATGAATACATGATATTCTCAACTCCTATTGTCCGGAGAATAAAAGTTTTATTGGTTAAATGATTTCTAATTGGCGTCTTAATTTCACTTTTCGTCATAACAATAAAGTGTTTCCGATATTTAGGTATTTTCTGCATATTAAAAAGTACATATTTTTAACATATTTTTTCAACATATGCTAATCAAAGCTTCAGATAAATCCACAACTTTGTTCATAACTGTGTTAGTTAACAATTCAAAGGACGTTATCCTGTGCAGATTAAATTCAAGAATTCTTAAAACACTTCCATAAGTTTTACAAACGTGTATATCATTCGAAGGATATGTTAATGCTTCTTTACGTTTATGTACAATCAAAGAATTATGCAAATTTGTTTTAATTCCAGTTAATGCTTCACATTTCAATTCTCAATTGTCAATCAAAAAATCCAGCTATATATGTGATGATTTGGTGGATATTTTCATATTCTTAATCTTCGTACTCGTACTGATTGCCTTGCATTGCGAGAAAAGGCTTATTGGGATAAGAACCGTGTTATATTTTGTGGGAATAGAATTCAAGTGAAGATAAGTATACGTTTCGGGTTTATCTAAGGTCTAAGGGAAAGTGAATGACGAAAACAATTCTGTCTTTAGAGTAATAAGAATCAACGGATAAAATGTTATAGTATTTAAATGAATTTTGGGAATCGCTGCCAAAGATTAGGGTATTAATTGGATAATATTTGAGTAATGTTTTTAGTTATAAACTCCAGATGTTCAAACTTTAGAACACTATAATGCAACGTTTTTAATTTTGCAAATGTAATAGAATTTTCAATATTAATTAGTATTTCTATTAATATTTTAAATGCTGCTTGAATTTGATGGAGAATATTTTTTGCTAGGATATAACAAATTTTTCGAGTTCACAACTTAGCTCATTCAGTTTTCCTGTTATCTCTTCTTCATTGTGTGTTATTACTGACATACTACTGTTTATTCATCTATAATTTGAGTGGTTGATGATATTTGCTGGTTCAAAGTATTTGCTATATCATTTTGATTTGAACTTAATAAAATGATGGCATCGTCATAACGTTTGCCATATTCTGCATCTAAGTTACCAGATATGCTTTTGAATATTGTTCCTAAACCATTTAATATAAAATATACAAAATTTAATTTTTCTTTGCATTGCTTTGATATTTTATGAAATTAATTAAGAATTTGAGCTCATTTGCATAATTTTTAATGTTAATTACCTGCAAAACATTTTCGAACTGGTTTGTTATATAAAGTAATTCGGTTTCTATAGGATATAGATCAAAGTAATGGATAAAAGAATGATGGTAGATTGTAATATCGCATTTCCAACTTTGTATGGGAGTATGCCTAGACTGGATTCCAAACTAAACAATTTTAATTTCCTGTGCCTGCCTTGCTACTACCAGCGATAAGAGGATTCTGTAATGGTAGAATTTTTTATTATCAAGCGACTTTTTTAAGTTACTTTTATGATAGGTGGTAATAACTAATTTTGTCTGCTACTACGAGGTGAGATTGTTTTGTAAGTTTTCACTTTGATTTTACTTCTCCGCACAACCCATCTAATATGCGAGAAAAGTATTGGTTCACCCCAAAAAAAGTTGGAATTTGAAAAAAAATTCTGGAGTTATTTTTACGATTTCCATGAACAACAACACGAAAAAATGATTTTTAGAAAAAAAATCCTGTGTGTATGTCGTCATTGTCGTTGTCGTCGTTGTCGTCGGCCACTTTTCGTTACATGTCTTGTTAGCACGATACAGCCTCCGGAGTGCAACAAGTCACCAATTTTATGATTAAATATTATTCAGAACATCTCACAAAGAAACCCTATTAATTTTCAGCTCTCCAGAGCCAGTAGAACAGGTGCTATAGTACTTTATGTACGACATTTTTGTCATTATTGGAGAAATTTCAGTTTGTTAACACGATACAGCCACCGGAGTATATACAAGTGATCAATTTTATGATAGGATATTATTCAGAACATCTCAAAGATGAACCCTATCAAAAGCCAGTACAGCGGGTGCTATGGTACTTGAGGTACCAATTTTTTGTCATTTTTTCAGTTTGTTATCACGATATCTACATCCTCCAGAGTGTATACAAGTGACCAATTTTATGATTGAATATTGGTCAAGGTGTCTCACAGATGTACCCTATTGATTTTCAGTTGACGAGAGCGAGAGTCTTATAAATCCAGGTATACTACATTTTTGGTTATTTTAGCAGAAATTTCGGTCTGTTAGCACGATACATCCCCCGAAGTGTATACAAGTGACAGCTTTATTATAGAATATTGGTCAGAGCCACAGATGCGGAAAAGTTAGTTTTAATCTTTAAAACCGTTTATTTTTGTTGGTTTGGCTTTAAATCTAGGAGTAATTTTATTACGAACATCAGTTTTATTATATGCTAATGTGCCTGTGTCATAAGTTAATGGTTCCTGTATGTTTTCGTTGATGTTTTCCAACCTTTTTGATTTTTGATTTGTCATGTATTCAGTTTTATAAATTTTACCAGTAGTTTTTTCATGTTTAGTTATGTTATTAGAATACAATTTTTGATTAATATCACTATTAAGTGGATTGTTTGTATCTAAGTATCCTGAAATAATTTCTATTGGACCTTATTTTATTGCAACATAACTGGAGTTAGTGTATCCTGAAATTGCATTGAGGCATTTGGGCCAAAAATATTGAGATATTCATGAGTTTCTTGTATAATTCTAATATGGTCAATTAAAGTCGAGTGGAAACGTCCAATTATGCTATTAGAATTTGGATTCAATGGCGTAGTATGATGAAGTTTAATATTGTGTAATTTTGCATAATCTTCAATAACATGATTTTTAATTCGGTACCTCTTTCAATTACTAATATTTTATGTGTACCATAATGACTGAGAAGATTCATGATAGCTTCAGCTATATCTATTACGGTTACTCCTACTAAATGTTCATATTTACTAAATCTATCAATAACTATCAAGAATTTTTGTCCTTCAATCGTGAAATCATCTGCGTGAACTATTTCGAAAGGATTATTAGGTGTTGGTGTTAATTCGAATATTGGTTTTGCGGGATTTTTGACATAGCTTGCAATTATTTATATATTAAGTTACAGTTTTACAGTTATAAAACATTTACGTTTCATTTCAGTACCATTAATTCCTCTGTGATTATTCTTACGTTCATGGTGCATTTGTACTATTTCTATCTATGAATTGTCAATTACATCTTCTAAAACATTGTTACAAATAATAGCTTTGAATGCAGAATTTTTAAAAGTTTCTTGTAATGTTTTACATAGTTTTGGAATTAAATCTAGTTGATCAATATTTATAGCATATACTTTTTTTATTGACGTAAATTCTTTAAATATTTTAATAATTTATATTTCGAAGTTTGTTTATGAAATTTGTATGGTGGTTTTAGTTTTATTGTGATATAGTTTAGTAACATTTGATGTTGCTGGTGAATGGAATACTATTTTAAAGAATATTTTATTTTGAAAATAATTAATAGGTGTTTCTGATATGGGAATTTTTAATATTGTCTGGACATAAGTCATTAATTATATTTCCTACAATTGATTCATTATCGAGAGATGTTTCTTGTTTATAATTTTAATCATTATTACTGTCAATAGAAATATTTTTTTTAAAGTCGTATATGTATAAAAAAATGTCACTTGCATTAATTTCTTTGGTTGGAAATACATCCAACATGTTTGGCTGATACGCCACTGGGCGAAATCGGCGAAAAAAGTACATCTATTAAAACTATCCAAACTCCTCAATATATTTCTATCAACAAATAATTTTACCGGATGTCGTAAATGTTTCTATGCATACCCATGTTTCAATGTCATAAAAGTTTAAAAAATACCCTTTTCGGCTAGATAATATTTAGAATATAATAATAAGCTTATACAAATTCGAATCCTCATATATATATATTGTTATATTATTTATTTTCTCAATTTTTTTCTAACCCTTAAAAATAATTATTTGTATTATGATGAATGGTATTTAGTTTTAAATTTATTATGCTGTGCCACTGATTATGATATGTTTCTAAGCATAAATGTTATTTCCCCGACTATTGAGACTCTTATTTAAAGTTTGTTTTAGTTATGATTTGTAATGGGTGAGTCCGGCACTGATTTCTTTCAACTATAATCCAGCTACATCACAGCATAGTGTTATTGGTTGTCTAATTCAAACAACATAGAATGTTCTCTAAATTCAATGCAAAGAAATACAAAGCATATCGTTATCTCTTACTTACTTATTGTATCAAATAAAGAACGTAGATATGTGATATGAAAACAAATAACGACTCAATCTAAAATATTACTTGATGACTTTATTAGTATTAAAAGTATTTATCTATGGTAGTATGTATATGATTCATAAGAAAACGTAATTATAACCTATAATAAAATGTTTATAGTTAATAATGTTTCAAATAGTTATTATATGAAAATAGTGAATTTATTTAATTACTCCGAAAGGAAATCAAGAATTATAATGTTACTGACTTTATACTATGTGACTAAATCATCAAGATTTTCAAAGATATCTTTGTAAACTGTGACTAATACTAAATACAGGTAAGTTTATATTACCTACACTTATAACTAAACGAATAAACTACCACCTTTGTAAACGTTCAAACACATAAAATATTGGTAAATTCAGTTGTCTATTGTAACACAAAAGAAATTATAAATAAAATAACATATCTGTGTCCAATTCAGTTCATAGATCACATAATGTATTCCAACTGTTCATTTCATCCATCGTATTTCCAATTTGCATATGTTATGATGCGTTATTTTGAGTTATTTGTATATTGTTCATTTCTTTCGAGGTTTTGATATCGTCTTTTCAAGTAACTTACTAATTTTTCACTGTTAATTTCAATTTTAGTTTTCCAAATTTTCAAATGTCTGCCTTCCCTTTCAAATCAAATATCTCGTCCCTCAATTGTTTCAATAAATTTCGTTGCTAACCTCCGTTGCTATGAAACTGTTTATCACCTCTAATAAGTTTATATCACATATCGACGCTCACAAGGCAAAATGACTTAAGCGCCATTATTGCACAAACTTAGGTCCATATTGAAGGACTAAGCGCCAATTTTTATATAACAAAATAAACCCCGTAAAATATGCAATATTTCCAGAGATAATTTGATTTAAAACTGCGCAAGCGCCAAAACTTCGTGAACGTATTCGTATAGAAGCAAACGAGGGCACAACCACCAGTACTGTATGATAAACTATAGGGAGAGGTTAACAATTTTAAACTTAGACTTTTGACTTAACCTCCACATCGAAGAAAACTTTTGACACAAGCGACATTACTTGCAAGAAAAATGAAAATAGCATATTCTGCTCTTTTAATTTTACATTTGTACGAAATTATAGATTATCTTTAGTAACTCATAAACAAATTGCAACCAAAATATGTAGTATAGAGAAGTGAACAGTTTTTTCCATTTATTGAGAGTTTATCGTCTAGGCGTTTACGTCATGTTGCATTGTAAGCGTCGATATGGTGTCTTGATTTTTCTTATGAAATTCTTAAATTGCTTTAGTATTGCCGACGACAACATACACACATCTAAAAACCGTTTTTTCGTGTTGTTCTTGATGAAAACCGTAAAAATAACTCATTTTTTATTCAAAATTCCAACTTTTGTTGGGGTAAACCAATACTTTTCTCGCTTATTAGAGAGATTGGTGGTAGGTTTTAGCAGGTAGTCGATCGACACTGCCTCTTTAGAGTGACGTGTCCTTAGCCCATTGAGGGTTGACGATAAAAACATGGTTGGTGGGATCCGGCAACGTTATCCTCTCTAGTTTACTACATTGTTGAGTTTTATTTGGCCTATATACTTAAGCTAAGTGAGTAATTTTTTTCTCTTTCTTATTTCATATTTAACGATATTCTAGCTACACTTTGATCTGTGTCAGTTGGTTAGGAAGCGATATTGAATTGAATTATGAAAAGTATTGTAAATTATGCTAATTCGGCACTTAAAAATTCTACTACAAATATTTGTGACTATTGGTCGTGTTATAATTGTTCGAGTAGTGGAAGGACATATAATCTTGGTATATTCCCTAACCCTTCTCGAAAAAATATCAAATAATTTGTATTCCACGTGAAGTTTTCTAAAACCTATAATGGATCTAATTAAAATGATGATGTACGTCTTAAAGACATTCAAAATAAACATTTGTATGTACTTAAGATGATCTTGAACGCTTCCGATGGTCCAAAAAGTGTATGCATATTTTAATTCCTCACCTTCAGTACTTTTCCGTAATCGTTCCCATTTTGGGAGAATATTGTATTGTCTCCTGAGGACCATTGAATAAGTGCCTGGTAAGGCTGGTTGTATTTATTTTATAGTTGTTTTGTACACATTTTGTTAATTTTTGACTGCATGCCGAGTGTTATCGGAAATTTCTTTTATACAGGGTGTCCCGGGACTAATGGGAAAAAAGTCAGGAGCGTATAATCTGAGTCAAAATAATGTTAGTACTTCATATAAACTTTTTCTATTCAGGTCCTCGTTTTCGAGTTATAGGCCTCCAAAGTTTTAATTTTGAATTTGGTTTTTATTTTTATTTTTTGTACTAGTTATTCGATCTTTATAAAATTCACGGTAAAGCTATAATGTACGTGTATGTTTATTTTGGTAAGGTAAACAGATTTACAGTAGTGTCTTGAAGCCAAGGACGGACTACTCGCAATAGTTAGTGATCCAAAAAATTTGAAGGGATGGCACACCCTGTATGAAATCATCGAAATTCACTTCCCCACACATTAAGCTAACGAAAAGGTACTCTTGTTAGAATTCGATAAAATAAGCCGTTCGGCTAATATTGACAGTTTTATTGCACTACGTACATTCACCATTTTTATAAGTACACAACGAGGTAAAACTAACTTATTAATACGATGTCCAAGATTTACCTTCAGTACTACAAAAAAATAATTTAACGATAGCAGAAGATAAAAAACATTAACGACTTATTAATTAGAAAGTATTAGTTGTCAAACATTGTGTAGAATAGTTTGTAGTCAGTACTTGTCAATAATTCATAAGTCCTTAATTTAACAGTTACAATGGCAGAATTCACTTTTATTGAGTACGCAGATATGAATTTAATGTATGGACTGGTTTCTCGAAACTGTTTAGAGGCCAGAAGGCTTTATGCAGAACATTTTGCAAACAGAGCATTTCCAGACAGACGAATGTTTGAGCGTATTGATCTCAGGTTACGAGAAACAGGTATGAATAAGTAAATGTAATTTTCCATGTATACAAAACAAAGTTATAAATTTTAGGACGTTTTTTGCCAAAAAAAAGGTGGAGAAGGTCCAGTACGAAGCGTACGTACTGTGGCAGTTGAACAAGACTTGTTAAATGCAGTTGATAATGAACCATCAACGAGTTTACGAAAATTATCAAGAGAACATAACGTCTCGAAATCAGTTGTGCATCGCGTTCCAAAAAAACAGCTGTTATATCCTTTTCACATGAAAAAAGTACACAGTATGACAGTGGCTGATTATCCTTCACGACTTGAGTATAGCCAGTGGTTTCTGCGACAACAACAAGCAGACAATACATTTATTAGTAACGTTCTCTTTACGAACGAATCCGGTTTCACCAGAGATGTAGTCATAAATTCTCATAATATGCATTTATGGGATGATGCGAATCCACATGGCATTAGTCAAACTAGGAGCCAGCATAGATTCACGGTTAATGTTTGGGCAGGACTAGTTGGAAATCATTTGATAGGGCCATACTTTATTGACGGTCAGAGATATTTGGAGTTTTTGCAAAATGAGTTATGGAACCTGTTTGATGATGTGCTACTACAAACTCGTAGGAATGTATGGTTCATGCATGATGGGGCCCCTCCTCATTTCAGTTTAGATGTACGATAGCATTTACACACAAGGTTTCCTAATAGATGGATTGGTCGTGGAGGCCCTTTTCAATGATCACCGCGATCAGGAGATGTTAATCCTATGGATTTCTTCCTCTAGGGTTATCTGAAAAGTAAGGTATACGCAACACCTGTGCAAACAAGGCAAGATTTAATAGACAGAAATCTGTTACACTGCAATGTTATTAGAAGTGCAAAGAAACAACCGTCGTAGACTTAGAATGTGCGTGGAAGTGGGAGGAGCTCATATTGAACATTTATTAGTTTTTGTTGTTTAGGAATTAGTTTCAGTCGATTGTTTTATGACTTGTGTTTTATGAGGTTTTCTTAATGGTTTAATAATGTTGTGTTCGTAATTTTGATTAAAAGCAACTAATTACGTTGTCTGCGTACCTTTTCAATTCCCATTAAATAAGTTCTTAATGTTTTTATCATCTGCTATCATCAAATTATTTTTTTGTAGTACATAGTATTAATAAGTTAATTAGGTAAATTTGTACGTAGTGCATTAATAAAACTGTAAATATTAGCCAAATGGCTCATTTTATCGAATTCCAGCAAGAGTACCTTTTCGTTAGCTTAATGTGTGGGGAAGTCAATTTCGATAATTTCATACAGGGTGTGCCATCCCTGCAAATTTTTTGGATCACTAACCATTGCGAGTAGTCCGTCCCTGGCTTCAAGGCACTACTGTAAATCTGTTTAACTTTCCAAAATAAACATACACGTACATTATAGCTTTGCCGTAAATTTTACAAAGATCAAATAACTAGTAAAAAAAGTAAAAATCAAATTCAAAATTAAAACTTTGGAGGCCTATAACTCGAAAACGAGGGCCTACATAGAAAAATTTTTTATGAAGTTCTAACATTATTTTGGCTCAAATTATACGCTCCTGACTTTTTCCCATTAGTCCCGGGACACCCTGTATATTTGTTAAGTTTTTTTAAAGAGTAGTTACTTAATTGATCCCAGACCCAAATAGCGTGCCCAGTAGCTACATCGTCAGGGGTAGCGGGCGGATAGGGATCAAATACAAAATCCCAGCGTAGAGATAAAACCATATATCGTCGCAATATATAAATCGGAAAAATATTGAGATACGTCTTTTTGACTCAGGACAGCAGTGCTATCATTTGGTTCGTATATGTCTACATCTATCATCCGACGCTAACTGGCCCCATCTCCAGTTCCAATTGCGAACCAGTTTTTCTGCCGTATCCGCAGATACATGTAAAATATATTGCCAATAAGTTACCATACCTTAAAGTTTGCCAACTGATCCCTCGTTTGGGATCAAGATCGTCCAAGTGATTTTGTAGAAATAGTACGCTAGATAACCAGTCAGCCGAATTAAATTCGTACGGTATATTCCAGCCTAAAGGTCCGAACTTTCTTCTCTCTTGAACTACGGTGTGTAGAAAGGAAATGGCATACACCAAAGGAATATATTGCCAAGCGTCCGAATAATCCAACAAATCCTGACTCATCGAAGTATAAGTTCTGAGCAAACCCGCTCGTATTCCCGATGGAGGTTCGTTGGTAAATTTGATACAAATTTGCAATAAACTTATCGGGAAATGTTCGTTAACCTCCGTTGTAATCCACAGGCGGAAATCTGGGTGCACGGATCCTATACCTTTTTCTAAATCCAAAAATTGCAGTAACACTTCGTTCATGTAGTCTAGTGACAGGTGGCAATTTTGAAGTAACGCCCAAAATCCTAATAATATAATGAAAACAATTAAATTAGAATACTTATTGAACCGGCAAAATCCCTTATTTTTCGAGGCCAAGTTATAATTAAATGAATAGCGAAAACCAATTATACATATTTACCTTCAGTTTGAGCTCCACCCATGAGTTTTCTTGCATGGACCTCTTGTCCTTGCCCCATCGATATAGATTTGCACTTCAATTCCAACTTTTTGGCTAATTGTTCAATGTAAGGTGTAGGATCTGATCCGATGCTTAGGAAGCATACTATCGGCGTCAGTGGTCTGGATTCGTTATAAAGTACTTCCATGTTCAATATAACTGGTTCGGCAAATTTCGGACCAAGTGAGCTTGCTATATATTTTCTGCTTTGGGTAATTGTTCTATCTGGACACCAGGACCTAATTAGCACATTTTATCATATAATAATGATTAAATATCTAAAATACAATCTTCAAACTTTATTAAAAACTAAAGGTTGTGATAAAGCAAAACGTTGATTTATGAAGGGTTTTAGCCTCCCGAATCATAGGAAAAGATGAGCATGAGTTATGAAAACCCCTGTATAGATCATAATTATTCTTTAGGTTTTTAAATACATTCATCGGGTATTTCAATAACCACCTAGTTGCTGAGATTTTACCTTATCATAAGTAGTTTTCTAAATGTATCTAAACTGTTATAACCATCTGGAATTGAACATTCTTCTGGAGCATCTTTGTCAAACCATACTTTCCACTGCTTATCGTTCGCAGTTACCTACAAAAAAATTATTAAAAATTTATGTTGGACATATTATTATATATTCAATCTAGTTAATAGTTATATTATAGTTTTAATAGTTATATTTTAATTGATATATGAATATAACAATATACAATATTATTCGTCGACGTTTTCACAATTTGTGATTGTAGCGACACACACCTTTAGCAGCGTATGTAACCTAATTTACTTTTGACAGCGGTTGTCAAACAATGCCCGGCTAAGATAAATATTAATTTCTGTATTTTGAAAGATAAATTAATTCACAATCGACTTAATTACTCTTGTCTCAGGGTGGGATCAAAAAATTTTAAATAATAATAATTCAAATTTTATAATTTTCAAGTATTATCTAAATCAAATATTACTCTATATTCAGAATCTCGAGTAACTGTTTATTCAATATAATAAAGGCACTTGAATTATCTTATGACATTTCCAATTTTACTGTCACTGGAAATTAAGCAAATGTCACTGATTAGATCAAAATTTCTATAGCATGCAAAATGATAAATATGATGAAAATAGATACTGAATGAATACCACAGTGAGTTGGAATCAAAATTATATATTATACGATCATATAACAAAATTACAAAAGTATTTATTGTTTCCCAAAAATATTATAAACGAAACAAAGATAATACTATCTATCAAACTTAATATTAATACAACCTATTCTATAAATCAACTAATTAAAATTTTTAATCGAAAGTTCAACTCGTCTAATATACACTTGACGTGTATCAATGTCAAATAACGCAATTTTTCGTTCAAATTGTCTATTCAAAATTTTTCACTTGATGTAAGATCTTATATGTGTAACGTTAATTTGGTTTAGCTCAAATTATGATATAGATGCATCTATATTCGAAATGTATTTAAACAGGCCTGTTTATTCTCGAGAAATAATTTTAAACTGGAGTGGACTCACCAAATAGGACAGGAAAACTCGTACGTATTCTAAATGTATTTAGAATTCTGCAAAACTTTCTAAATATATAATTTAGAAATTGGAACCACTTACACTTGATACGTTGCAATCCTTCTACGAATTATGCACGCACTGGCTTCATATTGTATGATCTGATTGTATAGTTATACAATTTCTATTTAATTCTAAAAAAAATTGAGACAACTCTTATTACGATGTTGTCTCGTGGGAGTTTCAAATTCAACTCTCAACTTCCTTCAAATAAATAAATCTCTTCTCCTGTGGTCATGAAAAATTCCTTTTTTAAAAAAAAATACTAATTTATGTTTCCCTATAACAAAGAGAGATTTGAATTCTTTTATTACCATTGTAATTCTGATAGCAGAGACATCTGTATTTTAAAATTTCAAATATATTTTCCAAATCATAATATAATCTATCTATCATTAGATATATTCTGCATAAACGTCATCAGAAATTAAAATTTGATTTGTATACTGAATCTTTCAAAATTATTGATTATACATATAATGCAGTGTGTATCGAAAGTATTGGATACACATATAAATAATTTTCCTCATTTTAATGTTTCTTTTAATTTTTAAATAGAGGAACTGTATTAGTATATAGGTATAAAACGGGCCATTGGCTTATGGCCTTATTCCATTTCATTCTGTCTGTTTTCAGACTTGCCTAGTCCTGTGTTTGGATTTCGGCTGAATATTGCAACTTTACTCCATACATTTCCTTCTTTGCCTTCTCCTATCTTCCCTATATAAAGGGTGTCCCAATAAGAGATCACGACCGTGAATGGCGTTAGAGAAACGTGATGATGGAGCAAAGGCGCCCGCAAGGTCCCCTCTGAGATTTTGAGTGAAAAATAAGTTTACCATATAATTGTAAGAAAATTTCACATAACCTATTAACAACTGCAGGTGTAATTTGATTATTATGCAAAATAATTGGATAGTCGTAGCTGAATGATGTGTCAACTCAACTGCCGGCTGCCGGTTACTCTAACCTGGCACTCTCCCCTCTACGGTCTCTTCCCGACCTCTCTGTGGTTAACAAAATGTTTGTGGACATTATGTAAGCACTTGAAACCATGTCCACAGATGGAAACAAATGCACAATGCAGAAGGCTTTCCAGCTTCACTGTGTATTTACTGCATCAACATTTGTAATCTGCTTGTAGATCATAGCCCAGAATTCCGGCATACTTCAGGTTGTGAGTCAATTGCTTCAGAGTTTATTTGTTAAGAGTATCAAACCGTATTTACCAGTTAATTTCAACCTTCTGAGCTCACAGAGAAGAAAGTGTCTAAGAGTTTGACAAAATAATGAAGATAGTAGAAAAAAATGATGTAGTTCTAGGCAATAGTCATTTAAAACTTAGAGTAATATAAAAGCAAATCAGCCTGCCGAAATAATCAATCAGTACGACAGATTATCAATAAATCTTCTCTACTTGGACTCCTTGATACAATCATTGAAAGACAGATTCTCTACCTGTCATCTGGCTGAGTTTAAAATTTTCAAGTTGCACCCAAGAGAAATTAAAAGAATATCAAAGGAAGACTGAAAAATCCACGGGAGAAGTTGGTAAAATGTATTCCACGCTATTGGACAACATCCAGTACGAGGTCATTGTATGGTACACACTCTCGAAACATTTTTTGCCTGCAGTGGCAAAACGTCTTCGTATTATGCTTACCACCAAAAACTTGCATGGTCGAAAGGTCTTTCAGGTGAGTCGACAAAATAATATTTAATAGATATATTGTAATGATGGGTATAAATAAATTATAAAGTGGTTATTGGAAATGGTTCAACTAGTATCATATAAAAAATGTAATAATATTTCTTCAGCTAGTTCGTTACGAATTATATTAAACAGAAAATGTTTATCATTTCGTAAAACTAGGGGATTGGAAATTACATCGTAAGCATTTCACTTTATTATAGAACCATAATTTGAAAACAAAAAATTGACAATACAATAACTCATGTATGAAATCGCAAATTCAGCGACCCACATATGTAGTTTAGTCGACAGGTAACTGAAAAAACTTAATGAAGAGGGGAATGAAAAAATTGAATCAAATTTAGAGTGTGTCCGCCGGCGCACGGTGTGAAAAGAAGAATTTTCTTGTTCGTAAACCTAATATCTCACGTTTGAGTGGACCGAATTAGATGAAATTTTGTTTAAGTATAGTTCAAGTTATATGGAATAAGGGAAAATTATTGAAGAGGTCAAAAATAGTTTTCTAAGGCTCCAAAATTCAAGGAAAACAGGCCACATTTGCAATTTTAGCTATAAATTCGATGCCATTTTTATTATTCATGATATATTTTGGAAAAAAACTATGTTACTTATACATTTTAGCCTACTGGAATTGAATCCAACGAATAAAGTTATCAGCGAAATTCCTTATTTCAGGAAAATTCCCTTAAACATAGAACATCGTCCAATTCTTGGTAAAAAGACGCGTATATAATTACTGACTTTTTTATTTTGATAGAACGCATTATAAATTTCAAATAATCCTACATATGCCTACATTATGAATGTACTTGACAGGGCTCTCAAAGGCTATACATATAATTCGTCATATAATTCATGGGAGAACACAAAATGGCCCTGCTTTCATGTCTAACATATACTGCATGCCGTACATCCAGCGTACGTTCTTAAGACATCGGCAAATGAGATGTATTTATTGTCATGATATTTATCAATATATGAATATTATACTTATTCAGTTTTATTTGCCACACGTTGGGTTCGTCAAGTGTTATGATATTTTATTTTTTATTTATTTATTTATTTCAATTATTTATTAGGTTTATATTATTATAATTTTAGTGGTTGAGCGCCAGATGAAATTAATGTAGTATTAGATGTATATCTGTTTAGTTTAAAAAGTAAAAGGCCAGCTAACTTCGGTCCTCAAGATGAAACTCTTAATTATTTGTAGGGAATTATCGTGAGTGAGGATACGTTTATATTTAAATTTAAGCTTCAAAATAATTAGGATATTATATAATTAATAAGAAAAAGAAATATTTACACTAACTAATACTTATTATTTTCCAATAATTTGTTAAAAAGATCAAAATAGCACTCAATACGTATCTGTACTACTAGTAAATACCTCGGCCACTGGTTTCAGGTATCTTACTGAATAAGATTTAGAGGTTATTTGAAATTATGTTATTAAAATTATCGAAAAGTTCTTTTTTTTTGTTTATATCAGTTATAAATATATTCAGTAAAATTTGTTAAAAGATCTAAAACTTGTTAAGTAACTTTTTATCTGGTCGTTAAATTTTATGTGAAATTTATCAACAAATTACTATTTGAATTGGCACTAGTCCGATCAGATAAAAGGTTATTGTTGTAAATTTGACAGTTCGTTTGTGTTTTATTATATTTACTTGTATTGTGATCAAATACTTTTTCTCCACGACTATATAATAATGCACAGTTTATTTTTACATATTTAGCTAAATAATGATATAAATTCTTCACACCAGTGAAGAATGAAAAAGAATTCACTCTCGTTAGCCAAACACCTTCCATGATTATCAGAAATCACGCTAAAATGAATAAATCAAATCGTCTCTTTTAAATCGCCAAATAACCAACTACGCAAATCGTTTCTGAAAGCGCGTCGTTTGAAACGTCATAATAATCATATAATCATAATTTGACGTATACAGGGTGTCTCAAAATTGACGCCCGTCCTTTCAGAATATGAATCGGGGGGCTAAAACGAATTGAAACGTAAGAATAAAAAAATTGCCATGTCCATGGTTACAGAGTTATTGACAAAAAACAAAGATCTAACATTCAATGTTTACACTTTATTAAAAACGAATATTTGTTACAAAACAAGAAATTAATTTATGAAAGATGTTCAAACTAATCGCCTCCTACTTCAATGCAAATATTTGCACGATTTATCATTGAATCACGAACCCTCTGTAGCATGCTTTCCTCTATAAATGTCCCAGCAGCGTAAATACGAGCTACCACATCTTCCGCACTCTCAACAGGTTCAAAGTAAATTTTTTCTTTCAAGAATCCCCAGAAGAAAAAATATAATGGATTTAGATCTGGAGATCTAGGAGGCCATAGTACGGGTCCACCTCTTCCAATCCAACAGTCGGGGAATGTTTGATTTATTAATGTTCTCACTTGTTTACCATAATGTGCAGGAGCACCATCATGTTGGAACCAACAATTCAATCTAGTTGCTAATGGAACTTGATCGAGAAATGGCAGTGGTAAATTGTCGTTTAAAAAATGAAAATACGATGCTGGATTAAGTCGGTTAGGTAACATATTTGGGCCGATTATTATTTAATAATCCAGCCCAAATGTTTACTGACCATCGTCATTGGTGACATATTTTACGTATTAAATAAGGGTTTTAATCTCTCCACTCGTGCAAATTAAGAGTATTTATAATCCCTGTCTGGGTAAATGTACACTCATGAGAAAACATAATATTTTCTATAAAATGTGGATCATTGTTTATGTTATCCCATAACCATCTACAAAAATTAATCCGAAGCTCCCTATCTCCTTCATGTAAAACTTATACTTTTTGAGGCCTGAATGGATATAAGCCATCTTTTTGGAAATGCGTTTGTCTCGATGTAACTCGAAGACTTGTATTTGGTTCCGCTTCAACAAAATCAAGAATTTGCCTTTCTTGGACGACGTTGAGCGTAGAATGGCGTCCTCCCTTATTTAATCTGGGATTTAAATTACCTGTTTCCAGTAATCTTTGTTCAACCCGTCGTATAGTTTTTGCATCAGGGTGCCGTCGATTTGGGAATTTTACGGTATATGCTCTAGCTGCAGCACTGGCATTATCATTATGCGCACCTAATACTTTTAACATATCAACATATTTCCAATAAAGGAAGTACCTTTTCGGAAAACGCTCTCCTTGAAAATATCCTTTATACTAAGAAGTACATTAGAGGTTATTAATGAAATACACATTGGAAATTATTCAAAATTGCGGGTGTTCCTTAAACGAAAAGGAGAAGGATTTCAAGCAAAGAAATCGAAGATATAAATAAATTTATCACAGAATCTCCAGACAATATATATCTCGGAACTAGATGTAAAAGTTTCAAAGCAGTAATTTTTTAAGTTGCATTAATCATAGGGGTTATAGGTGCTTGACGTAATAACGAAATGTATTTAATGAAAATGGAAGACATTCAAGACCTTAATTCAGCTATTTTAATAACCATACCTAACACTAAAACAAAGATTGTTAGAAAATTTACAGTGACAGGTGTATTTTATGAAATATGCAAAAAGTATATAGCACTACGCCCAACTAATGTAACAAATACTTCTTTCTTCTTGAACTACCAACGCGGGAAATATATTATTCAGAGAATTGGCATCAACAAATTTGCATGAATGGGCCGACAAATAGCAGCTTACTTTACTTACCAAATGTAAATTTGTACACCGGACATAGTTTTCGTAGATCTTCTGCCACACTATTAACTGATGCGGGGGAGTTATTACGGCTCCGAAACAACACGGTGGCTGGAAAAGTACATCCGTAGCTGAGGGCTACGTGGATGACTCAATAAAAAACAAAATGAACACTGCGAACAAAATATTGCAGTCGATAAATCAAACCGGAATCACCCAACTACATACAGCACACACTAGCAGTACTAGCACTGCTAGTATTAATTATAATTCAGTACCAACCACATTAAATATAAGCAATTGTAATAACTTTACCATAAATTTTGCAAAAGAATGAATCTAAATTAAGTACCTATATTTATGTTATCTCTATTATTATTCCTAATAATGTCATAATATCATTTAAAAGTGTGAAAGTTTCTATTAAAAATTTGAGTTGCCTTATCTATGTTCTTCACATTTTCATAAATAAATGTGGTCGATAGCTCAGTGGTAGAGAGGTACTTGACTCCTACACGCGGGCAATCGAGGTTGAATTCCCAATGGAAGAAATTTTTTATGCATACTCGTGGAGTAAGTATAGTCTTTTACTTGTGTAGAATGACTATTATTAACTTGGATGATTCCAAGAGATACTTGACTCTTACACGCGAGAGATCGAGGTTCGATTCCCAATAGAAGAATTTTTAATGCATAGTCGTGGAGAAAGTATATCCTTTTACTTGTGTAGAATGGCTATTATTCACTTGGATTATTCCAAGACTCACTCGCTGCGCTCGCTCGTTTTGGAAACTTCATTCGCGTGAATGATAGCCATCATGATTTTACTCAAATTTAAGAATGATTTCTTCTACAGCTTTTCTTATGTTCCAAAATTTATCTTCACCCTTTAGTTTTCTTATTATACTCTTATTTGATTCTTCTGAATTTTTCTATTTCAATAACCTCTTTAGAAATCTGCCAACAATTTTCTTCCTTCTTTTCAAATTAAAAAATCAACAACTAACCTCGATTCCCGCTTAGCAACCATCATCATTTTTATCTATATTCATCCTAGATGAAACTTTTAATTTTATTGTTCAACTAAATGACCTAGCGTACTACACTTGGACACTTCAAAGTTTCTTATCGAATAGTTTTACTATAGATTAAAATTAAAATCGATATAGCAAATTATTGGATTAATAATAAGTTCTGAATCAGATTAATTTGAGAATTAAAATTTTAGTTCATCATATACATGAGCAATAAGGGTCAGAATGGCGCTATGATAGAAATGGACGGTTACGCGCTACTCTAATGGGATTTCGATTGTGCTATTCGGAACCAAATTGTACATAGATACATAGCATTTCCCTATGTCATGAAAACGATTCACCATACGGTATACGGACTACTTCATTTTAGAACAGTACTCAAAATTGCACACGAAAATGATCTTGATTACGTCTTACAGACTTGTTAAAACCATATAAACAAATGTATGTTTTTCTACGGCTGTGATGAATTACGGCAATTATTAAACATTCATTGGTTAGTAGATGTAGTACGTTTTCATTGTTAACTAGTTGCCTAGCCACGAGTGAATAATGAAATATTATGCAGAGATGCAAGGTAACATTTAATCTTTTAAAATAATATAGCCGTAGAAAAAGTATAGTGTAACACTCGCACAAGATGACCATTTCGTGCTCGTTGTACAATATACTATACTTGGGATGAATAAATTATATCGTTATTATAGTTTGTACTAGTTTTACTAAATAAATTGATATTACAAAGTATGTTAGTCGATTTACTATGTTTCGACAAAACTGAGTTAAATCCCTTTACCTCACTCTACATCTAGGTGAGCATTTCAATATCAAAGTTATCTGATGATGATACCTTGTTATCAAAATGTTCATCTAGGTGTAGAGTCTGGTAAAGGTGTTCATATACAGTGTTAGGAACATTACGAGGGAGCATACGTTTCACCGTCAATGTGGTAGAAAGGGACAAAATACATACATAACCACAGTGTATTACTCTTCTTCGCTAATAGGATAGCATAACATACCTAATATGCCAAATAAGTCGTATTTTAATTTGTAATAATAATAATATGTGTTTACAAATATCTCAATTTTTCTCTTTCGCTAACAGGATCTCATAAAGTGGAAAGAAAATATATGCCCACAAATTCTTTGTAGGTACAAAAGTGTTGCCAATTTTCATTGTAGATTTATATTAATTGTAAAATGCATTGTTCTAACATGAGAACAAGTTATAAGAAATCTTTCAATTAGGATAATTTAAGACGTTGTATTCGTTAAACATTTTATTGTAATGGTGGAAATTGTTCTAGTTTTCAATTTGGAAGCGGTTAAAACCTTCACTTTTTTTCAGATTTGGCAACGTGAAATTGGTCTCGGGACATCTGCTGTGGTTCGAATATATTAGTAAAAAAAAATTCGTATCTTTATCGTTTGTATGCAAATGAGAACGCATTCTCTGTGTCAACACACACAGTAGAAATTAAAAAAAACGTTTTCTATTATAAACATAAAATCTAATTCTAATGAAAATGCCTACAATTTTTAAATAAAAGTAATATTCTGATATGTAATAAATTAAAAAACAAAACTTCTCAATTCTTCAATGAACTTAAATCAAATGTTCGAATAGACCCCCGTTTTGAGCTGAACAGTAACCGAACCGGTTATAAAATTCTTGACGAACACGTATGAATATTTCAGGTGTTATTTGCATACAAATTTGCAAAATTTGTTCCCTTCGTTCATTTAAAAAAGTGGCTCTGGTTTCTTGGAATCCATAAATTCTCGATTTTACATAACCCCAGAAAAGTAAATCGTTGGGAGCGAGATCTGGATATTTCGCAGGCCATCTTATGTTACCATTCGTGGAGATTATCCGATTGGGAAATTGTGTATTTAAAAAATTTATTGGTAGTCGATAATTATGTGATGCACAACCGTCATGTTCGTACCAGATATCATTGAAGTTGACACCTAATTGTATAAGGGCAGGAGTAATTTGATTTTCCAGTATGTCCAAATATTTTTGTCCGGTTAAATTGCCGTCAATAAAAATGGTCCAATTAAATGTTCACCTAATATTCCAGCCCAAACATTTACCGTTTGGGGATATTGAGTCCTACTATTGTAATGTTTGTGTAGATTTGTCCTTGACCAATATCGAATAACGGATGAATTATGTGCACCGTGCATGGGAAAAGTCGATTCATTTGTGAACAAAATATTTTTCGAAAAGTTTGCGTCCAATTGTATTTTTTCCATAACTACTTCACAAAATTGCATTCTACGAAATTGATCGTCTGGAAAAATTTCATGGCTCTGTTTCAGTTTATAACTACGATAATAGCTATTTATGTAACAACTGTGTAAAGTAGCCTTTTTTCGACGAATGTGAGTTGAAAAAGGCCTTCATACACAAATTACATACAATATTTTTTCTACTACTGAAAATTTTATCAAAATATAGAAGTTTAATAGTAATTTTCTTTGCGCAGTAAAGTAGGTTTGATTTTTCTTTAGCAGAAACTATAACGCTTTTATTGATTCCTAATAAAATATAATATATGTTCATTAATATTTTAAACATTTTAGTCAAAATTACAACAAATTAGCAAAACAACAGACGAAGTCAAATATTAACAATACTAATATTAAAGGTGCAATTTGTGCACTAGAACATTTTCGGAATATTTTGTTATTTTATTTTTCCTACACCATTCTTTAAACAAATTGTATTTTGTTTCGTAAATATTCACAGATTTTTGGGGCAATAAATCATTAGAAGCATTATGTGCTACGTGTAATATGTTTGGTGGTGTATTTTCGAAATATTATTCTGAGAGATCGTCAAAGGAATCATTATAATTATATGTACCTACCCATTCCGTTCTCTAAAAAAAGAACCTAAAATAGCATCATAGTTTCCTGAAAATGTTCAATACTTTTAAATATAAATACTTTTGTTTACCTCAGGTATAGTCGGAAGATCTCAATTTCCAATTCAAATGTCAGATTCAATGCACAAAGAAATGTCAGTCACGCACTGCCAACTTATAGGCACCTACCTAGGCACCCTATTCTACTGTTTTCCAGTACCCAACAATAATTACGTATGTACTTTACTGAATTCTATATGTTTCAATCTCTGATTTAAAATAAACTCAGATTTAATATCCGTTTATTATACTTACCTACATTTTTATAAGACTAGGTATAACTACATACAAATTGGAACTTTTTCTTTACGCACTAGTGCGTAAGGTAAAGTTTTACGTACTCGAAAGTGTGTCTAAAGTACGTACTTTACGCACGGTAGTAGAAAAACATTTTTTTTAATACAGTTCGAATCGTTCCCGGATCAACATCAAAATCCTTTGCTAAATGAATGGACGATTGTATGGGATTATTTTCCACACTGGCACAAATTAAAATATCTCTTTCTTTTTTTTGGGTTGGGTTTGACGATTTTGTGTACGCGGTCCATGTTTAGTAGGAATGACACATCCATGCTCTTTACAAAATTTTATAACCGTTCTCACTTGTTTTTTGCTAATTGGTTGGGCATTTTCGAATGCCACAATAAACATATTTTCTGCTATTTCTCGATATGAATGACCCTGGTATTACCATTTCACAATTTGCACTTTATGGTGTACTTGCATACTCATTTTATAAGATTTATCAAAGATCGTTACTCATTCCCAAATAAACGTTTAGTGAAGTATGGAGTATACGGTTAAACATACTCAAGAGGCGCAGGCGCGATTCGTATTCGTTTGGTAGAGTTATCTACGCTACCGTTTGTTTGTCTATCTCACTATCGTATTTGTCTAGCACACTGGTAACGCCATGTGACCATTATAATTTTCCGTTGACTGTGAGAGGATTACCGTTTTACGTTGAAATTAAATGTGACTGATTTCTCTCACAAATGAAAAAGAAAATTTTAAGAGCACTTACAATTCTAACGTGTGGATTGAAAATGAAGAGAGGGGATAGATAAAAATAGAATAATTAGAGCTGTAAACGAAATGGTTTTATCAGAAGCGTAGAAAACAGGTGGTTTATATTGAGATATTTTTGTAACTAGAAGACAGTTATAAACAAATATTAGCACACGACTTATTTCTCATGTTATGATACCCTATTAAACAAAACGGTGGCACACTGAATATATTTGTTTTCTTACAACATATTGTCGCTTTTGGACTCTGTATTTGTTGCGATAGAATATTCCTTATGTTGTGAATGACAATTATTATGCTTATATTCATTAATTGTACCCTCAATATCGACGAAAGTAATTTTTTCAGCTTTTCGCCGTTGATTGATATAAATCATCATTCAACTCTATCCTCCAGTGATTTTTTAGTGGCACTTATTTCAAATACCTTCTAGGTGGGTTTTAACTTATTGTTCAAATCATATTAGCGTGTACTAACCGAACTAATATAGTGAATTAGTTTATTACTACTGAATTATTTCTTTGTAAATTATTCATGAAGGGATAAACGAAAGTAGTGTTGATTTTTTTATTGTTCATTGCATTAAGCTATCAGTTTAGTACAATTTTATCATTTCTAAATTAATAAACTAAACTGTCCACATTACACATTTGTATTTGCACGCCTCTCGAAGGCGGCGCCTACCAGACATACCTTCACACGTGGTGGGAGTATACACCCACCACGCCTTTACACATACAGTTGTTGCAAGTATTCGACTTTATCATATCCTGTTAACGAAAAAGAATAATACACTGAATTTATACGTATTTGTCTCTTTATAACACATTGACGGTAAAACGTATGTTTCCTCGTAATGTTCCTAACACTGTATAGTTTTTCATTGTGTGACACCACAGTCTTCTAATCAGAATTACACACTGTTTCATAAAATATTCTAACAAAATACTTAACGACCGAATAATGAAAGTTGTTAAAAAAAATAGTGCTTTTTATTTTCACAAATTTCAGTAAAACTATAATTGCTTCATTTTTTATAGACTTTCAAACAAAATATTCAATGACCGAATAATGAAAGTTGTTAAAAAAATAGTGGTTTTTATTTTCACAAATTTCATTAGAACGATAATCGATTTATGTACTTTTAATATTTCCATATTTGGAAATTTAAACTAAGTAATCTTCCACTATTTATACTTTGATCGGGATATTAGCCACGTCGTTTTGATCGGAATATTAGCCACGTCGTTTTTAAATTCAATAATTTAGACTTTGTTTTTCCAATATTCAACTGTATAAAGAAATGCGTCGAACGTTAGCAACTCTTCTTGCGGAGGCTGGAGCCAGTATGACCACGTTGAAGCGCCATGGAGGATAGAAGAGTATGTCGGTTGCTGAAGGATATTTAGAGGATAGTTTATCTTCGAAGAATGAAGTTTCAAGAGTGCTGGCAGGTGTACTTTCCGGGTCTGGCTTCGGTACAGAAATTTGATTCCCAAACAATGAAACATGAATCGTTTGCTGCAGGCAACTTAACTATTACCGGATCTCTTCAGAGCTGCCAATTTTAAGTTAATTCGTCAAAATAATGTTCATCGAATATTTACATATATTACTATATTCCGTTTGTAATTTCATTAATAAAGGTTATTAAGTAAGTTAAACAAAAAATTATTTCTCTTTATGCCCGCGCGGGCCATAAAGTGAAATTTATGCCCGCACGGGTATGAAGTACGACATTAGATAGTTGGTAACGAAGCAATTAAAACACAATAATGAGCTAGTATGACATAAAAATATTTAGGTTACACTATTCAGGGAAATACAAATGCAAATGCGCACATTAGTTCACAAGTCCGTAAAGCTAAGATTGCAATGGGACAGTTATACCCCTAAAAATGTAAACACAGTAAACTCACCACAGAAAACGAACTAATAGTATACAAACAAATAATACGCCCCATTCTAACTTATTCACCACCAGTCTCTTTGACAGGAACCAAACATAACTTCTACTTCCTGCAGATGATACACAACAAATGCTTAAGAATGACAATCAAACAACAAAAAACATTATCCACATTTTCCTAAAACCTCATGGTTACATGAAAAGCGGACATACCCACTATCAAAGCCTTCGTAACTACAATTTCAAAAAAAATTACGAGACCTGTCTGCTAGAAATTCTTCGAAAAGCTCTCAAATCCGTAAATCGCGCAGACGTAACCCAAGATAGTGGGTGTAGGCTTCTGCATGGTACGTTAATTATATAACTGGTTATTATTCCAAAACCACACATCAAAAGCGGGGAGTAATCTCAGCCCAGCCTTCTACACTGAACTGAATTACCCCCATTCCACAAAAATTATTATAAACCAAGAATAAAACATCTGCCATGTTGCTTTTCTAAAATCTAATACCCCTATCAATTATTGACACCCAGTTTTTCAGCTGCTTCTCGGGGAATACCCAGCCGAAATATTTATGGAACTAGAACTATATACCGGGGACAAAGACACGGGAAGGACGAAAACAAATGGATAACGCGTGGAATCGCCAGCCCATCGGCTCATATTTATTGTAATAAATAATTTTTGGAACTGTTGTATATAGGGAACTAGAATCTATTGTTAATAAAGACTTTTTAAATCTTAAATCATAACCTACTACCCCAAATCATGCAAGGTAAAATGTACCAGGTGATTGGATTACAACATTTACCCAAATCTTTACATTTACTGTTAGAAAAATATGAATAAAATGTTTACCTGTTGGATGATATATTGAAAATGTCTCATTTTCGATAACGCCACTAAGTTTAACCAAGTCATATCTGTTATCCATTTAGCCGGTTTCGGCGGGCAGGCGTTCATGTCGAGAGCAGCACCACCCTTGATGAAATTTTGAAATTCTTCGTGGGTTATTGTTTCTCTATCGAGATCAATTCTTAGACACATCAATAATACGAACATGTATTTATGTTCCTCATATAAACCTCTACTTTTGTATTTGAATATTTCGAAAGTCAGATAGTCGATTATATTCACGATTCGTCTGAAACAATCCATAAATTGGGATCGTATTATAATTAAACAAAAATTATTCACTCACCTGGAAATTATGGGAGATTTTTCAGATCTATACATTGATAAGTCGAATCGTTCTAGAAATTGCACCAATGAAGTTTGGTACATGTAATTGACCATAGCCATTGCCACTACCAGAAAATAAAGGACACTTCCTCTGGCTGCAATGGGCCTGAACTCTTCTCTATATACAAAAAATTAAGTGTCAGGAAATTATTTGTCATTTATTTAATCCTTTGTTGTATACTCAAGTTATCGTTGTTATCTCTTGTTTTCGCGACCGTTAATTTTTTTTCAAATATCATTGTGATAGGTTGAGGAATCAATATTTATTGAAAATTCACGTTTTGTAATGAGCACGCAGGAATACACCAATAAACTTGTGAAGAAGGAAGTCCAGATAAAATGGGTAGGGTTTACAAAAAACTGTCAAAAGAGGAGGAAGAAAAAGAACTTAAAAGAACTAGAATAGCATTTTTTAAGGCAAAAGAAAATGAATCTATCAACTCAATCACTTCTATTTGATTAAATATGTTTATGTTTAGCTCATCATCCGACGATGAATCCCTTCATGGCGAAGACAATGATTTTTATGGCCCTTCAACGTCATCAGCAGGTGAAAGACAAAATGAAGGTATGAAGAGAAGAGCTAGAAAAAAACTACTGAAAAATTAATTACGAGCCTAGATGTTGCTAAAATAAGCGATCGTATAGCAGTTCTTGTTCTCACATCCACTTTGAATCGCCTTGGCTGTGATCCTACTGAATATAATTTAAACTTTCCTTCCATACGCCGTCAGCGACTTGAGTGTAGACAAAAAATACTGAAAATATAAAAAAATATATTGACACTGATGTTCCATTCCACTGTGCATTGGGACGAAAAGATGTTAGAAGATATTATCACAGGCCATTAAGTTGTTGACCGACTTCCAGTTTTAGTTTCTGGTAAATGGGTGGATAATATTCTCTGCATTCCAAAACTTGAGTCTGGTGAAGGGGAAAAAATGCATCAGCAGTTTATGAATGCCTCCTTTCATGGGGTTTACTCAATAAAGTAAAGAGTATGAGCTTCGACACAACCGCATCTAATACTGGGTCTCAAAAAGGGGCTTGTATTCTACTTGAGCAGAAAATGGATAAAGAAAGGCTCTGGCTAGCATGTAGGCATCACATTATGGAAATTACGCTGGAATCAGTTGTTCAAAATGAAATTGGGCCTTCGTCCGGCCAGATAATTTATTATTCAACGGATATCAGAAAAACTGACAATTAATCAATAAAGAAGACGACGTTAGAAACTGAGGAAGAATCTATTGAAAAGCTCCAAGATGTGAAAGATGAAATAATCAATTTTGCTAAGAAACAATTGACAGACTATCAGCCCAGAGATGATTACAAGGAACTCTTGCAACTAAGCATTATATTTTTGGGAGGAGAACTAGAAGATGGCGTGCTATTTAAAAAGCCTGCAGGTCTTCACCGAGCACGTTTGATGGCAAAGTCTATCTACTCTCTGAAAATACTCTTGTTTCGAAAACCATTCAGATTGACAAAACATGAGGAAAAAGGTTTGCGAGAAATCTGTATTTTTACAGTCTTAATCTACATTAAGTATTGGTTCCAAGATCCATCCGCTTGCTCAGCCTCAAGAAACGACTTAGAACTCCTCAAAGATTTGAAGAATTATAAGGATGTAAACCCTGTCATAGCTATAAAAGGAATAAATAAATGTGGCCATTTATGGTATGTCCCAGAGGAACTTATCGTCTTATCATTTTTTGACGACAAAGTGGGAAATTAACCCATTAGCGCCTACAGTCACCATATGGACCCAGCTGTAAAGGTATCGTTTAACACAATAAAAGTATAATAAAATAGGCAACCAAAATTACGTTTACCGGATGAACACTTAATTTAGACTTGTCTGGACTTGCGTTGATGAATACTCATCAGTTGTTTATTATATTTCTCAAGCGACGGAAGTTAGAAATTCGTATTGTGGTAAAAAGTGTTTGATAATGGGCATCCGATTGGTGTAAGTATATTTTCAGTACCTTTTTTTCGAAATATTAGGATCAAATCAATTTTACATATTTTAAAAGATCTTAAAATATCACTTAATGTATATATTTTTGTATCAAGATTACAAGTAACAGTTAAAAATTAGTTTAAATATTGCTGTACCCATATGAACCCACTAGGCGGTTATGTAGTCAAAATTTATATTTTTATAATTTCAGTGGACTGACACTAAAGGAAGCTATAGATTTGGCATTTGAAGAAGATGATGTAACAGACATTTTTTTTGAGCCGCCTGAATCAAATTTCCTTACGGATGAGGACTCAAGTGACGAAGACGAAGGTGGTAACCCGGATAACATGAATGCTCGTCAACTTCGTGCTGGTGCGGAAGTTGTATTTGCAGACTCTGAACGTCTAGGAGTTGTACAGTCAGACCTAGAAGCAAGTTATGATGACAACGAGTTGCAAAACGTAAATAGCCAAATAAAAACTGATGCAAATCGCCGCCTGGCAATTTCTCTGCCAGAACCTACAACTTTTATTGACGAAGACCTTCATTATACGCCGCGCAACTTTCCAAAAGGGGATTACAATAAATATTCAGAGATGAGTTGTGTGCAATTGTTTGAATTGTTTTTTACTGATGAGTTGCTAGAAATGATAGTTTCTGAAACAGGAAAATATGCTCAACTTATAAATCAACTGAACCCTAACGTGACTCTTTTTGAATTGAAAGTATTTATTGCAATTCTCTTAGTAAGCGGATACAATAAGCTACCATCTAAGAGAAGCTACTGGGAAAGAAGCCCTGATATGCAAAATATGCTGGTGTCTGATGCCATGAGACGGGACAGGTTTCTACAAATTTGCCGTTTTATTTATTTTGCAGACAATAACAATATAGATAAAATGACAAAATGTACAAACTCAGACCACCTACAGATATGCTCAAAAAATCGTTCTTAGAGCATTTTGTCCCAGAAGAAAATATTGCTTACGATGAATCCATGATACGCTACTTTGGGCATCATGGATGCAAACAGTTTATCAGAGGAAAGCCTGTAAGATTTGGCTATAAGGTGTGGTGTATGAATACACCTGTTTGATAAACTTCAAGTATATCAGGCAAAAAACCCTAGATCTAATGAGGAATACCAAAAAAAATTCGGAAAAGCTACAGCTCCCATGGTACAGATGATCGAAGAATTGGGTGACAGAGGATCTCTCAGATACAAGTTTTTCGTTGATAATTTATTTACCAGTACAAACTTGTAAGTACTCTAAAAACTAATGGGTACTGTGAGGGATAATAGAATTCCTAGAAATTGCCCACTTGTTTCTAAAAAGACGATGGAAAAGAGGACCCGGGGAGAATATTGTTCGACATTGAATAAGGAGACAGGTATTCAATACGTTCGTTGGAGGGACAACAAGGTTGTAACAGTCGCAAGCACATGTTTTGGTGTTCAGCCGGTCAAAAATGTAGAAAGATATTCTAAAAAAGATAGCAAGACTATACAAGTACCTAGGCCATATCTTCTTTCGCAGTATAATAACAGCATGGGAGGAACAGATCTCATGGACAGTAATATATCTTGGTAAGATATAAAGAGCAATATTTCTATTAACGAAAATATATGGGTAATTTTTTTGCAGTTATCGAGTCGGCATACGTTCTAAAAAATGGTACTGGCCAATATTTACTTACCTCATCGACGCAGCCCTCCAAAATGCTTGGACGATATGTCGGAAATCAAGGAAGAATATCAGCCACTTAGAGTTTAGAAGAAGTATTTGTCAGGTGAGAGTATATCTATACAAACTGTTTACAAAATGTTTACAATCCATTCAATTTTCAGACTTAATTAACGACATTTAAAGTCCCCGCTAAAAGAACTGGAAAAGTAGGTAGAGCAGCGGGAAGTGATTTTCGAGTGTCTGATTGCGTCAGATTTGACTGCAAGAATCATTGGATTTTTTCCGTACCTGAGGGCAAAAGAAAGAGGTGCGCCATGCCAGCTTGCAGTTCAAAAGGGCGTACAATGTGCGAAAAATGCAACGTTGGGCTTTGTATTTCATGTTTTAAACTATTTCATACAAATGGGACAAATTAATAAATTTTTTCCATATTTGGCGAACACCTAGTGGTCCCATATGGGACCACCATTTTTTTCCAAAAAAAAAAAGATTTTTTCTTTATTTTTGCTTAAATTTAATAAAAATATGTTGTTTTAGCACAGTTTTGAATAAAATTATTGCATACATAAAGAGTTTTCTTTTCTCGGCGCTAATGGGTTAAACTAAGAAGAAAATGGTAGAAGCTCTAAAGAAAGAAGAAGCTGATTTTTGCTCGAAAAGAATTATTGTAGACATTGAAAACATTGGTAATAAAAATCTAGAAGATTTTGTAACTGGTAACACCAAACGATTCTTTTCTATTGCCGGATTAAGCTCCGATTTCCTCAAGAAAAAAGTTGAAGACTGGATCAAAGTCAAGGAATATATTCAAAGTAAGAAGATAGTAGCAAAATTTATAGTAGTCAATGATACAGCAGAGAGAGGGGTGTCCTTAATCCAAGAGTACAACAAAATACTGACCCTAGATGAAGACCAGAAGCAGTATTGATTCTTGTGAAGTCCTTCAGACAAAGGTTCCCGAACTACAAAAAAGCAACTTTGCTGTCTGCATGATGAGTTTTTAACGTGTTAATTGTGCATCAAAACCTTTTTGAGGACAGTAAGCTACTAATTTAAGCCTATATTAATTATGTACTAAGTTTTTTTAAATTGTGACAATTAAAGAAATTTTGTAAAAATCTGTGTTTTTTGTCTAATTTTCCTCTTGTTTGTTCACATCCCGAAAGTAAATTGTAACACATATACGATACAAAATGAGCTTTGGGTAACATATATGGACCTTATGTCAAAAAATATAATTTTATAATAAATACAATTTTTTTTAAATAATCACTTTTTGGGAAAATCTTTAGTAGCGACCTTTAAATTTTACTCAAGAAATTAATTTAAGTTTCTCTTATTAGGTAGAACAAAATGGGAGGGTGGCCCAAGAGAAAAAAACAAAAAATATTTTTTGGTCACCCTAATACATATTGTACTAAATATAAATGAAAATACCTGGCTAAATTTATTTTAATCTCAGTTTCTTTAGCTATCGTCAATTTTTCTTTCACTTCATTAGCTGTCGTCTTAGTAACGTTCAATACTACAATGACGGATTCGTCGTCTAAGAGAGACCCTTGCGTCGTAGTCAATTTATATAAAAGATTTTGTTCGAGCTCTAACATTTTTCTTTTGTTCGCAGTTACGTCTTTTATCAAATTCGTTCGTTCTTGTTCCAGTTCTTTCTTTTCCGTCAAAATCACCCGGCCTAACAATTGATCTTCCAGACCTGAAATCGAGTAACAAGTAACTCTATTCGAAAAGAAATCTTATAATAATTATAACGAAGACATGACATTTGAAAATTATTACAAGCTGCGCATAGTTTCTTTCTAGCAGCAATTATGCCATCTTTCCAAACATCAAGAAGAATGTGTCTTAAGATAAAAATAAAAACTCTCCAGAGACAAATCGACAATTTGAGGTTATATGTGACCAACGGTGGAGGTGCTTCAGGTTTGCTTAAAATCACAGTTTGGACAAATCTTGCCAATGTTTAACCTCTTTAATCATTTGGATGAAATAGCATTTTTTATTTGTGTACTCGATACATAGTAAGACAAACTAAAAAAATTGAGTATCTAAAACAGGTCAAAGAATTTCCAATATTTCTTCATGATGAGATATTTTTGTGATTTATATTGTCCATTTATAAGAAATCTCTATTCATTCCATATTTATTATAAAAATGTATGCGTCAGTTGGAAACTAACTCAAAAACTGTCAATAAATGTACAAAGAAAATTCTTAAACATCAACAAAACTTTTCTTAGCGAAAAGTTAACCTATTTGAGTCATCATTGGTTAATAACGATTAAATAACCATCTAATATGGAAGTCAAGTTGAGAACCTACAATTTTTTGTTAATTCTGGCCCCGATCTCCCCTACTGCAAATTAAAAGTGACTTACCTTTCATAGTCACAGTAAAATCAATAATAGACGCACGGGCAAATATTTCTGGGGTGTAATTGGGATTAGCCAAACGGGTTGTAATGTACACTTTGAAGTTGTGATTATAATCTACTTCTTTGTCGCCCAATTTAACTTTTAATGATGTACCAATTTTTATGAGATTTTTCTCCATTACATTGTCTAATACTGGATCTAGTTCTTCGCCAATGTCTTCTATAATCATCGGATATCCCAAAGAAACGGCGTCTTCAAGTTGATTTCTGAAAAATAATATTTACTTTGACATTTAAACAGATTTTTTTGCACCTACAGAACTTTCTATAAAATGTTGGCGCTATTTTCAATAATTACTCAAAAATTACAGGATATCCTTAGGACGTCCATATTAAGTCCTAAGTTTGTCCCAGGCCTAATTTCTATGCCCTAGGTACGTCTTGGGGACGCACAAAAATTATGAAATAATACAAATCATATTAGAAACCAAAATTATTTAAAATTTAAAGGTATATAATCACCAAAAAATATGCAATATCTATATTTTAGAAAAAAATTTGTCAATTTAACAAAAACTATTTTTTTCATTCAACAAATGCGCTACTTTGCCACCCGCCTGTGCGTCAGTCGCCATTTTGTTTGGTTGTATGCATAAGTGGTGTTGTGGTTGACAAGTTGTGATGATTTGTGTATAAATATATTTGTGTTTGTTTCACTGTGAGTCTCCTGGTACAAACGTAAGTGCAAATAAAATAACACCTTAATCATATCCCATTTATCATGGCTTTCATGAAAAAGTATTATATGCGTGCAAAGAGACTCAAAGTTTCCGATTTTAATATATTGGCGGAATAGGCACTCTCTGCTGAATATATTGACGTTGAAGAGCATCATCATAGTAGTAGTGATAGCAGTAACTATATGTCTAATAGAGAAATAATTTTGAATAGACCTATTGAAGATGCAACAGTTCATAACCTCCAACACCTGTGTTCGGTGAGTTTTCGAGGACCTGCCACGGCACCGTACATGAAACAAATGAATAGTAGGTTCACTCTAAGCTCCTCCGAGCGCAATGTCTATCTCACTCGGTCTCCGATGCTACTCTTTTTCGGTATTCTGAAACTCCGAATCGATCGATATACAGTTACCGTGTGTCTTTTGTAGTTGAAGGTACGAGCGGAGTTGATAGTATACCGGGTGGACTGTCTTTTCAGTGAATTATTTGATTATTATTACGGGATATTTATTAAAAAGAAAATGCCACGAATGTGTTGTGTGGACGGTTGTAGAAGTAGAGATTGGGCAAAAACATCTTCTTTCAGATTTCCCAAGGATGACACAAGGTAAATTTTACAATATTATTTAGCAGTGTAGTAGATGTTATTGCGTTTCAAAATAAAATATTACCAATATATCTTTTCAGATGTCAACGTTGGAAACAGGCCTTAGGCTTTGTTGATTGTCACAGGTATGCCAATTTGGACGCATAACAATGCAACAAAACATTAAAAGAGTGCGATAGACACTTTTCCCAAAAATATTATATGTGCAGTAATAGCAGAACAAATCTCCAATATAATGCAGTTCCGTCTTTGAATTTGCAAAAAAATAGTAAGTTCCCAAAATTTTTAGTACCTAAACAATACTTTTGACAATAGGATTTTGTCTTGTATATTTTTACCAGGTATTTCAAATAATTTGCAAATTTTTTAGATGGCGGTACAACTTTAAAGGAAGTCGCAGCTCAAACTGATTTTAAGACAATGCTGCACATTGAAGGTATGTTATTATACTTATCGATGGCGTGTTTTGGATAAAATAAATATATGTAAGTTAAGTATTTTATAGCAATTTTATTTTTCAGATGATATGAAATATCAAGATGTTTATGTTCAAACAGAAGGCGAATTTTTTTCAGAAAATGTTGAAAGTGGTAACGATGTTTCTACTCTAGCTTCTGTGGTTACCAGAGGTATTTAATGTTTTTTTATAGCTAGATACATTTCTAAAAGCTACGCTATGAATGATTTAAATTAAACATGTTTTATTTTTACGTCTATTATGACTTCGTGGTTAATAAGTAATACTCATTTAAAAGTGGTGGTGAAAGTTTAATCCTATATAGAACTTTTGATTTGTTTTAGATCAACATTTACAGACCTCAATGACGCTTACCGCCAATACTCCTCGTAAAAAAGTGTTGAGAGAGGAGATAAAGTGTTTGAAAAAATAAACTATGCCTCCTCAATGTTCAAGAAAGTTGGAAACCGGAATATCGTTTGAAGATATTTCCAAATATTTGGAAACTAACTACTCAGAAGATGCCTGCAAACTTCTAACATCTCAGATAAGTTTATTAAATAAATCACCTAAAGTTTGTAGGTACACAGACGATTTTTAAAAGTTTGCGTTGAGCGTTTACTTTTTAGGACCTAAAGCATACAAGAAATTTTCTACTTTGTATCGGTTACCTTCCAAAAGCACGCTCAACCGGTTTACCCGCCGTTGGGCAGTAAACCCAGGCTTTAACGAATTTGTTTTTCGCCTTATTGATCTCACATCTCGACTATTAAGTGATAAAGAAAAATATTGCATTATATGCCTTGATGAGAGTACATATATGTGAATGATAGAATTTAACCATAGTTGTGTTGAAGTTCATAACGCTGTGTTCTGGATGATAATATGGATAGCTTGGTTTTGTACATGGTTTGCAAACACGTTTTTAGAATTTGGATTCATTGTCTTACGTTATGAGCGAAGAATTAAGGCGTGCAGGTCTCGCCATACACCAAACGAGTGTAGGCAGATCACAAAGCTATCGCAGACGGTCACGGGACCACATACTGCAGGGCATGAGATGCACAAAAGATGTAGTTAAATAGGATCGGCCAAAGGAGATATTACAGAGCAAGACGTACCAAGGTGTACGCAACAGAGGAGTTAGAGAGAATATAATTGCCAAAGTAAGGAAAAAAGGACTCAAGACGTGCCAAGGAGCACGCAACGAAAGAGTTAGGGTGAATATAGTCGCCAAGGGAATCACAAACGGGAAATAATGGAATAAAGACGTACCAAGGAGTACGAAAAAAAGGAGTTATAGAGAATATAATGGTCAGAGGTGACAAAGCGAGGAAAACTGAATAAAGACGTACCTAGAGGAGTACGCCACAGAGTTATGCAGAATATAATGGCCGAAGAAGATATAGAAATTAAAAATGGAAGCGAAACGTGCCGAGGGTTACAAAACAAAGAAATTACGAGGAACACAGTAGTCAGATGCAATAAATAAAATAAGGCATCAAATAGGAAGAAGTCACCGGAATAGAGAAGGAATGAAAAAAAATATTGAACTGATAAGAACACATTTAAACCCAAAACAAATAGTCGTGACAAATTAAAATACAAGGAGATCTTGAGTTACTCTGCAAATGAACATAAAAAATAAACAAATATATCCATACATACAGGTCTAGTTTTATATTATGTATTTGGAAATGTGTTTACTCACATTTTTTTTTCCTAGGTAGGTATATAATATTTATCTTGGAGGTAATTAAGTCTGTTGTTTAATATATTTTTAAGACTCCATTGAAGGGACATTAGTAATAGCATTATAGCAGGGAAGTAGTTAAGGAGTATCAATGTATACCAGAAGATAGTAAGACGCAACACAGGCGTTAGAACTTTCAAATTGTGTATACATTTTTTTTTAATTTCATTCAACTTATTTTTTTCCCTTTTCACCCTGTTAGATAGGATCTGGCATCTTAAGGCTAACTAAAATTGGTTGTTAGCACTTGGTCAACAAATTCTCAGACAATTAAAAAAATTTGTACGGGATGGTCCTGATATAGTAGGATATATTTAATCTAATAAGGGCTGAAATTTTCATTTCACAAGAACTTCATATATTAACACGGACATTGAAAACGTAGCTAATTCTTATTTTATGTGTGGGTGACTAAGGATAATTATACTTCTGCAGCCAGTAGCCACTGGTAACGTAGTGGAAGTAACGGCAGGCGCCGATTTTGGATAGCATTACCAGATGTTGTAACGTACGAGGCAACAATACCCTAGTGTACGAAGCCAAATGGAGCGACCAGGAGAAATACAGAGAAAAATATGCAATTACGAGTAATATAAAAGAAGTTTCCTCCTGCTCCACAAATTACATCAGGGATCACCGTGAGGATACGATCTTCATTCTAGGGAACATACTGTTAACTTCAGGAGTAATATATTTATTTTTTTCACAAACTGAGCTACACTGATTAGTGATCATATGGAAAAAGAGCCAGGCTTGACAATCATATCACTCAATTTTGAAGGAATTTCAAATACTAAGCAAGACTTAATCTCCAACTTATGTAAAAAGAATTCATGTGAAGCCCTATGCCTACAGGAGACAGACAGAGGGTCAACACAATTCCGCCCAAGCAAACCAGGAATTGCACTAGTGAAGGAATGTCCCCATGACCAATATGCAAGCGGAATATTTGTAAAACCAGGAATCAAAGTAACTAATGCACTTGCTACCAGGCTCAACAACGTAGAGCTGATCACCTTGAAAACACAACGATATCCTCAATCTACTAACCACCACTTTGTTTATTAATAAATATACAATAAAAATATTTAAATAAATGTATATAGAGACATTATGGTAACTATTTTTGATAATTTTTCCTGTGCCTATTCAAAACATCCTAAAAAGGTCTGTTAAAAAGATAAGGGGGACGTTCTTGGAAGGTTCATTGCTAAAATTAAGTGGGCGTACTTGGGATGTTCTAATTAGGACGTCCAAGGGACGAAAGATTTGGTAACAAAACAAGTCCCAGGACGTTCCTACGGATAGCTAAGGGTCTGAAACGAACTTACCTGGGACTTTGGATGCCCGATAACGGACATCCTGGGAACATTTTACGTACGTACTTGTGTTATCTGGGTAGACGATGTTATATTTTTGAAAATATAGAAAGCTATAAGAAAGTTTGTTAAATGCTCCACACAAGACTGGTAGAACAAATGAGTATTCAGAAAAAATATTATCTATGAAATACTCAATTCTTCAACTCAGCATTTGCTTTCAAATTTTGTCAAAATCTACTGCTATATCCAACATTATTAACATGATCTTTGAAATCAAGTCTTTTTTCTTTCAAGTTTTACCTAAAGTATTTATGTCCCAAAGTGGTGACGATCATTTGGTTCTCCCTCTCTTTCTCTTTGATCCAAAACTTCCCTTGACTCTGAGGGTCAATCAAAAGCGGATACCTCGATGCCGAAGTTACAATAATACCATTTTGAACCGATAAATCATCGTTCGGCAAACCTTGCAGGTTCCACTCGCCAATCTAAAATTTCCCGCATGAATAATAAAACTAAAAATTGTTATTGATACGTGACCTACCGTAGCCGAGTCGGTTAAGCTTTCGATAATGTTGAGACTCAACGTAACCGGCATTTTACGTCTAACTAAAGCGTCGATCCATGCCATCTGCATCATATGTCTGAATTCTTGATTGAACGGACCGGTGTATCCCAAGAAACCGGTCAGTAAAATGACATCGCCGACAAGTCGCTCCGTTTCAGATTTGAATTGTGCCAACTGATCTGTCCACCTCACTCTTTCGCCCGCCAATCCCTCTATAAGTGCAGTGGCGGCGTCCATTTTGTTTTTGACTTTCATAGCTTCATCAAAGATTTTCTGAAAACGAAATATATAACCTGGATATGATTGAACAGAATATAAAGTTGTAATAAGTAAGAGCAGCCACTTTGTATGTTCTTCTTCCAACTATCCTTCAATCTCTCTCCCCATATGGTAATAGTTAGGGTGCCCGCCGGGAAAAATTTTTGTGATACATACTCTCACCAAACTTTGTGTATGGCTTCATTGGACCCAGTCTGACACCCAATTCCTCTATGACTTTTTTGTTTTTGGGGCGTTTGTCCGCTAAGTTTCCCTAAACATGTCGTTTTTACGACATATAGAAAATTTATAGATCAGTTTTTTTCTCATTATCTGAAACGTGAAAATAAAATTGTCTGATAATAAATGTGGTTTATTGGTTGTGTCCGCCATCTTAAACATGTCGGAAAAACGACTATAAGAAAATTTATTAATAACCACCTGTTCGAAAACTAGTTCGAACCAAAGAATTCAACTAAATATTTATTATTCTGAGTTTGACTCACCCTGTACACCACATCCAACGGGTTTTACAGTTTCCTCGTAGAAATGTTTAGTTCAGTATTTGCATTCTGACGTAGAATTTGAAAAGTCATTAAGACGTCAAAATAATATACACGACCCACCCCGTGCAGTAGTTGGCGACGGCATTGACATAAATGTCGAGTCGAGTTTTGATGTGTCAAGGTGACAAGTCGAGAACGGTGAAGTTCTAGAAAGGTGTTTTTTGGGTTGATCTTGTTTTTTCAATTCTCACTACGCAAACTAACGGTTTCTGTTAAGTTAATAGAAAGGTCTATTAAAGATTCAAGAGTGATTGCAACGCGATAGCAGTGAATGTTTTATTCCATTTGATTTGAATGGGAAGGTTCAATTTGATTTATGCTAGCATTGTGGATAAATTCTTCTGATTACCTCATAGAGTAACCGATAACAAAGGATATTTACATCTACAGTAGTTTACAACAAATAAGTTACATTTGACGACGCTCACACTTATTCATATACTCATTACAATTTGACAGTTGTCTTTCAAACTCTTTCAAAATGTGTAATTAGCAAAGGTGATTCTACGTATATGTGCTCTGTGCCAGGAAGCAAGAAGAATCAAACAAGGTTGTACGTGAGTACAGAACGGTCTTAGTGAATATTAGCTAACTTTTTGTTTTGATTTCAACAGAAATTTTCTCTGTGCTAGATTTAGACTCATTTACGCATTAATTATTTACATTTAAGATTCTTACATTGTAAATGTTTCATTAGTTTTAATATTCATGAAGAACGGCCGTTCAATTTAGTTATGCATATTTTTTGTTGAATTTTCTTTGTATTTTACAGGAGATCAATCATTTATAATCTCCTTTAATAATTAAATTTGTTAGTTGTTTATTTCGAGTTGTCTTTAATCTATCCTCGCTTTAATCCCGAAGCTCATTAATTTAAATTGCTAATCGAATACCAGCGCCTTTGGCTAATACAATGGCTAACTAAAGACCTTGAGTCTAACTTTTTTATTTGTTTTGAGCTTAACCTCAAACAACCAGCTGATTTACGCTGTATACGTTTATTTAAGAATACAAAAAAATCTTATTATATTGTCTGACAAAAATGATTTCCCGATTTCCCAGTCTGACGCGTCAAAGTTGTCGATTTACTGACAACAAACATTTACTAATAACTTTTTTTTATGATTTTTTTTAGTTTTTAAATTAAATTTGGAATATGTTAAAAAAATTGTGTAACAGTGAAAGAAGGTCTTTTAGATAAAAATACCTATTTTGCCAATATACGCTTGGACCTTGAGTTCTTTTCTATATATTTATTGATAACCAGCTACAATACAAATACAATTTTTTAGATGTCTGATCAAATGTGGTTTTTAATTTTTCAGTCTGACGGGTGAAATACAAATGTTTAATAATTATTAAAATTTACCTTCAAAACACGATTTTTTCTTAATTATAATAAAAAATAATGTTTATAACTTCAAATATCATAAATATTTTTATTTTCAAAAAAAAATAATGTTTTTGGTCCTCCGACCAGAAACAATGCTATTTCATGCTTCAAAATCGTCCGGAAACAGCTTCATTTATTTACTAGGCCGGCAATAAAGTTACCAAGATATTACCAACTTACTCACTACAGTGATTACACTACTTATATCAAATAGTAACTAAAACTATATGTCATACCTTTATGATCAAATGAAATTTTGTTTTTCTCATTTGCCAGTTAATTTTGGGTACACCATTCTATAAATTAACTAAATAAATCTCAATATTTGCGTGAAGACTTTTTTTGGAATTAAAAAGAGTACTAATAAATTGTTTGTAAATAAAAATAATAATAAATAAAAGTTTGACATTTGTGAAATGACGCGTTTGTTTACAACAACCTTTCATTCGATTATAAAAATATATCGATTGTTTTTTGCTGTGTTTATTTAAAATTAAATGGTTTATGCCTAATAATTGTCAATTTTATCTCAAAATAACCTTTACTGTGCTAGTTTATACGGCATTAGGCACATACCTACGTATTATTATCTAATAATTAAGTAGTTAGACTTCTATTGAGAATCATTCATTACTAATTTTATTAATCATATAGCAAATCTAATTTTAGTCGATTTTTAGATATTTTAGTTTTTAGTAGAAACTTTATAAACTTTTGATCAATTTAAAAAGTGGTCGGACCAAAAAAAAGTGTGTATCACACATCCAGGAAATGTTTTGCCTCGATGCTTCGCATCTAGGCTACACAATATCACTCTCATGTCTTGAGTTGTTAAATGTAGCGGAGGGAAGTACATGGTAAAATATTTCAATTATTACTATGTAATAATCAACAATTATTACCTACCAAAAAGCCAGAATTTTTTTAACAGTTTTTTTTCACCAACCATTTACTGAGTAAAAGACTAGTTAGTAATTTTCCCCAATTTTTTTAGTCTTCTAAATTTTATACTTTACAATAAATTAAAAAACCAAATCTTTGTAAAATTGGCTTAAAAAAATTCAATCATAGCACCACTTTATTACTTTCTCAGATTCATTGTATGAAAGTGAAAATGATTCGGTACCTGATGAATCAACATCAGAGTCATCAGACAAAGATGAAGAGAATTAATTTGTTTTGTTTTTTTAATTCTTTACGTTTTTTCAAATTTTTTTTTAATAAAATTTTCAGAATTTAATGAATAAATAAATTTGTATCATTTCTTAACCCCCAACGAAGGGCTCTTGTAGGCGTCCCAAAAGGGCGGAGAATGGGAATGTAAACCTTTCTTTAGATAACAAGTAAATATTTTGGGTTTTATATTGTTTAAATTTTATAATTTAACCTTTATTAAGCTACTTTAATCTTAACCTTTAAATCTCCTCTAGGCAAATTCAGGGGTAGTACATTTTTTACCTAGATACTGCCATTTGGCATAACTCGGAGATTCCGATATTTGCAGGTATGTACATCAAAAGTGGTAAAATATACTTACTTTACTCACTTGAGATAGGATGATCGTGCAACTATTAAAAAATGACGTTTTTTCGTCAGACTCTAGTTACGCCCCACTATATTTATCAGACACTTATACCAAAAATCGAATTAATACATAATTTTTAGGTGTCAGACGCTTATTAATAAATTTTTTGTTGTCAGGAAATCGACAACTTTGACGCGTCAGACTGGGAAATCGGCAAATAATTTTGGCCAGACAATATAATAAGATTTTTTGTATTTTTTAATAAACGGATACAGCGAAAATCAGGTGGTTATTAATAAATTTTCTTATAGTCGTTTTTCAGACATGTTTAAGATGGCGGACACAACCAATAAACCACATTTATTATCAGACAATTTTATTTTCACGTTTCTGATAATGTTTTTAAGCTTTTCTGTTCGAAAAAAAAACAGTATCTATAAATTTTCTATATGTCGTAAAAGCGACATGTTTAGGGAAACTTAGCGGACAAACGCCCCAAAAACAAAAAAAGTCATAGAGGAATTGGGTGTCAGACTAGGTCCAATGAAGCCATACACGAAGTTTGGTGAGAGTATGTATCACAAAAAATTTTCCCGGCGGGCCCCCCAACTATAATCTTGCATTTCTCGTTAACTAAAAAGTCTCTAAACCTCAAATTGAAAGAAAGGCATGTATTAGTTGAGCAGACCATTAGATAGCGTTACCTGTTTAAAAGTCATAGCTTCCTCGTATATTTCTTGACATGCCCTGACTTCTTCTTCTTTTGTTCGCAATAGCTCCATAGCGCTACTCAGTTCGTCTTGAGCTCGAGTAAGTTTTGCCTGTTGAATTGCTAGATTCGCCTAAAACAATTAAACAAAATTCCCAATAAAACATTAATAAATACGTGGAGAAATATATTGAAACTCAAACGAATATTTTGGGATTATTTTTCGTAGGCATACAAATTTACAGAAAATATTATATATGTGTAGATGTCAAACAGTCTCTGAATAGTTTTAAAAAAAGTGATTTCACACAATAACCGTATGTCGTGTGGAAATATGGATCGTAAGAGAATATTTCATCTTACAAATGACGTTGATATCAGTTACATTCTTGCACAATGCAAAGTAGCAAAAAATATGATACTTTTATTAAACTTATATATTGTAGAAAAACATATTTTGTTAGTTAGTTCGTTTGTTGCACTTTAATAATAAAATTAAATTAAAACAAGATTATCGTTTTCGAACTTTTAACTGGCGCAGTCAGTAGGATCTGCCAAAATGGTACTAAACGTTTCGAAAATTAGTACATTTCTCCGTTTAACCGGTTAGTTGGTGCAAACCTACGGAAATTCGCTCATAAGAACTCACCAATGACCAGAGGAACAGGAATCGTTCAAAAGTCCATAGTATAGTTTGACCAGGGCACCGGAACTACATCGTCCACGACCCTATTGGCGAGGACAGAGGAACAAAAATCGTCCAAAGTCCATAGTATAGTTAAGAAGAATTCAACAAATGAAGAATACATTTTTACTGTAAGTGTATCCATTTTATAATCAATTCCTATTATTTTATTTTATTTTTTTTGTATAAGTGTTTTTCTGATTCTTATCGTGAAGGTATTATAGATAGAATTACGGATTTTAAATTAAACGATTTCTTCAGTTTAGAACATGCCAAAATGCTCTGTGACAAATGTATGGATAGGGATGTAAATGCTGGTTCAAATTCTGACTGAAATATTTCTTATTTTTTACTAAATCTTTCGAATTATCAAGTTCAAATTTATGTTTACTTTTAAATTCAATAAATATATTTTATAATGCTTGGTTTTTAATATTCATGCAATATTTCAGTAGGATAACATTTATACACTCATATGTACTGTGCTGTTATCCCTTTTTTCAATCCGGCTTCGAAAGACCATGTTCGAATTAACCCTGTTTTCAATCCGTCTTCGAAGGGTTATGTTTTAATAACCCTCTTTTCACTTGGAATAATACATGGAATGGAAAGTTTTTATCGTTTGTTTTGCTCGAAGGACCGTATATTTTATTCACTATATGTTGTATGATGTAGGATTATGATGGATGAAGAAATTAAACAATTATTTCACTTTCATGTTACTATATTGTATGACTTTATAACGTGTTCTTCTGCATAAACAATTAAGAATCTCACTGGATCATACGCGTTTTGCACTTTGATTATTTAGCACATAATCTGCTGGAGTAATGAATGAATAATGATTAATTACACATGTGGTTTACCGGGACCAACGCCGGGTACTCTTATAACATGAGTACCATTATACCATTATGTACGACGGTTGAATGATGAAGAGAGAGAACGAAGGATAAATGAGAAGTGTATGAATGCCAGCTGGGAAGCGTATGAAGGCTGACTGAGAAGTCTATGAATGACGACTGCAAAGTGTACGAGTGACGACTGGGAAGTGTACGAGTGACGACTGGGAAGTGGATAAAATTGAGGTTTTATGCATATTTATATGTCGGTTAACGTGGTTGCGAGGAAGGAGAAAAATATTAGGATTTGACCAATGGGATAAAAGAATTTGAAACGAAACGGTCAGATACAGCGAGTGAACATTTACAGTTTTTTGTGGCCTGAAAAGGTTTGGTAGTTACAGATAACGGAGTTTGGAAGAGGGTATTTATGAAGCGATATGGTGTCGGGTACTTTGAGATATTCTTTGGAATTTCAGAAGACGATATTTATCTGCATTTCTTATGTGGTAGTAATGTTGAAATGAATTTTTTGTTGATGTAAAGAAATATTAAATGTTGAGAAGAATGATATATTTCGTTATATGTTTTGAGCAGAATATTTGAATTGTGTTATACAGGGGAAGTTGAAAATAAAAATCACAGGAGAATTTGGTATTTAAATCAAATTCGAACATGTACTGTGGCCGATCTGTGAGATACAGCACGACCTGTTATGTTCCACAGTGACACGCGACATACCCAGAGTTAATGGAGATATTTTTGTTTTTACATTTAACAATTTTGTACTTACATTACTGTCTGTTTTAAAGGAAATTGTTGTATTTGTTGTTATCATATGTAATGGATAACCGTTGGATTTTGCTATTAGTTTAATTATATTGATTTCTCTATCAAAATTACATTTGTTCATAGGAATTGAAAATGCTCTATGTATCATTGAATTAAGTGGTAATAAAACTGAAAATCCTCCCGCTTTAATACGCAGCAATAGCACTTCATCAACTGGCAGAAATTCTCTCAAAAGAAATCGCGAAAACAAATCTAACGGAAAGCCACCTAAAAAACTATAAATAAACTAGAATTACGAACAAAAACAATTGATGTACTAGTTTTTTAATCTTATAGTATTTACAATTCAAGTTTTCACTTTTGAAAAGGTACCTATGTAAACTACTTGAGCTGGACTTAGTTTATACTTATTGTTTTGTATTCTCTCCTTTCTTTTATTTTCTGTAGCAACTTACAATTAACTTCATCAAACAGGTTGTGTAGTTTGTATCAATCAATTCGTGCTGAAACTATGATTGTTTCTGTGGGACATATTAATATTGGGTCCTTGCTACCTAAACTTGCTTGAAAATATATATTTTATTTCAACATACAAAACATTCCATGAAAATCCACTAATTATTATTGATATTATTGTTGGAAACACAATTTGTTGCATTCTGCAAATGCGTCAGAATAGCCGGTCCAGAGTAGTTAGTTGGTGGTAACTGGCTGTTAAGAGTAACACTCGTAGATTGCAAAGTGCATGAAGATGACGGAGACGGCATCGGTTGCAAGTTGCCAGTACATGAAAGAATTTCATTCGAGATGGTTTTCTTCTGTTCTACGGAGTCCACCAAATAACTCTCAGCAACAGCAGTTGACTTCCAGCCTCCAAGACGTTTTATGTTAGTTATCCCTTCGCCTGAATCTGCTAGAAACGTTGCCGATGATCGTCTAAAACTGTAACCTGTGTAACGTTTTGGGTTAGGTAGACCTAAGTAGGTAGCGATCTCTGCCGGCATTTTACCAAATGTGTTTACGCCTACGCACTGAACAGAACATTTGCCTTTTTTGCAATTGACAAAAAACGTCGGTGCGTGGTGGTAGGAGGCCGTAAATTTGCATTCTTTCTATAGAGCTTGGAAAAGGAACCATTATATCATTATATATGTCTTCAGATATAACAAAGGATCTTGAGGTATGGTTTTTCAAATCGAAAATTTTCACAATAATTAGGTTTCCTTTATCTTGAATATCGTCAAGCGTAATTTTCACAAGCTCCGCTCTGCGAAGAGCACCGGCTATAGCAAAAATGGTACCTACTTGAATCATAAAATATTTATCAGCAGGGGCTAACATAAACTTGGATATGTCTTCTTTGGTAAAAATCTGCGCTTTATGTGGTCGAAAACCAACATTTTGCTTTTTTAGGAACGATGTCAAATTTATGAAACTTGCTTATGTCCAGGTTTTGTTTTATTTTAATTAAACATTTCACCATCGAGTAACGCGACCACGGGGTATTGGATTTCAGTACCTTACTCAGCTTGGAAGAATACGCCAAAAAACCTCTTCTCTGAAGCTATTCACACCTTTTTCCTTACACCAGTTCAAAAATTGGTTGAATTGCTATTCGTATCATTCTCGTGATTTACTTGGTAACAGGTCTGAATTTACCTCATCTGCGGCCTTTAATATTGCTTCTGGGAGCTCTTCGTCTGACGAATCCATTAAAATATTGCTTATATTGAAAATAATTTGAAAAATGCCAGAATCGGACACTTCGACTAGAAACTTTGACGTCTTGATGACAACTAGGTTGTCATAATAAATCTTTAGTTACCACACCAAACCACTTGAGTCAGCTCAGTTTGATTGTTATGTGGATTGATATTGAGAAATGTATAGGGTAGATATATAAAAGTATCGCAATTTCTTTATTCCAATGAATGAAAAATAGTCTGGGTTAGATTGAATATTAAACCCTATATTAGTTTTAATAGTAATATACAGGTAAAATCAACGAAATGTACATTTAATAACGATAAATTGACATATTTTACTTCCCTGCACTAGTGCGGGAAAGCGAGTTTTCCCGCACTAGTGCGGGAAGATGACACTTTCTAAACTAAAATGAGTGCGAGAAAGTGGGTAATAACACACGGTCGTAGAAAAAATACTTTTTTCTACTTCCGTTACTAAAATTTGAATAAGGGTTTGACATGCACAAAGCGACTCTTTAAACACTAGTGTTTAAAATGCTAAAAGTCACATCTCGTTTATCTTTTGTTTTTTAAACGTCAAATCAAGTGTAAACGTACGTTTACATCCACTTCCAATTTGAATTGCAATTGGAAATTTTTGACAGCTAATTGACCGACCGTTTACATTGAAAATTGAAATGGTTTTTTAAGGTTATGTAAGAATGAAATGTAAACAAAACAAAAATATAATTATTCTTAAAGTTTTGTAAAAATGGATACTAGAGATACTTTTAAAGTTTGTATATTAGGGGCTCTTGATGCAGTAATTGGTGTTATGCGATTTAGATTTGAAAAAAAGAATAATTCAGAAAATGTAATTCGCAATAGATGAGTTTGGGTAAAAGACATTTATTTAAAATGAAACCAGTTTGGATTTTTTCATAATTTAGTAGCTGAAATTCGAACGAGTGATCCTGAACTATTTTTTAATTTTACTAGGATGAGTATTTCATCTTTCAATTTGTGGACTCCGTTTAAAAAAACTCACCTAGAGAGTCTATACAACGGAGTGTATGACTTATATTGTGTTAATAATATAATACGTGTGTGAATTTATTGATTGTGGGTAATTATATTATAATTAAGAATTTGAATTGAATATGAAATGCAATGTTAATACTGAAATAATAATATACTTTTGGCTAGCTAATTAATATATTGAAACAAATTTTTATTTATATTTTTTATGAATATTTTCTCCTATTCATTTTGCTATTTTGCATCACGTAGTTTCATTCAATTTCAAAATTTCACCTCGGCTACTCCTATTTATACACCACTCTTTTTCTCAATAGGGTTCCTGGACGAAGTCATAAAAAAATCAACATCACTATTCAATGTAATTTATTTTATATTATTAATTAAAAAAGGAACAAAAATTGAAATTCAAAATATTGGTTATTCATAAAATGCAGTTGACACTTTTATTTAGTTATTGGACTCATATAAATATTATATCCAAAAATAAATGATTATCCTCTTTTCAAAATATGAACTATTCTTACACCATAAACATAAGAATATGGATTTTATTTATATATATCTAAATTTCCACATCACACAACCATCATATATCTTTAAAAACTATTCATAGTTTGAGACGGCTACGCAGACTCATTTGCGTAAATTTACATAATCGTTTGGAAACGTTATTTTTCTCTGAAAGATGAACATCTGGTTTTAAAACTGTTTAAACATTGTAACTTTTTTTCTTGTTACTCTAAATGGTATTATTGAAATATTTAGAAAACTACTTTACTTTCAATCGATTCGTGAAATGGAGAGGATATTTGAAATTGTTAATCTACTTTATTTCAATCTTTAAAAAAATATGTTAACGTATTATAAACTTTGTGCACATGATAAAACTGAAAATAGTTGTGCCTTGTTATTTTGTGGAAAGTTTCATATATATGTGATTAAAGAACATGCAACGTAAAATAAATAATACATGTATCTACAAATTTGGTAGGTGAGTTTTTTACATTTCCTTGTTTATTATTATTATTCAAAATTGTATTATCAGGTGTTTTATTTTACATGATCATTTAACTGTTATTCTTTTCACTATTCAAAATTTGGATCCATATATATTAATTAAACACACCACAGACCTTTTCTTTTCACCAAGCTGACGCCTTCAATAGTGTCCATCCATGACGCTTTCCCGCTCCAGGTGGCAATCTCCCTTCTTAGTATTATCGGGTGATAATTCTATTACGTGGGTTGACTTTATTTTACACAAATTTTGTGATCATTTTAGAAACATATTAATTTGTAATATTACAGTAACGTTCTGTATGTGGCATTAGTGAGAAGTATACAAATCAACATCGTATGAATGTTTCCTATTAGTCGCGTCAACGCCTGCGAACACCTATCAATTTGGTGCCACAGGTCGGATCGGGATGCGGTTTTCTGCATTCTCTTCCAAAACGATTATCTCGGAATGTGTCTGGGTAGATTTTCCCCGGAGATCGGAAATTGCATCGCTGCAGGCCAAAGGGCACGCGAAAAATGCATTATCTGGGAGGCCTTTTGGAAGATTTTCAAATTCCGATAAATAAGGGTCAGAACTCGCCCGGATCAGGTACTCGGGGGTTTTTGAGGCCGCTGATCACGAATATAATGTTCAAACTGACCTCCGAACACCTGGTGCACCAGAACCTGACCCTAAACGTCATCTCCGGGAGTTTTCCTGCCACAATCAAAGAAGGTCAACCAAAAATAATTTCGGGGGTTTTTTTGGCCCGCTGAATCCAAATCTGGCATCGGCGAGCACCCCACTGGCACCTGGTGCACCGAAACCCGGGCTAGAACGTCGTCTCCGAGAGTTTTCTTGAGAAGACTGCCAAAACCTACCCGAAAATCATAAGAGGGCAGTTCTGTGGGGCGGTGGTCCCGAATTTCACGCCGACAACAACTCCCCGAATACCTGGTGCACCAGAACCTGACCCTAAACGTCATCTCCGGGAGTTTTCCTGACACAATCAAGAATCATTCTGGGGGGTTTTTTGGCCCGCTGAATCCAAATCTGGCATCGGCGAGCACCTCACTGGCACATGGTGCACCGAAACCCGGGCTAGAACGTCATCTCCGAGAGTTTTCTTGAGAAGACTGCCAAAACCTACCCGAAAATCATAAGAGGGCAGTTCTGTGAGGCGGTGGTCCCGAATTTCACGCCGAAAACAACTCCCCGAACACCTGGTGCACCAGAACCTGACCCTAAACGTCATCTCCGAGAGTTGTACAGACACGACCACAACAAACGTGAAAATTCCGAACCACCGCCCCACAGAACTGCCCTCTTATGATTTTCGGTTGTGTTTTAGCAGTCATCTCAAGAAAACTCTCGGAGATGACGTTCTAGCCCGGGTTTCGGTGCACCAGGTGCCAGTGGGGTGCTCGCCGATGCCAGATTTGGATTCAGCGGGCCAAAAAACCCCCCGAAATTATTTTTGGTTGACCTTCTTTGATTGTGTCAGGAAAACTCCCGGAGATGACGTTTAGGGTCAGGTTCTAGTGCACCAGGTGTTCGGAGGTCAATTTGAACATTATATTCGTGATCAGCGGCCTCGAAAACCCCCGAGTACCCGATCCGTGCGAGTTCTGACCCTTATTTATCAGATTTGAAAATCCTCCAAAAGGCCTCCCAGATAATGCATTTTTCGCGCGCAATTTGGCCTGCAGCGATGCAATTTTCGATCTCCGGGGAAAATCTACCCAGACACATTCCGAGATAATCGTTTTGGAAGAGAATGCAGAAAACCGCATCCCGATCCGACCTGTGGCACCAAATTGATAGATTGGTATCCATTTCCGCGACCGTTGACGCGACTATATAGGAAGTTGCTGAAAAGAAGTTCATAGGATGAAGTAGGTATCAGTTGAGTATTGTTTGATCTATCAACGATTTAACCCTTCTAAGAGTTTTGTAGTTTAGACCAATTCCTTTTAAGCTACTGGCGCACTATAAATAATGTTATCTATGCCTCTTCGATTGGCGGTTAATAGTTTATCAGCATAATTGAAATAGTAATATACTGTAACAATAAATTTCACGGTAACAATTTCCTATCACATATGTCTAGAATAGGTAAAAAGCATCAACTTATCATATATTGGAAGGCATGATTGAATAGTAGAATCCAAAAATAAGACAAATTTTAGTGCGTTGTATTAATAAAGACTTACCTTCAAAGGCAACACTTCTCTGTTAACGTCGAAAAAGGAAGCCATAGCCAAAGTCCATGAAATCAGACCTGCTACATTACCACAAGCTGATTTGGCAGCTTCGTACGTGTAAATGGGATAACTGAAATACGGAACGAGCAAATCTATTATTTCAGCATTTATAGTATCTTTGGGATAATCTTGTAACTTCCTCAAGAAAGCTGATTCGGCCATTACCTAAAACACCATATAACATATTTATCGATACATTCCTAATTTTAACAACTATTTTTGATGATCCTGTATATCTTCTAAAAATAGTTTTAATAAAAACTGTTAAATCATTTATCATTCATTCTTTGAAATATTTTGGCAGCAGTATCATCATCGTCATCTGTTCGTTTTTCCATTTTATTGAAAAATATCTAACTTTATATGTGCGCATAAGTGCTATATACAGAGAGTAAAAAACGGGAATTTGAAATTACCAAAGACTGTAATATGGCCAGATCACTTGCCAAATGTGTGTACGCATTAGTTCCGGTAAAAATTAACTAGAACGTTAAATATTGAAGGTGGGTAAGTTTGCCTAAAGAACGTCAACGAGTCAACAAGTTCTTAGGAGGGAGTACCCATTTTTATAGGCTGAAATACCAGCCACGTGGAGCGGATATTGCTACGCCCAGTTAATTAAGAGGTAGATATAATTCTTAGTCATGTGTACTTAGTCTGTAGATAAGAATATTGTCAACCCGGGCGCAACTAGTATAGACTTTTACAGGTCCGGTTGACCGTGGGACGCAACTAGTGTGCAGCGAATTGGGTACATACAGTTGTGAACGTAGCTTTAGATCTGTTGGTAACATTGCGACAATGACAACTTTCACAAGATACTGAGATGGTGGCCAAATATTAATAATGATGTAGAAAAATGTATTGCAAACTGTGAAGTTTGTCAACAATGTCAAAATTTTATTAATAGTAATCCGCTTTTGTCACCCCATAATTTTTACAGAATTTTCATATATTTCTTGAAAAAGTTTGATTATAGATTTTTACTTATTTTTAACCAAAAACGGAAATGAACCGAATTAAAAGAGATTTTTTCAATTTTTGAAGAAGTAAAAGTAGAATTAATGTCTGAGGGAAGCCCACCATATAATTCAGTCGAATTTGTTTCTTTTTACCAATCCAATGGAATAACTCCAATTAAATCTCCACCAGGTCACCCTACTAGCAATGGGTTTGCAGAGAGGGGAGTTCAGTTAATAAAAAAACATCTTAAAAAGGCTGTATTCTCATTAAAAGGGGAGGAAACAAGATAATAACAAATTTTGTTAAAATTATCAAGTTTATTATTCTCATATCGACACACTCCCACTACTAGTATTAGTATTTCACCAGCTGAGCGTATGCTAAAACTAATGCCTTGAACCAAATTCCACCTATTGAAACCTTCCGGCCATAGTAAATATGTTAAGGGAAGTATTGTGTAAAATAAACGGTTTTAAAGATCAAAATTAACTTTCTCGCGTCTGTGAGATGCCCTGAACAAGATTCTATCATAAAATTTTCACTTGCATACACTACGGGGGATGTATCGTGCTAACAAACCGAAATTTCTCCAAAAATAATCAAAAATGTTGTATATCTGGATTTATAGGATCCGCTGTACTCGTTATAATCAACTGAAAATCAATATTGTACATTTGTGAGACACCCTGAAAAATATCCAATTATAAAATTGGTCACTGGTATACACTCTGATATCATAACAACCCTAAATTTCTCCAAAAAGGACTAAAAATGTGTCACTTCTGGTACCATAGTACCGGTTGTACTAGCTCTGGTTAGCTGAAAATCAATAAGGTTCATCTATAAGACGCCTTAAATAATATTCAATCATAAAATTGGTCACTTGTATACACTCTGGAGGCTGTATCGTGCTAAGAAACTGAAAATTCTCCAAAAATGACAAAAATTTGGTACTTCAACTACTATAGCACCAATTGTACTGTCTTTAGTGAGCTGAGTATCAATAGTATTTATCTTTGAGACGCCCTGAGTAATATCCAGTCATACAATTGGTCACTTGTATATACTCCGGAGGCTGTATCGTGCTAACAAATTGAAATTTCTCCAAAAATGATAAAAACGTGGTACTTAAAGTACTATAGCACCTGTTGTGCTGGCTCTGGTGAGCTTAAAATCAATAGGGTTCATTAGTGAGATGTCCTGAATAATATTTAATTAGAAAATTGGTGACTTGTTGCACTCGGAAGGCTGTATCACGCTAACAAACTGATATTTCTCAAAAAATGACAAAAATTTCGTACCCCAAGTACCATATCACCCGTTGTACTGGCTCTGGTGAGCTGAAAATCAATAGGGTTCATCCGTGAGATGTCCTGAATAATATTCAATTATCAAATTGGTGACTTGTTGCACTCCGGAGACTGTATCGTGCTAACAAGACATGTAACGAAAAGTGGCCGACGAAAACGACGACGACATACACACAGGATTTTTTTTTCTAAAAACCGTTTTTTCGTGTTGTTTTTGATGAAAAACGTGAAAATTTCAACTTTTTTTGGGGTAAACCAATACTTTTCTCGCATATTAAATAGGTTGGGCGGAAAAGTAAAAATTGTTTAAACTTAATGAAGCTATTTATGTAAATGATAGAAACACCAAAGTAGGGCAGAAAGGCAAAATCATAAAAGTATTAAGTTATTGTACATACTTGGTACAAGTAGGGTCTCGTATCAAATTTGTTGATGCTGATTCTTTACGGTCTGATATGAGTAATATTAATGTTACTATCAGCAATGATTTAAGATCTGTAAACAGTGAAAATGAAAGTGTCCTAAATACTAATGTCAGTGTATCAAGTGTATCTCCGACCTCAGCACCATAATTAGTTTCAACAGCCAATCAACAGTTTCAGGAGCAGGCCATGTCACGATTTAGTGCTTGCTATGGCCAAGGGAGTGATCCTTATGAGCGAATCCAACCGAAATGCCATAAAAAATAGAAAAGAGTGGTTTTACGATGATAGGCCATAAAAGTGGACGATAAGATCACCATAAGACAACATGGAAAAGGTTACAGCTTCTCCTGTATAGTAACACCAACATATACCATCTACAACTGCTACGCCTTACCCAACGAATGATTAGATGATCTTGAAAGAATATTATACGACATTGGAAGTTTGATAAGATTCAACGGGAAAAATACAGTCGTCGTAGGGGACTTTAATGCGAAATCCCCCCCAATGGGGCACGGATGCTACAGATGCTACTCACGGAATGGATGGCTGAACATGATTTGGTTGTGGTGAATGAAGGGAATAAACCAACATTCCAAAGACGTGACTATTCTTCCATTCTGGACCTGACACTTGCCTCAGTCGACATCAAGATGAACATCAAGAACTGACATTACAGCGATCTTGAATCATTGAGTGATCATAACTTCATTCCTCTTGAAATCGTAGGAGAAAAATCGTAGGAGAAAAATCGTCCCTACCTAGGACAACTATGAAAGATAGAGGCTGGCAGATTAGGGAACTGGACAGGGATAAACTTCTTCAATTAACAGTAGAAGATCCGGAATGAATCATACATAATTCGGCAAGAGAATTAACGCACACACTAAATCGGATCTGTGGCAAAACTATGTCTAGGAAATGATGCTCAACGATAAAACAGCCTGTTTATTGGTGGAATGAGAAGATTGCGCAAGCTCGACGAGAGTCTATGCGGAAGAGACGGCTCTATACGAGATCCAGGAGGGGGAATCAGCCAGAAGAAAGTCAAAGGCTCTGGAAATATTATAACGAGTCCAAAAGATTACTCCAAAATGGCATCAAAGACTCCAAACGTAAATGTTGGAAAACGATCTGTGATAACATCCACTCTGATATCTGGGGAGATGGCTATAAAATCGTCATGAGAAACCTGACGGCTACCCTCCCAGACTACAAATGTCTATGCAAAAGTTGGAAGAAGTGGCTGATCACTTATTCCCTTTACACCAAGATGTGGTATTTGACTGTGATATAAATGTGATATTTTTAAATTTTAGCTTAGATGAGTTCCGAGTAGCAAGTAATAAACTGGACACCTGGACCCGGAAATATCCCAATAGACGGGGAGCTGGCTACAAAAAACAGGGTCGATAAGGTGCGCGCCATTTCAGCTTGTAAACTGGCGGCCCCAACTTAATACATCACGGAACGCCACTTCTTAAGGTCAGCACAGGTCGGATATGAAAATGCCAGCCGGTTTTCCCGGACGAAAAAATTGGCTGAAAAACCTCATAACGGGCGCGCGTGAAACCTTTAGTAAAGTGGGGTTCAAACCTCAAATAAGAGCGGTGTAATAATGCAAGAAGTTTTGCAGGCCGGAAAACCCTCGTAAGAAGTGATCGAAAGTGTCGGAAAACTCATCTGAAAAACCTCATAACGTGCGCGCGCGAAACCTTTTGTAACGTGCGGTTTAAGCCTCAAATAAGAGTGGTGTATTAGTGCAAGAAGTTTTGCAGGCCGGAAAACCCTCGTAAAAAGTGATCGAAAGTGTCGGAAAACTCATCTGAAAAACTTCATAACGGGCGCGCGTGAAATCTTCAGTAACGTGGGGTTCAAACCTCGAATAAGAGCGGTGTAATAGTTCAAGAAGTTTTGCAGGCCGGAAAACCCTCGTAAGAAGTGATCGAAAGTGTCGGAAAACTCATCTGAAAAACCTCATAACGTGCGCGCGTGAAACCTTTGGTAACGTGGGGTTCAAACCTCAAATAAGAGCGGTGTAATGGCGCAAGAAGTTTTGCAGGCCGGAAAACCCTCGTAAGAAGTGATCGAAAGTGTCGGAAAACTCATCTGAAAAACCTCATAACGTGCGCGCGTGAAACCTTTGGTAACGTGGGGTTCAAACCTCAAATAAGAGCGGTGTAATAGCGCAAGAAGTTTTGCAGGCCGGAAAACCCTCGTAAGAAGTGATCGAAAGTGTCGGAAAACTCATCTGAAAAACCTCATAACGTGCGCGCGTGAAACCTTTGGTAACGTGGGGTTCAAACCTCAAATAAGAGCGGTGTAATAGCGCAAGAAGTTTTGCAGGCCGGAAAACCCTCGTAAGAAGTGATCGAAAGTGTCGGAAAACTCATCTGAAAAACCTCATAACGTGCGCGCGTGAAACCTTTGGTAACGTGGGGTTCAAACCTCAAATAAGAGCGGTGTAATAGCGCAAGAAGTTTTGCAGGCCGGAAAACCCTCGTAAGAAGTGATCGAAAGTGTCGGAAAACTCATCTGAAAAACCTCATAACGTGCGCGCGTGAAACCTTTGGTAACGTGGGGTTCAAACCTCAAATAAGAGCGGTGTAATAGCGCAAGAAGTTTTGCAGGCCGGAAAACCCTCGTAAGAAGTGATCGAAAGTGTCGGAAAACTCATCTGAAAAACCTCATAACGTGCGCGCGTGAAACCTTTGGTAACGTGGGGTTCAAACCTCAAATAAGAGCGGTGTAATAGCGCAAGAAGTTTTGCAGGCCGGTAAACCCTCGTAAGAAGTGATCGAAAGTGCCGGAAAACTCATCTGAAAAACCTCATAACGTGCGCGCGCGAAACTTTTTTATTAGGTTTTTGGGGTCTCAACTAAGAGCGGTGTGATAGCGCAAGAAGTTTTGCGGGCCGGAAAACCCCCGAAAAAAATGGAAGAAAATCGGCGTATATTTGAAATGAAAATTTTTCGTATTCGGCTCAATGGAAAATTATTTTTGATGTCTCCATTCAAAATACCTGTTTGAGCTACCCGAAATTAAAAAAAAATAATCAAGATACGATGAAAACTCGCTGAAATATAATCATTTTTCATCGCGCGCGTGATTTTATAGCGCTCAGTAATTTTCCACCTACTCGAGCCGCCGCCAGCAACGCAAAAACGGGCTTTTATTTTTTTTTAATTCATTTACTGCGCCTATTATCAAGTGATTTTGATCAAAATTTTTTTAAAACTTCTGGGAATGGTTATACTTTTTGAGAAAGTTGCTCAGTATTGAGTAACGGCTCGTGGTGCCCCAAGAAACTTTAAGGAACGTTGAGGCAAGATGATAATCTCGGCGCTCGCCTCTATCATTGCAAAGATGTTTTAAAGTATTTACTTATCTAACGCGCGCATTTCATTTTTAATTTATTATGATACTTTTTAGATGCAATATTATAATAAAAGGAATAGAATTGAGCTGTAGGATCAATACATAAAATTAAGTAAAATTTATTAACATCAGAAACGGCACTTTCGATCACTTCTTACGAGGGTTTTCCGGCCTGCAAAACTTCTTGCACTATTACACCGCTCTTATTTGAGGCTTAAACCGCACGTTACAAAAGGTTTCGCGCGCGCACGTTATGAGGTTTTTCAGATGAGTTTTCCGACACTTTCGATCACTTCTTACGAGGGTTTTCCGGCCTGCAAAACTTCTTGCGCTATTACACCGCTCTTATTTGAGGTTTGAACCCCACGTTACAAAAGGTTTCGCGCGCGCACGTTATGAGGTTTTTCAGATGAGTTTTCCGACACTTTCGATCACTTCTTACGAGGGTTTTCCGGCCTGCAAAACTTCTTGCACTATTACACCGCCTTTATTTGAGGTCTGAACCCCACGTTACTAAAGGTTTCACGCGCGCCCGTTATGAGGTTTTTCAGATGAGTTTTCCGACACTTTCGATCACTTCTTACGAGGGTTTTCCGGCCTGCAAAACTTCTTGCACTATCACACCGCTCTTATTTGAGGCTTAAACCGCACGTTACAAAAGGTTTCGCGCGCGCACGTTATGAGGTTTTTCAGATGAGTTTTCCGACACTTTCGATCACTTCTTACGAGGGTTTTCCGGCCTGCAAAACTTCTTGCGCTATTACACCGCTCTTATTTGAGGTTTGAACCCCACGATACTAAAGGTTTCACGCGCGCCCGTTATGAGGTTTTTCAGCCAATTTTTTCGTCCGGGAAAACCGGCTGGCATTTTCATATCCGACCTGTGCTGACCTTAAGAAGTGGCGTTCGGTGATATATTAAGTTGGGGCCGCCAGTTTACAAGCTGAAATGGCGCGCACCTTATCGACCCTGTTTTTTGTAGCCTGCTCTGGGACTACAACAGAGATCATTAACGCCCTTGCTTCAAATGACCCTCTTTTCGTACTAGCTGTATATAATGATTTAACCAGTCGTGGAGAATTTCCAGTACAATGGAAAATGGCAAGACTGCTACTTCTGAGGAGAGCAGACAAGCCAATTGATAGTCCATCCGGATACAAACAGATATGCCTGCTGGATGTTGAGGGAAAACTCTACAAACAACACATCATCGTAAGACTGAAGGGAGAAATATGGCGAACGGGGGGGGGGCTCTCAACCAGATAGTTCGGTTTTGTAGAGAGGAAACAGACCGTAGACGCTATAGAAGAAGTGTTAAAAAATGCAAGGGCCTCAGAACAAGAATACTCCACAGCGCACCGACGACTGCGCGATCCTCACGTTGGACATAAGAAATGCCTTCAATAGCGCTAGCTGGCAGAGAATCCTAGATGAATTGCAGAGAAGGGAGATGAATGGCAGCCCGATCAAAGTAATAAGAGCCTACCTGTCAGAAAGGGAGATCATTCTGGAAGCAGAAGATACAGTAAAACCTAGAAACGTCAACAGCGGGGTACCACAGGGTTCAGTCTTAGGACCAACGTTGTGGAATATATTCCACGATGGGCTTTTGAGAATAAAGCAGCCAACAGGAGTGACCCTTATAGGCTTTTCTGACGATATTACCATGATGGTGGTATCTAAAAGAGAAGAAGGTTTGATGTGCGCAGCAAATACAGTACTGCATCGCATATCCAACTGGCTAGAGGATAATGGTTTTCAAGTGGCACCCGAAAGAACAGAAGCTACTCTGCTTACGACCAAAAGGAAAATTGGCACGATTGAATTTGATCTGCAGGGTATTACTGTAAAACCCAAGAGAGCAATCAAGTACCTGGGAGTTTGGTTGGATACAAAGCTATAACATTCGCGGAACATGTACAGAGAGTTGCCCATAAAGTGAATAATAAAGTGGCGGCTCTATCTGCCTAACGTGAAAGGACCGAAGGCATTCAAAAGAAGGTTACTCTTGAGTGTAGCCCATTCTCAAATGCTTTATGCTGCTCCTGTCTGGCATACAGTTACAAGCAACCAGAAACTTATATCCAAACTCACCAGTATCCAACGCAAAATTTGCATCTGGATATACTCTGCGTATCGTACTATCTCAACAGAGGCAGTTGGAGCAATAGCTGAGGTTCCTCCTATTGAACTTCTTATACATCTTATACAAGAATGGAATGAAAAATACAGAGGATTAAATGGATCTATTGCCAGATCGAACCTCATGGCACGTTGGCAAAGGAAATGGTTAAATGGGAAATATGGTAGATGGACTCACCGGTTGATATCAAATATACAAGATTGGATTAACAGGCCATATGGAGAGGTCGATTACTTCACAACACAGGCGCTGAGTGGACATAGTTGCTTCAGAAAATATATATTGGGTCGCGTGAGAGCGGAATCTGAAAATTGCCCATACTGTGGAGAACAAGATGACGTGCAACACACCCTGTTTGCATGTGTACGATGGGAAGTAAACACGTCAAAGCTACCAAAATGACACGGGTGTACCATTTGAAGTGGATAGTATGATGGTATCACTGACATCAGGGCAGGAAGGGTGGAGGAGTGCATACAAAATCATAAGGCTCATTATAGAGAATAAAGAAAAGGAGGATAGAGAGAGACGAAGAGAGTAGTTGGAAATCAGGCAGATGCACTCCCACCGAAGTAATGCGTGAGCGGTTCCAGTGGGAGATGCGAGAGAGGTGAGGTTTTAGCCGGTAGGAATCCGGCACTCCGGAAAGACCGGGGTCTAATGTAAGATTTCCTCTCCTCGAGGAAAAAAAGTTTCAACAGCCAGCGACTTACCCCCACCTAGTGTTTTGTCTCACTATTGTAATAAAGAGCCAGGCACGAAAACTGAAAGTCCACAAATTCAAAAGCCTGAAGTGATCCCAACAAGTGAAACTCCTAAAGTGTCTCGCTTTGGTAGGGCATGAAAACCAATCCATAGACTTAACCTCTAGAAGGAGGAATGTTGTGAACGTAGCTTTAGATCTGTTGGTAACATTGCGGCAATGACAACTGTCACAAGATACTGTGATGGTGATCAATAAAGAGTCGAAATGTTATGTAAAGGTATCGTTCTGTGCACGTGTGTGTGTTGATTAATTTTAATAAAAGTATTCCTCTGATTCGTCTGTTCGTCTTATTCATTAGTCTGAATACATAACACATACCTTTAGAGATTCGGCCCAAGATGGAATCAAGAAAGTTTTCTCGGGATCCGGTTTAACGGGTTCCAATTTTCTTTTGAAATAAATCAATACGCAATCCATGATAAGTAGAATTAAATACGGAGGTTTACCTAACTTTCGTACGGTTGCTATATCTGCCGCTTTGATAGTCTGAAAAATGAAAATGTATGTAAATATTTGTCTAAACTTAATCTTTGGTAGAGTTCGTGGTTCATATTTTTTTATATATTAATACAGTTCCTCTATTTATTATTTAAAAGAAACATTAAAATAAGGAAAATTATTTATATTTGTATGCAATACTTTCGATACACACTGTATTATATGTAGAATTAATAATTTTGAAAGATTCGGTATAAATATCAAATTTGACATTTTAATTTCTGATGACATTTATGCAGAATATATCTAATGATAGATAGATCATATTACGATTTGGAAAATATATTCGAAATTTCAAAATACAGAGGTCCTTGATAGCAGATTTACAATTGTAACTGCTATCATACCTGACGAGATTGAAGCAAATATCAAAACCTCGAGAATACATCTCCCGTTATTAACGGGATAAACTATCTCATGTTAGCAAATCTCCCCGTAATTGCCAAACACTATCTCTGCAAAATATATAACAACATTTTACCTAAAGGGAATAATCGTCATTCTCTCAAACATTGCCTGGTTATTCCTATACCCAAAGTAAACGACCCCACTACCTTCAGATCTATCTCTGTTATGTCTTGTCTATTGAAAACATTTGAACGTATCATGAAAACTAGACTAGAATGGTGGTGTGAAAGTAGAAATTTGTTTCCGATATCCCAGTTTGATTTCCAGAGGAAAAAAGGAACTATCGACTGTCTTTGGCAGTTAACAACTGATATCCAGTTGACTTACTCAAGCAATAGTTAACTATCTGCCCTACTTCTTGACATTTCGGGCGCTTATGACAATGTCATTCTAAATAGACTTCAAGAAACTAACGCACTTAGGCATTCCAACTATGTGTGCATATGTTTTGGTAAACTTATTTGTTAATAGGCAAGTATTCGTCCGGTGCAACGATAGACGACTGATCGGCCCAAGAGAAGTTTATCAAGGCTTACCTCAAGGGTCTGTTCGTAGCCCCCTTTTGTTTAATTTATACACCATGGACCTCATATATTAATTGCAACATCTTACAATATGCAGACGATTTCTGTTTTTATACCATAAAAAACTCTTATGATCAATGTATTGATTCTATAGAACAAATTATATATAGTACTAGACAATATTTTTTTAATCAAAGACTTGATCTTACCCCGAATAAATCCGCTGTGGTATTCTTTACTCGACATCGTTTACCGATCGTATCCAGTGTAATGATAAGTAACCTAAGTATACCCATGCATAATCATTCTACCTATCTTGGTATTACACTGGATACTAAACTAACATGGAATGAACACATCAATAAATGTTTAAATACATGTAAAATGAGTTTAAATGTTCTCAAAGCAATTAACTGATATTGATGGGGGGATGACCCTAAAGTCAATTTAATGTTCTATCGTGCATATACTAGATCCATTCTTGATTACGGTTGCTTCCTATATGGGCCTGCCACGAACACTCGACTCCAAAAACTAGATCGAATTCAGTATAAAGCATTGAGGTTGGTTTTGGGGGCACTTAAATCCACACCCACAGAAAATCTCTTAACTGAATGTATTTAACCTTCCCTACATTTAAGACGAATATTTTTAGCTCAGAAGTTTATTCTTAAATGTGAAGCTAACAATCAGATTAAACTATTCGAAAAAATATCTGACATGATATATCCAATTCTAATTTAGTTGATAAGTGGTGACACAATAAAAATACTCCAACATTAGCCAATGTCTCCTCCTATTTAGAGACTTCAGCGGAAAATACATTCGCTGATTTAAGTGGAGTCAATTTTACTCCTGGTGGGAGTGAAAGCGACGTGAGCACGCTCGCTTATGCTTGTTACAGAGCAGTTGTGTCGATAAAAGGTCGGAATTAGTTGACAAAGGTGTCGGCTATAATGTCTCGGGAATTGGGAATGGCATTCATTATTGCGATTGTGAAGATTTCGATGATGATTTTCGCGTCGTTGATAAGTCATAAGGAGCTTGTGGCTTTTCCAGTGTCACTGGAGCGTTTTCTTGTGGGTTTTTAGGGGTGGGCGAGGGGCGGCGAGGGTGGAAAGCGCGGTGAGGATCACCGCAATTTGTACTGGTTGGGGTTTCAGACTTGGGGCACTTCTCTGGACGGTGGCCGGTTTTTCCGCAAGATGGACAGATCGGTTTAGACCAACAAGTTTCGTATGAGTATCCGGTTTGGGTGCAAGGGCTGCAATATTTAGGGACTGGGGGAAGTGAGTTGCCATTAGATGGCTCGTACTGGTGTGGGAGACCATGGAATGTGAAGCATGAGGTGAGGGCTTGATGGTAACAAGTTTCGGAACTAGTTATGAACATGGAAGTTGGCTTATTTGTGGAGAATGTATACAAATTCTTCGAGAGGAATGGACGCGTCTACATTTCTGCAGAAGAATGAAAATATAGGTATGAGTTAGGGATCACTAGTAGAGTTGCGGATTTTTCTGAGGAGTGCTGAAGGTGTCATTGGGGAAGAGGTTTTAAGAAGAGCTTAAGACCTGGTAGGGGATATGAAGTGCGTTTTGGTGTTTGTTTTGAGGAGAGGATGTTGAGTAAGCGGTATTTGAGGGGGAATGAGTCTTTCGTGAATTGGGCTAAGAATTATCGGTTAGCGAAGGAGTTGAATTATTCGTTGTGGAATTTGGCGGCTTCTGGATTGAAATTGGGTTGGTCGAGGTTGATTTGGCCGAGTATCGCTTGCACTTTTGGACTGATAGTGAATTTGGGATGACTTGAAGAGGGTTTGGCAGTTTTACTGCTGCGTGTATACCTGGAGGACATTTTGCTGGTTTGTGTGTGTTAGTGTTAGGATTTAGGGGTGAAAGCTAAGACCAACAGCGAACTCACTGCCGGAGGGAGTTAACTCCCTAGTTAAAGGTTCCTTGACTTATTAGTTTCCAGCGAATTTTATATTTACCTAAGTAAATCTAGTGGGTGTGGTTTCGCTTTATTTGGAGTCTAATATCAGAGTTAATTTATTTTCATAAATAATATTTGTTTTTGTGGAAACAGTTGTTATACACTTCCTAGTGTTATTACTAGTGAACTGTCGAACTGGTAAGTTTGACAGAATATGTGGGTTGGCTGGGCTTCTTCATTGGCGGCGTCCACGTTGCCGATGAAATCGACTGTGAATTGGTTTGAGTCATTGACCAATTCTGCTGTATCATTTTCCTCGAGCGATGGACTGGAGTTACTCAAATCAGAATTATCCTACCTCTTTATAACGTCGTCTTAGCCAATAGTCTGCATAATCTTTGACAAGCTACCGGGAAATCCTTTTGAAAAGGCAATTTTATCATAATTATGAAGATTTCTTTTCACGAATTCGAAAAATATTTAGTAAACATGACAAAGTTTATGGTGCATTACTGCGAACTTACTACTATATTTTTATTGATCAATATAAATTTTTTGAATTAGATGCGTCATCTTCAACTGATCTCCCCTACGTTTGACTTTACGGATACTGTTCGAATTTGGTTTTAATTACCAAATTCTCCCGTGATTCTATTTCAATTTCCCCTGTATAATACAAGTCGAATATTATGCTCAAAATACATAACTAAATATATCCTTATTTTCAACAGTTAATATTTCTTTACTTCACTAAAAAAGTCATTTAAATTTACTAACACCTAAGAAAAACAGATAAATATCGTTTTCTGAAATTCTACTGAACATATCAAAGTCCCCGACATATTATCTCTTCATAAAAACTCTCTTCCAAACTCTGTTATCTGTATCTACAAAACCGTTGAAAACCCCACAAAAAACATCTCATATCTGCAACATTCTCTTGTTGTTCGAACGTTACATTTTAAAATACTTTTATCCCATTGGCTAGTTTCTAATAGTTTACTCATTCCTCGACCCTACGTCATCAACCATATAAATACGAAAATAGCCTCATTTTTACTTCACTTCCCAGATAGCTTTCACACTTCTCAGACACCCTCTTTCATCATACATCATGCTACAACTTCGTAAAACCAGCCGGCGTTTTTGAACCCGGGAACCACCATGTGTCCGTAATCTTTATTCTTTTAATAAACCAACATAGTATGTGCACAATACTTTCAGTTATCGCGAAAAGTCAAGTGAATTCTTAATTGTCGAAGCAACAGTAAATAACTTATATTTCATGACAATATAAATCATAACGTGATAACAGTGTTTAATTTCATTCTACGGTTCATCGTTACTTCAGTGACAAACGGCCGTAGTGGTCCTTCGCAAAGCCAAAAATACATTCCCTCTAATTAACCCGAAGTAAAAGGGTTAAGTTAGAACATGGTCCTGATTCGAGACCGGATAGAACCAGAAGAGAGTGAAGCACAGTCCTAGCGAGAGCAGTGAAACAGCCCTTGGAGTCCAGAGAATATAGACCCTCAGCGTTCCCGAGAACTCTTCGAGAATTTCAGTAAGCAGAAAACAGACATTAGATAAGGTATTTATCGATAATAAAAGATTTGTATATTTGCTTATCAACCAACGTAAAATTTTGTAAACATAGAATATAGTGTGATACGAAATTCAGTAATCTAACAGTGCAAAAACATTTATCACATTTTACAATTTAAAATTACAGTCATGTATATTAATATTATAAGATAATATAGTTAAAACTGATGAATATTTTCATATATTTGCGTATCAAACGATGGAAAAATCTCATAAATTTAACATACAGTGGTAGACGAAAGTCTGCACTCAAACACTTTAAAATAATTAACATTGCTATGGATTTATAATAACATTCTTTGACATTGTTTGTGTAAAATAAAATAGTATACAGGGTGATTTAAATGATTTCACCTTAATATTAACTTGGATTTATAATAACATTCTTTGACATTGTTTGTGTAAAATAAAATAGTATACAGGGTGATTTAAATGATTTCACCTTAATATTAATTTGGATTTATAATAACATTCTTTGACATTGTTTGTGTAAAATAAAATAGTATACAGGGTGATTTAAATAATTTCACCTTAATATTAATTTAAATTTATAATAACATTCTTTGACATTGTTTGTGTAGAATAAAATAGTATACAGGGTGATTTAAATGATTTCACCTTAATATTAATTTGGATTTATAATAACATTCTTTGATATTGGTTGTGTAAAATAAAATATTATACAGGGTGATTTAAAGAATTGCACAGTAACATTGATTTGGAACTATAATAACATTATTTGATATTTTTTATGTATTAATAATAAAACCGTTACACTAATGGACAAAGTGAATTGATATTTTGTATATAACATGCATTAAATGTAGAGTATCATTTTAACTTGCAACTAGTCGTAGAAAACTGAACAGGCACGGCTGGTAGCAAAAATATAAAACAAATATATTACGCTGATACAAAATAAGCATTGTTCAAACATAGCCATTAATTTACATTTCATGTTAAATATAATAATACACGGCAGATTGTTACTGCCCATTTTAACCGTTTGACAGATTGTAATAACATTTCAAAATGTACTGCCCAACAATTAAGAACATTCACGTCCGAAGCTAGATCTATCGTAAAGTCATTGTTAAATCTAAATATCAATAAGGAAGAGTATTTGATGCACTAATCGTTCACATATTAAAAACAAAGTTAGATTATAATACAAAAAGATCTCTTGAAGAAAAAGAGACTGATCAAAATTTAATTGCTAGTGATACTTTTTTTGATTTCTTGAAAAAAAATGTACAGTTTTGGAAAACTTGTTAACCCAAGATCCCAAACCCTAACCATTCACCATCAATGCAACAATCTCCAGAATATTATCGTCAGGAAACATAGTGTTCTGGACAACTCATTCACAATACCTTACGGATAACCCCTCTCTTACTCATTACATTCATTCTTCCGGTGTGACCAAACCACTTTTAAGAAAAGCTTACCGTAACACACATTCTTAAATCACAAAACAATTATAAAATCAAAACTTACTCTCACATTAAAACATTCTTGCTCATAATTCATTATCAAACTAACACTTACACTCGAATAAACGATTCACTTGTACTCAACGCCCTTACAGTGCAGAATAGCACTCACTCATCATTGCTTAAACTCTTTCTCGTCAAGAAAACAATCCTTTAGTCCTCTGGAAGAGGACAGTGATACTTATATACTTGAAACTATGTGAAAAACTTAAACTTATACTTGAACATTGAGAAACAAATACTTTAACACTTAAAACCCTGGACGATTAACAAAAAAAAAGCTTAGACACTTTGACATGAACATTACTCTTATGTGAATACCTGGATAAAGGTATTGAAATGAAGAAGAATATACTTGGTTAAAGATGAAGATACTTGGTTAAAGATGAAGATACTTGGTTGAAAAAGGAGATACTTGGTTGAAAAGATGAAGAAACTTGGTTGAAAAGATGAAGAAACTTGGTTGAAAAGATGAAGATACTTGGTTGAAAAGATGAAGATACTTGGTTGAAAAGATGAAGAAACTTGGTTGAAAAGATGAAGAAACTTGGTTGAAAATATGAAGATACTTGGTTGAAAAGATGAAGATACTTGGTTGAAAAGATGAAGATACTTGGTTGAAAAGATGAAGAAACTTGGTTGAAAAGATGAAGAAACTTGGTTGAAAATGAAGATACTTGGTTGAAAAGATGAATATACTTGGTTAAAGATGAAGATACTTGGTTGAAAAAGAAGATACTTGGTTGAAAATATGAAGATACTTGGTTGAAGAAGATGCATGGTTGAAGAAGATGACACTTGGATAATATAAACACTTGGGTGACGTTTAGAAGAAAACGGCATCCCCCCTTACTCATATGTTACTTAACCAATCACATTGACGACACTTTGAATTTAAAACGACTTGACAAAAACATTGTATACATATCTTACCCTCCTTTTCTTGGCGAGAACAGAAATAACTCCTTTACATTAATTAAAACATTTTAAAAACTCATTCTTACCCGCAAAAGAGTCGGGTCCCCTCAACACAAACATTAATCATAAAAACATATACAAAAACAATCTCAAAAGAGTTAGAAAAAACTCTTTCATCATACTTAAACACTCGTGGTCACTACCTTACATTTACTTTTATGCTAACTCACACATGAATTATTACTTGCACTAGCATTCAATTGCACCTTAATCAAACTCATACTCATTCTCATATTGGCACTCAAAGCTCACATTCATAATACTTTTACACTTATTCGTACATACTCGTATTTACATTTGCAATCACATTCATTCATACTTACTCACTTGTTGTTGCACGCATTCGTACTTGCTCTAGTCTCATGAGCATACTCTCTTACATTTCTCTCATTATCTCATTAAACACTGGGAAGTCCGAGGTTCCTGGACCGTTACTCGTAAAACAAACTGGTACCACACTTGTCGAAATAGAATCGACTTAAACATTCTCTTTCGTTTCTCTCATTATCTCATTAAACACTGGGAAGTCCGAGGTTCCTGGACCGTTACTCGTAAAACAAACTGGTACCACACTTGTCGAACAAGAATCGACTTAAACAGTCTCTTTCGTTTCTCATTATCTCATTAAACACTGGGAAGTCCGAGGTTCCTGGACCGTTACTCGTAAAACAAACTGGAACCACACTTGTCGAAATAGAATCGACTTAAACATTCTCTTACGTTTCTCTCATTATCTCATTAAACACTGGGAAGTCCGAGGTTCCTGGACCGTTACTCGTAAAACAAACTGGTACCACACTTGTCGAACTAGAATCGACGTAAACATTCTCGTTCTTTACTGCATTTATTATTCTTTTATGTGAATACCTGGACAAAGGTATTATTCTTTCATGTGAATACCTGGACAAAGGTATTATTCTTTTATGTGAATACCTGGACAAAGGTATTATTCTTTTATGTGAATACCTGGACAAAGGTATTATTATCTTCTTATTGGTTACAACTCTAGTCCATTTCTAGAGTATATTGCTTACATTCTTATCGTTTACAACTCTAGTCCATTTCTAGAGTATATTGCTTACATTCTTATCGTTTACAACTCTAGTCCATTTCTAGAGTATATTGCTTACATTCTTATCGTTTACAACTCTAGTCCATTTCTAGAGTATATTGCTTACACTCTTATCGTTTACAACTCTAGTCCATTTCTAGAGTATATTGCTTACCTTCTTATCGTTTACAACTCTAGTCCATTTCTAGAGTATACTGCTTACACTCTTATCGTTTACAACTCTAGTCCATTTCTAGAGTATATTGCTTACACTCTTATCGTTTACAACTCTAGTACATTTCTAGAGTATATTGCTACATTCTTATCGTTTACAACTCTAGTCCATTTCTAGAGTATATTGCTTACACTCTTATCGTTTACAACTCTAGTCCATTTCTAGAGTATATTGCTTACACTCTTATCATTTACAACTCTAGTCCATTTCTAGAGTATATTGCTACATTCTTATCGTTTACAACTCTAGTCCATTTCTAGAGTATATTGCTTACATTCTTATCGTTTACAACTCTAGTCCATTTCTAGAGTATATTGCTTACCTTCTTATCGTTTACAACTCTAGTCCATTTCTAGAGTATATTGCTTACACTCTTATCGTTTACAACTCTAGTCCATTTCTAGAGTATATTGCTTACATTCGTTACACTCATGACGTTAGAGTCCTTACAACACTCCAACCTCAAATCTTATTAATTCGTTACATTCATGACGTTAGAGTCCTTACAACACTCTAACCTCAAATCTTATTCATTCGTTACATTCATGACGTTAGAGTCCTTACAACACTCTAACCTCAACTCTTATTCATTCGTTACATTCATGATGTTAGAGTCCTTACAACACTCTAACCCCAACATTTATTCAGTCGTTACATTCATGACGTTAGAGTCCTTACAACACTCTAACCTCAACTCTTATTCATTCGTTACATTCATGATGTTAGAGTCCTTACAACACTCTAACCTCAACATTTATTCAGTCGTTACATTCATGACGTTAGAGTCCTTACAACACTCTAACCTCAACTCTTATTCATTGTTACATTCATGACGTTAGAGTCCTTACAACACTCTAACCTCAACTCTTATTTATTCATTACACTCATGACGTTAGAGTCCTTACAACACTCTAACCTCAAATCTTATTTATTCGTTACATTCATGACGTTAGAGTCCTTACAACACTCTAACCTCAAATCTTATTCATTCATTACACTCATGACGTTAGAGTCCTCACAACACTCTAACCTCAAATCTTATTCATTCGTTACATTCATGACGTCAGAGTCCTTACAACACTCTGACACACATTAGATAACTTTACAACCCCTACACATATTTACATAGTTACTCTCAAAATTATTCACTTTCATTCACAAACCTGCATCAAAACTGTACACACACTCACGCTCCATACCCTTTCACTAACATCAGCATTCGATGTCTGAGAGCAGCCATCTCTCACCTCTCTTCCATTCTTCCCGCGCCCCCAATATGTTCGAATTTGGTTTTAATTACCAAATTCTCCCGTGATTCTATTTCAATTTCCCCTGTATAATACAAGTCGAATATTATGCTCAAAATACATAACTAAATATATCCTTATTTTCAACAGTTAATATTTCTTTACTTCACTAAAAAAGTCATTTAAATTTACTAACACCTAAGAAAAACAGATAAATATCGTTTTCTGAAATTCTACTGAACATATCAAAGTCCCCGACATATTATCTCTTCATAAAAACTCTCTTCCAAACTCTGTTATCTGTATCTACAAAACCGTTGAAAACCCCACAAAAAACATCTCATATCTGCAACATTCTCTTGTTGTTCGAACGTTACATTTTAAAATACTTTTATCCCATTGGCTAGTTTCTAATAGTTTACTCATTCCTCGACCCTACGTCATCAACCATATAAATACGAAAATAGCCTCATTTTTACTTCACTTCCCAGATAGCTTTCACACTTCTCAGACACCCTCTTTCATCATACATCATGCTACAACTTCGTAAAACCAGCCGGCGTTTTTGAACCCGGGAACCACCATGTGTCCGTAATCTTTATTCTTTTAATAAACCAACATAGTATGTGCACAATACTTTCAGTTATCGCGAAAAGTCAAGTGAATTCTTAATTGTCGAAGCAACAGTAAATAACTTATATTTCATGACAATATAAATCATAACGTGATAACAGTGTTTAATTTCATTCTACGGTTCATCGTTACTTCAGTGACAAACGGCCGTAGTGGTCCTTCGCAAAGCCAAAAATACATTCCCTCTAATTAACCCGAAGTAAAAGGGTTAAATTAGAACAGATACAACAAATCAGTTAATTCGCTTTGTTTTTGGATCAGTAATTATGATTTTTATCATTCCTAGGGTGCGGAAATACGAAAAAAATGTAAATTATTTATATATATTCATTAAATACTTATGAGAATACTAAACACGGCTTACTTGTAAAGCAGCTTCAGCTGCATCTAGCGCCGGTTTGGCAGCTAACAATTTACCTTCGGCTTCTTTTTGATCGACGCTTATAAGACCTACTAGATTTTCTGCTCTATCTTTCACAATTAATGCTTCCTCTTTAATTTTGTTGGCAATTTCTGAAGCTACCATCACTTCCTCCAACACCTGGAATACAAATAATAGAAACGTCAGGATTTTAGTGATATTTGAGGTTATGTAATGGATGCTTTACATCCTATACATCCAAAATCGTTCTCTTTTGCTGCGAACCTTCGTGTTAATGTAGCTAAAAGTTCATTTGAATTTGCAAATTTACATTTTCAAGTGTATTAAAAATAATAATATCGTTTTAATTGAAATAAATTTCGTGGTTTGTTCAAAAGAAAATAACAATAACCGCGCTCTACCTGTTTTTCCAATTTTAACTCTTTAAAAACGGGTGTGGATATAATAAATCTGGAGGTAATTTTAATAGTAATGGTGGGGATATAAGAATGACACATATTCTAAACCATACGGGCAAAATAACTTCCAAAATCGTAATGGGGGCGGTTATCAAGATAATTTTGGAAATAATAGTTTTGTTGAGATTGGGAATACTTTAAGACAAATACTGTCCAGGTGGAGGCCAAAATAGAAGAGAAGAAGAAGAAAGGAGATAATTAGGCCAAGAGTTGGAAATAAATTTAAAATAAATTGTGTCAAAAGAATGATGCGTAAAATAAACGATGAATTAATTCCTACAACTACAATAATTGTAACCTTTAGGGGACAAATGATAGCCAAGCAGGTAATAATAGAAAAAATGGTGTATGAGATAGAAATGTAGATTCCAAGGGTAATTCAATGCAAAAAATGTTCAAGGTACGGTCATATAAATATCCAATGTAGGAGTAGGTTAAGATGTGCAATATGTGGGGATGAACACGAAAAAACCGAATGTGGGGCTATAAGAAGAGTATGTATTTTGTGTAATGGTGATCATTTAGCAACAGAAAGAAAAGATTGTTTACAATTTCAGAAACAAAAAACAATAAAATATTGCATGGTAAATGAAAATATTCGATATATTGAAGCTGTTTAATTTCTAACTTGTCTAACTGCTAACATGATAGTTTAGATATTTATTTTCAATTCAACCTTGGAAGTTTTTCTGTCAGTTAAAAAAAGTTGTCACTGTCAAAAATAAAAAATTTCTACTTCATAAAATATATTTGATTTTTATCAACGATTCAAGATAATTTGAATGATATCCAATCCTTCCAAGTGAAATAAGAGCTATTGAAGCTTTATGTGTGTTTAAGGAATAATCGTTCGTTTATTCCCATACATAAATTTGATCCCTCGAGTCGGACAGAGCATAAAACCAGCGATAAATCCTAATTATTAAAATTGGAAAATGGAATGTGTGTCTGGTATCTGGTAATTGGACTGGACCGATTGTGAATTGGACTTTGTCAAGGACTCATTCAGGTCAGACGTTTCCAATATATTTTTTATTTTTTGAACTGTTCAACATTTGACGTGCGAGTTTTCGCACACAGTTTGCAAACTTTTTTTACGTATATAAACCTGTAATCAAACATGGATCCGGATGCGTTGTTATTAAAAGCGCACGCCGCTCGAAGAACTGCTAAAGGTAGTATCACTAGAATAGAGAATTTTATCAATGCAAATGCAGGTAATTTATTGCATAAACTTGAATATGATACCAGGTTAGAGCTACTTGAAACTTCTTTCAAAAAATTTTGTGAGTCTCAGGACGTCATTGAGGGCTCCGAGACAGATCTTGATAAGATTGGTGACCCTAGTGACTATGAAGAAAAATATTGTACTTTAAAAACTCAATTAAAAATTTTGATTGATCATTCTTCTCCTAAAGATAATGCTACCGTTCAAGGTACAAACCAACAAGGTCATCACGCAAATTCCATACAAAATGTTAATGTTAAAACAGAGGTAAAATCTAAGATGCCTGAAATTGTAATTGACAAATTTGCAGGTGGGCACCAAAGTTGGAATGGTTTCTATGATATTTTTAAAGCCCTTGTTTTAGACAATGATGATTTGGCAGAAATACAAAAACTTATTTATTTAAAATCAAATTTACTGGGTGAACCTCAAAAATAATTTCAAATTTACCATTGGTCGCCTCTAATTTGTCAGTAGCAATTGACATACTTAAGGAAAGATATGAAAATAAGTTAGCGAATATTTACGTTCACATCAAGGGCCTATTAGACGTTCCATCAATAAATAAAAGTAATTCAATGAATTTGCGTAACTTTGTTGTCACAGTTAAACAGCACACTGAGTGCTTAAAAAATTTGAATGTTCCTATAGCAGAGTGGGATTTGATTTTGGTGTATATTTTGTCCCAAAAACTAGACATTAACACTAGACGTGGGTATGAATTGGAAAGAGGTCCTACTCTTTTACCTACTTTAGACGGGTTCCTCAAGTTCGTTGAGAAAAGATGTCAGGCTGCTGAAAATTTGGTTTCGCCAGAGTTGCCTCGTAAAAACTCTAATTTTGCTAATGTAGATAAAAAGTTAAGTTGTTTGTTTTGCAAAATGTCAAATCATAACATGTTTAAATGCTTTAAATTCAAAGAATTGCCATTGAATAAAAGAAAACAGTTTATATTTTCAAAACGGTTATGTTTAAAATGTTTTGCTCCACATCATGTAAGTCAATGTGAGTGGAAGAATTGCCCTATTTGCGGCGAAGCTCATAATTCCCTATTACATGCGGGAAATTCTGTCGATTATTCATCAAAATCTAATAATTCTCACAATAATACAATAAATGCTCAACAAAATTCGAGTTTTGATTCCAATCGTGGGCCTACCAATCACAAACAAAAAGGTTATTCCATGAACAAATCGAGTAGTAACTCAGATCAAGCTTCTAACATAGAACAAATACAAAATTCGGAGGTTGCTCAAGCTTCCACTAGTGACAAGCTTGGGGCACAATCCAACACTATGTCAAGCCTTTTTATAAACCAAAAATCTCATATTTTATTGGCAACTGCATCCGTACATGTTTCAAATAACAATGGCCATTTAATATCTGCCAGAGCCGTGCTTGATAGTGGGTCTCAAGTATCACTAATCACACATAAATTAGCGAAAAGACTACAATACCCAATTAATAAAATTACTTAATTTAGGCCAATTTACACTTCATAAATGGTGTTCAAATTCCATTGAGTTTATGAACAATTTTACCTCAGAAACTGAATCCAAAAACTACTCTATAACTTCTGAGAGTAATTCCAATAAAGTGCTGGGTGTTTTTTGGGAGCCGAAATCAGATCACTTTTCTATTTCTCTGCCCAAGAACATAAATGTAAATCCAATTACGAAAAGAAACGTCTTAGCTATTATAGCTCAAATCTATGATCCGTTGGGGCTTGTTGCTCCAATTGTCATAACAGCCAAAATCTTCATGCAGAAGCTTTGGTTATTGAATTTAAATTGGGACGACTGTTTAAATTTAGAGTTAAGTAACGAATGGATTCAATTTTCTACAAACATTCTTGAATTATCAGAGTTAAAAATTCCGCGATGTTTAATTAATAATCGCAATATCAAGCGAATTGAGATTCATTCTTATTCAGACGCAAGCTTAAAGGCATATGGGTGTTGTATATATTTAAGAACTGTTTATGAAAATAACAGTGTTTCTTGTCATCTAATTTGTGCCAAATCTAGAGTTTGTCCTTTGCGAACAATTTCTCTTCCAAAATTGGAATTATGCGCATGCGTGTTGTCAGCAAAGGTCACCCATCGTATTTTAGAAACATTCAAAAATAACTTCCAAATAGCCAGTGTTAATCTTTGGACTGATTCGCAAATTTCGTTAGCATGGCTACAATCACATCCAAGTAGATGGAATATATTTGTCTCTAATAGAGTTTCTTTAATTCAAGAACTAACATCCTTGTACACCTGGAGGTACATTCCTACCAAACAAAATCCAGCTGATTATGTATCTAGAGGTATGATGGCGCAAGAACTTATTTCTAATAATATGTGGTGGCAAGGGCCCTCACATTTGAAAAATGTTGATTTTAATTTAAATTCATTTCAGTCAAGTGTTAATATTCAGAAAATTCCGGAAGAACGAAAAGTTGTTATGAGTACAACCTCTACTGAAAATTGTATGATAAGTATTTTCAATAGGTTTTCAGATTTTCTGAAAATACAACGTATAGTTGCATTCTGTCTTCGGTTTAGACATAATTTACAACATAAAGATGATAAAAGGTTTGGTCCTTTAAAAGTAGATGAATTACAACATGCTTTAAAGGCAACATTGCAAGTTTTGCAACAACATTATTTTTCTCAAGAAAAAGATTTATTAAAAAACAAAAAGGTCCTTCGAAATAAACAGTTTAATTCTTTGAATCCCTTTATTGACTTGGAAGGCTTAATCCGCGTTGGCGGGAGATTGTCAAATGCTGATCTGCCAGTTGCACAAAAGCATCCAATATTATTGCCCGCTAGATGCCACATTGTTGATTTGATGCTACGGAGAGAGCACCTTAAATTATATCATGCCGGTGCTCAAACCGTGTTAAGTAACTTTAGACTACGTTATTGGCCTTTAGATGGCCTTAGAGCTGTTAAACGCATAATCCACAAGTGCATCCCTTGTTTTAAATTTAAAGCTAGGTGTGCTGAGCAAATGATGGCAGATCTGCCTAAAGATCGAATTTCAGTTTGTCGTCCATTTTTAAAGGTCGGTGTGGACTTTGGGGGTCCATTTTTAATTAAAACCTCGAATTTACGCAAAGCCTCTAAAGTTAAAGCATATATTGCTATATTTGTATGTATGACTACTAAGTGCGTCCATATAGAATTGGTGTCGGGCTTGTCGACAGAACAATTTTTGCTCACATTACAACGTTTCATAGGCCGACGGGGTAATCCTTCGGTAATATACTCTGACAATGCCACTAATTTTTTTGGATCCAGTAACCATTTGAAAACCTTATACGAATTTTTTAAATCCAAAAGTAATATTGAGTCTATTGAAAATTTTTTATCGAAAAATGAGACTCAGTGGAAATTTATCCCACCTCGTTCACCACATTGGGGCGGTCTTTGGGAGGCCGCAATTAAGGGTGCTAAGCATCATCTGATTAAAGCTATTGGTAAAACAGTTCTAAATTTTGAGGAATTTTCGACAGTCTTGGTTTGCATTGAGAGCATCATGAACTCGCGGCCTCTTAGCATTTTATCAAATGATCCGACTGATTTAAACTCTTTAACACCGGGACATTTTTTAATAGGCGACAATCTTTCAGCATTCCCAGACAAAGACTTGAGTAATATTCCAGAAAATCGATTGTCAATGTATCAGAAGTGTATTAAATTCAAACAAATATTTTGGAAGCGATGGTCCATTGAATATCTTAATAGGCTTCAGCAAAGGCCAAAATGGACCAATCAAACCCGAAATTTGGAAATTAATCAATTAGTCCTTTTAAAGGAGGATAACTTGCCTCCTTTCAGGTGGGCTCTCGCGCGAATCATTGAAATTATTCAGGGTTCAGACGGCAAAGTTCGTTTAATTAGAGTCAAAACATCAGATGGAACGTTTCTTAGGTCTATAGCGAAGGTATGTCCCCTTCCTGATGATACCTAGATTTGTGTATTGTTAAATCTTAAACTTTGTCATTAGGTTAGCTATTTTTTATGTTTTATGTACTGTGTTGTGTGCGGAAGTTATCTGAAGTGAAGTGTTTTGTTTAAGTTGGAGTTTTCTTCCGGAAAACGTCCAAGGCGGGAGTTATGTTTAATTTCTAACTTGTCTAACTGCTAACATGATAGTTTAAATATTTATTTTCAATTCAACCTTGGAAGTTTTTCTGTCAGTTAAAAAAAGTTGTCACTGTCAAAAATAAAAAATTTCTACTTCATAAAATATATTTGATTTTTATCAACGATTCAAGATAATTTGAATGATATCCAATCCTTCCAAGTGAAATAAGAGCTATTGAAGCTTTATGTGTGTTTAAGGAATAATCGTTCGTTTATTCCCATACAGAAGCCAAAAGTAAATATGATAATAATTACACTACAGTGACAAGAAGTCTTAATTAAAGTTCACATTATACAATTACTGCTAAACGTAGGAGAAATGACGAAGCTTATTCCTCAAACAGATCAGGGTATTCAGATGAACATAGTCATATAATATTCACACCAAATATAAGCAATAGTCAACCACTGTATCAAAATTACAAAAACAAACCCAATTATTACTCACAAATTCCAACCAACCATCACCAAATAAATACAGTTTGTGAGAATATATTAAAATCTTTTGATGAAATTTTAAAAAATAATTCTGTTTCGATTCAAAATCGAAATGTCTTTGACGATCTTAAAAAAAATTTAAATAATAATTTTTCCCACGATGAATGCAATAAATGTTGTGCAGTGGAACGCCAGGTCCATTACACACAATAAAAGCGTTGATTGAGAAGTACTTCTCAATCAACGATAAAAGCCACTTTGAGAAATATATTTTTGATAATCATATTAATATAGCACTTTTAAGTGAGACTTGGTTAAAATACGACAATAATGTAATTCGCTTTACAGATTTCGACATATTTCGAAAAGGCAGAGATGATGGCTATGGTGGTGTAGCCATTTTAATGAAAAAAAATATTCAAATTAGTGACGTTCTCAAATTCTATAAAATACGTTCTGTAGAGTGCGTCGCAGTCTCAGTAAAATTTAAAAATAGGAAAAAACTAAACATATATTCAATATATGCCAAACCTAATCTGAATATTTCAGAAAATGAATGGAAATTTTTTTCTGATAATCTAAAAAAACCCTTTCTAGTGGAAGGAGATTTTAATTGCCACCACAGTGCGTGGGGTTGTGACCAGAATGATAGGGCTGGCGATAGCTTGTTGGAAGCTATAGAAGAATCATAATTCAGTTTTCTAAATGATGGAACAGAAACTTTAATAACTGGACCTTACAACAAAAATATATCCGCGATAGATTTAACAATCTGTTCCAATGATATATCGTCGACATTTGACTGGCAAGTAAAACAATTATCTTTAGGATCTGATCATTTCCTAATTCAAATATCTTTTGAGTTAGAGCCAACAGTTAGTAATAAGGGAAGCGTAAGGTGGAACTTAAATCATGCTAACTGGGATACATTTTATTCTTCATTTGATAACGAAAATGAAGAATTAAATTTTGTGGAAAATGCCTACACTACTTTTGTTGAAAAACTAATTAATGTTTGTAATATATCAATTCCGAAGAAGAAAAAGTTAACCAACAGTAAATTTAACAAAAAATGGTGGAATTCAGAGTGTAATCTTGCAATAAAGAACCAGAAATATGCCTTTTTACTTTATAAACAAAATTCAAAATATGAAAATTATTTAAATTATCAGAAAGCAGAAGCTGATAAAAAGAAAGTAATTTTAAAAGTAAAAGAGCCTCTTGGAAAGAATATTGTAATAAACTGAACAGAAATACACCTATCACTGAGATATGGCAACAAGTTAAAAAAATTAAGAATGTATATAATTCTTCAAAAAATATAGTTGTTAACGACGTATGGTCTGAAAGATTTCTTGATAAGTTAGCTCCTGGGTTTCACCAAATCTATTTAATTACACTGGTAATGTAAATGATGTAAGTTATCTATAAAAAAAATTCGAAATATGGGAATTAGACGTTTGTCTAAAAAATCACAAAAACACAGCCCCAGGGATAGATAGCATACAATATATTATGTTATATTATTCACCTACACAACAAAAAATGTATCTGTCAAATTCAATTAATCAAATTTGGATTACTGGTTTGTATCCGGATGATTAGAAAGAATATATTATTATCCCGATATTACCGAACAGAGATCCGGAATCCCTCGATTCCTATAGAGGTATATAATTGGGCTCTTGTATTCTTAAAACATTCGAAAGAATGATTAAAATGAGATTGGAAAATTGGTTGGAAAAAAATAAATCGATCTCAGAAACTTAGTATGGATTCAGAAAATCCACTTTAGAAAATATCGCAAATTCAGTTTTGGACATTAATTTATCATTTTCAAAACAAAAATCGTTAATATCGATGTTCCTAGATATAGAAAGTGCCTATGATAATGTGAAATTAAACATTCTTTACGAACAAATAGAAAAAATTGGACTTCCAGGTGAATTCAATAAAAAAGTATTATCAATGTACACGAACAGAAAAATATTTCTACGGGTAAATAACGAAATAGTAGGAAATAGAATTTCTAATATAGGTTTACCACAAGGAAGTATTTTGAGTTCAATTTTATACTCAATATATACATTTGATTTACACTCTAGTCTTTCGCATGAAGGAAAGATTCTGCAATTTGCAGATGACGTTTGTCTCTATTCAGAAGGATTGGAAATTTTACAAGGTATAACCGCCATGAATACATTATATCAACAAATAGAAAGATATTGTTTTAATAAAGGGTTAACTATCTCAGTTAAAAAAACGCAAACGTGTATATTCTCCAAAAAACATAATATACCGAGCCAAATATTATTAAATAATACTATGTTTGACGTACAGTCGACAGTAAAATATTTAGGGGAGTATTAGATAGAAAGATGTTATGGAAAGAATATATTCAACATATTGTAACAAAAGCAGATAAGGGACTCAATATATTAAGATCCGTGTGCCATACCAAGTGGGGTTCTGAACCAAATAATTCACTTATGTTATATAAATCTTTCATCAGATCAATTATAGATTATGGATTCATTCTCTATTCTCAAGCTGCCTAAACTCATTTGAAAAAGCTGGGCAGAATAATTAATCAATCACTTCGTCTGTGTTTAGGAGCTATGAAAAGCAATCCGATATCAAACCTAGCTGTAGAATGTACAGAACCACCATTAAATCTCAGAGGAGAGTACCTTATAGACAAATTTCTGCTAAAACTCATCTCAAAAAATAGTAACATATTGCTAAAAATTTACGAATTATCTATACAAGATCTGATTGCAAATTATTGGAAAAAGAAAAATACGATACCGTTAGTATTCTCATACAAAGATAAAAAAAATTTAAAGGAAGACATTTACATCTCAAATAAATTACCATACTACTCTGTAAATTGGGAAGATATTAAACCTGCGAATGTGTATTATCTAAGAGATTACTCTAATTTCCTATTTGCAATAAGAAATAGTATGTTCCTATATGACGCTGAAGAGTTTTTCCCTGAACATTATTTTATTTTTACAGACGCATCAAAAACTCAAATAAATGTTTCAGCAGCACTGTATGATCCGAAGAAAGGGAAGTCTTTAGGAATAAGAATAAATAACAAACTATCAATATTCTCTGCTGAACTAATTGCGATTCTAGAAGCACTTAAATATATCAATTATTTAGAGGAAATAATCGACAGATATATTTTCGGACTCCAAAGTGCAATTGTATCGATCCAAAACTTCACAAAAAAATTTAAAGGAAGTCTCAGTTACATAGTAGTCGAAATTATACAACTTATCTCCAAATTGTCATCCATAGGAATAAGTATTTCATTATGTTGGAATAAACTATAATGAAATAGTCGATGAAGCCGCAAAAACTATGGAGAATATTTGTATAATGTGGGATATGAATGTCCGGTGGAAGATCTTTGTCCATTGATCAAGAAAAGTGTAATGCAGAAATGGCAACAATTATTTAATACATCCCAGAAAGATCTTTACTATAAAGCTATTCAAACCAACTATACAACACGAACCTTGGTTCAAAAGAACAAATTTCTATAAAAAAGCTATATCAACAATTTGCAGAATTCGATTTAATCATTGTTTGACACCTGTTTATAAACAAAAATGAAAATGTCAGATAGTTATCTGTGTGAATGTGGAGAAGAAGGATCTTTGGAACACATAATATGGAACTGTAACCTAAATGAGGATAAAAATACAAAGTTCTTAGATGTTCTGTATAATTATATTTACTCTTCAAAATATATAAATGGAAAAAAAAGAATTATAAGTTATATTACTATATATGTATTATATTGTACAATAGATCATGTATCGATAAAAAATTGGTTGGGATTCCTACTTACACTTCTGTAAAAAAATAGACAAAAAAAATTGTAATTTAACTAAAACATATTCGGCTAATGGATTCGTTCCCTGGTCATAAACAAAAAAAAATCAGTGAGTCTGATTAGTAGTTGAAATGTTTCAACAATTTTGAAAGATTTTTCTAAATTCATCAATGAAAATGTTTTTTCTTCAACTCTGTTATAGAAATATAGGTTTTTTTGAGGTTGTTGTTTTAATTGGTGAGAATTCTTCATGGCGTACTCTATACGCCGCGCGCCGGATTATGTTAAGATTTAGGCGCGCCTAGCCAAGAGTTAACGTGTTAGAGCTATCCTAAGGCGAGATTCAGATTATACTCAGAGGTTACCTCAACAACAAATGCTTACTATTCAAGATCTACGCCCCTTTTTTACAAACATGTGTGCAATTTATACTGTCGCTGAGAAAATCAAAATGTAGGCGATAAGCTCTAGTTATTCACTAAACTCACCCCTTCTGCCTTTTCTGTTGCCGCTACCATTTCAACTTCCTTCACCGCCAATTCTTTGCGCAGTTCGTCAACGCTAGCAGCTGCTTCAACCAATTTCTTCAATCCCGTCTTCATCCTCTGAGCCAACACACCGATTTCATCAAGTTTGATTTTATATAAACCTTTATACGCACCCAAGAACGATATGAACGTTTTCGGAGTAACATAAGTTCTACGTCGGAATCTGATCGAAATAAATGAGTTAACACATTATCCTCGCCATATTTCCGATTATTCATATTTACCTGTTGTAATACTCTTCGCAGAAATTGCTAACGCCATCGTGAATTTCTGCCATTATTTCTATGAGTTCCTGTTTCACCTCCGGAGTTGCGACGACGTTATATTTTTGTAGAAAATGCGACGACACTTCAATGAGGGCATCTTCCGGCCATTTGCTGAACCAATCTATGGTGCAACCTGATATGAGCCCGGGGAATTTCAAAGCACGACTTCTAAACTTTTCTCCTACCTTCAAAATAAAATAAAAACAATAAAAATAATTACAAGGGATAAACTACCTGAAACTTACCGGCGAAAAACACAACGTAACATGTATGTTAGTTCTTGCTCTTGTTATGAAGAAATCGTAGAGATTTTCGACGGTCGGTGGTTTTTTTGGTTGAATTTTCTTCATAATCGGGATCAACTCAGATTGTATCTCGTCTAATTCGTCTTTAGCGAAAAGATTGGCGATTTCGCCAGAGCTTAGGATATTGTTGACGCTTTCCAAGAAAGTTTCTTCTTTAATTTCGTTATCGGTGAATATGAAAGTCATTCCTGTTCCTGCTAAACCAGCGGCGCGGTAAAGAAGTCTCATGTCGTCCATTAAATTACCCACGTTGTAAGTTCTAAAGAGACAATGTGAAGGGATTAGTACAGATTGAATAAAATCACGGAATCTTCCAAGGACCGAAAGAGTGGCGAGGTTAAATCGGGTGGGTAATCTATAGTCTGTTTCTTATTGTCTGACAGCATGCGAAAAGGTCACAGATGCTAGTCAGGTAGTAAATGGTAGTAAACCATAAGCGTCCCCGTTCATCTAAGGAATTTATTTACTGTTTAATTTCATACCCGATCTGATATATAAAGGTAATATAAATGTAAATTTGAATTAGGTCAATTCTTGGGAGGCATACTCGTATTAACAAACCATTTATCAATTCATTCTCCAGATAATTACTTTCTGCTTTTCGGAATCTTGAAAATAACATTTCCAAGAAACATTACAATAGGGTCCTACTAGGAATTGTCCCAATCACTACTTACAAATTTTGTAGGTATATACGGTGAAACTTGGTCTCGCCCAAATTTGTATAATTTGTTTTGCTTAGAGTCGCTTATGTTCCATAAGTGTTAACTGTGTTGTGAAAAATGTCTTCAAGTTTTACCCCAGTAAAGTGTAAAAGCGTGCTTAGCTTACAAACGAAGACTGTAGTGTTAAATGTGCATGATGCTGTTGCACATCAAATGCCGGCTGCTACTGTTAGAAATATAGTTTCGACATGTTCCAATATGACAGGAGTTAGTGAATCTACTGTTTACAGGCTTCCAAGAGAGAGGAAAAATGGAAATATATCTCCACCTAAAAAGTCAACTGGAAGAAAACCATTTGACCTTGATGAACATATGCAAAATACAATAAGACGAAAAGTACATGAATTATATTTTAAAAAAGATCCCAACCCTTGACATAATTCTAAGAATGGTGAAGGAGGACGAGAATTTGCCTGACATAGGGCGAAAAACTTTGTGGAGAATATTACACAAATTAAATTTTACTTGGGAGAAGAAAAGTCGCAAATCAGTACTTATTATCTCTCTCGATGAGTCTTCGGATGATTCTTGTATGGCCAGCGAAGAGGATGATACTATAGATTGAATTTTATATTTCCTATAAATGGTATGTTTACTTTATTAATATACATTATTTCATTGTCAATAAATTTGAATTAAAACTATATTTTCTTTAAATAATTTAATTTAATAAAAATGAAAATGTGACTTGTTAATTGGCCTAAACGAATGAATTTTATTTCAACTGTAATGTTTACCGAATCTAATTAAATAAGCAAAATGAACTAATATCGTAATCTCCGTCACTGTCGCACCGTTTATCGTTTAGCTGGCATTGTTCAGTTTTATTACCATATTGTATTTTGAGCTGAAACAGGGATGTACAGATAACTAATACAGACACCTACTTGTTTTGCATTAGAATTTTAGTTTTTACTTGTAAAATTCTTAAAATCACTCTGTAAGAGATAATTTTCTATTTGAATATTTAATGAGGCTACTGTGCTGTCAGACATTAAGAAATAGATTATAGACGGCCCTTTCAACGATTTTAAAGAGTCTTTCAATGGAAACTATCCAACGTATATAAATCTGAAGACGCCACTTCAATAAAAAAATAGAAAAATATGTCAAGAATCATATAAAATGAGACATATTTTTCTACCTCCTCTAGGACTAATTTCATTTTCTTAGGATGGAATTTCTGAGAATTTCGCGTAGTTACCATGTATTGAATATACCCTTGACGACGTTGCATACGGTCCGTATATCGCCGAAAATTTCAGAGCGGTTATTTTCATTTCAAGTAACCTGCTTCACACATACGGACCACTTGTCACTAGTCAAAGAATAATAATAATAATACTGATTTAACTTCGGAACTCTTTATAACGATTCGATATCGTCGCCTTTATCAGAAAATCCCGTAAGTCCACATTTTATCAAAATCGACATTTTTGCGCCATCTCTGACATAATTAAAAAACCTACAATTGAAGAATATATCGTATCTCCAAAATGTTTCTGTAATTTACTATTCCTAAAAAAGAATTTCCCGTAAGTCCTCGCCCGTGTCAAATATAAACGTTAACCCCGTATGTCCACAATCAAACCGTCATTTGGATATAAACAATAGACTTGCTCTGTGTCTACTTTCCGATGTTGTGACTTATATAAGTATAATAGATGACCTGTGAAATATATATAGACATTTTTTATTTTATATAATGATGATTCAGTATTTATAAACTTTCTTTATTACTGATTGTAATTTAAACATTCATTCCATGTTCAGTTCCTGAGTTAACAACACATAAATTGTATGTTAGTTAATAAAGTTTTTTATAAAAATAACTTCGAGTGTGAAGTTATTTAACTGGCGCAGTCAGTAGGGTTTGACGCAGAATTTCGAAAAGCCACGGCATAGTGTCCGATTTTCGAGAAGTTCGTGAGTTTCAACTCTTCAGTGTCAAGAACCTACATCATCATCTGGACTGCAATCAGGAATTGGGTGAGTACCAAGTATTCCTTTCACAATTCCTTTATTTTTAGTAGTAATTATATAAATAAACAGATTAAGTGAATTGAGAATAATAAACGAATACTATCGTAGAAATTTTAATTACAGACACATTTTAAGAGAATTGAAAATAAGCGTATTATTATAGTAGTGTTTTTAAATGAAACTCACGGTCTCTAGTTAAATCCACAATATAATACAAGTTATTGAAAATTCTAAAAAATTGACAATTGTTTCGATAAATCAATATCATCGTCAGAATGACAGAAGTTACATTTTATTTTATGCCTACCTGATGTTTAGTAGTTATATTTTTGGCTAGACCAAGAAGTAACCTAACTTGTGATTGGCTTGATATATGTTTATAGAAAAAAGAAGAAGATGTGATATTACAAATACTGAAGCTTAGGTATTATTAGCCCTATGGTGATATCCTGGATATCATTTTTCCAATTAAGATCAGTATAACTTTTCAATGATATAGAAAACCAGGAAAACTATATCTGCTGATCTTTACAATTATCACTTAAGAAGACAGTTTATTAGTGGAGAATTCCCTAGATTTAACTGTTCATTGAGAACTTCATATTGTGGGTTTCTTAAATGTCTTCTAATTTCCAGTTCTTCAAGGGAATCCAGTTCTTGTTTCTTTTCACAAATATGTAAAGATCAGCAGATATAGTTTTCCTGGTTTTCTATATCATTGCACAGTTATACTGATCTTAATTGGAAATATGATATCCAGGATATCACCATAGGGCTAATAATACCTAAGCTTCAGTATTTATAATATCACATCTTCTTCTTTTTTCTAGCCAAAAATAACTACTAAACATCAGGTAGGCATAAAATGAAATGTAACTTCTGTCATTCTGACGATGATATTGATTTATCGAAACAATTGTCAATTTTTTAGAATTTTCAATAACTTGTATTATATTGTGGAATTAACTAGAGACCGTGAGTTTCATTTGAAAACACTAATATGAGCATATTCCACGGAGTAAGGGTCGAGACAGTCAATTTTTGTATTATTATAGTTTTATGAATACTATCGCGATTATAGAAAATTTAATTACAGAAATATTTTAAGTGAATTGAAAATAATAAGCGTATTTTAGTTTTATGAATACTATCTTAGATATAGAAAAGTTTATTACAGAGACATTTTAAGTGAATTGAAAATAATAAGCGTATTATTATAGTTTTATGAATACTATCGTAGATATAGAAAATTTAATTACAGATACATTTTAGAAGAACTGAAAATAATAAGTGTATTTTAGTTTTATGAATACTGTCGTAGATATAGAAAATTTAATTACAGATTTTAATAGGCTAGTTAATATCAAAGAAATCGCAAACAATAATACAGAATTGAATATTTCAATGCTAAAAATGCAAATTGATACGATTCCATATTATGATGGGAACGAAAGTACCTTAACGAAATTGATTAATAGTTTCGACTTCGTAGTAAATAATTACGCAGTCACACAAGATATGGTAGTTCGAAATTATATTATAAGAGCAATACAGGCAAAACTAGTTGATAAAGCAAATTTATTGGTCGGTTCGAAATCTGAATTAGATGCATGGGTTGCTATAAAAACAGCTTTACAGCAATGTTTTGGAGACAGAAGGTCGTTAGAATGCTTAGAACAAGAATTATTATTGGCCCACATATCTAGAAATGAACAACCAATAGATTTTGCTCGTAGATTACAAGTGTTGAGAAGCGATTTGATCAGCAGAGTTAATAATTTCCCAGATGCAGAAATGTCTGCACAAACAAAAGAAATATGCAGGAGACAGTATGATCAAATGACTTTGAGAACACTATTGAGAAATTTAACAGGTAGTTTACAAACTATTATACGATTAAAGAGTCGGCATAATATTGAGGAAGCGATTACATATTTGATTGAAGAAGAAAACTTTTCTTATTCTTTAAATAACTTTAGACAATTCGAATCAAGGCCAAATAACTATAATAGAAATAGAACAAATAATAATTATAACCAAAATGTATACAACAATATTCCACGGAATAGTTCCCCTATAATTTCTAGAAATTAGTTTCAATATCAAGTTAGTGGATCACAACCACAGAGAAATTTTATGATAAACAATCAAATACCGACAAGATTTCAAAACAATCCTAACCCAAATATCCAACCCAGACAAAATAAAAATTTTCAAACCAACCCCAATCCAAATATTCAACCCAGACAAAATCAATACTTTCAAACCAATCCAAACACTAATACCTTTCATAGCCAACCGATTCAAATGCAACCTCGTCATATTAATAGTAGACATTATCCGACAAACCGTCAAGTTTTTGGGCCACCCCAAAACGTATTTGCACCAACTGGGCAAAATCCCACCACAAAATCAGAACCAATGTCCATAAATACCAGAAATACTTTCAGACCTAGACGAAACAACCAACAAAATTATATTGCCGAAGAACTTTATCAAACAGTTAATCATAATTTTGAAAACTCAGATGAAATTTCGATAAATCAAACCCAATATGAAACCGATAATTCTTTAGTAGACCCTCCGGCGGATACGCCTATGGGATATAATCAAAATCCATCTGTGTGATTCAATAATATTGAATATCAAAATGAAATATTTTCAAATTCTTGTACAATGGATTTACCATATATTGTCATACGAAATCCACCTCTCAAATTATTGATAGATTCAGGTAGCAAATCTAGTATGCTAAGCCCGGCTATTGTGGAAAAATATTTCCCCGAATATATGTATGAGATCCAACCTTAATTATTACTGCAGTAGGAAAGAAACGAGCTGTATATAAAGCCAATATTCCTGCTTTTGCTGAATTTTGTTCTAACATTTATTTGAAATTTATCGTATATCAGTTTAATAATCATTTTGATGGTCTAATAGGTTTAAATGAATCACGCAATTTAATATTTTCTGTTGATTTTAGCACACATTTACTGAGAAATAATTTTATAAATATTCCGCTACTATATAAGTTAGATAGAAGCGAATTCAATATTTCCGTTGACGCTAACGAAATATTAGCTTTGCAAGTTCCTGTAAATATGATGAACGGTGAAGTAATTGTACCTAAAATGAAAATTGACGATCTTTATTTTCCTGAAACATTAATCATCTCTCGTGACGGCTTTGCAAAAACAGAGATAGGAAATAACACTAATAAAAAAATTAACATTGTCTTGAAACAACCTATTCAAGTAATTCCGCGTACACAGTGGCACAAAAATAACCATGATAACATTATACAAAATAAAAATTCCGACGCTCTAAGCAGAGTAGAAGTATACATGATATCAGAAAATGAACAAAATAATCAATCCGACGAACTTAATTCTTTGATTGGAGAACCAGGCGATATAAATCAAGTAACAGATAATTTCGTAGAAAACCTTATGGAACCAGTTGATGATCCAACTTCATATATAGTATTATTATTTTTTTATATATATTTTTAATTAATTTAGTTTTGGATATTTAAGTTTATATTTATTTATGGGCGCCATTTAATAATTATTTCCTTGATTGACTAGCTCAGATTTTTTTTAATTAATTATTTATTTATAATGTTTAATTAGTCGGAAGCATGAGAATCCTCCCTTTGAGTTCTGGAGATACTAATCAAAGGTTGAGGAAATATATTCTTAATCTTACCTTTAACTTACAACCTCTGAAAGAAACAATATCTGTTAAATAAAATGATTGAAATACGACAACAAAGATATTGAGAATTTAATCATGGATGTGAGAATAAAGAAAAACCAACACATAAATGTAAAGCAATTTAATAAAATAATTTGAAAAATTTTTAACCTGATTGGAACATAATAAAATATTTTTGAAACTATTAATTTGGTTTATACATTTATTCTTATGGAATTGTGCCACCCTATATCATAAATGTATTCTCTATAACAAAATGTTCCCACTACTGCGTCGGCGCTAAATTTCCAAACGCATGCGCTATTACAATCTACATGAAAGAAGGAGGTTTCCCTTCCATAAACAACGTTTCACAGGCAACACGACGCTAGCGTGCGTGTGATAAATAAATTTGTTATAATAATCAAGTTTCTACAATCAATTACATATACGTCAGAATTTATAAACTATATATGTGTGTGTTTAAAGGTCAAGAAAGTGATAGTTTAAAGTTATACATGCAATAGATGGAAGGAAGGTATAAGATTTAATGTAACATACATGATGCACGTGAGATTTCAAGTAGATAATTTACAAACGGTGAGTACACTAATTTTATAGATATTAAAGATCTAATTCTCTATATATAAATTTATGATGCATCATATTTTAATGTTTTTGGCCTTTTTATGTGTTATGTGATTCGAATGTTCAACTAAAAATTTGAGTGTACACTTTAAAATGTTAATTGGAATTCCAAATAAGTTTAAACAAATTACACAGACCTTATTTCTGCTATCACTGCTGGATGCACTCGCATCTTCAAATTTTGAAGATATCTCATAAGAGACACGCTCCTACTACACTATTCACTCCTTACACTTCATAGGATACTCCTATGATTAGTTTTATTTAACTTATTTTTATAATTTCAACTTTAAAACACATTTATACAATTTTATACAGAGAGCAATCTTCTAACGACGCATCCTCTATCACCACCATTAATCCACCCTCTTTTTTTTTAAAATCAACAAGTCTTTTGGCTTCCCTAGTCCATAGCTCACTTATTTGTTTTTTTATCACTAAAATTGTTATTCTCCAGTCTTTTAGTTACTATTATTAAAAAATATAAATATATTGTCCTGGAGGGTAATAACACTGACACACTTAGATTTCTATTGTATTAAGGAATTTTAATTAAGTCCTCTTTTCCTCGTACAATAGTCAATTTTCTTATATTCAGGTTATTTAGTTAATCTGAGAAATGTTTATTTTTACAAATATTACAACCTATATTATTAATTAACCTATATGTAATTGATTCTAATTTAGTTTGAGTCCTGTTTTATCATTTATTATACATAAACTCCTGATTATTTTTGTTTTTGTAATTAAATTTCATATATAATCAATAAGCAATGATTTTAAGTTGGTAATGAAAATTCCCTAGCATGCATTACTTCTTGTAAATATTCATTTCCTTTTTATACGTTTGGGCTGTGTTCCAACTATCTTTTCCATCTAGTTTCAACCCTTTGAAATGAATGAATGAAATATGGTATTCTAAACCTTTGCTACTACTAAAAAAAAATTATGTAAACAATGTTAAGTTATAGTTAAACTAATTATTCTTTTCTCTTAATTTAGGTTTCAAGCTATTATATGACATTTCATCCTGCAGAAATTGCTATGGCTGTGTTCAGTGTAATACGGAATTCCGTGACTTTGACAACCAATTAGAATTACTGGTACAGGTAATATTCACTATCTATTTAACTAATATAGTGTTGGAACTTTATTCTTCATCCCTTTTTAAAACATTCACATCAATATTTCACTCGATTTATTCATGTTTCAATCTTTTTATATTTTAATATTTGACTTGTTATTGAGTTTATTCTAATGGTTGTGTCTACTGACACTCCTTCCGTTATAATAAGACCTTTTTATTATGTTGATTTATTTCAATATATTTACAAAACTAGAGGACTAGTTCAATAGATATTGATAATGAATCAGATGATTTACTAAATTCAATAATTTCAATCCAAATGGGAGATGCTCAATACACTCAAAAACAAAATAATGAACCTGCATCTATACAAACTGAAAATCTTGATAATATTCCACAATGACGACAATTTAACGATACACTCAGCAATCGAAAATCCTATTTTGGAAATACCGATTACCGAAAATGTAACAAATTCTTATGAAAGACAAATAATAATAATACAGGGTAAATCAAAACATTTTCATACAATAAGCAGTAAAATATTTACAAATAAATCACGTATAACAGCTTACTTAACTGATGATTCAAATAGAATTCGAAAACAAATTATAGATCTTTTTAGAGATTATATCGACCCCAAAGAACTTTATTGCATTCATATAAAAAATTCTAACGTAGACTTAATTCCATTATTAATAACTACATTGCAGCAGCATTTTAAATATCATTCTTATAAATTAGTAATATCACGTAAATTTGTAAGGGACCTTGAAAACGAGGAAGAACGAGAAACTTGTATTAAATATCATCACGAAATGAAAATATGCCATAGAGGCATTAATGAAACCCAAATAGCTTTAAAAAACGTATATTATTGGCCTGACATGATCTCAGATATCACCAGATCTATAAATATTTGTGAAATTTGTAATAAAGCTAAATATGACAAACATCCGCCGCAAATAAAATTTTCTCTAACGGTCACGCCTAGCAAGCCATTCGAAACTATTCATATAGATGTGTTTCAAATTCAAAACACCAAATTTTTGACAATCCTTGATTCATTTTCAAAATATGGGCAAGCCTATATTATAGAAACTAGTCTAAACTCAAAATCAATAATAGAATGTTTATTCACTTTTTTATCTCACTTTGGAGCACCATACTCTCTCATATGTGATAGTGGTACCGAATTCAGAAATGATTTAGTAACAGAGATTTGCAAACTACATAAAATTAGAATTCATTTCACCACACCACAAAATTCAAACAGCAATAGTCCAGTAGAAAGATTCCATTCTTCAATTTTAGAAAATTGTGGAACACTTAAATTAGAGCATCCCAACGCGCACGCGAAAGATTTGATTAAATTTGCAATAATAGGCTATAATTCTTCAATTCATTCTGTTACAAAATGTCGACCCATCGATATCCATCCGATCTCACAGACGAACACATAATTAACGATTATCTGAACGGTAAAAAAACTCGTTTAAAAACTCTTTTATAAAAGTATTTATGACAACACGGTCAAAAGTAAACAAAAAACGATTGATAAACGTAATCTAGCTCGAGAAGATCCTAAAGATTATACAAAAGGACAAGAGATATATATTAGAAATAGAGAGGCAGCTAGAAATAAATCCAAGCCTAGATTCATAAGCAGAACAGTAAAAAGGATAATGGGAAGAAAATAGTAACCACAAAGAATAGGACAATTCACAAATCTAAAGTGAAAAAACCGTACACTAATGTTAAACTTTCTTTGCAGCATGACAATGTTACTGACAGCAGCGTCCCTAATCATCATCCTGGCACTTCCAACATTAATCAAAAATAACGACGTCGAAATACAAGAATTAAACACCCCTATATTACCTTTAGAATTAGGAAAAACTAGATTAATAGAAACTAAACATACATTTCTGCATTTTATCGAAACAGGTCAACTTGTAATACAGTTACAAAATATAGGGCATTTTTATAATAATCTAGGGGCCTTATTAAATCAATCATCATTTCAAGATCAATAATTCACACACAATCTATTGGAACATGCAAATTATCTTTTAAACGTCACTAGATTAAAACTTGGTAATTTGGTTATTACAGATGTCCAACAAAACATTCGAAATAAAAGAAGAATAATTGATGGCGTAGGCACCATCGCAAAATGGCTTTTTGGTACTTTAGACCACGAAGATGAAATCCAATACGATTCGTAAATAAAGAAATTAATTGAAAATCAAAATTCAATTGAACACGAGTTAAAATTACAAGCCTCCCTAAACGTTAATCTCATAAATCACTATAACAACACAATTAGCAATTTATACAAAAATCAGTTATTACTACAAACAAAATTAGAAGACATTTACAATTATTCTAAAAACTTTACAGACGAAATGTTCTTGTTTTTAAGTTTACCTAATGCTCTGGATCAAATAATTTTGAATTGCCAAAATTTAATAAATTTCATTGATAATCTTGAAAACTCAATTATATTTGCTCACTTGGGTAAGTTACACACTTCAGTTATACCATTAAATGAACTAACTAGTCTGATATACAGAGTTTCAACAATATACGGAAATAAAAAAGTCGTTAAGTTTAAGAATCCTTACAATTATTATCAGTTATCAGGAATTCAAGAAAGAATCGAAAATTCTAAGTTAATATTCGCTATTCATATACCAATAATTTTAGATTTAGATTTTCTAACATACCATATAATTCCCTTACCATATAAAAACTCCCTAATCATTCCGAAAACTGCATTCCTTATACTTGGTACTACAATGCATCAACAAGAAGAGAAACTATGCCCATCCATCGAAGGTACATTTTTCTGCCAACGTCATTAAGATATTGTAAACGACACATGCATCATAGCCCTAATCCGAGCTGAACCGCCTTCATGCGAAACCAATCATGCAGTTCTACATCATCATATAATAGAACAAATCAAAAGTAAATTTTTACTACTACAACCCACTGTGAATCCAGTGAAAATCACAATAAAATGCGAGAGAAATAGAATAGCAATGATTAAACAAAACTCAATCTTGAAGATTCCTAAGGACTGTAGTGTAGCCATAGAGGATTCTCTGTACAAAAATACAGAAGAAAGCATAAAAGGAAACCCACTAATACTTCCAAAATTAGAATGGAATCCATTGCTTCAAAGAGCAGATCTATATCAAGATTTACCACTGAAGTTACATTCAATAAATCTCGAAGCCATAAATACTCTTCGAGAACAAGCAAAATTCTCCAAAATAATACAAAATGAAGAAGTCAATCCCTTATTCCGGAATATACCCAGTTTGTCAGTCATTATAATAATATCGATTATCTTCTACATATGGTACAGAAGAAGAAGAAGGCCCAAGAAAATAGAGCAACCCTCAGAAGACCATAATGAGCCCGAAAATAACCCTCCATCCGTATTGTTTTCGCCTATGGGGGGAGGAGTTATATAAGTATAATAGATGACCTGTGAAATATATACGTTCAGTTTCTGAGTTAACAACACATAAATTGTATGTTAGTTAATAAAGTTTTTTAAAAAAATAACTTTGAGTATAAAGTTATTTAACTTGTGCGATTCTGCAAGTTATATTTGATGAAAGTGTATAAATGCAAACATGTTCAACATACTTATTTACTAAAAACGAATGGTTTTACACCCCCAATTGCCATTTTGCATTTGTCTTGGACTTACGGGTTTTTCTAAAATTCTGAATTTGCTCAGACATCATGATGATGGGGAGATACAGAAATTTCTCGTTTTATGTATTTGTATAATTATAGAATTATCCATTATCAGCTATCCATGGCAATGGAATGCTATTGGAATAGTAAAAAAAGGTTTTTATTTCCATTAAAAATTAGTTTTTTGAATCAAAAAACCTAAACAGATTCCATTGCTGTGTTTGTTGTCACAGAACCTACAAATACGGGGATAAGACCATTTATTAGTTTTTTTGGTTAAGAAAATACCTTAAACTTGAAAACAATGTATTATTTTAAGGATGGACTCAAGGACCTTACAACTAAATATTTGTTCAGGATAGGTTTACGATGTTCGTTTCCATATCAAAAAGGATGCAAATAATTGTGTCGAATTGTGAACAACGAACCAATGTAGAAAATAACAAGAGTGATATTAGTGTTTTTAAATGAAACTCAAGGTCTCTAGTTAATTCCACAATATAATACAAGTTATTGAAAATTCTAAAAAATTGACAAGTGTTTCGATAACTCAATATCATCGAAACAATTGTCAATTTTTTAGAATTTTCAATAACTTGTATTATATTGTGGAATTAACTAGAGACCTTGAGTTTCATTTAAAAACACTAATATGAGCATATTCCACGAAGTAAGGGTCGAGACAGTCAAGAGTGATATATTCATCGCCGACAATCAGAACAAACCGCAGCTAGAAAATACCTTTGCTAACAATAATGGCTTTTTAAATGAATCAACAAATAACAAACTGCTGATACTAGATATTCCAGAAATTACTGATAGCTTTAAAGAAACTGAAGTACCTAATCTGACGCCGTTCCGCTTAGTGTTAAAAGAGGAGATTTTAGTGACACCCTTAAGGAACAAGATGACCATAGTCCATGAGCAAAAGATAGAGACTTATCTAACATAAACCGTTACCACAAATCCCGATTTTGATGTTGATATTATTGAAATGGAACATTATACTACGGCAAATAAATTGTTTGAAACTCCTGCAGTAGAACTTTAGTTTCTTATTATAATCTTATTCGATTCTTCTGAATTTTTTGTTTCAAAAAATCTCTCGAAATGTCTCAATTTTCTTCCCTTCTTTTCAATTAAAAAAATCAACAACCTCTGTCGATTCCCGCTTAGCAACCATCAACATTTTTTTTATGTTCATCCTACTCTTGCACACTTCAAAGTTCCTTATCTAATAGTTTTACAATAGATTAAAATCGATATAACAAATTATTGGATTTATAATAAGTAAGGAATTAGATTAATTTGAGAATTAAAATTTTAGTTCAATATATTGAATTAGTGTAACTTGTGAATATAAATATTTCAACCCATCTGTATATTCTCCAAGTGAACCGGTGACCATATTGAACAAATATTATCCCGTAACATTATTTTGTTACAGTTGGACCCTTTTAATAAGAGCCAATTCTTATCCAATCTATATTTTCTATGCATTACCTTGTCAATTGTATCTGGAAACTTTCATAATTTGCTATAAACGTAGATAGACGTGTCAAACTTTGTTTCCCCGAACCACCTACTCCAACGAGAAAAGCGTTTCCGCGAGGTGTTCTGATTATTCTGGAAATTATCATCAAGTGCACCATGGCGTCATGGAAAAATACCATATCCATAGGACTACCTCGAACCGCATCGTTATACGCAGCCATAAAAGCTAGAATGAAACAAATGAATTATCAAATTAACTGTCTCGACCCTTACTTCGTGGAATCTACTCATATTAGTGTTTTAAATTAAACTCACTGTTTATAATTAATTAAAAAATACAATATGTCCCCCTAAGTTGAAATCATATGGAAAACTTTTGTATTATTAATTTAAGGAAAAAAAGTTATTCTTCATAAAAAGTTCTGCATTATCTAAAACCCAAAATACAGTCATCAAATATCAATTTTTTTAGTCGTATAGGAGGTTTGTCAAAAAATATTAGATTTGCTCAAGAGTAAAGTACCTTTATATTTGACAATATAGAAAAATGTTACTAAAAAAAATTGATCAGAATTAAAAACTACGTTTAAATATGTACATTAATTTAAATTGAAACTTCTGATTATTTTATTTTTTACTAAAATTTCTATTTTGAATGAACATTGAAACGCGTAATAAGTGCATATTCATTTATTTTGCAAATAGTAAAATACATTCAAATACTAAGTTATAAAACTAACATCATATTAATATTAGAAACAAACAAATTTAAGTTTCACTCATACTAATGCTTCGACATATCCAACCTCGCATTCAAAGCACTTAATCGTTCTATAGGAGAATTCACGTAGTACATTCCTTATCATTTGTGAAGAAATTACTTGACATGTTTCTAAAATTATCCTCTCCAAGTGGTCAATATCTTGAAACGGCGCTTTCTGGTGAACTTTTTGTTTCAGGTAACCCCATAAAAAGTGATCAAGGGGGTTAGGTCAGGGTATCTAGCAGGCCAAAATAGATCAGAATATCTGTGAATAACTTTTCCATGAAACAAATTTTCAAGATAGTTCCTAACATTTATTGTACTGTGGCATGCGGCGCCGTCTTGTTGGTACCAAATACATTGACGTTCTATTAAGGGTAGTTCGTCTATGAATTCCTTGATATGAATTTGTAAAAACTGCAGGTAACGTTCGGCATTCATAGATTCGCGAAAAAACTGTCCTAATAATTTGTTATTATAAATGTCACACCACACGTTCGTCTTAAACGAATATTGGTCATGAGACTTTAATACAAAATTGGGATTTTCCTCAGATCACCAGTGACAATGTTGCGACGAGACAGTTCCATTTGACGAAAATGTCGCCTCATCGGAAAAAAATATATGCCTAGTAAAAAAAGGACCTCCTCTAACTCTCCTTGGATAAGAGAGCAAAAATCAAAGCGCCTATCATAATCCCTTCCTTTTAATGTGTGTACGATTTTTGGTTTGTATGGTTTCTATTTACGGAAAGTGTCCCTAAAATGGGATACTTAAGGTTTGAGTAGCCATAAATAATCGAGAAATCTAGAAAATCTCGCCAAAAGTTTACAAACATGTTCTCTAAAATGTTTTTCATTATATATCCAAACAATTTTTACAACAACATATAAATATCAAAAATATAATGCTTTTTTTAAAAAAAGTACAACTGTCCCGTTTCAGGGAGTATTATGTTTAAAATGGGATACCCTATATTTTTAAAATGGGATAGTAATTCATATGTTAATTTACTTGTCAATCTTATTCCAAAATGATAACAAGGTTTTACTTTAAAATGTTTTATTGGACATAAAAATATTAAAATGAACAAAAGAAGCGATCCACTATTAAAATAAACAAAGTAAAATAGAAATTAAGAAGAAATGCAGTAATCGCAGAGTAAGTTTTCCTCGTCTTCCTCTGCTCCGGAACAAGCATCATGCACCCATCGGTTACAACCCACACATTGGATCCAGCCTTCTCCTTTTTTACTCTCACTAAAATTGTTTCCACAATAAAAGCATTCAGGGTCACTGTCGTCTTCAGATGTGCTAAAATCCACGTCCTTTTCAATCTTGGCAACAGCTTTCTTTTTGTTTCTAGTTTTTCCAATTTTTCTCTTTATATTAGGACGTTTATTGATTTCTTTCGATCGCTTTTGTTCCAATGAATTTCCTAATTCTGTTTTGTAAGAAGTGCTGGTTAAATCAACAGTCTACCAGTCTTTTTCTTTTTGGAGGTCTGTTGTGCTTTCTTAGTCACTTTGGGATAAGGTAGAATTGTTTCCGGTGAGAAGTACAGTGTCTCACTCAAAACTTCTTTTTGGCCTTTCGACGTTGAAGGTTGAGGAGTGTAGGGGGTCTTCTCTTTTGATTTTCCCGACGGTCTTGTTGGTGTTTCAGGTAGCACTTCTTGTTGAATCTCATCTACGTTATCATTTTCATCGAGATGTGAACCAGTTTCCACAACTTCTCTAATGTTATTGTGAACGGGAACCTCTTCGGGAACATCAGTAGGTTGTGCAGCAGAAAACGTATCTTCGGTGAATACATCAACTGGGTATATACCTGTCTTTATTGCGTTTGTAGGAGTGCTGGCTCGCAAATAAGCCTTACCAAATAATTCTGCAATTTGATATATAGTGACTACTCTTCCAGAATGATTACGTAGAAAACATTTAACTTCTTGATTGTAGGAAGTTGAAAGGGGAGCCATGAATGAAACATCAAGGGGTTGCATTTTGTGGCTACAATGCGGAGGTAAACATAAAATAGTGACAGAATACTTTCTGGCTTTTTCTATAACGTTCAAATTTTGTGTGTGTGTTTTATGTCCATCTAAAATCAACAATATAGGGGCGTTTTGGGATGCACCAGAGAACTTCAAAAAATGGTCAAACCATTGCTCAAATAAATCGAATTGCATATAACCTGTGGGCTGACAGCCACAAATTGTTTCAGGAGGCGCACCATTAAGAAACTCTGCTTTCATGCGAACACGTGGAAATATAATCATAGGAGGGATATAGCTGCCAGCAGCATTCATACAAATAACTGCGGTACACAAAGTGCCACGTTCAGCAGAAGTAAGTGACCCTACTTGCTTACGTCCTTTCAATGCAATCACCCTCGAGGGACATCCCTGTACAGTGGTGATTCCTGTCTCATCAACATTGTAGATTTTTTATGGAGAATAATTATGTTTTTGTTGAAGTGGTTTAAGTAGGTCAAAAAATTTGGAAACGTTTATTCGGTTGAAACTTCTGGCACGTGCAGCTGAGGTTGCTTCTGGAATTCGAAGTGATAGTCTATTTCTATTAAGGAAATTTTGCAACCAGTGCCAACCAGCTTTCTTCTTAACGGTACTGAAGTGGTGCGATATGTTATTCTGTTCAGCAAACTGATAAGCTAAACGTCGCAAGGAATCAGTGGTCAAAACAAACATCAATGTCTCCATGTTGGTAATAAACCGAACAAGGTCCATTTCTTGCGCCTCGTTAAACATAACAAGTCTGCTACCTAAACATTTGAGAGAATCTTTTCTTATTTTGTTTTTTCCTTTAACACGACGTTCTAAAGTACTCTTTGGTACGTGGCAAAGTTTTGCCGCTTTCAGATAACCACATTCTTGATTTAATACCATGTCTATTGCTTTTTTCATGTTCTCCTCAAACCACCCCTGTCGGTTGGTTTTTCTTGAGTATGCACCCGCCATATTGTGTATCTATTGATACTGCAACAAAGAAAAAGCAGGTAAAAAATGTTATCAAAATAGTTTAGGTAAAATGGGATATCTCATTTCAAACAAATGCCACATATCCCGTTTTATCTATACCTCAACATTTGACTTCCGTGAATTTTACAAACTTAACCTTAAAATATATTGATGAACTTTCATAACTATACCTACGTTTAACATCTTATCTGATTCTTTAAAAATTATCAACACATTCTCTTCACAAATAAAGAAGCAATCCTTACTATTATGAGTTAATAATATTACATTAAAATATTGAAAAACATAAAAACTCACGTGTGTCAACAATCACATTCACTATGAAACTGAAAGTCCGTTAGAAAGTTTAAAATCAGTACAGCTTGCGCTTGGGCAATATTTCGCTAGATGGCAACACTCGTTTCACAAAAAAAACATGGTATCCCGTTTTAGATTACTGTCCCATTTTAAGGACACTTCTCCTATTTAGTTTTAAAATTCTTGCCACTATATTTTTACTTACATTTTGTTGTTATAACGACTTTCTATTGCGCGATGACAATTTTGGATTTGCTACAACATACAGCATTACATTAACCTGCGTATTCTCATCAGCAACCAGTTTTCGACGTTTTCCATTAAAATTATTTTCAATACTTCCAGTTCTTCTACATTCATTTACTATTTTCGTTACAGTTGATTGGGTTATATTTTTATTGGGATGTCTATTATTGAAAATACTTGCTGCTTCTCTATGCACTTAATAGTAATCTCCCACAGTCAAATTGCCGGATTGCGGTACTGGCACTGGGTTTTGAAAAGTAATTAAATATTTACTCCACAATTAAGCTGAATATCATATGAATTACGAGTCAAATAATTGTAAAAGTTATAGGAAGTAGTATATAAAGAGGTGAAGTGAGTGCACAATTGGAGACAGAAAAATCAAAGTAAGATTAGCATAGTTAGCATAATTAAGTCTAATAATAAAAATATAGTGTAAAATATACTGTAAATAAAAAGTTTCCACTATAAAATATAAAAACTAAACACTACAAAATTCTAATTAGCTGGCAGCAAAACCGGTAATTGCTACACAGGCAAGCTACTGAACTATTATTTAAAGACAGGTTCAGATTTAAATATTTAGTAGGTAAAAATTAATATCAGATTTACATACATAAACGAAATTGGTCAGCTCTGAGTAGGCTATGGACTGAACTAAGTAGGTTCTTGGTACACAAACTACAAAAGAGACACCGATTTCGTGGAATGTACAAAAAAAATCAAACAAGATGCGTTTAGGGAGCGGAACATATACAGATGAAGAATACAAAAGAAAAAGGAGGGAATTAGATGAAAGTTTTGGCAGAAGTAAAATAACTAGGAGCAAGGAAGCAACCATGATGAAAATGATGCAAGAATTGATGAACAAAAACGATGAAATGATGGATGAAATATAGCAATTAAGAAAGGAAAAAAAACGAGAACAACAAACAGCTACTGGAAATAAAACAAGAAAATCAGGAACGAAATAAAAACACTAAATAACAAAGTGGCATATCTATAAAAAATAACTCAAAATAAAAATTTGGTCATCACTGGACTAGAATTGAATACAAACGATAAGGTACTAAAGACAGCTATGGAAAACTTCATAATAAAAAGACTGCAAATGGATGTCAAAATAAGAAGCGCCCAATAACTAAGTGAAAAGGTTTGCTTAATTGAAATGGAAAGTTTCGCAGATAAAATGGATATTCTAAGGAACAAAAGTAGACTGAGAAATTCTCAGGAACATATTTTTATTGAGTCGGACCTTTTCATAAAAGAATTAGAAAAACAAAAAACAATTAGGAGAAAAGCCAAAGAAGAATAAGAAAATGGAAAAAATACAAAAGTAGGATACAAGAAATTGATAGTAAATGGAATAGTTTGTAAATGGAATGATGATTCAGAGGAATTAGAATTGATGACTAGAGAGCAGAACCGAAAAAACTAATGAACAATACACTTAAATATAGTACACAGTTAACGACTCAAGCTTAGAACAAGGGATATGATAACGGTAAATTGAATAACAAAACACAAAACGGAAGAATAACAAGTAACAAGCATAAAAAATTAGAGGATGATAATCATCAACAGTGTAAAACACATACCTCAAAACGCGGAAAAAGTACAGATGGGCATAGGTATATGGAATATAAACATATTAACATTAACAGGAAAGGAATTAGAATTAACTGAAGAAATGGAAAACAATAATATTCAAATGCTAGGACTAAGTGAAACGAAGAAAAAGACAAAGGGTAATAAAATTTATGGCAGTCGACTCCAGAATAATAGTTATTAGTATAAAAGTAGATGAAATAACCAATTTCATACAAATATATCGGTCAGTAGAATTTTATATACAATTGCAAAGGGTATTAGATGAAGTGAGGGAGGAAAGCGAAAAGACAATAATAATAGTAGATTGGAATAGCAGGGTAGGAAATGATCACAATAGACGAATGGGTTGTATGGGAAAACACGGAGAAGAAAAAATTCACGGAAATTGACTAAAAATGGTAGATTTTGCAGAAGGGATAATCTAATAATAGGAAATACGATGTGGGAACGACAACTAAATGATAAATACACGTTTGTGGTAGAAGAAAGGAACGTTAAAAGCCTGTTAGACTACATAACATATACACAAAGCCTAGCAGAAGTAATGCAAAAAATTGGAACAAAGAAAGAAGCAGAAATTGGATCTAACCTCAGATTAGTAGTGACAATTTGTCTAGTAAAATTAATAAAGAAAAAAGCCACTACAGAATACAGTAAACAAGCAACAAATGAACTTAAAAATAAAGATATCGAGAAAAAATACCAAAATGAGACGAACAAAGAATTCGATAAACAATAAAAATAAAAAACAGATTCGACACTTAAAGAACGATGGGTCGCTACTACAAGGAATCCAAAAAGAAAAGATAGATGAAGTAATACAAAAAATCAAAATAGGCAAGGCTAACGGAGAAGATGGGATAGCGCCAGAGATGATTAAATCGTTAGGAAAAAGAGGAAAAGAACGGATATGGAATGTATGCAAAGAAGCATGGGTACAACAAAAAATTCCAAGGGAACGGGAAAATAACTTAATAATACCCATCTATAAAAAGGGGGAACAGGCACAATGTGAGAATTACAGAGCAATCTGTTTGGCCCAAACTAGCTATAAAGTTCACACAAAAAAGATTAAGAGAATAGGTAGAACCAAAATTAGGAGAAGAACAGGGAGCGTTTAGACCTGTAAGACAAACAAATGATAATATGTATATACTAAGGAATATAATCAGGAGAAAATAGAAAAGGGAGGAGAAATATACCTTACATTTATAGATCTGAAAGCAGCCTTTGATACAGTAGATAGAACAGAAGTATGGAGAACCCTGGAGGAAATGGAAATACCACCCACCTTAATAAATATAATTAAAAGTGTATACGAGACAGTTAGAGCCAAGGTACAGATTGCAGTCCAAAGGTCTCAAGAATTCAAAATGTGTAGGGAATAGAAGAAGGAGACAGCTTAAGCCCACTACTGTTTATAATAATCATGGATAAGATTGTGAAACGAATCAAAGAAAAATATGAGCAGCTGTAAACTATAATTGGACACAGAAATGTAGAACCGATAAAAATGAGTAATCTACTATATGCAGATGATGTGGTTTCAGTGGCGAATACAAAGAACAAAATGCAAAAACTAGTGAATACTTGGACTAAAGAAGTAGAGAACATGAATAGGGAGGTGAACACAAATAAAACAAAAGTGATGATAATAAATGAAAAACAACCAGGGAATCAAAATAATAAAGAGATTAAATGCAAAAACCAGATGCTGGAACGAGTAACAACATTTGAATATTTAGGGAGTATAGTAACAGAAGATGGAAAAATAAAACAATTTGTGGACATAAAGATATAGACTTAGAAGTAAAAATGAAAATTTATAATATGATAACAGTTCCTACAATAATATATGCAAGTGAAAATTGGACTGTGCGAAAAAAAGACGAAACTAAAATATATTCCATAGGAATTAAGCGTCTAAGAAGAATTGCAGGGATGACTGAATGGGATAGGATTAGAAACGACGTCATTAGAGAGACAACTAAACAGGAACCGATAACTGGTAAAATAAAAAAGAGACAACTTAGCTGGTATTGTCAGATGGTAAGAATGTAAACAAATATATTAAATGGGAAAAAATTGGAGATTAAAAAAACGATCAAAACACAAAAGAGTAGAAGAAAATGGTTAGACCAAATTTAAGAGATAGGTTTAGAAAGAGGAAAGACCATAGCAGAATTGAAAAATCTAGCAAGAGACAGAAAAAGGCATGGAAGAAATGGATACAGGTCACGGAATTCACATCCGACGCCTGAAAGGGCAGAACGATTCAGAAAAAAAAGAGGAAGATAAATTCCAACGCGGTTTGAAATTTACTGTCAACATTTCCTTCTAACAAGAAATTATTTGTTGTATCATAGATTACATGTAACTACAGTTAAATTTGCATTATTTTAGACTTACGTTTTAAAAATAATTTTATTAATGTAAATGAATGTAATTACATATTTTAACGTAATTTTTAATTATGATCGACTTTTTCGATATTGTCAAATTTAAAGGTACTTTACTCTTCAGTAAAACTCATATTTTTCGACAAACCGCGTATACGAGTGAAAAATTTGATATTTGATGAATGTATTTTAGGTTTTAGATAATGCAGAACTTCTTATAACAGCGGTTTATAGACCTCTGTCAATAGACGCTAAGGCATTTGCAACAAACTTAAAAGAATACCTGGAAAATTGTAAAAATATGCCAATATCTTGTCATATCTTTGCTGGAGACTTGAATCTCAATCTGAATGATGATAATGAAATAATTTCGGAATACTTAGACACACTGAGTGAGTACAACTTCATATCAATGATAAATTTGAATACGCGTGTTGATCGGGGCTCCGCGACTTGCATAGATCATATTTTTGTCAATGTAAAAAATGATGAAAGTGTGAGTAAATCAATCTCTGGCATCTTCGATAGCTCAATTACAGATCATAAAGCAATAATCTTAATTACCCCACTAACACTGAGAAATGGAGTCGACCGCGAATACATACAAAAATTTATCAACTATAGCAATCTAAAGAGAGACTTGCATAATTACGATTGGGAAATATATTTTAAAATTAATGATGTTAATAAATTAGCAAAATCATTAATGAACACTTTGCAAAACTTAATAAAACAAAATACCAAAGAAATTAAAATAAAACGAAGAGATATAAAACGTAAAAAATGGATAACAAAGGGGCTTATCACTTCAATCAACAGAAGAAATGAATTACACAGAGAACATAAAGAACATCCCGATGATATTGAAAATGTGAATCAATATCATTACTACCGGAATTATGTTAATAGACTCATAAAAATAAGTAAGGTCGATTTTTACAAGAGTGAAACATATAAAAATAAAAATTATTCTAAAAACTTGTGCAAGATTGTAAACTCAACAAAAACAAAAAAGTCTGAGACTGTAAAACAAATACTTACAAAGACAATAAATTAATATCTGATGAAAAATGAATCGCAACAGTTTTCAATGAATATTTTGTCGATGTTGGTGAAAGATATGATGGTAAAATAGAGAAACCATCTGGACCCCTACCAAAAAGAACCTCCATAGGAAATAGTTTGTTTCTAGAGCCCGTAACAGAAAAAGAAATACTAAACATAATAAATTCATTGAAAATGAATAAATCTCCAGGCATAGACAATATCACTGCGGAGATTTTGCAAGCAGTATCAGTAGAAATATCTAAACAACTAGAACATTTGATAAATCAAATATATAGAACTGGTACATGTCCTGCAGAGTTCAAAATGTCGATAGTAACTCCAGTATTCAAAAAAGGGGATAAATGTATAACATCCAACTACCGCCCAATTTCTTTGATTACATCAGTTGCTAAAGTGTTTGAAAAGACATTCAAAAGTAGATTAAGCAACTTTTTTATTGAAAATAGTATAATTTCGCCCTTACAATTTGGTTTTAGAGAAAATTTGTCTACTAATGATGCTATTTCGAAGCTAGTCGGAGGTATTTACAAATTATTGGATGAGAGTAAACCAACAGCTTGTGTGTTTCTGAATCTTGCAAAGGCGTTTGACACTGTCAGTCATGCGCAGCTGTTGGAAGCCTCGCGGGACGCAGGTATACGAGGTGTAGCATTGGGGCTTATGGAAGTTATCTAAATTGTCGTAAACAACGTGTCAAAATAGGCAGAGTGCTTAGTGAAGAAAAAATATCAAATTTGGGGTACCACAGGGGACAGTACTTGGACCACTATTATTCTCCCTATATATTAATAATCTACTTACTTCTCATAAAAGTACGGGACAGATTATCAGTTTCGCAGATGACACTGCCATTCTGTATAGTGCCGAAAATTGGGATGAGCTAAAAAGGAAAATGGAAACTGATTTGAAACGTATCGTAAACTGGCTCAATCACAAATTACTTACAATGAATTTTGAAAAAACATTTCACGTACCTTTTTCGAGTTACAATGTAAACTTACCCCCATTTCCAGAACTAACTTTGGATGATGAAGATTTAAGGAAAACAATAAGACACACTGACAAAATAAGATATTTGGGTGTTATTATTGACTCTCATCTCAGGTGGGACCAACAAATTAATGAAATTACCAAAAGCCTCAGATTATTGACATACAAATTTGAATGCCTGAACAAAATATTAGATACCGCACACCTCAAAGTTTTGTACAGCGCTCTTGTGGAGTCCAGACTAAGGTACGGTATCCTTAGTTGGGGTGGTGCATTATACACCCATCTCAGGAAATTGGATATTCTCCAGAAAAAAATTTTGAAAATAATATACAGAAAGGAATATGTTTACTCCTCTAAAAAAATATTCGTGGACGCAGGTGTCCTCAGTCTGAGAAAGTTGTACTTGCACAGTGTTGTCATCTTCATTTATAAAAACAGAACATCTCTTCTAGAATTATCACATGATTATCTTACAAGAAATAAAACAAATTTATATGTACAGGTTGCTACATCGAGAAAAAGAGTAGGTCAACGCTGTTTTACTTACTTAGCAAGCAGATTTTTCAATTTTCTAGACGTAACGTACAAGAATTATATACTGCACATAAATTCAGTTTCAATGATTAACAAAATATTCAAAGAGTATCTTCTGAATTTGGAGATAGATATTGTTATACAATTCATCTAAAGCAAATCGTGATACTTATATTCCACTGGTTGTTTCACAAAGTAAAAAAAAATAAAAAAAAATCTTTTCAATTTCAATTGTTTATGCACAGTATGCTTGTAATATTGTTTCATGATGATGATGAAACTGTATGTTGGTTTATTAGACAAGAAGTAATAGGCCATGCGCAACCTACGGGTTCTAATGGGTCTTCTGAATGTTTACAATCCTAATCAATATTCTATTGTTATCATTATGAAAATTTATTGTAATATTTGAAATTTGGAAATAAACATATATTATTATTATTATTATTATGAAGAATAACTTTTTTTCCAAAGATTAATAATAAAAAAGTTTTCCATATGATTCCAACTTAGGGGGACATAATATTGTATATCACATAAAAATAATATCCCCCCATACACTTTTTAAGGTTCAAGGGGACCAAAAACACTCACTCAATAATTTTTCTTTGAGAAATTCCCAACTCGGTATCTCCTCGTATATTTTTGGTGCATCGAAGCAGAAATCGTCCGGTTCGTCGCCAGTAGCATCGGGCGGTTCTCTGAGAAAATCTACCCAAAAAGTTTCTTGTTCAGGATAGAATTGAATATCGTCACCGAGCTCTTCTTCCGCCTGCTTCTTCAAAGCTTTCACAAACCATTCACGATCAGAATCTTCAGTAAATCTAGAAGATTGAAAATGTTGAATAACGTAACAATGAACAAGAACGTGTGATCTTACCGATCTGATATAACTCTCGAACATTCATGTCTCCATAATTTAAGGGCCTTAGATTTATCCGGACATTCCAAGCCTTGTACTGTCAATATTCCCTGCCATATTCTCGAAAGATCACGAAGATTGAAAACGTAATGAAATTTCGCTGGAGTCGGCAACATTTTTTTCTTCGTATTCTGCCACAGGTGTCTTGTGAGCGGAACAAGTTTTTCTATAAATTCCGAAATTTCTTCATTGAATCGTTCCAAACAAAAATAACCGCAAGCTATTTGGCCTGGAAAGAAATAGTTATCTGAATTCTGATAAATTTATGGAAGTCTACTTACTGAAAATTACGTCCATAGCTGATGTGCTGGGTAGGGTACAGTTAAAAATGCAAAATTGCCTTTTAAGTCTATGAGGAATGTCATTTCTGCCGCCACCAGGATGAATCATAGCTGATAGGAACATCACATCGGCTATCACAGAGAAATCGCCAGGTTTGTCCAAACTATAGAAACCTAAGCAATAAATAAATTCGATTGAAAAAATAAGTACGATAGTAGTTTGTACAAAGCGTCCCTTTTCACATGAGCGCAGAAGTGCTTTGCGTACGAGTCGTACACAATATTTTTTCTACAACCACGTTTATTAACGAGACAAAAAATATATAACTTATATTTTATTCAAACTTTGAACTGAAATAATTGAAAAAATGAATATTGAATATAGAAGAATCAGGTAAGCGTGATCGAAATAACATTTCCGTGCGGAAAAGGGCCATAGCGTGTACTTTTCCGACACTAAAATTTTGCTTTTCCAACGGATATCCAAGAAATTAAGAAAAGGCCTGCTTTGCTTATAGCAATTTGTGTAGAAGAGCGTTTTTTGCATCATGGTTGTAAAAAAAATAAATATACCACAATTTAATAGAAAAGCCTGTATGTAGCGATCACACTCCATCTATTAGGGGGTCCAAAGCGGCACTGTATTGAAAAATAAAAGAAAAACGCGTATTAAAACGAAAGCAAGAAAAACTGTTATTGATATAAGATGGCGAGTTTATAGTATTTTGATAGGAAATGTTTGATGTTTCATTTGTCTCAATAATATGAAACTAGAAAACCCTTTCCAATGCTCGCATTGCCCGGTGGAGTGGCCTAAAGCATGGTCTAGGACATTTGGGCGCGGCCACCTGGGTGCGGCCGTTTGGGCGCCGAATCACCTGGGCGCGGAGGCATTTGGGCGCGGGAACATTTGGACGCCAGGACACTTGGGTGCGAGCTACAGCTAAGTTTTGAGCTCAAGTCTACCTTACCTAAATGAATCAAATAATGCCTTTTCCTACGATCACTACCCAAAGTAGGCTTTTGCACACTCAAATCTAACCGCATAGTTTATGTGTTCCGTGATCTGTCATAATTTGACATTATTCCCGCTCTAGAGCGTACTTTTCCGGTCGCATGTTTTCATTTACAATAAACTAGAGAAAGTTAGTAAATAATAGGTATATTAATACTACATTATACACTAAGCGACTAAAGTGACCCATTTAATCCCGCGGGTGGGACCCATTTAATCCCCGAGGAAATCAATCCATATACATTTTTAATAAAAATAAATACTACTTAGGATGGACTTTTACGAAACTTAGCTGGGCATCGAGGATGCACTTTTATGAAATGAAACTTGGCTGGGCATCGAGGACGGACTTTTATGAAATGAAACTTTGCTGGGCATCGAGGACGGACTTCCATTTTTTTGTATTGAGTCAAAGTGCGCCAATAAAAAAAATAGCGTAGAGTATTCGTGGATAGCTGGTCTTTCAAACACGCGCGATTTTTCGAGCACGACGACGATAAGACCTTACAGATTAGACCGATTCAGACGTCATTTCAATTATTATTTTCTATCTTATAAACCCATCCAAAACACCTATGATATAGTTGTAGTTAATATTTAAAAATATTCAAAGTGTATAACTAATTACTCCCAATATTTTTCGAACCTCAATTTGTTCAACCTTGTAAATGTCAAGCGGCAAAGTATCACTTTCCGCTCTTAATACACAAATAGCTATTGTGTTATTTGTAACCCAGGTTATTAAGACACTTTTAATTTGTAAATGCACACATTAACATTATCCAATTACATATAATTCAAGAATATTTCTATTATTTACATAGTTATGAAGATTACTATAATCTTCGACTATGTTTTTTATTCTTCTGTTGGCATGAATTAAAGCCTTTTTCTTTGGGTCGGGTAGTAGTAGTAGTAGTAGTTGTACTACCTTGACTTTGTAAGGTTTTCTGAAAAGAAAAACTAAGTCATTTATTAAACTGGAACTTGGGTAAGTGACATCTGGCTTTTATTTCTCCACCTATTTGGAAATCTTAGGGTGGGAAAACTGGTGTAAGTAGTTGTCAGGAGGCAAGATTGCCTGGCGCTCTTTTACATTTTATTTGGTCTTCGAACAACGGACCCCCTCATGTGTGAATAACGGTAGGTAGCAGTACTATCCACAACTCTGGAGGAAAAATGGCTTGGCGCCGTCCGTTTCCTCTCCTATTCGGGCGCCCTACATACGAATCTTCAAACCATTGTAATACGGGCTCTAGCTCTGGAGCCAACTCATTTGACAATTCGTCAGTAGCTTCATCCCAATGGTCCGTTGGTATAAACGCTGAAGACGTTATCATGCGCGCCTGAATAGCAAAGTCCGCCTCGTAAATATATCTTCCGAGAAGGTTTAATTCTCCCAAATGCTTTCGCATGTTTTTTGTTAAATGGAACAAACAACCCATCATTTGTGCATCTGGAAACGCTTTATTGAAAGCGTTAATGGAAGGCAAGTTCAAAATCACAGGAGACTTTTCAGGGGCGTAGATTCGGTTGAACAGCTTTAAGTAGATCGATCATTCTAATATAAGTTTCGGTTTGCTTATTTGGGAGAACTGCGTAAGTGACAGGATTAACTCCACCAAATCTTTCAGCCATTATCACATAAACTTGAGAGAACAATGGAAAATGTTCCGTTTTTGAACCAATTATCGGATTATAGCAAAATCTGAAAGGAAAAATCAAAATTGTTAGAAGAAAATAATTTGTATTCCCAAATTCTTTTGAATTTTATGAATTTATAAATATAAAGTTATTCCCAACAACCACATCATAATAAGCTTAGATGTAGAATCTGTTTTTAGTAACATACCTTATAATTTAATTTGCAATATTATTCAACCAAAGTAAAAATAATAAATTAAATTAATGAAAACTATTCTACCCCAAAATACCTAGTATGGACCCTGGTGCCAAATAGTATCTAATAAAATTACTACACTTATACCTTCTCGTGTTCAATCGAATGCTTACCTCGTTTATGTTTCTTTTTCTACCAAAAACAAATATGCTTTGAGGTTCTGGTCCAATGTCAGCCAATACATTTTTTTCTGATATTTCACGTACATCATACGATTTATTCTCTTCAGGGATGACAAGATCTTCTACTCCTAATGGATTTGGCAGTGCAGCTTGAATATCTTTTCTTGTTCTGCGAATAATATTTTTCAAAACTTTGGATGCGGGTACATTTGCTTGTGCTGCCTGAGATAAATTTGCTTCATTGAGGCACAAATCAATAATTTGCGATGTAGGTTCCATTGTTTGTGTAGCACGAATTTTCATTGCGATACAGACCTGCTTCTTCTCCAAAATTGCTGCATTACTATCATGAGAATGGTTATCCAGCTGATTTACACTACGGTATGAATACGACATTTTCATCCTTGATTTTTAAGTTCACAGCACCAAAATTTTTTAATTCCACACACACTAAAGTTGTCAAATACATAGCAGTATCCCTCATAACTGTATATAGGCTGGCCTCGTGTTGAAAATGTTTCCATTATTAATTTGCATTTAACGTCACACTATCAAACCCGTGTGAAGTTAGCCACGGATTTTTTTCCCATCCACGAATTATTTTTACAAAATTAACTGTACTTTTGCAAAAAAAAATATTATAGGAAACAAATAATGACATTTTAATAGACTACATAATTTTACTACCAAAAATTAAAGATTAAGTAAATAAATAGTTTTCAAATAATTGTTCCTGTGCATAATTCACGATTCTGAATCGAAGACCCAGAAATAAAAATGAATTATTTAACAATTACAAAGAAGATCTAATTAGAAACCAATTGACAAAAAATTGTGATGTAAGTGATTTTTATAAGGTCAAAAAAAATTCATACAGATTACGATTGAGCGCCGACGCACTTCGTTCGTTTTGAACTCGAAGCCCCAATTTTTTTCTAAATTTTCTTCAACTATTCCGAAGGACACTTCATAAGTAACCTACTAACAAAAAATTGTGATGTAAGTGTTTTTTATAACGTCAAAAAAAATTCATAAAGATTACGATTAAGCGCCGATGCGCATGGTTCGTTTTGAACTCGAAGCCACAATTTTTTTTTTAATTTTCTTCAACTATTTCAAAGGACACTTAATAAGTAACCTACTAACAAAAAATTGTGATGTAAGTATTTTTTATAACGTCAAAAAAAATTCATAAAGATTACGATTGTGCGCCGACGCGCTTCGTTCGTTTTGAACTCGAAGCCCTAAATTTTTTTCAAATTTCCTTTACCTATTTCAAAGAACACTTAATTAGGAACGTACTAACGGAAAGTTGTGATGTAAGTATTTTTTTTAACGTCAAAAGAAATTCATAAAGATTTAGTCCGGGAAAGTAAGGTCGAAAAATCGGTTAACTATCAAAACTTTCCCATAACTGATTTTTCATTTTGAAATGAAAATATATTGACCCAGCATCACTCTACTAGATTGTCTAATAATTTCCACTGGAACTTGCGACGCAGCTTGCAAGCACAGCTCAGACCACCTAAAATCGTAGAGATGAAAATTGAAGCAAATCTTATGCTCTTGAAGGTGACGTAAATAGTTTTTTCAAAACCAAAAATTTAAAAAATTTACGAAAATTATATTTTTGGTTGGTAATTATAAATAAAATATTAATATCGATGTCAAAACATAGATAAACATAGAGGGCAAACTTCTAAAAATTTACATTTTTTCAGATTTGGAAAATTCAATATGGCGGCTGCGCAAATTGGAAACAAATTTTTTTTTCAATCGCGTCTAAATTTATGAACATTAACTATATTGAGAAACGGTTTGTTGCAATCGAGAGAGTGAAAGTTATATTTTTATAAATAACATAAACAAAATCCCGGTGACAGCATAAGTAATATTGACATAATAATTGGAACTATTATTAGTAGAACAAGGAAAGACAATTTTGAGGAGTCAAAAAATGTTAAAATCCGTTCAGTCAAAATGGAGTAATTTTTGTTTGAAGGAACATGCTTACCATTTACACATTTCTTAGGATATCTCGTAATACGAAAAAGATATCGAACATGCGGTTTTCGCTATTCTGTTGCTAATTTTATATTCCTTAATTAAAACTGCATGTTCCCATTCAACATTTTTCAAGGATAGCTTGATTTAAAAAAAAATAGCGCGCTCTAGCGTATACGTTACTCATTAGGTTGTTTCGAAATTATAACTATTACATTGGTAGAAAGGAGCTGTCTTCAAAAGATTGTTTGTATAGATAGGTTAAGTAGAACTGGTATTACAGGCGTTTTTTTCATAATAAAGTTTCCGCTTCCCCCCACCTCTTATTTGAAGAGATAGACTAAAACTTGTAAAATCAAATATACGCTGAATTTCTTGAAGAATACGATAATCATAGTTTAAATGCATCTTAATTAGGCAAAATTTGTAATTTTATAATTTTTGGTATTAAATTACGCCCTCTGGCGGTGGACTTATAACTCTAATTAATTTCCAGGTTTTTCTCGAGTTCACTTTTGTTATTTTTTTTCCGAAGCTGTACTATAAACGGTTCCCGAGATATGGCCGTGGGACACCCGGTACATACCTTCCTTATTTTGCATAAAAATGCCAAAATTATTGTTTTTCGCACACGGGCCGTACATTATTATCGGAGATGTGAACCACGACTACCGACTGATGGCACGCTAAGTTGCATGGAGTTTATAAGACATGATTTTGAAATGGGTGTTCGCTTTAGGCTGGTGCTCGCTTTAGGCCCCCTTTTCTATTTACAAACAAAAACTATACTACTACTAACTATAGTGATCCGTCAATAATGTTTACTATACCTCCTGATTCCATGCACTGCCTAACGATTTCGTTTGTTATTTGATCGCCCCAATCATTAATGACAGGCATATTGATGTCGTCAATAAAAATGGTCAGAGTTTTACCAGCTGGTGGTCCATATGTAGTACCTACTCTTTTGTCGACGTATGACTCGATAATTCTCTAAGAAAAGTAAAAAGTAATAAATTTGGTAGAAGAAAAGTTAAATTGTTTTGCACGTGTGTTTTATATTTTTAATAACTTGAATTGTATACTGGCCGCATTCTTACCTGTACCATATTAGGTGTTGTTGCAGAAGAAAAGTTGAAGCATTTATTTAACTTGAATTCTGGATCGAATGTTGCACAATATCCTTTTATCATCACAGTTTTCGCAGTTCCTGGTTCGCCTATAACCCAATTAATTTCAAAAAACATTTGACAGAGTCGCACTAATCCATATTAAACCGACTGACAATTGAAATATAAGTTGACGAGATAGTGAAGAAGCTGCCGTGTTCATTATTTCTTGCATTGTAACAAACTCCTTCCATGAAATTTACTGTTTCGACGTATACTCTGTGAACTCTACTCATATAACTTTTTTAAATGAAACTAGCTGCTTCTAGATAATTTCACAATATATTGAAAAACTGTTAAAAAATCTAAGAAATTGAAAATTGACAATTGACAATTTCATATGATGCCTACCTTATGTTTAATAATTATTCATAACTAGACCTTGTAATTGACTTAAGAAGATATGATATTAAAAATATTAAAGCTGAGGATTTTCATTTATGATGTATCTCACCACTAACCGCATTTCTGTATTTATGTCCTTGAAACGTAGATGTATCCCCTCTTCTCAAACAGTACCTTACAGCTGACTCACAGCATATAGAACACACAGCAGAGACTCTCACTTGGCGGGAACAGAATGCGCAGCTATTCGCGCATACACGCCCTTCGGGGTAAAACTTCTCAGATCAGTGACGAGAATGCAGAAGGAGCTAGTCGTAACCATAGTCGTACGTACTTGGGTGTCTTTTAATCGGTAGTTATAAAAATTCAGACTAGTTTGACTTAGTATTTGATTTTTGATTGTTAAAACGGTTCTTTCTCTTATTTTAGTTAGTTAGTGTCGTTGAGATTTTTATATTAATTCTGAAGTACCGTTGTTTTGTTAAACTGACTATAATGGGCTGTTCTTGTGCCGCGAAATTTTGCAAAAACAAAAGTTATATATGCAAAAAAAGTTTTCTTGGATTTCCTGTAGATCCCATAAGGTAAATTATACATATATATGTTACTTAAATATAAATAGTTGTTGTCGGCCATGCTAAATCTCACCATTGAACTAGAATCACAAGAGAACGCCTTACTTGACCTATGGAAATAGTTCTCACAAATACGTAACTTTATCGTCTTAGGTCCGGCCTATTCAAAACTGAAACTAACATTCGAATCATATTTTGTTATTTTAGAGCCAGAACTTGGGTTGTCGCTTGTAATAGGTAAGATTTGTTAGGTGTAGTAATCACTTTGAATAAAAGTCAGAGGATTTGTCAGGACCACTTTGAACTGAAAATGTTCACAAATGATCAATGCAATCGGTTAAATCCGAATGCGGTTTCAACATTATTCCCATTACAAGAGGGATCTTCTAGGGGACCAAATTTTGATCATACAAATATCTGGATAAATCAGAGAAAAATATGCCTCGGATAAACATTTTGCAAGATATAATTATTACTCCAGGTAAATAATATATTGTACCTACAACGTGATTATACTTTTTACTTTTCTCGGATACGCCTAAGTTCAATACAGTGTATAATACTTGGAATTTAAAATGAATAATTTAAGGCTTTTTGTGAATAAGAATTATTCAAAATCGCCTAGTAAATAAAGCTCGGATTATAGGCAAATTGCCCTTTTTGTCTACAAGTGTTTTTTTGCATATTTTACTTTTTTTCGTAACATCTATCTTTTTGCCTTTTTTAAATTTTATTTTATATATGTCCAGATTTTCTGTCTTTTTCAGAAAAAATCTATATAAGCGTATTTCTCTTCAATTTTTGTTGCTATAAATCCGAGCTTTATATATAGGTAAGTGATTCAGGTTCTTAATAATTTTGAATAATTTGTTAATTGAACGATGAAATAAAACAATATAGTTTGTTTAAATCTTCATTTATTTAAACTAATGTTCAATTTAAACTTGTTGACGCGTTTCACTAACACAGTAGCTTTGTCAAAACGAATGACAAAGCTACTGTGTCAGTGAAAGTTTAAATTGAACATTAGTTCAAATATATGAAGATTTAAACAAACTATATTGTTTTATTTCATCGTTCAGTATGGATCTTCATCAAGTAAAAGCCTCATCTATTCAATTTGTTAATTTGTAATACAAAACAAATAATTAGATCGCTTTCAGTTAGTTAACTTATTCAGGTATTAAGAACTTTATTTGAGTGCTATTATTGTTTTATTTTAGGTGCAATCTCAGATCAAAGTTTTATTGCCGATGTAAACTGCCAAACTCCACGTTCTACTTCATCCACACAAACTAGCAGTGATCTGTTCCATCATAGTCCACGAAAGAGGAAATATCGTAGTTGTGTTACAGATCTCAAGAATGAGATTATAGCTTTAAAGAAGAGAGTTGTGGACTTAGAACATAGATTCGAAAATATTGAGAGTGAAATAAGTTTGGAACAATTTGCCTTATAAATTTTGTGGCAACGATGAGGTAGTTCGTCTAGTTAATTGCTAAATTAGTCAATAAAAAAAAAAACTTAAGGGACGAAGATATTCACTTGAATTTAAAATGGAGTGCTTAACGCTATATTTTACTGGTCCGAGAAGTTACAGACAAGTACTCGTAAAAAAATATTGTCTGCCATCACCTACAATCCTCTTAAGGATTTTACAAAATGTGCAAATGAATTCTGACTTGAATAATCCCCAAGTATTTGCCATGTTTAAAATGAAAGACGCGGTGATATAGCTAAATAATAAATATGAATATTTCACGTAACAAGAACAGCTTGCCTATATTCTATTTTTATAATTATCTATGTAAATTCAAATAAACATAATACTCTCATGTTTACTTTAATTTTCTGAGTACGGCCCTGCCAGCGGTACTAAAATAAACCCATAGCCAACTCTCAGATTTACCCCCAAATGACTTCCTCGAGGTCACAGATTTTCAATAAATAATATCAAAGTGCCGACGTTAAGAGTCTGGGCTGTGTGTTTATTAGGCTGTGGCTGACTTCTGATGAGCATATCAGTTGAGTTTTGACTGCCTGCGACTACAGATATATCATCCGAAAATCGAAAGATCAACGTGTGTCAGAGTGGGTGAACTTACTTCACCAACGCGCCCAGTCATGTAAGTATTTTTCAATATACAGTATCCGCCAAAATAAACAGTACCGAAAATAAAAATAAAAATTAATTTTTAATTTCTGTAATGTAAGTGTTCAAAATGTTCACCATTTCGACGCAAACAAGCTTCATATCGATTTTGTAAGTCAATAAACATATTTATAAAATGTGGTTGATGTAACTACCGAAAAATATTTTCTATTCTTTCCCGTAGTTCGGCAATATTCGCCGGCGGATTTTCCGAGTGAAATATTTGGTCCTTCATTATGCCCCAAATGTATGCGTCAGGTGGCGTCAGATCAGGTGAATGAGAAGGATATTCGAAGTCTATTCCCCGAGAAATTATTCTATTATCGAAATGCTGACGGAGTAAGGCTAAGGTGCGCACAGCTGTATGGCTCGTTGCACCATCTTGTTGGAACCATTGTGTGCGAAACTGTAGATTTCGTGCACGGCAAAAGTTATTTAGATCTCTCACAAAAGGTATAATAATTTTCTCTCTATAACGCTCTTGGTTGACAGTAAGTGGATTCTGATTATCATCTTCAACGAAATAAGGACCAATCATTCCATGACCAGATACCGCGCACCAAACGGTAACTCGAAGACTGTGGAGTGGTTTCTCTACAATGACATCAGGACGTTCAAATCCAAGGAATCTGGTTGTTTGTCGATTAATATAGCCGCTAAGATGAACGTGACTCTCGTCTGAAATTGATATTTTATTGACACCTGTTCTAAGCTTGGACCATCATTACGACCTTTTCCGTATGAACGAAAATAATGCTCTACCAAAAAAACTTTTTCTTCCGTTGTTAGAACCATTTTTAAATCAAATTTAACTGCAGCGTACTATTATTATATTAACTAATGACAATTAAGTCAAATATGACAAATCCATATTACATAAACAACTCCACAGCACTCTCTGTTTTGGTACTGTTTATTTTGGCGGATACCGTATTTTATCGCGTACATTTTAACGCATATAAGTTAGTTGTCTAGGAAACATAGGTAATTGGAATAATTCCGCTTTATTTTCAGGTCAAAATTTTTGAAACAAGAGCACTATGAGCGGGTTTTCCTCGAACTTTTTGATGTAGATAATGTAAGTTTACATGAAAGCGATTACGGATGGAAATCAGATTCATCTGGTGATGAAGAGGAAAAAGTGTACTATTCAGATCACGATAGCAGTTCTGAAATAGAAGGTGATTATGTCCAAGATTTCTATTATGAAGATGACCAGCAGAGGGATTTTTTTTTGGGGAGAAGATAATGAAACGATTTGGTGCAACTCAAATTTCTCAAAACAAAACTGCCGATTGAGATCTAAAAATATTGTTAAAACATTTCCAGGCCCGAAAGGCACAGCAAAAAAAAATCACCACAGAGATTGATGCGTTTCATCAATTTTTCAATACTGATATGATTGATGAAATTGTGGAGCATACAAATCAGTATATTACAGAAAATCAGAGAGTTACAAATTACAGTAGACCAAGAGATGCCAAACTAACTTCAAGAAATGAAATATGTGCCCTCATAGAATTGTTGTATTTGACTGGATTGAAAGGTTTGCAGCACACCAATGTTGAAGACATTTGGAACAAGGATGGTACCGGATTGATTGTAATTAGAGCTTGCATGAGTTACAAAAGATTTTTGTTTCTTCTTAGATTTGATAATAAGGCATCACGGGTCGAAAGACAAAAGCACGATAAATTGGCAGCAATCAGGTCTTTACTAGATGCTTTCGTGCTATAATCACAGTGAATTTGTTACAATTGACAAGAAGCTGGTACCCTATAGAGGTCGGTGTAGCTTTATTCAGTATATGCCGAAAAAGCCTGCTAAGTATGGTTTGAAAATATTTGCAATAAATGATGCTAAAACTTTTTACACCTCATCTATAGAAGTTTACTGTGGAGAGCAGCCAGACAGTCCATACTGCACCTCAAATAAGCCTTATGGCATTGTACATCGTCTAATAGACCATATAAAAGGCTCGAATCGCAATTTGACAATAGATAATTGGTACACAAGTTACGATCTTGTTTTATCACTACTTGACCATCAGATTACCACTATTGGAACAGTCCGCAAAAATAAAGCGGCAATTCCCCCACACTTCTTGCCTCATACGTCAAGAAAGGTTGGTACTTCGTTATTTGGCTATCAATATGAAATGATGATTTTATCATACGTACCGAAACCGAACAAAGCTGTTATATTACTGTCATCCATGCACGATGAGGGTTCCATTGATGAGACAACTCAAAAGCCTCATGTTATAATGGATTATAATATGTCGAAAGGGGGTGTAGATACTTGTGATCAAATGGAGGCAAAATATTCGGTTTCTGGAATAACAAGAAGGTGGCCATTGTGTTTATTTTTCACATTTTTGAATATATCTGGAATAAATGCTCAAGTCATTTTCAGAGCAAATCCAGATAATAAAAGTATGAAGCGGAGAACATTTTTGAAGAATCTTGCATTTCAACTTACGGAGAAAATGTATTTTGAACGTGCCAAAATGGTTTCCCTACCCAAAGACATTCGTATTTTTCTGGAAAAATTCAGAAATTTGCCTGAAGAGGAGTCCCCCATACGTCAGCTGAAGAGAAAACGATGTACGTATTGTGACAGAGCAAAAAATCAAGTTACAACTAGAAGATGCTGATCTTGCTCTAATCATGTTTGTAAAGGGCATTCAAGAGATGTCGTACTTTGTTGCAATTGTGAAACAGAACAAAAAAAAACAATATGATTCAGAGTGATTTGTCAAGGATTCCTGGAAATACATCATTGTGTTAGTTTCAAGTTTTATGTTCTCATTTTCTCTTATTTTTTATTATCCCTAGTTAAAGTTGATCATCATGATTTTTAAAAGTATTATGTTTCTATATTTCAATAAATCAATATAAGCAGCCATGGTTTTGTTGTTTTAAAGCAGTATTTTTGAGTGGTGATCTGAGTTCACCACGCGCCTGGTCGTGTAGATTTCCAAAGCGCGCCCGCTCAAGGGTAAACAATATCTCTTACAATACTAGAAAACTTTTTTAAAGGGTCTGCTCTAAGAGTTTGTACATCGCTAGATTCTATAAAGTTATTTATTTTTGACTTATAACCTTCGGTTTTTAATACAACATTGGCATTCCCTTTGTCACATTTTGTAATTGTTAGGTTATTATTTCCTACTTTCTTTTTGATTGAATTTAAAATTGAAATGTCATTTTTGACGTTTAATCTTTGACGGTACAATATTTTTGATTAAATTGGCAATTTATAATTTGGCGTAAAGAAAATCATTTGAATTACATTTTAAAGCTCTAATTCTAAATAGTATCGATAGAAGGTAAATATAATTACTTACCAATTAGTAGTACAGCCTTCGATTGTTTTGCTATGGTGTGTATAAGAAACGCTGTCCTGACGTTATCGACGTTAGGTACAAGAATGCCTGTAAACTCCAATACTGTATCTGGCGGATATATGAACGGTTCTACTCTCATACTCCAGTGTTCCCATCTCCCATTTTCCGGATTCACGACGAATTCAAATATGGTCTCATTTGTTTGTACTTTGGGCCAATCCATTTTAGAAGGGTGCGTAACGGCGTATTCCTCCAATTTTTGTCTGTCTTCCAATTCTAATAAGGAACCCAACGACCACATTATCGAGAATAATACCATACGTTCGATTTGCTTGTCAGTCCAGACTTCTGTAATTCGAAGAATAGAGTATGTCAAATGTCACGATTGATATCAAAAAATTCTAAGAATGGTAAAAATTAGTTCAAAGTCGTCTGAAACATTTTGTTTATTTTTAGAACCCTAAACTCTTTAAATGGAGTATCGGCTCTTCGTGATCACTTCTGATCCTCTTCTGATCCTTTTTTACGGTGGATCAATCGTATCTCCTTCCTTCTTCTTCCCTTCTGCGCCTTCTATAGAGTGGTGAGCCATTTCTTTAGACAAGTACGTGGTCTATTTGGTTACCATCATTTCTCCTCGGTATGATCCACGTTATATTGTGTTCTCTTCTATGTTTAAACTCTGTGCTTGCCATATATGTTTCTGTTAAACTGGCTAGATTGCAGAGTCTTGTTCCATTTTTGTTTGTTTTGTAATGGATAGTTTCTTCAGCTGATATATAGCTCGGGCTTTCTATTTCTTGTAGCACTTAGGATTGATAAAACTGGAAGCTTCTGTTGGTAAAACTCTTGAGGGGATAAAGCTACAGTACAGGGTTTTTCATTATATATGGACCCTTCTATATCTCACTTATTATTTGATGCAGATAACAATGTTTTAAATAAGAGTTAAAGGGTTATTAATGTAGTTTTTAAAATTCAACAAAAATATTATACAGGATGTCCCAGAAAAGAGGGTCAGAGCCAAAGTGTTCTTTCTTAAATGGGACACCCTATATATTTTTATATTTTTAAACTGTTCACTTCAATCCGAATTCAGCAATATATAATTGTTATAGTCTAGCCTAACAGTTTAAAAAATATATTCATTTAAAAATCGTTTTCTGTGGGATGAAAACCAACTATAAACAACGGGCAATGAAAGCATTGTCATATTTGACAAGTAGTTATTTACACCATTATAAAACATTGTATTTGATAGTTTGGAAAATGCGGTATACAAATGATGAAAAGATAGAAATATTTTCTCTATTTGTAAAAAATATTAATAAAAAATTAGATGCAAGGAGAGAATTTATGGAATGATATCCAAATCGGCATGCGCCTAGCAAAAATACGTTCAACAGAATATACCAGCATGTAATGATAACTAAGAACTTTTCTAGGAAAAAACGAACGTGTGTAATTAATGAGGAGGATGATTTAGATACACTTCTCCATTTTGAAGGTAAAAATATATATATATATATATATATATATATATATATATATATATAACAACAACAAAGAGAATCATGGGTAATTCACGCAAAGTAAAGGTTTACTGAAATAGAGTGGTAACCGTGGACATGCATGTTTCTGGCTCATTTTGCCTCATCAGCACGGCATAACCAAATAATGATGTGAAATTTGGGAGCAAAGATGTTAATCGAAACATGGGAAAACACAAAATAACGGATTTCAGCAGGGAAACCAAACGCTCATTTGTGTCTTCAATTGGAAGATCCCGAGTTTTCAGGACATCAACCAACATCGACACGGAGGCGCATATAGCCCCCCCGCCATGAACCTTCCGACCCATAGTAAATAACAAAGAAGATGTAGGAATATCGCGTGATATGTTAACAACAACAACAAAGAGAATCATGGGTAATTCACGCAAAGTAAAGGTTTACTGAAATAGAGTGGTAACCGTGGACATGCATGTTTCTGGCTCATTTTGCCTCATCAGCACGGCATAACCAAATAATGATGTGAAATTTGGGAGCAAAGATGTTAATCGAAACATGGGAAAACACAAAATAACGGATTTCAGCAGGGAAACCAAACGCTCATTTGTGTCTTCAATTGGAAGATCCCGAGTTTTCAGGACATCAACCAACATCGACACGGAGGCGCATATAGCCCCCCCGCCATGAACCTTCCGACCCATAGTAAATAACAAAGAAGATGTAGGAATATCGCGTGATATGTTAACAACAACAACAAAGAGAATCATGGGTAATTCACGCAAAGTAAAGGTTTACTGAAATAGAGTGGTAACCGTGGACATGCATGTTTCTGGCTCATTTTGCCTCATCAGCACGGCATAACCAAATAATGATGTGAAATTTGGGAGCAAAGATGTTAATCGAAACATGGGAAAACACAAAATAACGGATTTCAGCAGGGAAACCAAACGCTCATTTGTGTCTTCAATTGGAAGATCCACGGGGCTATATGCGCCTCCGTGTCGATGTTGGTTGATGTCCTGAAAACTCGGGATCTTCCAATTGAAGACACAAATGAGCGTTTGGTTTCCCTGCTGAAATCCGTTATTTTGTGTTTTCCCATGTTTCGATTAACATCTTTGCTCCCAAATTTCACATCATTATTTGGTTATGCCGTGCTGATGAGGCAAAATGAGCCAGAAACATGCATGTCCACGGTTACCACTCTATTTCAGTAAACCTTTACTTTGCGTGAATTACCCATGATTCTCTTTGTTGTTGTTGTTAACATATCACGCGATATTCCTACATCTTCTTTGTTATTTACTATGGGTCGGAAGGTTCATGGCGGGGGGGCTATATGCGCCTCCGTGTCGATGTTGGTTGATGTCCTGAAAACTCGGGATCTTCCAATTGAAGACACAAATGAGCGTTTGGTTTCCCTGCTGAAATCCGTTATTTTGTGTTTTCCCATGTTTCGATTAACATCTTTGCTCCCAAATTTCACATCATTATTTGGTTATGCCGTGCTGATGAGGCAAAATGAGCCAGAAACATGCATGTCCACGGTTACCACTCTATTTCAGTAAACCTTTACTTTGCGTGAATTACCCATGATTCTCTTTGTTGTTGTTGTTAACATATCACGCGATATTCCTACATCTTCTTTGTTATTTACTATGGGTCGGAAGGTTCATGGCGGGGGGGCTATATGCGCCTCCGTGTCGATGTTGGTTGATGTCCTGAAAACTCGGGATCTTCCAATTGAAGACACAAATGAGCGTTTGGTTTCCCTGCTGAAATCCGTTATTTTGTGTTTTCCCATGTTTCGATTAACATCTTTGCTCCCAAATTTCACATCATTATTTGGTTATGCCGTGCTGATGAGGCAAAATGAGCCAGAAACATGCATGTCCACGGTTACCACTCTATTTCAGTAAACCTTTACTTTGCGTGAATTACCCATGATTCTCTTTGTTGTTGTTGTTAACATATCACGCGATATTCCTACATCTTCTTTGTTATTTACTATGGGTCGGAAGGTTCATGGCGGGGGGGCTATATGCGCCTCCGTGTCGATGTTGGTTGATGTCCTGAAAACTCGGGATCTTCCAATTGAAGACACAAATGAGCGTTTGGTTTCCCTGCTGAAATCCGTTATTTTGTGTTTTCCCATGTTTCGATTAACATCTTTGCTCCCAAATTTCACATCATTATTTGGTTATGCCGTGCTGATGAGGCAAAATGAGCCAGAAACATGCATGTCCACGGTTACCACTCTATTTCAGTAAACCTTTACTTTGCGTGAATTACCCATGATTCTCTTTGTTGTTGTTATTAACATATCACGCGATATTCCTACATCTTCTTTGTTATTTACTATGGGTCGGAAGGTTCATGGCGGGGGGGCTATATGCGCCTCCGTGTCGATGTTGGTTGATGTCCTGAAAACTCGGGATCTTCCAATTGAAGACACAAATGAGCGTTTGGTTTCCCTGCTGAAATCCGTTATTTTGTGTTTTCCCATGTTTCGATTAACATCTTTGCTCCCAAATTTCACATCATTATTTGGTTATGCCGTGCTGATGAGGCAAAATGAGCCAGAAACATGCATGTCCACGGTTACCACTCTATTTCAGTAAACCTTTACTTTGCGTGAATTACCCATGATTCTCTTTGTTGTTGTTGTTAACATATCACGCGATATTCCTACATCTTCTTTTTTATATATATATATATATATATATATATATATTATCATGTATTTAAATATTGGAGTAATAACATTTACTTATTTATTACTGATCCTATATTGGGATGCTACTTTATTATGGATCTTATATTTATGAGTATTTATTTATGATTGATTTGACTTTAAATAAATTTTTTTTTTAATGATTGTGGGCGCCAGAATTGGTTTAGCTAACCGCTAATTTCCAATTCAAAATTTTATTTAGTAACAAAATTATGAGTTATGTAACTTTATGATACTATACCTCAGGGATGAGATTCGGCACTTGGCGATCGGTAGTAACAAGAAACTGAAAGGTAAGATATCAAAGAAAAGAAAGGAAAAACATAGATAAATAGATTTTAATTGTGAATAGTTGTTTGAATAATGAACATTTTCTGAATCATAATTGTATAATCATATTAATTAAACCTTTGCGTAAGTACGTTTTTTTTTATTTTTTTAAGAATACTATTAAATATGAAACATATCAAATAAATTTCGCTTTCTATAACTTATCTCTAAATGTTTTTGAAAGCTTCCACAAACCATTCAATCTCTACTCTAATAATTTGTTAATGTTGACGTGACGTTGAGTTATTCTATGGTAATGATAATTCAGTTATTAAATAAAGAATGAAAACCAAGTGTGTTTGTGAGGCAAACTGATGATTTATCGTAATGATTTGGTGAGTATTATTTCCTTTATTATTTCCTTTAATGTAAGTTCAATGTTCTATCCCGATCTAGTGGAGATTGAATATCTATATCTAATAATTTTACCAACGAATAAATTTTTACACAATATAACCTAACAAATGAAAATTATGAACGATGTTTTATAGGACAAATATGTTACACACGAAAAGAAAAGTCTATGCTTGGCATCTTCTTGTCTCTGGGATGAAACATTTGGAAGAAATACGATCGCCTATGATCATATATGCGAAATCTTGATATTAAAATGATGTGACGTGATTTATTTCGCCAGGAGCAACAATTTATTCACAGAAGATACGTGAATGAGCAAACGAAAAGCAGATTAATAAAGGTAAATTGTTCATCTTACCAATTCTCGGCGTTTCACTAATTTTTTCACTTTTTATTATGTATTCGATAGAAAGTTTCTGTTATTTTATAGCATCATTGTTTTTCAAATACTATGATTAATTCTTTAAACTTAAAATATATCAAAATGTTTGAGATTTATAAAAATTTAGAGGAGAGAAATTTTAATGCGTCCTCACATTATTGAATCTACACCGCGTCCCCCAGCTCTCAATCAACAACTTTTAGTTGTTTTTCATTTTTGTTTTATTTTTCAATTGTTTATAAATAAACATCATTGTTTTCAAATCCAAATATCTGTTTTCTATGTTATTGTAGATAAGTTCACTTTGTTCTTATGCATTCCTAATGTCACTCCGAAATTACACCGTTCGAACTATTAACCGAACGTCATTTTACGATGACATTTTGACCTTGAAGTTTATACCAAAATAATCAATAATTTACATAACATACAGGGTTTCTGAAAAGTGTCTATAATATATAAAATTACAATTATGGAATTTTATTTTGAAATTCATGCAATATTATACCGTGATAATCATTGTTATGTACCAAATTAATGTTTACGTAATTTATTTGTTACGTCTGTGTTTTTTGTCATGAAATATAATTTGAAGAAAAATAATTGCAAACTTAAATAACAATTTTTATATGCAATATTAGTTGTATCTTGTTTGTAAGTGTTTCTTCACATATTTATACTCATATTTAAATTGTTATCTTATGGACTATTATGCAATTTATTGGGTTTATCGTCATCTATTACTAAGATTCACATTAACTTAGTGATATCTCTGTTTTAATTTATCTTGATAGATAATTTTCAGTTTAACATTCCCTAAAATTCTATAGAATTATTCTTGGTTTGACAAGAATATTCTATAGAAGTTTACCTTGATTTTTTATATATGATTTCATAATCATGTACTACTTATTTAATTAATTCCCCATTTAAATCTCTCTCAATACTAAAGAAATCTTCTAGATTCTCATAATTAACTTATACTTAACCTACTAATGAATCTTAATTCCACTAATATTAATTCTCAATTAAGATTGACTAACTAAACTATTTTATACTTGATTAACTAAATAATATCTCTAATTCTAATGTTTCTCAATTTTTATAGTTACAACTGATGGTGTCAAATTGATGATTGGTTGGTGTTAAATTGATGCAGCTGGTTGATATGGAAAATTCCACGTTCTCGATGAGTGTCAGGATGTATCAATTTATAGCTATTTATTCCATGACTGGTTTCGACTAAATAAGGACCTTCGTAAGGTAACTGTAGCTTAGAACATATTCCTTTTTTATGATTAGGTACTCTTAATGCTTTTATTATTACCAAGTCACCTTTTTTAAATGTTTTCCTATTTCTAAGTTTAGCTAGTTTTCTTTTAATATATTTGTCAGCTTGTCTTACTTGTCTTTCTCTTGCTATTCTAATGAGTTTACTATAGTTGACTTCACTAAACCATGGTCTATCTGGTTCTGTTCCTGTAAATAAAGTAATGGGTGCTATTTCCGTAACGATATTAGGTATGTTGTTTATAAAGTCTGTGGTCTCCTTTAGACGTTCTTCCCACATACGGTTTTCGTAATATGTAAGTATCCTCAGATGCTTTATCACCTCCTTAATTCCTCGCTCTGCAGGGTTGCTATTGGGATGTCTGATACTTGTGAAGACCTGTTGGATTTCCAGATCTCTCAACCATTTTACTATCCTTTTGTTCCGGAAGTATGTAGCATTGTCCATTATGCACTTCTTTGGCTTTCCATATTTCTTGAAATAGTTTCCTAGCGATGCTTTAATGGAGTTTTCATATTCCATCCTTTTCAGAGCATCTTCTTTTGTATTTCTCTTCTAGTAATAGTTGTTCCTGTTTTATTTGTTCCAAAGAAAACATGCCACTGTTCCGCTTCATGATGTTAATTCCCACTCTAGCTTCGTTCGTATCTCTTCTTTTCTCTCCGTCCATTCTACTGATCGAGTCTGGTACTACATTTTGAATTCCTGGAATATATTTTATCTCGAAGTCATATTCCTGTAGAAGTAATGCCCATCAATGGATTCTGGCATTATTCATCTTGTTGGTCAATATTGTCAACAAAGCCTGATTATCGGTTTCAATTATAAATTTTCCTCCCAGTAAGAAGTATCTGAGTTTATTCACACAGAATATGATGCTAGCAAGCTCCAATTCGCTTACTCCATAATTCTTCTCTGCTCTTTTCGTTATTCTAGAGACAAATGATACGGGTACATACATGTCATCATATTCCTGCATTAAAACTCCAGCTAGTCTGTTTCTGGATGCATCCGTCCTTAAAATGAAAATCTTCTCATAGTTCGGATGGTATAATTTTATGTTTCTAATGAACTGTTCCTTGATCTTATTGAAGGCGTCTTCTTGTTTACTGGTCCAATTCCATTTTACTCCCTTTCTCAGTAGCTCCATTAAAGGTAATTCCAGATCAGTTAAATTTTCCAACATTCGTTTAAAATAGTTAAGCATACCAAGAAACCCCCGAAGTGTCTTCAGATTTTTCGGTCTTTTATACTCTCTAATGGTTCTTACTCTCTCTGGATCCATCTCGATTCCTGTCTCTGTGATCTTGTAGCCTAAATATATCACTTCTCTCTTCAAAAATTGGCATTTCTGTATGTTCAGTTTCAGTCCGTTTTCGTCAAGTTCTGTTATAATTGTCCGTAGGTGTTGTAAATGTTCTTCTACAGTATTTGAAAAAACAAGTATATCATCCACATAGTGTATCGTAAATTGGTCATATTTATTTAAAATTTTGTTTAGTGCTTTTAATAGTGCTGCTGTAGCGCTCTGTATACCAAATGGCGTTACTCGGAATTGATATACTTCCCCATTAATTTTGAAACCTACAAACTTCCTGCTTTCCGGATGTAGTGGTATCAGCCAGAAGCTGTGTTTCAAATCTAGCTTGGAAAAAACTTTTACTTTACTTATTTTTCCTAGTATCGATTCGATAGTTAAAGGTGATTCATACTCGGGCATTGTACATTTATTTAAATTTCGTGCATCAAGGCATATTCTTATATCTCCGTCTTTCTTCTTCACTATTACTACTGGATTGATATACGGGGTGGTACTATGTTCTATTATTTTATCTTCTAATAATTTATTTATAGATTTCTTCACATCTTCTTGATATTTGTAGGGTATCGGATAGCTTCTTTGTTGAAATTGTTGATCCTTTTTCATTTCAATCTTGTGTACATAATTTCTTGCAATTCGAGATTCTTCATTAATCAAACTTCCATGTTCTCTCAACATCTCCATTACTTCATTTTTCCACTCTATTTTTCCATCTATATCCAAATTCCATTCCGGCATATTATTATTATTCAAATTTATTTCTCCATTGCCATCCAACATCATATCTCCATTCATTTTTCCTTCCTGCCTATAATCATATCTCTGTTCCATATCATCTTCGATTTTCTTATTATAATTAATACATTTATCTACTTCTTCTATTAACTCTTCATCCCTTTTTGAATTATTATTTTTCTCTTCATAACTAAAATCCACTTTTTCTTTATTAAAGATTATGTACATTCCTTCATAATTAATAATTGCTTTGTTTTCATACAAAATATCCGATCCTAGCAATAGTTCACATTCCATATCTTCCACTACTAGCAGTTGTACCATAGATTCCCATTCCTTAAATTTTAATGCGACGGTTATCGAAGTACTTGAAATAGTTAATTTCTTTTGATTTATTCCTATTAAGCTTACTTTTGGTACCTTGACGAAATTTTTCTTTGATGTATTTAATTGATTTACGAATTTGTTATTTATTAATGATATCTCTGACCCGGTATCGATCAATATTTTTATACTAATGCCTTCTATCGTTCCATATATATAAATTAAAGTTTCATTGTTTTGTTCTAGCTGGTCCTGTACCTTTAGAAATTCGCGTGGGTGAACATAGCTGCACCAACTCAACCTACCATATTCACCCTCTAGTGGAAAAACTGTTGTTCCGTACCAGAGGATGACACGGGAACTACAACATTATTATTACTATGATTATTGTTACTTAAATTAGTTTGATTAAAGTTTGTGTCACGATTAGTTGTATTCCTTTCTAAACTGTTCGTTCTGTCAGTTCTTGTGTCACGTCTTATGTTGTTCGTCCTTCTCATATCTCCATCAGAGTTTCTTCTCTCTCTCCTATTATAATTGTTTTGTTGTTGTCTCCTATCTGGATAATTGGTGTACCTGTTATTGTTGTTATTTGTCCTATCGTTATTTCTGTCAAATCTCCCGTTGTTGTTAGTATTGTTTGTGTCATGATATTGATTGTTATAATTATTATGTCTGTAATTGTTATTATTTCTGTTAAAATAGTCTCGTCTGTCATTGTTATTTCTATAATAGTCGTCGTTGTCACGTCTATTATTGTTATGATGAACTGTTCTCTGTACTCTATTTAGGTAATCTAATAATGATTGGAAATTTGTTACGTTTTGTATGGCTATGCCTTGCGTTACGTTATCGTTAAAGTGTCGAGACAAGAATATTATTATTTCTTGCTCGGAAATAGTTGGCTCTAAATACTGTGCCTGTGAATATAATGATAGAGCATAACTACTCATATTGCTGTTCCTTCTGGTATCGAACTTACCAAAGTACAACTTTTCCCTAACACAATTTTGTTCAGTTTCCCCCCAATATTGTTTTAGGAAATTATTTTCAAAATCAGTGAAGTTATTAATGTTCACATCATTACATGTGAACCAAAGTAATGTCTGACCATGTAGATGAGATCTTATTATTTCCTTAAGATCCTCTATCTCTCTGATACCTTTTAATTTATTTTTAAGATATCTTAGGAAAATTTTCGGATGCATTTTCCTGGTATCCCCGTCAAATCTGAGGTTACTTTCCCCATGATTGTAGATATAATTTACCCCTTGAGTGCTACTGTTTGTATTCGTTTTGTTTTTTATATTTCCAAATTCTTTTTCTAACTCCATCATCTTCTTCTTGAAATCTTCTTTGATTTCCTTTTCCAATTTTGTAAAGTCTCGTAAGTTTCCATCTTCCTTGATTTGTTTTAGTTTTGAATCCATTTCCCATATAAGTTCTTTTCGCGTTTTTAGGTTCATCTCCTCCGCAATCGACAAATTTAATTGAATGCCTTGTTCAACATCGTTTATTCTGGCGTGGGTTTTCATTATATTTTTCTCCACTCTGCCTATCTGTTCCTTTCCTTCTTCTCGCAGTTTATTTCCCATCTCTTCAATTTCTTGTTTCCTAATATTGCCTTCTTGTATTAGATGTCCATATAACTTATCCATTTTCTCTTCTTGTTCTTTCTTATGATCTTCAAACTGTTTTTTCATTTCCACCATATGTCCTGCAAATTTTTCTTCTTGTTGATCCAGTTTTTTATTGATTTCTTCCTTTGTACTTTTTATTTCATCTTTTGTGCTTTCCTGTGTTTTTTTAATGTCCTCTTTTATTTCTTCTTTGGTTCTTTTGATGTCTTCCTTTGCGCTTTTGATATCTGCCATCATTATTTTCATCATGTCTAGTAGTTGTTGATTTTCATTTGGTGTCGGTTTTACGTAGTGGTGAACTTCTTTCACTATGCCATCTCCTTCTTCCAATCCTACTGCTTCTTCAGCTTGAAGGGTCGCTGTCAAACGTTCTTTCAGTGTCTGCTTATTTCCTTTCACGTCCATGTTCCTAGTTTTTAAAAGTTCTTTTAAGTCTTCTACCGTCAGTTCGTCAACGTTTATTGTTTTGTCTGTCATTGTTTTTAAAAAAAATTCCCTCAGATATCTCAAAAATAATAACCTGTTCCTGTTACTAGCGTTATTTCAATTGTTCAACAATCGCCATGCGTTGGGCTTGCCATTTTTATCATGTATTTAAATATTGGAGTAATAACATTTACTTATTTATTACTGATCCTATATTGGGATGCTACTTTATTATGGATCTTATATTTATGAGTATTTATTTATGATTGATTTGACTTTAAATATATTTTTTTTTAATGATTGTGGGCGCCAGAATTGGTTTAGCTAACCGCTAATTTCCAATTCAAAATTTTATTTAGTAACAAAATTATGAGTTATGTAACTTTATGATACTATACCTCAGGGATGAGATTCGGCACTTGGCGATCGGTAGTAACAAGAAACTGAAAGGTAAGATATCAAAGAAAAGAAAGGAAAAACATAGATAAATAGATTTTAATTGTGAATAGTTGTTTGAATAATGAACATTTTCTGAATCATAATTGTATAATCATATTAATTAAACCTTTGCGTAAGTACGTTTTTTTTTATTTTTTTAAGAATACTATTAAATATGAAACATATCAAATAAATTTCGCTTTCTATAACTTATCTCTATATGTTTTTGAAAGCTTCCACAAACCATTCAATCTCTACTCTAATAATTTGTTAATGTTGACGTGACGTTGAGTTATTCTATGGTAATGATAATTCAGTTATTAAATAAAGAATGAAAACCAAGTGTGTTTGTGAGGCAAACTGATGATTTATCGTAATGATTTGGTGAGTATTATTTCCTTTATTATTTCCTTTAATGTAAGTTCAATGTTCTATCCCGATCTAGTGGAGATTGAATATCTATATCTAATAATTTTACCAACGAATAAATTTTTACACAATATAACCTAACAAATGAAAATTATGAACGATGTTTTATAGGACAAATATGTTACACACGAAAAGAAAAGTCTATGCTTGGCATCTTCTTGTCTCTGGGATGAAACATTTGGAAGAAATACGATCGCCTATGATCATATATGCGAAATCTTGATATTAAAATGATGTGACGTGATTTATTTCGCCAGGAGCAACAATTTATTCACAGAAGATACGTGAATGAGCAAACGAAAAGCAGATTAATAAAGGTAAATTGTTCATCTTACCAATTCTCGGCGTTTCACTAATTTTTTCACTTTTTATTATGTATTCGATAGAAAGTTTCTGTTATTTTATAGCATCATTGTTTTTCAAATACTATGATTAATTCTTTAAACTCAAAATATATCAAAATGTTTGAGATTTATAAAAATTTAGAGGAGATAAATTTTAATGCGTCCTCACATTATTGAATCTACACCGCGTCCCCCAGCTCACAATCAACAACTTTTAGTTGTTTTATTTTTCAATTGTTTATAAATAAACATCATTGTTTTCAAATCCAAATATCTGTTTTCTATGTTATTGTAGATAAGTTCACTTTGTTCTTATGCATTCCTAATGTCACTCCGAAATTACACCGTTCGAACTATTAACCGAACATCATTTTACGATGACATTTTGACCTTGAAGTTTATACCAAAATAATCAATAATTTACATAACATACAGGGTTTCTGAAAAGTGTCTATAATATATAAAATTACAATTATGGAATTTTATTTTGAAATTCATGCAATATTATACCGTGATAATCATTGTTATGTACCAAATTAATGTTTACGTAATTTATTTGTTACGTCTGTGTTTTTTGTCATGAAATATAATTTGAAGAAAAATAATTGCAAACTTAAATAACAATTTTTATATGCAATATTAGTTGTATCTTGTTTGTAAGTGTTTCTTCACATATTTATACTCATATTTAAATTGTTATCTTATGGACTATTATGCAATTTATTGGGTTTATCGTCATCTATTACTAAGATTCACATTAACTTAGTGATATCTCTGTTTTAATTTATCTTGATAGATAATTTTCAGTTTAATATATATATATTTCTTTGGATTTTATGATAGTTGAATAAGAAGGAATAATGTTTACGCTACTACTTTTTTGGCAGGAAACTCTGAAGACTCGTTAGTAATCAGCTCCAATATATTACAAAAACATCCTATGAAAATTTTTAGGACTCTGAAAAGACACAATTATAAACCATATAAGATACTTCCCGTGCAGGCTCTTACTGAATTGCACAAATGGAAGCGGTTAATATTTTGTCAGGAAATGCTTCGTCGCTTGAATGAAACTCCAGATATCCTTCAGAAAATCTGTTGGACAGATGAATCCAGTTTTTATACAGCTGGCGTGTTTAATAGAAAAAATAGACGTTCATGGGAAAATAGAAATCATAGACAGCGGAAAGTGCAATAAATAAAGAAATCTGGACGGGAATCAATTAAAGTTTGGTGTGGAATATTCCAGAATAAAGTGGTTGGGCCAATATTTTTCAATTATAAGTTAACAGGAAGAACCTACCTAAACTGCATAATACCCAAAATAAGTGAAATACTAGAAAATGAATTTACAGCTGACCAATTAAATACTATGATCTGGCACCAAGATGGGGCATCACCCCATAATGTATTAGAGGTGAGAGAACATCTCAACAATCAGTTTCCAGAGTGGATCGGAAATAATGGGACAATTCTATGGCCTCCTAATAGCCCCGGCCTAACCCCCTTAGATTCCTTTTTGTGGGGGATGCTGAAATATATAGTTAACTTTGGCGAAAATAACAATCTTGAGATAATTCAGGAAAAGATTCAAGGCGAAATTAATAACTTAAATAATCATGCTGATATTATTTCTAAATGTTTAGAGAATTTACGCCAAAGATACCAACTATGCATTGACAATATGGGGGGTCATTTTGAAGAATATTTATAGTTTCATTTGGGCTTACTTAGTTTAAGATTACTTTATTTTGTAAACAAATTTACTGAATTCCAATCGATAGATTACTACATCTTACTGTGTCGTATATATTTTCTCAACTGTTAAGGTTAGACTATAACAATTATATATTGTTGAATTCGGATTGAAGTGAACAGTTTAAAAATATAAAAATATATTGGGTGTCCTATTTAAGAAAGAACACTTTGGCTCTGACCCTCTTTTTTGGGACATTCTGTATAATATTTTTGTTGGATTTTAAAAACTACTTTAATAACCATTCAACTCTTATTTGAGACATTTTTAATTGTAACAAATAATAAGTGAGATATGGAAGGATCCATATATAATGAAAAACCTTGTACACTGAATTTTATGTGCGAATGAGACCTTTAAGTTAATTGCTGTCTTAGCGTGATTCAAACTAGTTAGAGATGCAAACTGTTTATTAACACAGTAGAAATATACTAGAAGTACCTCTTCGTTCATTGGTACTTTTACACCAATTTTTTCTTCCTAATTATTAAAATATAAGAGGTGTAAAATATTTATTAACATTGTAGAAATATGCTAGAAGTAAATCCTCGTTTATTGGTACTTTTACACCACTTTTTTCTTTCCAATTATTGAACTCGGCAAATACTTTTTCGTAGACGTCCTTTCACTTCCATGGCAAGGAATCTAAAGTTGTTTCTTGATATTCTCATGTATTTGTTCAGGAATAATCTCGTTCTCACAAATCTTTTCCATATGTTCCACTTTTCACAAATGAACTTTTACAAATGGAGTCGATAATCAATCGAAAATACATAGTAACCGATTTGCTTTCTATAGTTATCCACACTTGCCAGCTATATAAAGGATTTTGAAACATTGATAACTGAAACTATGAAACTTACTCGATTCTTCAGAAATATCCAAAATTCCTTGTAAAACATCATAGCACTGCCGTATGTATAACGCCTCCCTGACAAACATCTTAGCTTTCAGCCTAGCTTGAACATAAGTGTGTAGATCGTCGTAGCATCTGTTGAAGTGATTCCGAATCGAATCAGCCTCTTGTGAGGATCTGGTTTTCAGCCAAGCTTCCAATATAGGAGACCAAGGAAGAACGGACGCGCTCATAAACACCATCCCCATCCGGGAAACCGTAGCAGGACTGGCGTTATCCACGTTATCTGGTTCGAATACCAACTTACAGTTGGCCGCCATCACTATGCGATCGCCGTTGGCTAGAGTCAAAGTTTTGTTATCGTCCAAGACGGAATTGAGATTCTCAATCCAAACAGCGTCAACTGGACCGTCTAGAATTAGCCTAAAAACAATAATTTGTCGTCTATAATGAAAACAAGAATTTTTGAGAACATCTAATAAATATAGTAGCATTCATAAAGTCAACAACGATGTTTCAAACAACAAAGGAACTCGAGCCGATAATATTCAAAATATAACTTACTTCACATATATACATTCACCCATTCCACTAATTTATTTGCATACTAAGAAGCGCTCACAAATGCCGGTCCTGGTGTATAACTGGAAAGTCGTGTTTAAAATGAGTGCGAGTAAAATTCAAATTTGTAGATAGAAAAAAAAGGAATAAAAGCAGAAAACCTACATATAAAATAGCTTGAGCACCTGAAAGTGAGAACCTGAAGAAATACCTATCTACAAAATTAAATTAAATTACTACAAACGGACAGAAAGCCGTAAGAATAAATTTTTAATTACCAGTAAAAAACTACAAAAAAAAGAAAATTAAACATTAACTGATAAGAAATATAACAGCTGCCTACAATAGATACACAAATAATCGATCGCAGGTAGGTCCGGACTAATAATAATTGTCGGTTAGAAGAAAATCAAACATAGCCAGCCTAGGTCTCAAGCGGAGTTTTCAATTATAATAGAAACACTGTACTGAAAACAGGGATGGGAAGAATACAGGAAATCGGGGAGAGAAGAGGGATACCAATAGAACAGATGAGAGGCCTGGCCAGAAACAGAGGCGACTGGAAGAAATGGGTAATGAAGGGCTAACCCGATGCTGAGAGGCATAAGCTCTTTAGAGAAAGAAAAAGAAGAAGCACTTGGGATTTTGCAGAAAACTTAGCAAAAATTCTCATTTATTTGACCCACAAAATTCACTACTAACAGCTTTCTGCCAACTGTACTTCGGCTATAACTATGACCTATGACCCAATGACAAAAATAGCGGTACAGGAGTTAATTTCATGGAAAATAAATAGAAGAAATGGAAAGGAGCGATCAACTAGCAGACACTCAATTAAAAAAAGAACCATACATTCGTATCAGCCAAAACTTAATTTTATGTAACTACCCTCATGCCCGATTTCATCAAATGCTCGTCCAACATCCAGAACTTTCAACTTAAAGTGGGTTTATACGGCAAATAATAGTATATTAAAGTATGAGTGGATAAAATAGTATATTGAAGTATAAGTGCATAAAAAGGTCTTTCAAACACGCGCGATTTTTCGGAGACGACGGCGCAGCCGGAGTTCTCGAAATAGAGTAAGTGTTTGAAAGACCAGTTATGCACGAATACTTTACGCTATTTTTTTTATTGGTGCACTCTGAAATCATAAAATATTATTATTATATTATTACTACAAAAAAATGGAAGTCCGCCCTCGATTCCCAGGCAAGTTTCGTAAAGTCCATCCTAAACAGTATTCATTTTATTTGACGTTACGAGGTACTGCTGTCAGATCAATAATAAAGAAGTTGTCATTGAGACTTACGTTTCTCGAGTTGTTGTTGTTACCATTGTAACTTTAAAAAACGCGCGTGTTTGAAAGTTCGATTTAAACACGCGGAGGCGTGCTTTAAATGTGTAAAATGAGGCACCAAAAAAAAATATAGAACAAAATAACAAATAAAATATAAAAGTTGAGCTTATGGGAAATCCCTATAGAGTTTATACTTCTTATTCTTCTTCTTCCTCAACCCATAGTTGTCCACTCCTGGATATAGGTCTCTCTCATTTGTTTCCATGTCTCCTTGTTCCTAGCTGTACTTAACCAGTTCTTGCCTGCCACCTTCCTAATGTCGTCCACCCATCTCTTCTGTGGGCGTATTATGCTTCGCTTGGTCTGTCTAGGCCTCCAAACTGTTATTTCATGTGCCCATCTAGCTTTATCCAGTCTAGCTAGGAGACTGGCCCACTGCCACTTCAACTTAGCCGCCTCTTGTATTATATCGGCAACTCTAGTTTGTCCTCTGATATCCTCATTTCTAATTTGGCGCGGAGTGAGATCTCTAGAATGCTTCGTTCCATTGCTCTTTCGGTTGTTAAAAGCTTGTTTGCAGATGCTTTTGTTACCCTAATTGTTTCCAATCCGTATGTTTGCACGGGTAGTATACAGGTACTTAGCGTTTCAAATTTATAGGGATCATGTTGTTTTTAAGAATGTGCCCCAGCTTGCCGAAAGCTGCCCATGTCAACCTTATGCGTCTTTTGATATTCGCGTGTTGATTTCCTCAACCCAATTTAATAGTGTGTCCCAGGTATATATTAATACAGTTCCTCTATTTAAAAATTAAAAGAAACATTAAAATAAGGAAAATTATTTATATGTGTATGCAATACTTCCGATACACACTGTATTATATGTATATCAATAATTTTGAGAGATTCGGTATACAAATCAAATTTGACATTTTAATTTCTGATGACATTTATGTAGAATATATCTAATGATAGATAGATTATATTATGATTTGGAAAATATATTTGAAATTTTAAAATACAGATGTCTCTGTTATCAGAATTACAATGGTAATAAAATAATTCAAATCTCTCTTTGTCATATGGAAACATAAATTAGTATTTTTTTTAAAAAAAAAGGAATTTTTCGTAACCACAGGAGAAGAGATTTATTTATTTAAACAAATTTAGGCAGTTGAATTTGAAACCCCCACGAGACAATATCGTAATAAGAGTTGTCTCAAATATTTTTGAGAATTTGATAGAAATTGTATAACTATACAATCAGATCATAAAGCCATACATTATAAGTGTCAAGTGTAAGTGGTTCCAGTTTCTAAATCATATATTTAGAAAGTTTTGCAGAATTCTAAATACATTTAGAATACGTACGTACTCCAGTTTAAAATTATTTCTCGAGAATTAACAGGCCTTTTTAAATACATTTCGAAAATAGATGCATCTATATCATAATTTGAGCTAAACCAAATTAACGTTACACATATTTGACATTTATACACGTCAAGTGTATATTAGACGAGTTGAACTTTTGATTAAAAATTTTAATTAGTTCATTTATAGAATAGGTTGGACTAATATTAAGGTTGGTAGATAGTATTATCTTTGTTTCGTTTATAATATTTATGGGAAACAATAAATACTTTTGTAATTTTGTTATCTGATCGTATGATATATAATTTTGATCCCAACTCACTGTGGTATTCATTCAGTATATATTTTCATCGTATTTAACATTTTGCATGCTATAGAAATTTTGATCTAATCAGTGACATTTGCTTAATTTCCAGTGACAGTAAAATTGTCAATGTCATAAGATAATTCAAGTGCATTTATTATATTGAATAAACAGTTACTCGAGATTCTGAATATAGAGTAATATATGATTTGGATAATAATTGAAAGTTATAAAATTTGAATTATTATTATTTATAATTTTTTGATCCCACCCTGAGATAAGAGTGATTAAGTACAACGTGGGGCAATTTGAAATTAGCACATCATCATAAAAATATTGAAATTTATTGACATCATTATAATAAAATTAAATATCTACGATGGAAAGAAGAATGGCGTTAAGGGATGGTAAACAGGTAGGAGTTGAAATTGGATCTGATGAATGAAGAGAAGAAAGAAGACATAGTATGGGTGATTTTCAGGTGCAGTACTTGGAACAAGGAAGGGAACAATCAGAAGAAGTTTTGACGGGAGATGAAGCAGAAGAATAAGAGGAAAGGAGACAAGAGAGACATGAAAGAATGAGTAAACAAGATCAAATAATAGAATTTTTAATTAGTATGAGAAGAGATATAAATAATATGAGGGGAGATATTAATGGAAAAATGGACAAACGAAATGAGAATATGAATAATATGAGGGAAGAAATGAATGAGAATATGAATGATATAAAGGGGAACATGAATCACTTGGAAAAGAATATTGATGAGGTGAAAATGGAAAGTTTGAATGAGATTAAGAAAGTTAGGGAAGAGAACGAGCAATTTAGGAAGCAGATTGAAAAGGTGAAAGAAGATATGAAGGGCCAGAATGAAAATTTACGGATGGAAATTCAAGAAAATGGCATTAAAATCAGGGAAGAAATAAACAAGCAGGTGGTAGAAGAAGTTCAAGAATTAGGAAGATGTCTAGAAGAAAATTTATCTGGAGTAATTCAAGTGGAAGTAAAGAAACAAAATGAGAACATAATTGAAGAGATACAGTCTATTAAAGTACAAGGACAAACAAATGAGGAAGTAATGCAAATGTATGAACAGAATTTGAATAAGAAATTTTATGACTTAAATGGAAGGATAGAAGAACAATCAGGAACGTGTATTAAAAGGAGTGTAAATATAGACAAATTATTTAACAGGGAATTCAAGGAAATGAACAAAATATTACAAGAGACTATGGAAGAAATAGAACAAACCACAAAACAAAATGCTGGACGAATAATTTACACAGAAAATGTCGAAATAAGAGTGAAACTTGATATAAATATGAAAATAATTGATCCTAGAGTTTTTATTATTATAATTGGAAATGAAATAATAGGAATTGAGATTATGGTGGATAAGAAAATAATTTCAATGATACGGAATAATTTGAGATGCAAATTCTAATCCATGTTTGGGAAGAAAGTACAGAAACAAAAATATATGATGAATATAATGAGATATGGGGCAATGAATTTAAGAAGGACATAGTGGAAAATTAAATGAAATCTAGTAAACGAATATGGCACAACGATTTTAAAAAGGATATAGTGAAAAATTTAATCGAATTTAGGAAACCGAAAGAGAATCAAACAATAAGAGAAGAGAATAAGACGAAGTTCAGGAAAAGAAAATAAAATTGAGTTATATGATAGGATTACAGGATCGAAATCTAGAAAACGAAAAGGAATTGTACACGGTAAGGAAGAGATATAAAAACAATGCGTAAATAAAAAGATTATGATTATCAAATAATATTTAAAAAATATGCAAATAGAAACTATATAAACAGGGTTTGATAATATAAGAAATGATAGACATGTTGATATGAGTTATGGAAATGATAAAAGAAGTTACAGAAATGAAAAACGAATATATGGAAATGGTGGTAAAATTGATGACAATAAGTATTTTGAGAATAGAAGAGATTTTAGAAATTTTGATAGAAGAAATGATAATGAAAGTAGAAATGAAATTAGGCAACAAAATAGATGGACAGAACGAAATAATTACATTCATAGGAGCAAATGGAAAGAAGTTATATGAACTAAGAAAATCTATGATACAAAAGATTGAATTAAAGGATGGGAAAGAAGTTGATATGTAAGCATAGTTGATAAAAAAGTTAGAAACAGACATAGTTATTGATAAATTGATGAAATATAAGGAAATAATTGATTTTGAAAAGATAGATATAATTAAATGGTAAAAGAATTGAATTTGAGGAGGTAAATCAGGAAGTATTGGCAATTGAAAAGGATAATAAGAAGTTATGGAATATAAAAGGGAGTGGAATTTTGGTAGAATTAGAGTTAATGAGTGGAAATAAGGAATATGAAGAAAAAGTGAAGAATTTGATAATGAAATATGAAGGATTGATTGAAAAAGAAATTATAATGGCTAATAATTATGTGCGTGAGATAGAATAAATAGAATAGAAAAATAATGGTAATTGGACAGACTGTAATGAAGAATATTATAGATTTATAAATGAACTAGTAAAGACGTAGGAGAGAAGAATGTTGAAGAACCCGATGCTTAATGAGAATATGGATATAATCAAAGTGAAGAATACTGAGAAGTGTGTGTGGAAACAAAATCATATCCAGTTCCATATAAATTGTTTAGACAGAGTAAAAGAGAGTTGGAAATATTACAAAAAGGATGAGATCATGAAAGAAATCAACATGTATATAGGAAATTTTAGAATGATATTATGATACGGGAAATTTTAAAAATAGATATAGTAGAGTTATTAAGTTTTACGGGAATTAGGGAAAATAGTTTAATTTGATTGAAGATAAGTTTTTAGAAATATGTTAATAATAATTTGGAAGATATTACTATGTTTTACTAAGATACTATTATGATATTTGGCAATTTTGAAAAATGAAATTTTAATAATATACAAGAATCGATTTTTCATTCTTTTATTAGGGGGATTTAATACAGTTCCTCTATTTAAAAATTAAAAGAAATATTAAAATAGGGAAAATTATTCATATGTGTACAATACTTTCGATACACACTGTATTATATGTATAATCAATAATTTTGAGAGATTCGGTATATAAATCAAATTTGACATATTAATTTCTGATGACATTTATGTAGAATATATCTAATGATAGATATATTATATTATGATTTGGAAAATATATTTGAAATTTTAAAATACAGATGTCTCTGCTATCAGAATTACAATGTTAATAAAAGAATTCAAATCTCTCTTTGTTATATGGAAACATAAATTAGTATTTTTAAAAAGAAAGGAATTTTTCGTAACCACAGGAGAAGAGAATTATTTATTTAAACAAAGTTTAGGCAGTTGAATTTGAAACCCCCACCAGACAACATCCTAATAAGAGTTGTCTCAAATTTTTTTGAGAATTTGATAGAAATTGTATAACTATACAATCAGATCATAAAGCCATACATTATAAAGCCAGTGCGTGCATAATTCGTAGAAGAATTGCAACGTATCAAGTGTAAGTGGTTCCAGTTCCTAAATCATAGATTTAGAAAGTTTTGCAGAATTCTAAATACATTTAGAATACGTACGAGTTTTCCTGTCCTATTTGGTGAGTCCACTCCAGTTCAAAATTATTTCTCGAGAATTAACAGGCCTTTTTAAATACATTTCGAAAACAGATGCATCTATATCATAATTTGAGCTAAACCAAATTAACGTTACACATATAAGATTTTACATCAAGTGAAACATTTTTGAATAGACAATTTGAACGAAAAATTGCGTTATTTGACATTGATACACGTCAAGTGTATTTTAGACGAGTTGAACTTTTGATTAAAAATTTTAATTAGTTGATTTATAGAATAGGTTGTACTAATATTAAGGTTGGTAGATAGTATTATCTTTGTTTCGTTTATAATATTTTTGGGAAACAATAAATACTTTTGTAATTTTTTTATCTGATCGTATGATATATAATTTTAATTCCAACTCACTGTGGTATTCATTCAGTATCTATTTTCATCGTATTTAACATTTTGCATGCTATAGAAATTTTGATCTAATCAGTGACATTTGCTTAATTTCCAGTGACAGTAAAATTGTAAATGTCATAAGATAATTCAAGTGCCTTTATTATATTGAATAAACAGTTACTCGAGATTCTGAATATAGAGTAATATATGATTTGGATAATACTTGAAAGTTATAAAATTTGAATTATTATTATTTATAATTTTTTGATCCCACCCTGAGATAAGAGTGATTAAGTCGATTGTGAATTAATTTATCTTTCAAAGTACAGAAATTGATATTTATCTTAGCCGGTCATTGTTTGACAACTACTGTCAAAAGTAAATTAGGTTACATACGCTGTGTGCAATAGTGTCGCTACAATCACAAATTGTGAAAACGTGGACGAATAATATTGTATATTGTTATATTCATATATCAACTATAATATAACTATTAATTATATTGAACATATAATAATATATTCATTTACGCATTCGATGTTATTATCTTGAATGGATATGTTGATATCTTCAGAACTCATTATTTTTGATTTACTATAATTCATATTTAACCCGATATTTATAGATGCTAGATTTAATTCATTTAGCATCTCTTGTAGTTTCGTGACATGTTATTTATTTTAGGACTATGTCGTCTGCGAATCTGAGGTGGTTAAGTCTGGCACCGTCTATATTAATGTCTTTGATCTCCCACTCCAATTTTTTTAAGATGTCTTCGAGGGCCAGCGTGAATAGTTTAGGTGATATGGTGTCTCCCTGATGCGCTCCCCTTTCTAATGGTATTTTGTTTGTGATAGCTCTTTCATCCAATCTAATATGTATCGTTGTTTCCTTATAAATACTTTCGATGATTTGGATGTATCTCGAATCTATTCTTGCGTTTTGCAGGGCCATTAGGATTGACCCTAGTTCTACCGTATCGAAAGCCTTTTGGAAATCAACGAACGCTAGGTGTAGAGGTACGTTATATTCCGTGCATTTTTCTATGAGGGTACGGACTATATATAGGTGATATATCGTACTGCATCCCTTTCTAAATCCCGCCTGTTCAACCGGTTGAAGGCCAGTATAGAAAACTTCAATCGAATTAATGATAGTCGTATTTGTTGTGTACTATAATATCGTTTTCATTTCGTATTTTTGTAATTTTCGTTTTACCTCTCGAAAGTTTTTTGCTCAACACCTTCACCTTGCAGTTATCCTTTATGGTTTCCTCTATAAGTTTCGCATTGTATGTTCTTTTATCCCTTCTTATCACTTTTTTGACCTGCTTGTATTCTTGGGTTGTCCTGTTCTCTGCGTTCCGTCTTTTTTCCAATAGTTTTAGTGTGTGTCTTGACTTAGCTTTGGGTCTTTGTGATTTTTTGTCCTTGCAAACATCTTCTTTACCGAAGTTTTCACAGCGCTTGTGATTTTATCTGCGAGCGTTTATACAGGAAATGACAAATAAGAAACAATATAAAAGTTCGCCAACTTTCAACTCCTTCGTTACCATGGATTCCTATATGGGACGGTATTCATATGAAAACAACATTCTTATAGCTTTGTATGGCAAAGTAAATTTCTTGTTTGATTTAAGTTACAATGGGATGATCTAGGTAAGTGGTTTGTATAGCTTTTAGAGCGGCGTTTGAATCCGAAACAATGAGGTAGTTATGTGTGTCAGATGCATTTACGAGGATTAAGGTTGGATATAGTGCATACAGTTGTGCTAGATAGAGCATGTTGGTGGGAGCTGGAACATATGGGTTGAGGTTGTATTAGTCAACTAAAGCTACTGCGACTTTATTAGAAAACTTTGAGGCGTCAGTGTAAACGTGGAGATGATTGGGGAATTTTTCTATTATACTATTTAGCGAAAATTTTATAATGTATGGGATTAACACAATATTGATGAAGGGAAGAAAGACTGGTGATACCAGTTGGAGTTTTGATTTGCCAGGGTGGAATGGAACTGAGCTCGTTGGGATAGCATTGTTAAGGTGAGTAGTTGAGTTTCGTTAAATAATTTTTGAATCGTACATAGAAAGGTTTGGAACAAACCCAACTTTACTCTTTCAGCTTAATCATTCTTATATATTTTCACAATCATCTTCAATTCAATTATTCATTTGATATATTATTATCGATAAAGCATTGATATGTTACATAAAAAAAGTAGTTATTTACCAACAGAAATCCGTTTTCTTAAATTTCAACGTCCGTCTCCACAAAGTTGAAAATATTCCGTCGGTCCAATCGTTAGTAGCGACATCCAATCTTCCAAACATTTGTGGAGCTGTTATAGCCTTAAAAAAGTGTTATTATCTCATAAACTACGAACTTATGACATGTATTATAATGTTTAAGCGGCATATTTGTCCAAATCAAACATTTCTAGGCAGTAAAGTGAAATTAATTTTTTTTAAATCGTTCATTTTTAATGAGAACCAAGGAAAAAATGTTTATAAAAGTTATAATTGGAATTATTTTCAACGCAAACAAATACTTGATATTTGATAGATGGTAAGACCTGGTTGGGACGATACGATAAAAGGAACGATTTGTCTGCATCGACAAAACGTTGCATGCAAGGTCGTTACGTTTTGTCTGAATTGGAGCCAGGTTGAAGGTTGGTGCGAATTTCAATTTTTCTAGATTGTAGCGACAAATCAGTTCATGTAAATTGTGATTCCATATTACGGTTGCAATCTAACCTCACCTTTCTTATTGTCTGGTTGTAGTTAATCCTGATAGTAAAGGGGTTTAGTTTTTTTTTGTTTCTCAACAGAGAATAATGAGAAAGGAAAAACGCTATCACCAGTGCCGAGCGGCACAAGGGTAAAAGGAATACCCTCATAAGAGATTTAACCCTACAGGCCCGAGCGGGAGAAGGGTTTTTGTGAGGGAGTACCCCACAAAACGGGGTTTATCGACGGGGCTCAAAACATGCCTGGACTGGATTCCACATCAGAAAACTAGGTTGATTACCCAAATACGTTTCCGAACATCTGCCAGCCTTGACAAGTAGAACTTCCTTTGTCGGCTGTGTGCACCTCATGCTAGAGGGCACTAGAATAATCGTAAAAATGAATCTTCCTTCCAACCACACAATCTATATATATTGACTAAGCTTAAAGTAAAGGAGAATAACAAAAAAACAGTCAAGTTATGTAACAAACATCTGTGGTCCTGAATAATATTCTATCATAAAATTGGTGAGTTGATGAACTCCGGAGGCTGTATCGTGCTAACGAACTGAAATTTCTTAAAAAATGACTATAATGTCGTACTTCTAGTATCATATCACCCGTTGTGCTGGCTCTGGTGAGCTGATAATCAATAGGATTCATCTGTGACATGTCCTTAACAATATTCAATCATAAAATTGGTGACTTGTTGCACTCCGGAGGCTGTATAGTGCTAACAAGACATGTAACGAAAAGTGGCTGACGACAACGACGACATCCACACAGGCTTTTTTTTCTAAAAACCGTTTTTTAGCTTGTTGTTGATGGAAAACGTGAAAATAACTCAGAAAAATTTTTCAAATTTCCATATTTTTTTGGAGTAAACCAATATTTTTCTCGCATATTAGATAGGTTGGGCGGAAAAGTAATAGATTAAGTTACAAACTTTCAGAGACGATAACACAATGTCTATATATTTCTTAAACTGAAACTTCCTCTAAGGCTCCGTACTATTCACATTCACTTTTCAAAATATTTCAAATAATCGCTGAGTTGAAATTATTTACACAATAGATTATAAATTAGTCCGCTTTATATGTAGCATATATAGATAAATAATATTTCTGTAGTTTCACAGACTATTATAGGAGATGAAACTATGAGGTAAGAAGCAGGCGCTGACAAAGTTAACAAACCAAAACTATGATATTTTGATCTTCTCCAATTTTTGAATGGCATTGAACGTTCATGGAAAACTCGAAGCACTCTTGATGACAGTGATAAGGGAACTGTGATTGATGTAAGTAAACTATATTCTACAATATATAATTTTATTATTTAATTAGATTTTATATGTGTAACAAATGAAGAGGCAAGCAATTTAGATGTATTTACATAACATGGCCTATAGTTAAATAAGACGAAATTACTGTCTCAAGACTTCGTCAATTCACCTTCAATGCACTTTTCTCCTGCCAAGGTAATGATCCCTCGCCATTGATATATCTTGTCAGGGTCACAACGGTCACATTTTATTATAGTACCCTCTTCTAAATTTCCTTAATCGAAAGAATGAGGGCGAGTAGTTAGGTAATTTTTTGCGTAAAAATAGCTAAAATGTCTCACTTATCTATATCATCTATATCAATATTATAGTATATAATATACGAAATCGGAATGCCAAACTCCGAAATGTGTTTTCTATTATCCTGCAAGCTTGAGATAACCGATAATTGAATATTCCTTTTCCATTATTTCTATTATTGAGTGACACTGGATTGAAAGGTTTTAATCAATCTTGACGTAATTCAAACGCATCATCACCAACAAAAACATTGGATACAGTCATAAAGATGATGTTGTGAGTTTTCTTATAGCTGAAGTAGTATGAACCACTGTCTGGTGGAGAAATAATTCTAATTTGTTTCCCATCAATGGAACCCACAGAACGAGGACACGGCCACATCCGTTCAAAGTCTAAGGAAGAGGTTGTTGGCGTCTTCTTTCATTTGACTCTTTGTATCTCCGGAGTCTTGACGCATATACAGATAATCTTCGTTTGAGTGTATCAAGGATTTCTGGCATTATTTAGGTGGGATATTTGGATTCTAATTTCTCTACGCTCTGTGTTACATGTTTTGAGGTATTCCCGTTTGTAAACTGTGTAGTGTGTCGCAAATTATTCCTGATTTGATTGATTATACAGTAGTAATTCCAATTTACTACATTTAAACCTATAGGCTATTATAGAAAATTCGAAAAATATTTAGCTAAGTTTAATTTGTTTAGTTTTTAGACTGATAACACAGAACACGATTTGAATTTGGATATTGACGTCAATGTTAATACGCCACAACACATGTTGGTTTGGGGGGTCCCCAGGTGGCGGGTAGAGGAACGACCAGTGGAAAGGACTTAAGTTTGCCACCCTGGTTAGGGATAAAGGTAGTAGGGTGCGGAGAAATAATGCTCCTTTAAAGTATTTGCGAAACCTCCCAAGCAATGGTGTCAAGGTCCCGTACCGACAGCTGAATGTGCACATAGTTAACGCTCCCCTGAAGGCACCTGGCGAAATCTCCTTGTACACAAGCCTTCCTACGGCAAGCGGCTCTCTCGATGATAACTTGTTTGTTCCCTAGCTACTCATGGGAACTATATGGAAGGTTCAGCAAACAAAAAAAATTCGTTAATGGAAAGGAGGCGACCGCGCCCCAACCCTCAACAAGTAAAGGTCAAGAGACGACAACGTCCAAGTCCGTGACTGGCAAGGCAGAAGAGCCAACCACGAAAGACTAACGAGCACACCAGCTCGAAAAAGATTCTATTCAAATCATCGGAGGAGAAAGAATTCCTAACTCCCTCAAAAAACAAGCTTAAACAGCTGATGAAAGAAGGCCTAGACTTTTTCTCTGCTAAGAGAAGGGTCATAATAGATAACTTTCAAGTGGCATCATCAAGTAAATAGAAAGAGCTAAAAGGGACGTCAGAGGCTGTGAAGGCGTAAAAGCGTCCCCGTAGATCAGGTACAACCACATCCCAGATCCTACAGGTGATGAAGAAGGCCAGGAAGGAAAACATCTCCTTCAGAGAAGCCCTATCATCTGTGAAGGTAGTGGTGTAAGACGTAGGATTTCCTATGCGACAACCAGAGGCTGAACTAAGTCCAGGACGCCATCGCGGAAGACCACAATAAAATCTCACTGGAGGGTGTACAGATGCGATTAAATAAGTGTGCGCAGAAACCGGGGTACCTGATATTTACGTGCGCGGATCGCATCAGAATAGGTGATTGATATCGTCCCTACCATCAAGCACTGGAATGGGTCTACTCTCCGGGGCTGGGAGGAGATGATATCCCCAAACCTCACGCATGCACGGTTCACTTCCCAGATAAGAGAGGACGTAGACTAGAGACAGTGGACATCCTACTCAGGATATAAAGGGCGAACCATAGCCTAAAAAGTGAGAAAGGAAACTGAGAAGGAAGATGATCCTCTTGATAATTTTGCCAAACATGTAGCCTACAGAGTGCGCAGCTTAAATCTTAAAATCTAGTCAGGTGAAGTTTGCACAAAAACTGAATACAGATGTTTTGTTTCAGGACACATGGAATCTTTAAATAGATATCGCGAATTCCGTAGATCCTATAACGCATTCCAGCGGCCCGCCTAATTTTATCAATGATCACCAAGTCTCAGTGATGCAATCGATTGCTAACCCACAACAACAACTGTTCCCGTACATTTATCAGTCATCAGTTTCACCTTACCCTCTTATCTAGGGTACCGTGACTTCGGACACTTTTTGCAACTTTCTTAATCACAAACTAAAAACCAAGAGAACTAAAATTCTGCAAATTTCGGCTAAGATGCCCCTAACATCTAGTTACATTTTGACAATGTCAAATGTTTCTAATTTTTCTTCAGTTATTATATTTTTTTATTAAAAACTGTCCGAAGTCACCCCATCGAGTGGGGTGACTTCGGACGGCCATATAAAACTACGTAAAACCGATGTTTAACGGTTGCAGGGGTTACTTCGGACAAACATTTTCTTTTTTTAATCGTCTACACTAGTAGGAAAATTATTTGTTATAAGAAAAACATCATTTTATCATAAAAAAGATTTATTAATTTTAAAAATCAATCATAATAATTCTCATATAAGAAAACTGAACAGGTTATTCCAGAAAAGTAAATTTTTATGTCATAAATACAACTGTAATCTACTCTATAACAACATCAGGTAAATTGGAAAACTTATAACAACCTCTTCGAAAATATGAAGGAAAAACCGTTTGAACAATTTCAAATTTTTCTAATAATTTGATTACAACACTTATGTTTTCTTAAGGGGCGCAAAAAAAGCAACATCCAGCGGCTGGCAAAGGTGGGTGGCATTTGGTGGAAGTAGGATGAATTTTATATTCTGACGTGCACATTCCTCATAAACTTCTACTGTTAAGTGACTGGACAAGTTATCACCAATTAAAATTTTCGGCCCATCCTTTTTTCTGAAATAAGGTAAAGCTATCTGGCGAAACCATTCCAAAAAAGTTGTTGAATCGAACCATCCTGAGCTGCTCACACTGTAACCACATCCATTCGGTCCATCATCTTCCCATTCTTGATACCGATGCTTAGCCTTATACAACTCGAAGGGTGGAAGAAGGTCACCACTTGCTGAAGCCGACATCATTACACTTACGCTAGATTTAGACGAATCCATTATTCGATCGCAATGTTTCGATCCTCTTTTACAAATCACCTGGACTTCACCCAGGTCATCACTAAAATTAGTTTCGTCTTAGTTAATTATTAAAGATGGGTCAACATTTTCCAGGGATGTTCGGAGCTCACGAAAATATTCCATTAAAGTGCCTTCACTTACTTGTGCCCTACATCTCTTTATATTTTGACAAAATCTTGTCGTAAGATTACGGTGTCGGGATAAAAATGAATTTACCCAATCGTTTCCCGGAAGGTTATCTCGGAATTTTTTTATATTCACCCCTCTCCTGTCTTGATATTGTTTGACTATCATTCGGACATCGTACGGAGAAAGAGGAAATCCCCATTCTGCCGCCAGGTTAATGGCCATAACCAGCCTTCCTTCTTCTTCTGACGATAGTATTGTCTGGCCGCCGACTTTTTTGACATTAACATTCTTAATTCTGTCCCTAATAGTCGATTTAGGTACACCATAACATTCAGCAGATTGTCGTATGGTTTTTCTGTGGGTTTTCACATCACGGATGGCATTTTCTAGTTTTTCTGGTTTATAATTTCAGTAGCTTCTACCACCTACCACTTTCTTATAAATTCGGACCATTTCCGAAGTCGCCCCCTAAAAACGTATAATTTTGTTATCACCCCTGTATATGAAATGTGTGTAAAGATAAACAAACAAACTCCTGGCTAAAATATTCTCAAAACCCTTCCTACTAGTGTAAACAAAAATTGTACTAAAATATGCAAATGAGGTGGGCACAACTTACTTTTCAGTATCTTTTGAATTAAGAAATTCTTACCAAAACAAAAATTACATGAAACGGAAAACTGATCACGACGTGCGACCGCAACACACCATCATCTAACGGCAACTAAGTTGTAAACATTTGGGTAACATACTAATATGGGCTATCTTTTACACTGTTGCCGCTGTGAATGCATATTCAAAAAATCTACCTGTTGTCCGAAGCGACTCCAAATGGCCGAAGTCACCCCGTTTGACGGTACTAGTGAGAGTAGTCCTAAAGACTTTGTGGAAATATACAACCCTAATAACTAATTTATGTTTTCAATGTTCTCCATTTCAGACTATTCATATTTTATATATAGTGGTTCTTCCAATGTATAGTATTAGCGTTAGGAAGTTTTGTTCTCTTACCTTGATACATTTCTTCAGTGCTTTTTATATCACTTTGCCCGTTTCAAGTATTATTTTACAGCGGACCGGTTTAGAAATAAGTGTTGAGAGTTTCAAATATTTATACGTTCGTCCAGTTGCAAGGAACCTCAATGTAGCACTAAGTCTTTTATGTGGATATATGGATTTTACAATTGTGGTGTCTTCTCTTTTAGTCCATGGATAAACCATCTCTAATAACTCTTCGTACGTATCACATCCATCCTCTAATAGTAACTCCAGCCTGAAGGTTGCCCCCTTAATTCTTTTAACAATTCCACATGGGAAAACTTATTTTTGAGTAGCCAACTTCGACACCACTTTGTTCTAGATTTTCTTTTCTTTTTTTGCAAGGCAAAAAGTATAAAAAGACAGAAGTAGGTAGCTCCTCCATTGCGTGATACAATACACACACACACACACACACACACACACATGTTGGAGAAGCCGGGCTGGAGTGAAAAAGACGGAAGGTGTGAACTGCACTCCCGATTTTCGACCAAACGGTGGATCTTGTCGTTGCAGACAAATCGTTACGTATTATTGTATCGTATAAGCCCGGCTTAAGTAGAAGAAATTACAGGATATGGGCCTGTTCAAATATTTACAGAAATTACAAAATGTGTTCAGGATAATAAATATTACATACTTTGGGATTCATTCGTAATTCTCTGTGTGGCTGACCCATTTCTGATAACGATTTCATCAACGTCATCATACATTTTGTCTTTCCAGCACCTGTTGGACCTAAAATAAATATAACCTCATCAAACGTAATCAATGATCTGTGAATAAAAGTTATTGTGATAACTAGAATTTTTGTTTTACTCTGACAGTATAGAGCTTTCCTTCGGGTTGGCGTTTTTCATAAACTAAACAGCTAGACAAGATGAATAACGATATCTACATCTAGGTGGCGATAGAGCTTCGAAGTTTCTGCTCTTTCTGTACGATACGGTGTAAGAAATCTCTACTTCGATAACACCTATGACGAGAGTTAAGTGATCGAACTGTACAATTTACCCAAAAATAATGTTTGACCTCGGGTTTTAATTAATAAGGTACCGAATTAAACCAGCAGTCTTTTTATAATTTAGAAACAAAGAAAAAACATGAATTCCCGCAAACAAAAACATTTTAACTCATCACACAATACCAGCTGAATATATTCTGTCTCGTTCTCGGTCGAATAATTGAGTGAATATCTAGTTTACGCGAGCAAAAAAGGCAACCACGATGACAAGAGCTTATTTTTTGGGTTGTATACCTCGCAGGAAATAAATAGAATGTTAAGTCTAACGAAAATCCAACATAATCCCCCCCTAAAATGCAACTTAAAAAGGGGCATTATGACACAATAATAAAAAGAGCATAGTACAGAATTCAAATTAAATTTTTTATGGTATTATTGAATAAGTTCCACTAAATACCTGTTAAACCAATAAATATGTACAACAAAATAATAATTACATTAGCCTAGGATCCCACTGCAGATTTAGTGTACTCATCGAGTATATGCTAAAAACCTAATTTTTACGCATATTTATCATCAAGAGAATAAATATCTGCTAGGGTGCCTATTAAAATGTGGCCGCTAGTATTTTTAATTAAATTATTTTTAATTAATTTTTCGCAACAAATTTCATTGATTTGTTTTCAAAAGAAAATATCGCCCACTTCATGGCAATATATATAGATAAAATTCATGGTTGCCGTTGCGCACTTGGCCGCACCTCTTCGCAGCCAGGTGTAAACAGGCATGATTTTGATATCTTTTTACGTTTATAACGTACATTTATGATTTATATATCAAATTAAAGCTAATTTTTTTCTCATTATTATAATATATGGGTGCCTAATTAAATCTGGCCGCAAATAAGGGTTGCTGGTTGCTAAAGATGGTAAATATTAAAAGTAGAGTGAAAGAGAGCTAGCGCATAACATCACCAGTCAGACGAAGACAGCGATTGCCAGCTGCACGACGTTTTAAAGCCATTGCGCATGCGTCGGGCACTAGTGTTCTCAACCACTGTTTCAAAAAATTGTAGAGACAACTTAATAAATACTCCAAAAGAAATGTCTTTCTTTCAAAATTACAAATTTGAAAATTACATTATAAAATTAATATTGAAAAATAAAACCAAGGTTACTTACGTAAAAGAAAATTTTATTGTGCAAGTAGGTTGAAAAAATATTAGTATTATTAGTATTCAATCCCTTGTTACATATAAATTGAACATTGAAGTAAATTAAACATTAAAATAAAAAATGTATCTTATATTTCAGTGACTCTCATTTAAAAATCTGAATCATAGGAGCTTTCACTCATACTATCATCGGACAAATATCAGAATCGTCGTCATTATCGGAAGATTTGTTCGTGGAATCACATAGCACACTCTCAACTTGCGTTGGAGTTGAGTCTCCCAGGAACCATGTTGGTTTTAGGACACCATCTAATAACAGCCAGCCGTTATTTTGCGCGTTGAACTTGATACAATTTGGCTCAGTAGCATTTAACCACATTGAATTAACAAAGATTGTCCGCAACAATTTTTGTTTCAACGATTTCCAGCACGGTGGAATATGCGTAGAGTCGAAACCTTTCAATCTCTTCATAAATTTTTCATTATTTTGTTTTGAAGCGTACATTTTGTTAAATAATAAAAATCTTGCGGCATTTACATTTTGACACTTTGGAAGTCCATACATAAGGCACGTAAACTCCTGGACTGCATCAATTTTAGTTTCATTAAAGATGTCATTACGATTCGTCAAAGACGCAAAAGCTTGTTGAATGTGTGGGTGCTTCATAAATAAAGTCAAGGGCCGAACTTTCCCTTTGTTGAAGAATGCTGCCGTGTAGTCGCAACCCGTATACGCGTGAAAAGCGGAAAGAGCAAGACATAGAGTTGAGCCTAATTTTATTGATAAGTCCGTACGGTTAATGTAAACTTCATCTTTACTATTACTTTTTTTTGATGCACTGTTCGCCAACCAAATCTGCAAATTACAAAATTTATGCATATTACCTAATAGAATTATTAAAGAGTCAGTGTCTGATGCTTTCACTAAAATTTTTGAATTTTCAGGTACTTTGCTTATGTGGAAAACAATCCTTGTATCAGCTTATATATATATATATATATATATATATATATATATATATATATATATATATATATATATATATATATATATATATATATTATAGTGGATATGTTTTATATTTTATTATTTATACTTATATGATTTAACTTTATTTACCCGTTTTTACCTTCGGCTAGCCCTATATAATTATATGAAAATTTTTAATTGTTTAAATTTTATACTGTAGTCGGAAGCATGAGACTTCTCTCTTTGAGTCCTGGACACCTATTAGAAAAAATTTTTACATATATGAACATTTACTTATTATGATTTCGTGATAGGATAATCGAATGAATGATTTAAACCATGTTCGTGAAAAGTGTTATGGACATTGACTGGAATAAAAAAAATACCAACACTTAAATAAAAATATTTTAATAAATTGTTGATGAAATCTTCAAAATTTTACACACACAAATATTCCTGAACCTCCTCTGTATTCTTTGATCGTCATGCGCACTGAACGCTTATAGTAGCTGCTTCGGCGCAACGGAGCAACTCTTCCGGTACAACGTTTCTCGTCGTCACAAAATTATAGTACACAGTTAATGTGGAGGATGCAAACGTTTAACAGTTCAATGTTCATCAATTTAGTGCATTTAGAATAATATGGTTGAAAACTTATATTAAACAGTTACATATATAATTCAAGTTGTGAATTAAGTGTGTGTTTGATAGTTATAAGAATAGGTTAGCATGCAAAGCGGAAATTAAGATTGGAAAAGCATTTATGAGTAGTGTGAACTTTGATTATTTTACAAACGAAAAACTTTTTACAAGTAAGTACATATTTAATATCTAAAATTATTGTTGCAGAAAATTAGAGTTCTTTAATTATCCATGGATAAAATTTGGTATTGATTATTTTAAAGTTTCTTTGGCCAATTTTAGATTATTCAATTTTAAATGTTCAAATTAATTTCAAAAGTTCACTTTTCTTTGTTTGTTTGGAATTCCAAATTAAAAAAACTCAAATAACACAGACCTTATATTCCATTCTCGGCGTGGTGGACCTGCAACATCTCGTCTCTTTTCTTAGGTATTCCTTACCCAAGAAATACTCGTTCGGCACGTTTCACTTTTTCACAGGGGTTAATCGACATTAATATCATGAATTTTTTATTGATTTAGATTTAAAATTATAACTTTTACTTTCAAGTTTTTACAAAAACCTTCTGAGAAAATTACATCCCAGTTCCTCATTCCCCAACTAACTCTCGACTCTCTTTTTTTTTAAAAATCAACAACATTTTTACAATCTCTAAAACACAGCCTCCTAATCTGTTATTTTATTCAACAATTGTCAATGATAATGTTTTTTTTATAGAAATACTGAATTCTTCAATTAAAATAGTCTTGGAGAGTGAAATCACTTGTATAAATGGTTTAACAATATCTTATAGAATATATTAATAGTCTTTCACATGTCTTACAATGGTTTCAATCCTTGTAATTCCTTTTTTTTTTAGTAAATTTGTTTACAATTAATATACAATTTCTACAATCTAAATTTATGATTTATATATATGGAACTGTTTATTTTTTAATTCTTTAATTAGCACTAATTTCGCTTTATATAAACTCTAACTTAATTTCAAATTTACATTCTCTGTTTTATATTAACTTCCAACTCATTGAATTTAGGTTGGCAATATTATAACTAGATTCAATCACTTCCTTCATTGATTTTGATTTGATAACTAGATTTCTATGACATACAATATGGCTCTTATTCCGAATGTCATATTTCATACAGTTTTATTTTTATAAATTACTTTTTTCAAATTGCAACTTTTTATTGTATTTGCATATCGTTAATAAATTAGTGATTTGATTATTAATTCTTATTATTTTAGGTTTTGAACAAATTAACATCCTTTTCCTGATTCAAGTGTGGACATAGCAGCGTTCAGATTGATTTTAATGAAAATTGTTGACATTGACTTGACCTTAGGATTTATTTGTGAAGGTAACATTTTCTTAAGAATTAATTTCTATATTATCATTACAATTCTATTCCTTATCCTTAATCCATTTCTTAAATTGATGTACTCAATATATTATAATACATTTGCTTAAGTCATTCATTCGTTTTATGTTAAATTTTGTTCTTAATTAGGTAGTGTCTAATGATACACCATACGTATATACAAAAAAAAATTCCTTTTTAATTCAATCTAATATATGAATATTTATCTATACTAGAGGACTGGCTTAATATATATATATAACGTTGTATATTACGAACTCCAAAACAGCGTGGTTTCTAAGTTAGAGTAAATATGCGGCAGCTGGTCAGTTGAGAACACTAGCACCCGACGCATGCGCAATGGCTTTAAAATGTCGGACAGCTGGCAATCGCTGTCTTCGTCTGACTGGCGACGTTATGCGCTAGCTCTCTTTCACTCTACTTCTAATATTTACCATCTTTAGCAGCCAGCAACCCTTATTTGCGGCCAGATTCAATTAGGCACCAATATATTATAATAATGAGAAAAAAATTAGCTTTAATTTGATATATAAATCATAAATGTACTTTATAAACGTAAAAAGATATCAAAATCATACCTGTTTACACCTGGCTGCGAAGAGGTTGCGGCCAAGTGCGCAACGGCAACCGTGAATTTCCAAAGTCTTTATATATATTGCCGTGAAGTGGGCGATATTTTATTTTAAAAACAAATCAATGACATTTTTTGCTAAAAATTAATTAAACATAATTTAATGAAAAATACTAGCGGCCACATTTTAAAAGGCACCCTAGCAGATATTTATTCTCTTGATGATAAATATGCGCAAAAATTAGGTTTTTAGCATATACTCGATAAGTACACTCATTCTGCAGTGGCTTCTCGTACTACATAGCTTCGATAGGCAAAGTATACAGCTTGACTAGGGGTCACCGAAGAGGCCTTTATGAGGTAGTAACATCCATAACACTTATAATTCGGTCCTGTCCTGTAATTCAGATATGCGGCCTAAACACCACTGCGAGGGAGGGAGATTATTCTCTCTTATCAGAACCATCGTTCCTACTTCGACCATTTTAAAATTATCCGTAGTCGTTCATTTACTGCGTTGGTGCAAGTTATGCAATTATTTCTTACTATACCGTTTCCAAAAATGTTGATGCAATTTGTTAAGCAGCCTCCATCTCATGAGATGAAAGACAAGCATATAATTTCCTTGTAACGGCTGAAATACAGCTGAAAGCGACTCAAAGTTTAAAAAATGGACCGGAAATAAAACAGACAAATCATTAGCGTCTAAGCTCATAGGAGTCAGCGATCTAGAATTAATATATTATTCGATTTGAATTATGAGGGTATTAAGTTTCTCGTATGATAAAATCTGATCACCTATAACCCGAGCTAAATGCGTCTTTACAGATTCAATGTCAGCTTCCCAGAAGCCTCCAAAGTGTGGAGCAGATGCAGTATTTAAATGAAACGAAATATTTTCATTTGACGCAGCATTTATCATATGTTTAAGGTAGTAAGCTGCACGTATAAAATTAGTACCGCAATCTGAATACAATTTCGCAACTTTACCACGACGAGCTATAAAACGTTGCAAAGCTAAGAGGAAAGTTTCGCTGTACAAATCAGAGGCTATCTATAAGTGAAGAGCTTTGGTGCCCTTGCAAACAAAGAGGCACAAATACACCTCACAAGATTTAACCCCTCAATGGCGATTCACCACAACATAAAACGGACCACCAAAATCAAGGGCAGAAGTAAGAAAGGGTTTAACCCTTTAGTTCCCGACGGTACTTCTGACTACCACCAATTTTCACACGTCGTAAGACTGCATTCGTAGCAATCAGAGGCTCTGCGGCCTGACGGTATATTGGAGTACCATCTTATGGACCAATAGGAATCGAAAGAACATTTTTACCACGCCCTCTGTAAATATTTTATCGTCAGTTGTATGTAGATGTCGCAAGTAGACGGTAGCGATTTCGGTTCGTCTCTTCATTTTCGTTATTGTAATTATTTTATTCAATTGTACTGTGGTTTTTTGGCATACAGAGGTGCTGGCATCCATACTAGGTTCGTTTATACTATGATAATGTATATTCAATAATTTTTCATACTAGATAATTCTCATTTTCTCGTAGAACTGAGTTCTGCAAAGGAGTTAGAGAACATTGCCGATCAAATCCTAACTGAAGATTTGCCCCTTGATAATAATTTGTTGACTGAAGACGAAAGTGAATACCGATTTGGATAATGATTTTGCAGATACCATTCATATAACAACAGGAACTGGTTGTTCAACTGATAATGCTATAAAAGATCCTCAACCATCATGTTCTCATGTTTCTCATCATCAGCTCAGCCGTCTCCTCAAGTTGATGAACCTGTAAGTCATGAGCAGTTACCGAGCGCATCATCAGATAAAAATAGTGAAAAAAAGATGTCTACAGGAAAAAAACGAAAAATACTACGTCCAAAGAATAGTTCAGAAGAAATAGAAGTAGACGATGAACATAGAAAAGACGAGAGGCAAGCAACAACGACCAACAGAAAATGGAAGAAGGCGACTGCCGAAGAACTAATGCCTGAATTCAATTTCCCGGAAGGCCCTGTTGAGACATTGATTGTGAATCTGCTACAGATGTTTATCTGCGTTTGCTGGGGGAATCCGTTGAAGACATTGTATTTCAGAGCAACCTATATGCGACGCAACCGAATCATACATTGAATTTGAACAGAGAAGAACTTCTTGCTTACATAGGCATCAATTTGTTGATGGCTTATCATCGATTACCTACTTGGAAGCAGTATTGGAATGGTAGTGAAGACTTGGGCCTTCCTATTGTCGCCAAATGCATGACGAGAAATCGCTTCGAGACAATTCTGAAATTTCTTCATTGTAACGATAATAACCTAATGCCAAAGGATAATAAAGACAAAATTTACAAGATTCGACCATTATCACTGAATAGGAGATTCAAAGACTGCTATAAAACAACAAGACGGGTGAGTGTAGATGAAAGTATGATACTTTTCAAAGGCAGAAGTACACTCAAACAGTATAATCCAATGAAACCCATAAAGAGGGGTTATAAACTGTGGTGTCTTGCCGATCAAAATGCCTATGTTGCAACTTTCGATGTGTATCAAGGAAAAAATGGAGATCTAAAGCAAGAATTCAAAGAGTTCTACCTTGGAGAGAGTGTTGTTCTGTCGCTAACTAAACCAGAGTGGAACAGATGGAAGATTATATATGCAGATTATTATTTTATATTTATCAGTCTATTAGAAACCTTATGGTATCCGGAAAATTCTTCGAAAGCAATTCTTCGAAAACAATTCTTCGAAAACAATTCTTCGAAAATCAATTCTTCGAAAATGCAATTCTTCGAATAAACAATTCTTCGACTAATAATTCTTCGAATAACAATTCTTCGAAGTATCCAAAAGGAATGACTTTGTTCAGAGATATAAATCAGGTATAATTTATCTAATCTCAAGCTTGCAACTGACGATAATCCCTTGGAAATTAGTTTTAATTTAACCCTGTGCAAGTAAATATGGATGCAGAATTTGTTTGTGATATAAATCAGGTATAATTTATCTAATCCCAAGTTTGCAACTGACCTGAGTGGGTATAAAAGGGATTGTTTTCCATAAAATAAAATTAGTTTTAATTTAACCCTGTGCAAGTCAATATGGATGCAGAATTTGTTTGTTCAGAAAAAGGAAAACGTAAATTGTTGTTCGAGGGACATTTTTATTTTAAAGATGTTGAAAAAGGTGAAAAAGTGTATTGGAAGTGCGCATTTTTTGAAAAAAGAAAAACAAACTGTCCAGCGAGAATAATTACTGTCGACGATAAAATCAGTAAAATAACAAAAGAACATAATCATATTGCTGACGCCTCAGAGGTGGAAGCGACCAAAGTGTACGAAAAAATTCGAATCAACTCGAAAATAAGTTATGATCCTCCGCACAGAATTATATCAAATGCTTCGACTACATGTTCCATAACGGCAGCTCCCAAGCTTCCAAGTGTTAGCAGTATGAAACGGAGTATTCGCAATATCAGACAAAAAAATCTACAAGGACCAGCTCTTCCTACTAATAGAAGCGAAATAATATTTTTGGAGGAATATACGAAAACCTACAAAAATGAAAATTTTTTGCTATATGATGCCGGTCCAGTGGACGAGAGAATATTAATTTTTACTACAGAACAAAATCTCCAATTATTGTCTAACAGTAAGCATTGGTATATTTAAAACCGTGCCGTTATTATTCCAACAATTACTAACCGTTCACGGACTGCAACACAATTTATCGGTACCTTCAGTTTATGCACTCTTACCAAAAAAATCAGAACGAATTTATGATCAATTTTTTCAAGAACTTAAAAATTTGAAATCATCTTTAGTGCCTGCAACGATTACCACTGACTTCGAAAAAGCATTGATTAATGCCTGCAATAGTGCTTTTCCAAGTTGTAGAAAAAGAGGCTGTTTTTTCGACTTCAGTCAATGCATTTTTCAAATGATTTAAAGGAATGGATTAAAAAAACGCTATGAGACTGACAGTGAATTTGCTTTCAAACTAAAAATGTTGTGTGCTATTGCTTTTGTCCCAGTGGATGATATAGTTATGGCTTTTGAACAATTATATGATAGTGAAATATTTCCGTCAGAAGCCGAAAGTGTTATTAATTATTTTGAAGATACGTGGATTGGGCGACCAAATCGAAAACAGCGAAAACCACCACAATATCCATACGAATTGTGGAATCTATATCAAACAGTTTTGGATGATTTACCGAGAACAAATAATTCGGTAGAAGGATGGCATCGAAGTTTTGAAACACAAGTATCAGCAGTTCACCCCAACTTGTGGAAATTTATAAAATGTATAAAAAATGAGCAAAGTCTAAATGAACTTCGTGTAGAACAATATTTAAGCGGATTTGAACCACAAACAACAAGAAAGAAGTACAAAGATTGTAATCAACGAATCAAAACTCTTGTAAATCAGTATGATAAAAATAATATAATAGAATACATTAGAGGTTTAGCTCACAACATATCATATTAATCTATAATATTTTTCTTACCTTGGTATTTGATAGTATTTATGTCATTTATCTGTAATTTTTACTGTAACGTTTTACTGTACTGTAAACTTTTACTGTAATTTATTAATAAAATGTTGACATAATTATAACAAATAAAAAAAGTAGTGTTTTATTTCCAGTTCCTAGGTATTCTCAAAAAAGAAAATGACCTTATAATTCTCATTTATTATTAGTATGTTCCGCATCATACGTTTATATATCATGCGAGAAATATTGATTATTGTCTAATGAAAACTTATCCCAGATTTTAGTAAATCCAAATAATAAAGCTGTCGAAGAATTATTAGTCGAAGAATTGTTTATTCGAAGAATATGGTATTCGAAGAATCGCATTTTCGAAGAATTGATTATCGAAGAATTGTTTTCGAAGAATTGTTTTCGAAGAATTGCTTTCGAAGAAAATTCCTAGATCCGAAACCTTATATTTGAAGAAAGCTTTGGCGTGTGGAACGATAAGAAGTAAAAGGCTGGGATTGCCTCCAATGGGAGACGATAAAGAAATGAAAAGAGGCGACCATGATTTTCGTGTCTCGAATACGAAAATCAGGGCATTCAAATGGAAAGACAATAAGATAGTGCATTTTGCATCCAACTTCCATGGTACCGAAGAAGTACACGTGAAACGAACTCAGAAGGATGGAACACGCATGGACGTGAGAAGCCCATCTGTAGTCTCTGACTACAACATATGGGCGGAATCGATCGCGCGGATCAGTTACGAAGTACGTACGGTGTACTTCGCAGGTCACGCAAGTGATGGCATAGACTATTCTGGGGATCTCTGGAGATTGCATTCGTAAATGCTCATATAATATATAACATGCAATATGAAAAAATTTCTACATTCGAATTCAGGAGGTTAATTTGCTTGGGTTTCATGGCAATTAACTGTAACAAAGTCAGCAGGAAGAAAGCTGGACCCATAGTAAAAAGACGCAAGTATAATTATAGTGTGCCTGATACCTTGGAAATTGTGGAGCCCATTGGGTTATTTTTGAGAATAACCAGGGAAGATGTGAAATGTGCAGTACACGTGCAATATAATCACGACACCAAAGCAAATGTTCAATATGTGGTATATTTTTGTGTTGCAATCACAATAAGAATTGCTTCCTGAAATATCACGAAATAGATCAGATAATAGAGGTGTCATTTATTCGCCCAGTGTTTCATAAACGCATTTATTTAAGTTGTTATTTATTTCACACTGTATACAGGGTGTCCCGGGACTAATGGGAAAAGAGTCGGGAGCGTATAATCTGAGCCACAATAATGTTAGTATTTCATATAAACTTTTTCTATGCAGGTCCTCGTTTTCGAGTTATAGGCCTCCAAAGTTTTAATTTGGAATTTGGTTTTTATTTTTATTTTTTGTATTAGTTATTTGATCTTTATAAAATTTACGGCACAGCTATAATGTACGTGTATGTTTATTTTGGAAATGTAAACAGATTTACCGTAGTTCCTTGAAGCCAGGGACGGACTACTCGCAATGGTTAGTGATCCAAAAAATTTGCAGGGATGGCACACCCGGTATGAAATTATCGAAATTCACTTCCCCACACATTAAGCTAACGAACTCTTATTGGAATTCGATAAAATAAGCCGTTTGGCTAATATTCACAGTTTTATTAATGCACTACGTACACATTTTCCTAACTAACTTATCAATACGATGTCCAAGATTTACCTACAGTACTACAAAACAATAATTTGATGATAGCAGATGATAAAAATATTAAGAACATATTCAATGGGAATTAAATAGGTACGCAAACAACGTAATTAGTTGCTTTTAATCAAAATTACGAACACAACACGATTAAACCATTAAGAAAACCTCAAAAAACACAAGTTATAAAACATAAGACTATAACTTATTCCTAAACAACAACAAAAACTAACGTTATTGTGATAAATGTTCAATATGAGCTCCTTCCACTTCCACGCACATTCTAAGTCTACGAAGGTTGTTTCGTTGCACTTGAAAGAGCAATCCCACATCATTTCGAATAACATTGCAGTGTAACACAATTCTTTCTATTAAATCTTTGTTTGCACATGTGTTGCGTATACCTTACTTTCGAGATAACCCAAGAGAAAGAAATCAATAGGATCAACGTCTCCTGATCGCAGTGGCCATTGAAAAGGGCTTCAACGACCAATCCATCTATTAGGAAACCTTATGTGTAAATGATGTCGTACTTCTAAACTAAAATGAGAAGGGGCCCCATCATGCATGAACCATAAATTCCTATGAGTTTGTAGTGGCACATCATCTAACATGTTCCATAACTCATTTTGCGAAAACTCCAAATATCTCTGACCGGTCAAATACCGTCAATAAAGTATGGCCCTATCAAATGATTGCCAACTATTCCTACCCAAATATTAACTATGAATCTATGCTGGCTCCTAGTTTGGATGATGCCATGTGGATTCACATCATTCCATAAATGCATATTATGAGAATTTATGACTCCATCTCTGGTGAAACCGGATTCGTTCGTAAAGAGAACGTTACTAATAAATGTATTGTCTGCTTGTTGTTGTCTCAGAAACCACTGGCTATACTCAAGTCGTGCAGGATAATCCGCCACTGTCATACTGTGTACTATTTTCATGTGAAAAGGATATAACAGCTGTGCTTTTAGGACGCGATGAACAACTGATTTCAAGACGTTATTTTCTCTTGGTAATTTCCGTATGGTTCATCATCAACTGCATTTAACAAGCCTTGTTCAACTGCCACAGTACGTACGCTTCGTACTGGACCTTCTCCACCTTTTTTGCAAAAAACTTCCTGAAATTTGAAATTTTGTTTTGTATACATAGAAAATTACATTTACTTATTCATACCTGTTTCTCGTAACCTGAGATCAATACGCTCAAACATTCGTCTGTCTGTCAATGTTCTGTTTGCAAAATGTTCTGCATAAAGCCTTCTGGCCTTTAAAGAGTTTCGAGAAGCCAGTCCATACATTAAATGCATATCTGCGTACTCAATAAAAGTGAATTCTGCCATTGTAACTGTTAAATTAAGGACTTGTGAATTATTGACAAGTACTGACTACGAACTATTCTACACGTTTGACAACTAATCCTATGGTTACTGATAACCGGTAAAAACACTTTTAAAAAGTTTTCACCAACTTTCGAATTAATAAGTCGTTAATTTTTCTCATCTTCTGCTATCGTTAAATTATTTTTTTGTAGTACTGTAGGTAAATCTTGGACATCGTATTAATAAGTTAGTTTTACCTCGTTGTGTACTTATAAAAATGGTGAATGCGTAATTGGTACGTAGTGCATTAATAAAACTGTAAATATTAGGCAAACGGCTTATTTTATCGAATTTCAACAAGGGTACCTTTTCGTTAGCTTGATGTGTGGGGAAGTGAATTTCAATAATTTCATACATGGTGTGCCATCCCTGCAAATTTTTTGGATCACTAACCATTGCGAGTAGTCCGTTCCTGGCTTCAAGGCACTACTGTAAATCTGTTTACCTTTCCAAAATAAACATACACGTACATTATAGCTTTGTCGTGAATTTTATAAAGATCAAATAACTAATACAAAAAATAAAAATTAAAACCAAATTCAAAATTAAAACTTTTAGGCCTATAACTCGAAAACGAGGACCTGCATAGAAAAAGTTTGTATGAAGTACTAACATTATTTTGGCTCAGATTATACGCTCCTGACTTTTTCCCATTAGTCCCGGGACACCCTGTAATATCGGCAATAATCTTGACGGTACGTAGGAGTCCATTTTTTTATTTTTTTCAAAATTGAAAATAAGATTCTGAAAAAATTCAGTCAGCTCTTTCAAGTCATCATCAAACGTGAATTCTAAAAAAATGCGAATTTCAAGTTGTTTCAATATCCGGGCACTAAAGGGTTAATATGGAAAACTACAACTAATGGTAAATTACCCATAACAGGTTTGTAATGCTTCCAACATGAAATGCTTTAGACAAAACTGAGCGTATAGCTGGCTTAGGAGATAAAATCCTAAAAGATTGGGCAAGTAAAAAATTCACGGTACGTAACCCGGCATGAAAATATCTTTTATGATAATAATCGATTAGCAAATAAGTTAATCGACTTTCGCGAGGTGATATACAGGTAAACGACTTCCAACCCGTAATACTTTTCGATCATCGACAAAACAAAACTTTCGATAGGGTTTCGATCATCCGCTTCCCTCTCTTTCTCAAATATCGTTATTGAGTATATCGAACTGAAATCATCAGCGACTCATAAAGTTCATTGGAACATAAAGTACCCGCTTTTTTCCAGGGGAAACTTGGAATTGTGAACAAACCTCAAAATCCAAGCAAGCAAGTTGTTTAACAATGTTGCATGAAAATTACCATCGGAAAACAAACCAAGGTTACCTTTCGTACCTCCTCAAACATTCCTTATCAGTCAGAACATGGAAGGAACGCGTCTGAAAAAGGGGTGGAATTATAAAGGAACTTTGGACTGCTCCAACATCAACGCCGGTAAAACACCTCTGGAACTAAAATCAGCGAGATTCTTAGCAGAAGGAACATGAAACCAACTATCGGGAGACATGCATTCCTGTATATAAGCTACTTGATTGGAAATAAAAGTCTTCCATCGATTAGGAGAGGATTTTATCCAACCGAGGGCAATCTCAGAATCGGACCAAGCTACCAACTTCTCGATTGTAAGCTGAACTTATAGAATTCTGACTACAAAAGGCAAAAGTTGAGCCAGTAACACAGCGGCAGACAACTCCAAATGGGGAATATTAACAGCCAATTCACACTTCGCGTATACACGAATCTGATTATCGGAAAACGCAAATAAATGAGCGCAGCATAACCCTTTTCACTACTGTCACAAAATCCATGCAGTTTACAACTAGCATAGCTGAACATGCAAATAAAACGAGGTACTTGAAGATGCACAAATGATGAAAGCTATTCCGTATATTGGTTCCGAATATCTCAAATTACTTTTGGAGAAGGGTCATCCCAATTTATTTCAGATAACCACACACGTTGAATAAGTTGCTTAATAAACAAAGTAATGGGAGCTAGAAAACCAACCGGATCAAATACTTGTCAAATACAAGACTTGTCCAGAGCAGTCACCTGAAAGTCAAAACAATCTGTTTGTTGATTCTATACAAGACCAAGAATTTTGAAAAGAGAAGAACAACTATCATAATTAAAAGAAATGGGTTTTCTGCCGATATGAGACTCAGGTAAACTACCTAACAAGCGTAAATATTTACTGGACCACTTGCGCAATTTAAATCAACCTTGGGCTAATAAGTATAACTGGATTCGAAGATCTTGCGTACTTTCAAAAGTATCTGCACCACTAACGATATCATCAACATAAGTGCTGTTTCGTAATACCTCAGTTGCAAGGGGAAACTCTCTTGCTTCATTTTCACTCAGCTGCAACAAGGTCCTTAAAGCCAGAAAAAGAGCTGACGAAACAACATAAGTCAACAACCGAAACTCCTGCAAAACAAAAAAAATATTCGAAAGAAGATTTGACCCGACTGTACCAGAAGTAACTACAAAAACGTTAGAAAACATCACAAAACATTTGGTTCAACCGAGAATTATTTAGGAAAAAGGTAATGCCAAATTATGTGAATATAAAATGTCACACGGAAACACCACAAGCACAAAAAGCTATAAAATGTGCTCAACGAGTTTGGATCAAAGAAGAATGTAAGAAATGGTTTGAAGTAAGGACCTCCTTAGACAACTACATAAAAGTTGTACATTCAGAACTCACGTTCCAATTACATCCAGTAGAATTTGACTGTTTAGATGACAAAATTTGAGAAAGTGTCAGCACGATGAAGAATAAGAAATTTAAGGAACAAGAACAAAAGCTACAGAAACTTGAACACACCCAACATAGAATTCAATACTCTAAACATCTTGAAACTGTAAGTACCTACATACTAACACACTTTGCACCACGATTTGAAAACCTTTCAGTCACTAATTTTACAGATAGTGAAATAGAATTTTTAAATAAAGTTTTAAAGTACAGCATACCACCAAAATTTACGAATAATATTAAACAAATTATAGCTATAGAGTCAGAAATAGGTTTAAAATCTAATTCAAATAATTTTCTTTATGAGAAATTAAAAATTGCCAATTTAATCAAAAATATTGAACCTTCAAAAGTTAAACGTCAAACAAAAAATGACATTACGGTTTTAAATGCAATCAAAGAAAGTAGAATATAATAACCTAATAGTTACAAAGTCTGCCAAGGGGAACACAACTGTCATATTGACAACTGAAAATTATAATTCAAAGATATATAACTTTATAGAATCTAGCGATGTGAAAGTTCGTAGAGCAGACCCAACAAAAAAGTTTTCTAATAATGTAAGGGATATTGTTAATAATTCAAATTATCTTTTAAGTGATGACGAAAAGAGGTCTATCATACATAAGAATCCTCATTGTCCACAATTATATGGAACCGTTAAATTACATAAAATAACGAAACCAATTACATCTGTAGTTTCTTATGTTAATAGTCCTAATAATGTATTGGTAAAGAGGCTTAACAATATACTTAATAGTTACGGATATGCATCTGAATACTCAATTAGAAATTCAATAGAACTAATCAAAAAACTAAAAGCAATCAACTTGCAAGATAAATATAAACTTATTTCATTTGATGTTACTGATATGTTCATAAAAATTCCTCCTAAAGATTGTCTAATACTTGTAAGAAAATTACTGGAAGATAAAAATAATAATCCAGGAATAATATCAGATATACTTAATTTATTTGATGTATGTATCAATCGGAATTATTTCACTTTTGACAATAAGATATATATTCAAAATGAAGGTTTACCAATGGGAAGCCCTATATCACCTATTTTGGCAAACAATTTCATGGACAGTTTAAAAAGAAAGATTTTTGAAAGTAATATTTCGAAAAATGTTTTATTTTGGTATAGATATGTAGATGACGTATTAGCTTGTTTTATGGGTAGTGAACGACAATTAGATGTATTTTTCAACCACATCAATAATTTACAACCAAAAACTAAAATTACATTAGAAATTGAAGAAAATAGCTCAATCAATTTTCTTGGCTTAAAAATTCAAAGTTTATAATGTACTTGATTATTCAATTTACCGAAAACCAACACACACGGATGTGACAATTCCATATAGTTACAATCACCCCATGTCACTTAAACTAGCGGCATTCAATGATACATAGAGCATTTTCAGTTCCTATGAACAAATGTAATTTTGATAGAGAGATTAATACAATTAGACAAATAGCAACATCCAACGGTTATCCATTACATATGATAAATAAGCTAATTAATGAAAAAGAGGGAGAAGTGTGGCATTACCACTAATATTTCCTAAACAAACTGATGAAATAAAAACTTAAAAAACCATCATATACAAGAAATATTTCTAAGATAATATCTTTAGCAACGAACACAACAATCTCTTTGAAAACAGAAAGTAACATAAGTACAAAATTGTTAAATAAAAAAACAAAAATACCAACATCAAAGAAATCAGGTATATATAAACTCAAATGTCCAGAATGTAATGCTGTCTATTTGGGTCAGACCCTTAGGAATTTTGAAATCCGATACAGTCAACACTTACGAGCTTACAGATTAAAACAACCAGATAAATCCCACTACGCAAAACATCTACTTGACACCAATCATTCATTGACACCTAATACAGAACTAGAAGTGCTGCATATTTGTGAAAAGAAACAAGAACTGGATTTCCTTGAAGAATTGGAAATTAGAAGACATTAAATTTACATTAGAAATTGAAGGAAATACCTCAATCAATTTTCTTGATTTAAAAATTCAAAGAGTTGATGATATACTTGATTATTCAATTTACTAAACACTAACACACACTGATGTGACAGCTCCATGTAGTTCCAATCACCCCATGGCACATAAACTAACGGCATATAATTCAATAATACATAGAGCATTTTCAGTTCCTATGAACAAATGTAATTTTGATAGAGATATTAATACAATTAGACAAATAGCAACATCCAACGGTTATCCATTACATATGATAAATAAGCTAATTAATAAAAAAGAAGAAAGATTGGCATTACAACCAATATTTCCTAAGCAAACTGATGAAATAAAAACTTATAAAACCACCACATATGCAGGAAATATTTCTAATAATACTTCAAAGATAATATCTTTAGCAACGAATACAACAATTTCTTTAAAAACAGAAAGTAACGTAAGTACAAAATTGTTAAATGTAAAAACAAAAATACCAACATCAAACAAATCAGGTATATATAAACTTAAATGTCCAGAATGTAATGCTGTCTATTTAGGTCAGACCCTTAGAAATTTTGAAATCCGATACATTGAACATTTACGAGCATACAGATTAAAACAACCAGATAAATCCCACTACGCAAAACATCTATTTGACACCTAACACAAAAATAGAAATGCTGCATATTTGTGAAAAGAAACAAGAACTGGATTTCCTTGAAGAATTGGAGATTAGAAGACATTTAAGAAACCCACAATATGAAGTCGTCAATGAACAAATAAATCTAGGGAGTTCTCCACTAATAAACTGTCTTCTCAAGTGATAATTGTAAAGATCAGCAGATATAGTTTTCCTGGTTTTCTATATCATTGCACAGTTATACTGATCTTAATTGGAAAAATGGTATCCAGGATATCACCATAGGGATAATAATATCTAAGCTTGAATATTTGTAATATCACATCTTCTAGTTTTTTCTATTAACATATATTAAGTCAATCACAAGTTAGGTCACTTCTTGGTCTAGCCAAAAATAATCACCAAACATCAGGTAGGCATCAAATGAAATGCAACTTCTGTCATTTCGACGAAGATATTTCCTTATCGAAACAATTGTCAATTTTTTAGAATTTTCAACAATTTTCATTATATTGTGGAATTAGCTATAAACAGTGAGTCTCATTTAAAACAGTAATATGAGTAGATTCCACGAAGTAAGGGTCGAGACAGTTAATTTCATTTACCTTGCGTTATTGAGACCAATACATGAATTTACAAAATTGTGGGCACATCTTCTTGTCGCAGGAGAGGCACTAGATCGCCACTCAAAACCTGATTTGGAGGAGTAAAATGTTCCAGGCTCTAAATTTGTTTCAATTCGTAATCCACATCGCACTCATTAGCAATCTCTGTTTGTTCTTCTCCATTGTCTTCTACGTCACTTTCATCTTCATCGCTTACCTCATACGCACAATCACTGTCACTGTTTTCTAAACTATCACGTATTTCATCGTCCGACAAATAGTTGCGCATCATATTGCCTGTATGAAGTCACCGACAAGACTGAAACAATCCTATGCATCAGCGAATACTCCACGTTCCAATTTCGACAAGCTACGACTAGATTCGCTTCTACCCGTTCTTATTGCGGAAGAGGCCAAGCCGAGTAACTGGATTACCCCAATCCCAAAATGTTCCAGAGAAAAAATGTGCTAAAGTATTTTTGAGGATTATCAAAAATCTGATTTCGGAAATTAAAAGATTTACAACATGGAAGTAAAAAAAGGACAATGGGGTAACTCAAATACCCCGCTTGGTCACATGAGGGATAATGGTGAATAAATTAAAGTTCAATACATCTATTTACAATGAAGAACTTCACACAAAAAAGTTCTTATGAAGCTAAATTTCAAAATCAAAACTTTTTCTGAAACTGGTTAAAGTCAAGGTCACCAAACTGACCAAAAAAAAACAAAAGAAAAACGAAAAAACTGTTCGCAAGTTATTTTTTGGTTCTTATTCAAACTGCAAATGTCACTAAAAATATCAATTGTTGACAAACAATATGCATTCAAACGAGGATAACAATTGAACAATTAAATATCAAAGTTTAATTTCTTTAAAACCGAAGATCAAACAATTTTAAAGAGTAAATGAGACGAATCCAAACCCGCAGGATCAATGTATGATCCGGTGTTAGGGATCTCTACTTCGATAACTCCTATGAGGAGAGTTAAGTGATTGGACTGTACAATTTACCACTAAATTATGTTTGATCTCGGTTTTTAATTAATAAGATACCGAATTAAAGATACTACAAAATAGTGTTGTAATGAAACTCACGGTCTCTAGTGTATTTTTATTTAAGAAGTCAGGTATATATGAACTCAAATGTCCAGAATGTAATGCTATCTATTTGGGTGAGACCCTTAGGAATTTTGAAATACGATACAGTGAACACTTACGAGCATACAGATTAAAACAACCAGATAAATCCCACTACGTAAAACATCTACTTGACACCAATCATTCATTGACACCTAACACAGAACTAGAAGTGCTACATATTTGTGAAAAGAAACAAGAACTGGATTTCCTTGAAGAACTGGAAATTAGAAGACATTTAAGAAACCCACAATATGAAGTTGTCAATGAACAGTTAAATCTAGGGAGTTATCCACTAATAAACTGTCTTCTTAAGTGATAATTGTAAAGATCAGCAGATATAGTTTTCCTGGTTTTCTATATCATTGCACAGTTATACCGATCTTAATTGGAAAAATGCTATCCAGGATATCACCATAGGGCTCATAATATCTAAGCTTGAATATTTGTAATATCACATCTTCTTCTTTTTTCTATAAACATATATTAAGTCAATCCCAAGTCAGGTCACTTCTTGGTCTAGCCAAAAATAACTACTAAACATCAGGTAGGCATAAAATGAAATGTAACTTCTGTCATTCTGACGATGATATTGATTTATCGAAACAATTGTAAATTTTTTAGAATTTTCAATAACTTTTATTATATTGTGGAAGTAACTAAAGACCGTGAGTTTCATTTAAAAAAACTAATATGAGCATATTCCACGAAGTAAGGGTCGAGACAGTTAATTTCATACTACAAAATGACCGGTGACGAATAGAGATTCACTCGCCTCAGGTTTCTCCAGTCCACACAAACTTATTCAACACAGCTTCGTTCACCATAAACAGCAGTATTTTTATCATTTAGAAACGAAGAAAAACCATGAATTCCCGCACACACAAAGATTTTACCTCACCACACAATACCAACTGAATAATATATTCTATCTCGTTCTCGGTGAAATAATAAAGTAAATATCCAATTAACCCTTTCACTCACGATTTATTGTTATTGGGAATAAAATTCTGTCAAAAGAGATCCTTGATAATTGATTTTTTTTTATGATTTTTAAGAATTTGAATATCACCTTAGCTGCCCCCAGATGGCGGTGGTGGCATGTCGTCAATTGATGACAGTATGAGCCAACGGTTGCTATATAACATCCACGTGGAGGCGGTAGCATGTTATCGATTTTGTATTGTGGACGTTAAATAAAAGTTACCTAGAATAGTAATTTATGCAACAAGTGCATAAAGTGGTACTTTTTTTCACGAATGGAAAAAGTTGACCGCACGAGCCGTCAGGCGAGTGCGGCAATTCCATGAGTGAAAAAAAGACACTTTATGTGCATGTTGCATACATTATTTTTTCGACAGCCCTATACAAAAAAATTCGGCAAATTACAATTATACGTATTCCAAGTTTCATGAAAGTCCTTCCTCGATGCCCAGCCAAGATTCATTGTGTTAGTTATACGTATTCCAAGTTTCATAAAAGATCATCCTCGATGCCCAGCTAAGATTCATTGCGTTAGCTTATGGGAAGCGTGAAATAAAGTTAACGTTATGGCACTTTTTTTAACGCTTTTTTACTTTTTTTCACTCTAACCATAAACAACCACTTTAAGCGCTGCAAATCGATGAAATACAAGGTACTTTAAAGATAGAGCGTAGAAAAAAACTTTTTAGTGTTTTTATTATTCAAAATACAAATTTACTTATGAAAATGTATAACAATTCTTATCTTTTGTTAAACACAGATGTACAAGGCATTTATACATTTAATTCTTGATGTACCTTTGCAACCCGCATTTTTACACCGTGAAGATGATTTTGAATTTTCATGGATATGCCAATGACCAACGTTGTCCCGTCTAACTTCTAGTGTTGGACGTACTTCAAAGGTTGGTCTCGATATTGTTGGTTGTACTGGCTCATTCCGAACATTCATAGGGGGTCGTTCTCTTCGTGCTTTAGGTGTTGTATCAACTAAAATAAGAGCTTCTGCGACATATGATCTAAAGTTAAATAAATCTAGTATATCCTTTTTGGTATGTTTACTTGTTGACCTTGTTGTCTGTACTCTAGCCATGATAAAGTACATGCAAGATCAATTGCGTGTGTGAACATTCGAAGTATCCACTTCTTGGACCTAATAAATGTTTGATATATTTGAATCAGAAAGTCAAGTTTGTCGACTCCTCCCATACTAGAATTGTATATTTTGACTGATTCGGGGCGTGACACATACACAAATTGTTTGGTGGTTTTATCCCAACGTTTAGCTTGATCTTTTTCACCAATTCCTACAAAGGTCGATGCTATGTGCATCGGTGTGTTGTCAAACCATTTTACAACTACGATTCCATCTTTACTTATCACTTCCTGTACAGACCCTCGTCCTTGTTTTGCCATTTCCTTATGAGTTTGTTCTTAATGTACTGTTTGACATTCAATTTTGACTTGAAGGGAACCATTTGCTCATCAATGCACATTTGTTTTTCCAGAGGCAAAGACAAACAACGAGTCCGAATTGAATCATAGAAGGGCCGTACCTTCCAGAAGCGGTTAGTAGAAGTAGCTAATCTATTTTAAACATCAACAAAATGCACAGTTTGACGTAGCTTGAAGAATCGATTTACTGCCATATTATCAGTTATAATAGCTACTCTCAGTGACTTGCTATTTTTCCAATATAAATTAACTCTCAGATATCGTAAATTTCCCATCATAACATGGATGCCAACAAAAGTTCTTACCTCAGACAATGTGGTGAACTGAAATCTCAGATTTTGTTGTGTAGCGTACAAGTTAGTGTTATCTACTATTTGTTGAAAGAGGGAATTTGGAAATATTGGTTAGAACAATTAAGAGGGCTTGACAAATCTACAACAGGTCGAGGAGCATTCTCAAACCATTTTATATTCGGTGTAAGATATGTCACATTATTCATCAATATAATGTTTTCTCTCGTAGTAAGTTGATTTGTTTCCATATACTTTGTTACTGCTCTCTTTGTTTCCGCCTTTTCCTCCTTCCTTTGTTTTGCGTCTTTCTGAATAATATCCTCATTGTCATTACCCTGCATTTCTTCCAACTCAACTTCCTGCATTTCTTCTACCGCACCATCTTGCGTTTCGACTCCTTTAGCATCATGTATTTCTTGCCCTATCTCCTGTTCTCCTGCATCTACCTGCATGTGCATTTCGTTAAATTCACTGTCGACATCGCACATTTCTCCCAGTTCTAAAAACACAATAACTCGTATTTCAAGAAATAATAGCGATACATATAATTTACCTTCCAAATTTTCTCCAATTTCTGAGTCTATTTCATCATTTTCATTACTAATGTATTCTATGTCTGACATTTTATCCACGATTTTCATTAACTCATCATATTTTAACGGCACGTTACGCTTGAAAGTCATTTTCTAATATAAATCACAAAATTAAAATCAAAGTAATAAAAAAAAACATTTTATATTTACCTTGGTATTTTGTTGACCGTTGACTCACAATGTAATCAATTGATGACAACAATATTTACAACAATCCTGTACTCAATGGAGAACACAATGAACTATTTCGACAAAAACGAACAATTTGGTGGTTATTTATTAATGACTGAAAATACTAACATGTCTATAATAACAAAGTGACACTCGCAACCTTCGTTTTTGTTTTATCATGTTGTTGCGGTAACGCAGGGTTCTATTCACCTAATGAAATAATAAAAATACTACTAGGCAGCAGATGGCAGGACAATATTATATATTGTTTTCTAATAGTGTAACAAATTGCTGATATTATGAGTAAACCACAAAATATCCCGTAGTATCCATACTTTTCAATATAATTCGATGCCTTCAATTGACGACACCGTGAGCGAAAGGGTTAACGCGAGCATTAAAGGCAACCACGATTACAAGAGGTTGTTGTTTGGGTTGTCTACCTCGCAAGAAATAAATTAAATGCTAAGTCTAACGGAAATCTAATACCTTCTAATACCAAATGTTGAAAGAATGTCATGCATCATTTGTTTCGAATCTGTTTTCAATCATTAGGAAAAATAATTAAATTATGTATGTGATAACTTTAAAACATAATAAATTATTTAACGTTACGATTACTGTTAATACAAAAATATAAACATAAATATGCAGGAACTTGTATTTTTTGTTCATTCATTATTATATAGTTTCCGCTTCTTTATTGAACGAGGAATCGTGTACTAACATCTCACAGATGGTTTCTTATTTTTTGACGTAAGACTTTCAACACAACAACCATATATTTTCCAAAAGTTGTCTAACTACGTTCGATCTTCAGGTGATGCCGATTTTAAAAAGTCCACGGTTTCGTCGAAATCTCCTATTTAAATAAATATAAGTAACTTTATATAGTAATTTCTTACCTAAGACCATGAGTCCATGACGTACAAGTGCCGTTTCGTACAATTGTACCACCTTCAAGTTCCATGAAGGGTAGTTCACCAAACCTAATTCATCGCATATATGAGTGACAGCTTTTTGCAAGTCTTTCCATGCTTTTGTCGTCAATTTTATGCCGGGAAACATGTCTTCGATTAGAGATAAAAATAATGGTTCATCTTCGTCAATTAGTTTACTTAGATTCATATCTCTGTGAATATTTGATATATATATTTAGAATTAATAATACGAGGATCTACTGCCACTAATCAGTAGTTTTTACTTATTTGAAAAGTTGATTTACCTTAAAACTCTCATTACTACAACTTCCTCAGTTTCAAGTGGATTCGCACGTTTCTGTGCTCCCAAAGTTCTCAAAACGGATAAAATATTGCGAAGTCCGAAATCGTAGTGAACCTAAAATATAGATAAATGGAAAAAATTATAAAATATTTTGTATTACTACTGTCCGATTTTTATAATATTTTCATTCATTCTACGATGAACTTTGGCAATATCATTAACGAATTTTCCGTGTTCTCGAAGACAAAAAGAAAACGAAGTTTGGTTGTGACAGTAGGGCTATTATTGAAAGACTATACTGTTGTACCAAATCATTCAATGTTGCCAAAAACTGTATCGGATAAAGAGAAGGCATGGGCATGTTTATCCGAATATTTCTCTCATGTATTAAAAATCCCATATGAAGCGGGACTTTTTCGGCCAAAATTGCCCGGTAGAATCTGAAAATTTCCCGCTAGCTATCGAAAATTTCCCTGCAGGTCCGTAACTACAGTAACGAGTGTTAAAATTGAGCGAAAGTAAACTCATATATACAATACTGTACCATAAATATATATGGAGACAGTTTATGGATTATATTAAAGAGAGAAATTTTAGTTTACACAAAACACTTCAATACCGACACTCGCAAATATTCTTCCTGACTGGGCCTACAACATGAAAAAAAAAACAGTTACGATTACAAAGACTTTACTGTGAAGACTATTTAGAATGTAACGTTAAAATAATAAATGGAAAAATACCAGGACGAACATAATATTAAATTTAATTCCTCAACTGATACGGAATTTAAGACTGCCCCTGAGGATAAAATACGAAAAGGATGCAGTTGCAAACAAGCCCCCAGAAAAGAAAACAAAGCGCTGTATCACTAAAATACGAAGATTTCCAAGCCATGGTACAAAAATCTGATGAAGAAAAGCCTGATGGTTTACATAACAAATTATTTTTTGTTTTATCATACGAATTAGCATGGCGAGGAGAGATGTAGTAAAATGTTTCACTTCCTATTTCATAGAACACAAAAACTGGTAGAATGGAATTCAACCCAATATTCGACAAAACAACGCAAGGTGGGGATAAACCTTGCATTATATCCAAGTGATTGGTTAGAAACATGGGTAACCCGGATTTGTGTCCAGTAAGGTTGTTTAGAAAATTCTTGGAAAAGAGAAAAGACATAAATATTCCGAGATTGTTCTTAACTGTTAACCCCTCCTGGAAACTGGGCAAGTGGTACAAGAACATCCCTGTCGGAAAAAAATATGATCACTCAGTAGACCTCAACGGATGCAAAAAAGTCAGGTTTGGCTACAGAAAAATTTAAAATCACCAATCATTCATTGCGTGCAACAGCTGTTTCAAAATTCGTAAAGAAAGGGGTTGAGGAAAATACGTTGATAAAATTACTGGCCATTCAAATCCGAAGTCTATAAAGCCATATCTACAACTGGACGAGGAACACTATTTGAAAATAGTAGAAAAAATTAGAGACAATGACAGAGCTAATCTTAATACAGAAACTAATATAGCTAATGTGCCTACAATAAGTTCTTTGAGTTCTAATTCAATCACACATACATCAACTAGTAGTGCAGCGGGCTCCAAAAATAGTAATTTTTACAATGGTGTGTTTCCACTGTAATTCATGCAATTTTTAGTTTCTACAATTTCTCTTATTTCAGTTTGTTCATGTTCATATACCATGTTGTTGTTATATGTGTGTCTATGGGGAAACCATAGAATAGCAACTCTACAATAGGGTTTAATAAACTGTTCAAACGAGAACAACTATTTTATTTTATGGTTTGTATAATACTCTCAAATTCAATTATAAATTCAAATTTCTTATCTAACTTCATTCATACGTCGTACACACCGTTTGTTAATAAGCTGTACTTATAGGAAATAGTATGAATTATTGATGGTTTAGTCACACTATGGTTTTATTAAAAAGAAGAAGAAAAAGTAATACCTATGTTAATGAAATTGAACTTTTCAGTAAGTATACCTTATATATTATTAACTAATAATTGATGTGTTTTTAAGTGAAACTCAAGGTCTCTAGTTAATTCCACAATATAATACAAGTTATTGAAAATTCTAAAAAATTGACAATTGTTTCGATAAATCAATATCATCGTCAGAATGACAGAAGTTACATTTCATTTTATGCCTACCTGATGTTTAGTAGTTATATTTGGCTAGACCAAGAAGTAACCTAACTTGTGATTGGCTTAATATATGTTTATAGAAAAAAGAAGAAGATGTGATATTACAAATATTGAAGCTTAGATATTATTAGCCCTATGGTGATATCCTGGATATCATTTTTCCAATTAAGATCAGTATAACTGTGCAATGATATAGAAAACCAGGAAAACTATATCTGCTGATCTTTACAATTATCACTTAAGAAGACAGTTTATTAGTGGAGAATTCCCTAGATTTAACTGTTCATTGACAACTTCATATTGTGGGTTTCTTAAATGTCTTCTAATATCCAGTTCTTCAAGGAAATCCAGTTCTTGTTTCTTTTCACAAATATGCAGTACTTCTAGTTTTGTGTTAGGTGTCAAGTACTGCATATTTGTGAAAAGAAACAAGAACTGGATTTCCTTGAAGAACTGGAAATTAGAAGACATTTAAGAAACCCACAATATGAAGTTGTCAATGAACAGTTAAATCTAGGGAGTTCTCCACTAATAAACTGTCTTCTTAAGTGATAATTGTAAAGATCAGCAGATATAGTTTTCCTGGTTTTCTATATCATTGCACAGTTATACTGATCTTAATTGGAAAAATGATATCCAGGATATCACCATAGGGCTAATAATATCTAAGCTTCAATATTTGTAATATCACATCTTCTTCTTTTTTCTATAAACATATATTAAGCCAATCACCCAGACAACATGGGATATTCATAGAATAATCTTTAAATACACCAAAAAGTATGAGAATATTCCGAATCAACTAAGAATATTCTTATAATATTAATATTATTTTTGAATATTCTATTAATATTCCTTAGTGAATATCCACAGAACAAGCCTGATGAATATTCTTAAAATATTCATTTTAGAATATTACCAAACTGAATATGCCTAGCATATTCTTTTAAGGATATTTACTTATAATTAAAGAAAATTAATATTATTTTTCATATGGGACGAAAGTTATAGTTCAAATATTTATCCGGATATTAAACCCTACATAGGTGTAAATAGTTAAAATAACCTTCATACAAATAATAAATATAATATATCAAATAATAAACTATTAACCATGTATTAAACTCATTGAAGTTCAGATATAGATTATAAAATAAGAAAAAGATATAAAAATATGCTCAATATGAACACTATATAAACGGTTGATACGGTGTGGTTATAAATGTTATTCGTCGTGTGATAAAAAGAGAACAAATATATAAATCATAATTATATCATTCACCGTAAAGCCAAATCAAGACAGATACGCAATCGCGTCAACCAAAAGCAGCCAGCCAATTAAAATGCAACTGGCGTTCTCTATACACATGTTTATTGGTTAATTTCTTATATCATGTGTCTGTGATGGGCTTAAGCTTGGCATGCTCAAAGTGAAGTGTCGATAGGTTCGTTTCTCTTCCGTTTTATCTAATATTAACCTATGAACTGGAGTGGATTGACATCCACCCATAGCTTAAATATATATTAAAAATAGAATATCCACCATTTTAACGTTTAGCAAAGAATACGCCAACTCAAACTGGCGAAACTTCGACCAAAGAATACACCATGGTGTATTATTTGCTTCGACTTTTAGACAGTTCTTTTTCTGAATGGGCAGGTGTGACGTGTGATACATGCTTCGAATAAGTTATATGTCAATGTCATATTTCATGCTAACCAAAAAATATTCTTCGTTGTTAAACAAGCATAGGCTTTTATTAAAGTTTCTTTTGATTTTGTTTTCAACAATATTGTGACTAGTGGAACTATTAGTGGGAAATTATTGTATTTGTTATGGGATGAACAACTTGTGCAGTTCGTGGATGCCACTCAAGAACAGGAGAAGGAATATTTCTGTTTGGATTTCCCGAAGACCCTGTGAGGTAAGAGAAAGTGTTTCTATAATATGCAATATATTATAGGTATATATTACTTTTTTAATATTTTACATTGTACTTTACATGTTCCTATGTATTGTAAGTTGTGTAGTTCTATGTTTTCGATTTTTAACATTGATCTGTCCCTCTGCCTTTAATAACATGAAATAATAATATGTACTACAATAAGCTTTCTGCTGACGAGCCCTGTTCTGCAAAAAATATGCTGAATAATAATACATAATATTCAATATAAATTAGTAGTTGATTTATTTTATAGACATGTGAAAATATAAAAATATACCTACATTTATTTACTTTTTAGGGTACACTTATGGTTGGAAGATTGTAACTATGCAGATTTGTTTGGAAAGACTACAGATGCTTTACAAAAGAATTATAGGTTGTGTGATCTTCACTTTCAGAAAAAATTTGTTTCCAAAACAGGGTATCCCAAGTATTTGTTTCAGCTAGCTGTGCCTACCCTATTTCCATGGTTAAAACGCAAAGCTCACATTTTATTGAATGATCCACCAACAAAAATAGTTACTCAGTCTGGTAAATATTAAATTAAAGTAGACATTATAATCAGCTGTTATTGATATTTATTTTTTGTCATCTGGCCGCATAATGCTTTCTGACGGGATTAATACCTTCTTGGAATTTGTGTAAGGGAATATCCTGGTGCTAAGATAATGGAAACAAAAAAATTAAAACATTTATATCTGTTGATAAAACTAAGTCAACATTCATTTAAACAAGTAAATTATCTTAAGAACTTGAGGCTGGTAAAACTTACATGAAAAGAACATACAATAATTAATCACCATATGCTTTGTATTTAGGCAACATTACAGAATACCAGTGTCAATGTAATGTATTCTGCATAGTGACAAATTTAAGCAAATATGATATTTTTTATACTTATATTTGTAAAATTCCCATTACTTTTATAATTGCAGTTACCACACCATTACAGCAACCGGCAGGTTCATCTCAAGCCGTCACAATACATTCTAGTGACTGTGACGATATAACACAAGTTTATGAATCCACACGCTGCCAGCTTTTAACACCGCCTTACCCGAACGGGTAAAATTGATATATCTGATTGAAAACGTCAACAATAAGGATATTTTTCAGTTATACCTCGGTTATGTAGCCTTAACCGGACAGTTTTATCCATTTGGGTAAAACGAATGCTAAAAGCTCGCAGTGTTGAATACAATAAAGCTTACCATCAATTTTTGTTAATTTCCACTCATATGGGAAGGCAAATCAAACTGTCTTAATAACCTCTCTTAGTCTTTCTCAAATCTAAAGAAACATTGTTTTGAAAATGAAGGGATCAAATCCTCCATCGTTTCCTCGTCGACAAATTTAATGATTTATTACCACTGCTTTTCAGCCATATTAATTTTATCTTCCTGGGTTGGAGGAACAAAACTGTAAAAAGAAATATTTACTTTATTAATGCAGCAATTTTCAGTTCAACTAATGTAAAGAACAGCCATGATCTCTAAAGTTGTCGATTAAATTAGTAGAAATCCTCTGTGTTTTATAAAAATAAAGATAATGGTTGTTAATTGTGAAAGAAAAAATGCTCAAATTTTTTTAATAAAACTTACCGAGTACACCACTTATTACTCCTGCAGAAAACACTTTGATATTGTCTTTTCAATTAATAACAATAAATCAACGAAACAACAGATAATTATCACACTATAGTATTTAAAAACTACACCAAAACACCGTAACCTTAAAATAACCTCTACACTTGAACTAAGAAATGATAACAGTATAACATATAACATGTGGGGATGGGGACGAGCAATATGATACCGCGCATACGCAGTTATAAAAATCAATAAAATTTGATTACTAACGACGTTACAGTTTTCGTTAATTTTTTGGAATTATCTACCAATTTTAGTTACTCGACGAGCTCTATAGATGGCACAGTCTGCAGTGTCCCTAGCCTGGTTTCAATGACAACATTTACGGGGTTTTCGCGCTGTGCATCATTCATCTAGTCGCAAACAGCAGAAGGGCGCCCTTTATAAGCAAACAGGAGAGTGATAAGTACTGCTATTTTTTCTATACATCTTTCATTCTACAGTTCATTTGTATACGTTTCCCAAAAAGTCTGGTGTTTCACACGAAACAACCTGTGTACTTGAGTTGATATCACTTACCTGTTTTGACAATTGTTCTTCGCACAACTGATATAATGTATAAAATTTCTTTGATAGATACACGTTATCTTTGAAACCGCATGAAGCCAATTTGACGCGAATAATGATCTGTCTGTCAGGTACCATCATAGCAACACTTCTAAACATGATCTTTAAATTTTCCGGAAGCTCTTGTCTACCAGCGTAACCAGGATTCATCGTCAAGAATATTCCGAACTCGATGTTCATACTAACATTATCTCCATCCCTTGATAAACAATAAAAAGCTCATCACTCAAATTTATAGTATAGAGAGAAGAATGAGGTAAAATCATTGAGAGTTAATTTGTAAACATTCTATCTTATGTTTATAGGCATGATGACTGTTCGCGCCACCCCCTTAGTTTCGATAAAAGTCGGCGCGCCGCTCATGGATTATTTTCATTAAATTTAAAAACTGAGTTCTTGTACATTTTGGTAAAGGACTAGTTTTTAATTCTGGTCATCAACGTTAACGCTCTCGCTTAGGAACAGTTCGTTTCATATTTAATAAAAATCAATCTCTCATTGTAAAACCGCAAATTTGTTAAAATCGCGACGTTTGTCAAGTTCTTTTATATTGTTCTAATATTATTCGCAAATCAAGACATTGGAATAAACTTTAGTTAGTGTCACAAAGGCCAGGACTATCATTCAAACGATCGTTTGTGAAAACTCATAGGGAATAGCAAACACCGGCTCTTTGGTAAGTACATTAAATTAGAGTTTATTGTGTATGTTGTCGATTCGCTAATTGCATAATTAATAAATATACAGTCCATTTTTCTTTGAGCTAACATTGTGATGGTCCTTCGAGCCGGAGTATTTAGAATCACTAAAATTATGTATTTATTTTATGAAACTTTAGTCATTTTTTTATGTAGAGCGAGATTGATAGTAATTTTGGTAAAATATAACTAAATAATACGGAAGTTCGCCATGATATGTTGAACACTAATCAGATTGACTGACGTCACTTTTGACTAAACAAGTAAACAAACAACTTGTTGTCTTTGATTTTATTTCCGATTCCATTTTGTTTATGCTGAATATTAATTCGAAAGTGAAGTACTTCCTTCTAAATATTTTTCAAATTCTTCAATCAATGTCTTCCTATGTTTTTTGAAAATATTATATGATCGTCCTGTAGTATCAGATGTTCTTTTTCTTCTATCTGATTGACATTGATATCTTGTGGGCATACAGCCCGGTTTAATGCGGATCTGTGACACCGATATTATCAAATGATATTTCACATAAATCTCCGTAGCATATGGCATCTAAAATTTCAATTAAATACCTATTAAGACAACAGTAAAGCTTAACCTCAAAATAAATTAAACACTAGGCAATATAGCTGTTGCCTTTTACGTTTAAACCCTTTGTCTCGTATTTTTTTGTGTGGAATGAACACAAATAACTTATCAGGAGTTACAATCGTAACACAGATTAATGTTCTTTAAATAATTCATTAAGCGTAGTAACTGATTCGTAAAATTTAAAATTTAGTTACGTCGTTTATTGGACTATTGTAGACAACTTAAGTAAGTATATGCTTAACTGCGAGTGGTATTTTGCTAGGAATATTCTTTGGTAACATTGGATTTAACACAGAGTCCAATGTGTTAGAAAGAAACAAGTATTTTCAGTGTATCACCTATTTTCTTTAACAGGGTATCATAACATGTGAACGAAGAATCGTTGCACAGACTTTTAAATTGTTTGTTCAATTTTTATTTGAACAAAGGAGCAATTTCGAATAAATTGTTTTGGTCGCCCTGTACAACTAGTTCAGAATTCGGCGAAATTAGCGCATGCGCGCATGAGAGATGGGTTGGTGAGAGATGCGGGTCTGGATTACGTGACTTCAATGACAATCTAAACCAGTTATAGCCATTTTCACGAAAGTTAACAGCAATTCAATGGTAGATATTTTCCATCTCACAACTAGCAATGCCTAGGTAATCAACACCAGCAACATTATACTGAACTGTTTACCGTATGGTTCTTTTTTATGGAAATTTTATTTAGTGAATTTTGATTTTTGATAAATATAACAATTAAGCTGTGGTTACTAGATATTAAGAAATTGGCGATATATAACTGGGTATAGTTAGCTAACAATAATTGTCTCGTATTGTGCATTTTGTAGCACCAATGTTTGCATGTTAACTTTTACCTCTTGTTCGATTTGCTCATACAATATGTTGTAGAACACGATCAGGCATTGAGCCTAGGAAGCACACTTTGATCTACTAATTTTTTCTACGCATGTTTACATTTTCTTACGAAAAAAATGTCAACTACAAACACCAAAGAGGAGAAAATGTTTTTCTAAAATAAAATAAGTTTATTTGAGAAAATGAGTATACGTTTTTCCATGAGCTATAATAATTAAAATTGCATTGAATTAGAACAAGAATATAAGGAACTAGAAAATTGGTCATTAATCTGATTCATCATCGATATGTCCTTCTACCTCTCTTTTATAGCATTGAGGACACATGAAAACAGCATGTGAGAGGCAGCTAACGGTATGGCACTTTTTGCATTCATATTGACTTAATCTCCTGTGATGAGTTTCTGAGGTGCAAGTTTCTCATCTGCGTCTTTTCGGAGGTAATTTGTTGTTCCGTTTTATTCAGTTGTTCTTGAGTTGGAGCGAATCTCTTCAGTTTTTGTTGAAGGTTTGACGGCATCCCAATTGACTTGAGACTTCGTCGAGCAAGTTGACCAAGCACAAGTTCGTTAGAGAGTTGTTTTATGAACAGTCTCCTTCTCAGATCTGCAAAACCATTGCCGACATATATGACCTGGGAATTGATTGAAGCAATATTTAGCATTGTGAAAAAAATTACCATGGGCCACCGTTTTGTGTTTCGAGACACATTATATGCACCACACATTTTGTCAACAATATCAACTCCCAACTTAGTTGAATTATAGAAACTGATTACTTCTGGTTTTTGTTTCTCGCCAGTAGAAACATCAATTGATTCATCTCCATGCAATGATGATACAAGGAGGACATTTCTGTTCTTTCTTGGGACATAGGATACCAATGTATCACCACCACTACTGAAACCAAAAATACTAGAGTGTTGTGTTCTGGCTTTGGTGGCTATGAAATCATTTGGTAGCTCTTTCCTGTTTTTCCTAATGGTTCCAACGTAGGAGAGTTTCCTTTCATTTAGAAGACTCACTTGTGTGAACCAGTTGTCCGCCGTTATGTTTCTTCCCGAGCAAACCAAAGGTTCTGCTAACCTTTTCACAACATCTGGTGCTTTGTTGCTTACACAAAAGGGTCCTTCGTTCTGCTTTCCCGATGTATGGAAGGGATGTATTGCCGGAAAAGACAATTCCCACGAAATACTGGGAGCATTTCATCTATCGTGACGTTTTCACCAACACAGTAGCTAACTTTACAATTAGTCACAAATTTTGTGAATATATCACATATTGGTGGGAGCCGATCCAGTTCCTTTCTAGCGGATCTTGTTTCTCGATCATCAAATCGAAGACACCGTATTAGAAATTTCAATCTCTTGATACTCATGAGAAGACTGAACTTGGCAATGCCGTCGCCATCATCTGTTCCCCATAATTCCTCGAGGGATAGTCTATTCGCTTTATACACACCAGCCAAGTAGAGTAAGCCAATAAATGCTCGTATTTCAACTAAATCTGTATGTTTTGCATCCCGTTCTCTGGAAAATGCTTCTTTGATATTATCTATGTACTGATTAGTATACTTTACGATATCATTTAGAATGTCCTCTGTAAATAAGCAGTTTCAGCATTCCACAGGAGTTTTTGCTGTTTTTGCTACTCCAATAAACCCAGGTAAGTGAATCATGATGTTTTGAGGTCTCCTACGAACTTTGCTTTGTCGATTAGTCTTATAGCATTTTGTAACTTCATCTTTTCCCACATAAAAGTCGCGATTTTTTTCAATTTCGTCTTATTCTTCACTGCTACCCTCTTGTTCAGTTTCCGATCCCTCTTAACGCTCCTCAACATTATCTTCTGGATCAATGTCGCTTTCGTTTTCAAAATTTTCATCCCTGTATTCCTCATCAGACGCCTCCAATAGACGGTGAATTTCTGCAAGGTCTTCGGGTTTATTTGGATTATAATATTTCTTCGACATTTTTTTGTCTGGAACAAACAAAAAATCATGAATGATTATTGTGTGTATGTCTCTAAATAATTTCTGGCAAAAATATTGGAACATTTCGCAACAAATCACATAATCGGGCGCAATGTGCTTGAGAGAACACAACCAAAAAACACACTCCTATGTATCGATAATCATGAGATATTTCGTAAAATGAAATTACTGATGTAAATATGTGATACAGTATTCCAAATGAGTGAGAAAACTCACTTGTCAAACTGCAACGTAATCAGGCGCAATGAGCCTATTAGATCTTTTCACTTGTCTGCCGTAAACGATGAAAGAGAATCACTAACTGACCTTGCCACTGTAACACTCGACGTGAGAAAGCTACCAGGCTGGAGAAGAGGACATGACGTATTGAGGGGGCGTGGCAAACTGAAGAATTCGAGGTGTGCCTAATAGATCAGTTACGCCCGATGGAGTGTTAATGATAACACATAATATTAATTGTATCAAAAAAATAGTCGAGCTTCAAACAATCTCACTTACCTTAGGATATTGGAGATGGGATGGAAGTTGATCTGCGCACTCGCTTAATGCCCTTTTATTTACTATTCCGGTTTCCGAATATTTAACTCAAGAAGTATCTATGCCATGACGAGTCTTTAATTAATAATGCTTCATATCGAATATCGAAAGTTATTGTCTATTTTTGCTAGATAAAAAATAGGACATAGGCGGGGAGAACTTTTTATTTTCGAGGTACGGAATTATTGCGGAATTGCTAAGAGCTCGACAAAATGAATTAAAAATAAAAATTCTAAAAATCGAACATGCTCCCCGCCGAAATGCAGCATGCATTTTGAAAAAAGCAAATAAATAAGCGGAGGTATTGTAACACTCCGGTAAAAAAAATTAAGGAATGCGTAAATGAATTTAAGCGAATTCATAACCCGCAATGTCGTAACATGCTAGTCGTCTCTGAGGGAAAAGGGACCGAGCTTGACCAAAGGTCGGCGCAGAGTACCCGTGGGGGTGCGAACGCTAGCGACCCGGGAAACACCGTCCTTACCGGGATGAAGCTCGATAATGCGAGCGAGAGTCCAACGCTCGGGGGGTGAATTGTCTTCCTTGATTAGGACAATGGCGCCTACGGTTGGAGAACGGTAGATTGGTGTCAGCCACTTCGAGCGCTGTTGTAACGAATTCAGGTACTCGCTTCACCAACGAGTCCAAAAATCACGATGCAACCATTGTAAAAGTTGCCATCTTGATAAACGATTCATAGAAATAGGGGTGAATTTTGGAGTCGAGAGGGTGGTCAACGGTTCTAGAGTCAAGAAATGACCTGGATTCAAAGCGGTAATGTCTTCGATATCATTAGGAAATGGGGTTAAGGGGCGTGAATGTAATAGCCACTCGATTAAGACCAGAACTGTATAAAAATCTCCATACGCTAAAATTTGCATTCCAACAACGTGAATAAGGTAACATTTCACAAATTTGATTCCAGCCTTCCAAAGGCCACCAAAATGTAGACCAGATGGAGGGGAAAAATGAAATTTAATGGTTTCTCGATCAGCAGCTTTTCAGCGCCGATAAAGTTTGTACCATTATGGCAGTAAATATGTGACACTCTACCACGTCGGGCGATAAAGCGTTGCAGAGCAGCTAGAAAGCCATCAATTGAGATATTACTAACGAGTTCCAAATGTAGCACCTTCGTCGCACAACAAACAAATAAGCATAAATAGTTTTCTATAGTCCGAGAGTCTCGATAACGCGAAGGGGTAATGGAAAAGGGTCCACCAAAATCCAGACCGCAGTTACTAAATGCTTTTACATCATTGAATCTAAACTGGGGTAAAGTGCCCCTTGGGGGTTGTTATGGCTTAGGGTTCTGTGTCCAGCAACGGACACATTTAGATAATACAGCATTTATTGCTCGATTTGGGCATAGAATCCAGAATTTTTGATATATAAGGAACTGCGTTGTTTTGAAACCAGCATTAAGGTGTTTTATATGATAGTAATCTGTAACCAAAGTAGTCCGCCTACATTTCCGTGGCAACAGAAGAAGGTGCTTCGCCTCATATGATAGAGGAGGATGGATTAAACGGCCACCAACTCTGAATAGCTGGTGGTTATCTTTAAACGTACCTAGCTTTAACAAAGATTTAGAAAGATTTTTCGAGTTTTATTCCTTGTCGAAATGAATATGTTGAGTGTGCTTGACTAGAATTAACATAGAGTTATCTAACTCTTAGGCTTGTAGTCTTTCTGACCACTGTTTTGAAGACGACGGCTTGGTGTTGTGAACGAATCGTAATACATAGGCTAATATAGGTAGAATTTTGGAAAAAGAAGAATGATGTTCGAGAAGACTATCCGGAACATAAGATTGAGAGGGTTCTGTTAGTAGAACAATTTTTCATTCTTCCTCACCGGAAAATTCAATGGGTCCCTACAACGAAGTGTCAAGAAAGCAAAATGAGGATGAGAGTAAAAAACATGGGCCATGTATCTAACTATTCTTGAGGTAAGAGACCTCGAGATGCAGCATCTGCTGCGTTGTGATGAGTGGGAACATATTTCCATAAGTCACTAGGGATTTTTGACTGAATATATGAAATTCGGTTTGCCACAAAGGTTTTAAACCGGCGCGGAGAATAATTTATCCAGTGTATAACGATTTAAGAGTCTGACCAAGATGAACGGATTGGACATTAATTATGCAGACCTTCAAAATATACGAAATCACCTTAGACAATAAGACAGCCGCACAAAGTTCCAATCAGAGAATAGTTAACTTAGTTTTCAGTGGAGCGATTTTCGACTTGGCATATATAAAAGTGAGAGCAGGTTGATAATCAGAGTAAAACGTTCTCAAATAGATTACACATTCGTAGCCCTTTTCACTTGCGTCACAAAATCTGTGTAGTTCACAATTAGATGAAATGTTTACGAATAGTTCACGTGATATTTGTAATTGTGACATAAGATGGAGTTCAAATAGGTATTGATTCCATAATCGAACGATATCAGGAGGGAGCGAGTCGTCCCAATTGAGGCCTGTCATCCAAAGTATTTGTATTAATGATATTGTCAAAAAAGTAATGGGAGACTAAAATCCTAATGGGTCATAAATTCGAGCTAGTTCAGGTAAGGCTTCTATACGCGAGATTAGTGTGACCTCACCATTTCAAGCTGTATCCAAACAAAACTTGTTGCCATAAGAATTTCCATTTGAGTGTAGATTTTTGATTATGTAAGCGTTTCATACGTGTTTTTGAAAGGAATAAATTGTTGAAAAGTAAGTAATCGTGTCTACTCAATATAAAAAATAATAGTTTCGATAATGTAAGTTATCCTGCAATCCGTATTTTTGATTTTATAAGCTATGTTTGAGGTTATGTTTACTGGATTATTTGATTTTTTTGAAAATATAAGATAAATAATAGTAATTGTTTGTCCCAGTGTCATCAAAACATGTTTCAACTTTCTCTTGATACCTTTTTTAATGATAATATGAGTTTGTTAGTGAAAAATGCTTAATTGAAGTGAAGTGTCCTTTCAAGTATCCGAATGACGAAAAATTAAAACCACTCTCAAAAGACAGGAATTACATAATTCATTTTGATGAAAATATATTAGTGATAATTGACAAATATAACTATTATCACCAAATACAAGGTGCATTACATATTGCATGAAAGGACATATGCTATTTAATAATATGGATACGAAGTGACATTATTGTGGGAATTGCTCGACATCAAGAATGGAGGAACAATTTACATATTTTAATAACATTCTACCTTTACAAATTTGTACCGTTTATATTAAGATAATGAAATGTTCTCATAATTAGAAATTTTTGTTTGTTTCGTGCTACGAAAATAAACTGAGGAAACGTTGCAAATTTACATGACTGAAATTATGCCATTTAGTCTGAGAACTCAGAACATCATGTCACAACTTTGCCTCAATCAAATCATATTTGTATGAGATTCAGAGTTTCTGTTCGTTGCTTTCAAATTTTATTTGACCTGTATGCTCTTTTCTCAACTACATGTGTAAACATATTCAATTTTATCTAAAAACAAATAATACAAACAAAAACGTTTCCAAATTTCTTTATTACACAGAGAAATATTGTAATAAAATGCTTTACAGTTAATAGAAAGAGGAAAGTGAGAGATTTCAATTTAAAATAGCAAACGTTTAAAAAATCATACAAAGCAACTTATAAAAAATGTAAAGCAAAAGATCTGTGATGCCAAATAATAATGTATATGTTATAAGGAGATCGATATTGTGATATATTATTATTTATCAATGTATGAATATTATAATTATTCAATTTTATTTGCCTCAAGTTGGTTCGTCGATTGTTATGATATTTTATTTTTATTTATTTTTTTATAATTTTAATTATTTATTAGCTTTATATAATTTATTATACTTTCAGTTGTTGAGCGCCAGATGAAATTAGTCTATCAATTTTGTGTGTTATTATTGTGAGCCAGCTATACTCAGTCTATAAGGATGAAACTCTTAACCATAAACAAGGAATTATGGTGGTTGAGGATACGTCTTTTACTTTATGAATTCAAACTCGAGAAATAATCTAACTTGTAATATAATTAGTAAATAAAATAATAAACACTCAGATTATTATGTTCCAATAACTTTACAAATAATTAAATATCTAATACAACCCTGTATTTTCTGGTTATCTTATAGGGATAGAGAGGGCAACACTATATAAATCAAATAATGTCGATAAGAAAGATCTCTTTCTCTATAGTTATTGAGTTGTATTAGTTGTCAATGTTAACCTTGTTAGTCTATTTACAAAATGCAGTTATTTAGTTTTGAATAATAATTTCTCAATTGATCAACACAATTGTTGTAATACTTTGAAACGTAATTGAAACTATTAATCAAATTCAAATATTCTTCACGATTATAATGATGGCACAAATTATAAATCTTTTTGATATTCGAGAGAAAAAATGTTTTGCTATTATTGTGGTGAATATTTGTTATTAGTTTGCTAATATAAGAGTTCTCTAAATATCCTTTGTATAATTTTTCTAATAGTGATCAAATAAGAAGTTATTGTTTTTACTTTAAATCTAACGATCAATAGTTTTTTAAGTTATACTAATATCGTTTAAACAGTTTATGTAAATAAAAAACTTTACCTTAGAGTTCGTAACCACAATTGACTCTTCAGTAAGTATTCTTATTTCTTCTTTCTTCTAGTTATTAATTGGATGGCCTAGTAATTCAAATTTGTACTTCTTGTAACGTCATTATCTTCCCATAAATTTCCAGTCACTTTATTTCATTGTCAGTTATTGATCCATATCAATTTGTCTTCCCGTACAATAAGATAAGTATTCTTCCTAATTTACAATTATTTTTCCTATTATAATGTAATTTATCAATATCGCAGCTTGGATTTTCCTATCAATATAATTCACTGTCATAGATCATTCAAGTTTAAATTCTCCTTCTTTTAAATTTCAATAATTTTTTTTGTTAAATAATTACAAAGTATTCGTCTCAGTTTCAGATTTTCTTTTGTATAATTTAACTTCTTTGTAGATTCTTTTTACTCGATTTTTCTATCAGGATAATTATTTTTACATCTCTGCTTCAAAAATTCAATATATCATCAATGTTTATTTTTCCTAGCAACCATCCATGACTTATTATTCCTACTAGATTGATATTTTATTTCATGTAGAGATTAAGTAAGGACTTCGCGCACTACTCTTGAACACTTTTAAATTTTCTTATCTAATGATTTTTTTATGAATTAACATTTACACTAATATTTATTGGATTCATAATAATTATATCAGAAAAATTTATATTCTCTCAACCACCTTTATAATTCATTTGAGTAGAGTTTTCATTGAATTTATCTTTTCAAACCTATCAATTCTGATTTTAGTCCAATATATTCAGTACAAAATCAAACATACAACGATCACGTACAAGTTTGCTTCTACCTTGTTTGCAAATATTGATTATGTACAAAAAAATAGTTGGCTCATTTTCTTTTCTCCTTCTATAAAATAACAGCTACACAAAAAGCTCTGTGATCTGGTTCTATTGTTCTAGCAATATTGTACAAACACACAAAATAAAATGTTATATTTATCATTATGTAGATGTCAGCTTCATACATTTGCTTCTTACTTTTGGATCCATTGGAAATCTATAAAACTTACAGTTCTCTATGACATTATAATGCTTACAGCCTGGTGGCCAGCACAGTACCATTATTCTTTATGTGAAGTAACCTAAAATTAGATAATACAGATAGAAAAATAATTAAAGCAATTGTATTTCATAAGTTTATGATAGCATGTTAATGTTAGATAACTCTTTTATTAAAGTTATATTGTTATACATACCTATTTTGGCTGGAATCGAATATATCTCTTTGTAAAAGTCTTAGTGTATATATAAATGACTAAATCAGCAGTTATGTTCTAAATATAAGGGAATAATCTCTGGTCCAAAATCACACCAATGGTATCTAAATGGCTAGTAATATTTGTTTGGATACAAAATTGACATAACCTAAGATTATGACGTCACCACTAATACCGCGTATTCGGAATTACAGAAAAGAAAAAACAATCATTAACTGGGTTCCCCTCAAGACCAAGAACCTAAAGGAAGAAGAGTTACCTCCTTGTTCCAAATTTAAGGCATTAGGGTTGATATGAGAGGATGACATATATGACAAGAGAGGAGGATGGTTAGTACATCATTTCATAAGCGAGAAGCCACCACTTTCCATAATGGCGATCAAGTTTTGTAAACGAAATTGATCTTCGTCAAGAGTATCAGCTCCGAAAACAAAATCGTCAATATATGAAGAATTAAGAATAATTGAAGCGGCCTTAGGGTAGTCAATGCTAAATAGGGAATAGAGCTTACTCCAGATGTAACTGTGACAAGACGATATTATTGAATTTTTTCTTCAGGTGAGAAACGATAAAAAATTCGTTGATAGTCTCGAAACTTGGGAGAAATTAGGATGATTCTGTACATCTGTTTCACGTTTGCGCACATAACAAATTTATAAAGTCTGAAATTGATTAAAATAGAAACAATATCTTGTTGGAGTTTGGGTCCGACATATAAACAATCGTTTAGAGATTTGCCATTTGGAGTTTTAGCTGAAGCGTCGAAAACTACTCTCAGCTTTTTTGATACACGATCATGTTTCACGACACACTGATGAGGAACATAATATTGTCCTTTGCCTAGTTTGTTTTTGGGTACCGATTCCATTTGATTTAACTCGAGGTATTCTCGCATGAAGTCGGAATACTGTTTATGCAAATCGGGCTGTTTGATCAGGCGATGCTCAAGAGAGTAAAATCGTTGTAAAGTTTAGTCACGTATACCTGGAAAAGTTGGAGATGATTCTTTGAACGGATGAGGAATATTATAGCGACCTGAATCGTCTCTACTATGATTCTTATTAAAAATTTGTTCACATGCTTGTTCATCGAGATTTATATGGCTAGTTTCAGGGACATCTTCAACCTCCCAAAATATTTGTATAATTTTATCTAGTGGCGTACCGTTCACCAGTCCACAAAATAGAGAAGTGACAGATGGTCGTTGGGTAACCAACTGGCCGCTTAGAATATAACCGAATACAGTGTTAATGGCATCAGGTTCACAGGGGTTTCCAGATATTTTTCCAAATAACAACAATTTAGAATATATATCTGCACCTAACAATATTTCAATTGGGCCTGTAACATTAAAGTTTGCATCTGCGAGATTCAGGTTAGTTAAATGGGTCCAAGATTCGGATGACAACTTCGTAGAAGGCATATCGTTACAAATTCGATACAAAATAATTGCTTCGACATAGAAAATTGAATTTTCCTTTTTTCGAGGAGTGATTGCCAAATATATTTTTTCAGTGTTGAGTTGAGTTTTCATGGAATCTAGTAGACACATTCAGCAGTACTGGATCTGAAAGGTCCAAAACAAATTCTTAGAGCTGTATTGAGAACCGAATTAACAGTTTTTAAATCAGATTTGCTTGCTGATAAGTAAATAAAGCTTCCATAATCTAGTTTGGAACTAACAAGGGAGTTTGTACTGTAACCTTACCTTGCTGTTGTTACTACAAGAAGTGAGGTTACATTGCCAAAGGTTCGCTTCACCTACATTATCTGAAGAAATATGTTATTAGTTGTAAATAATAGACGTTTCCGACTTTTATGGAACAGTTTTTCATAATCTGTCATCATGCCTATTAATGTTGCGCGTTTCAAACTTACATAAAAACGAACACTGCTTTTCTTGTTTTTCTGGCATCTAATACTATGTAGATTTGTTGAGCAGCCACAGACAGTACTGGCAATTCAATTCTATTAAATTCATCGAAGCATCCCCATGTGCCAGATTGAGCAAGTCCCTAGAATCAAATTTTTGCCATCGCTTTTTGTTCATTCTACATTTACATAACTTTTATAAGTTGATAAAGTGCAAAAACATAATTTTAACAAAAAGTTTCCAGACGGAGAAATAGATAAATTGGGGAGATAAGGAGATAAAATGACAGAGAGAATGAGAGAGAGAGTGAGAGTTAGAGAGGGATACAGCGAGACAGTGATAGAGAGATACTAAAATATAGAGACAGAGATACAGGAAGACAGAGAAAAAGAAACGCAGAAAGTAAAAGAGACATAGAGAGACAGGATGGTTTCGAAATAACAAAATTTATTTTATCCATAAATAAGGATTTACCTTGAAAATTCTCCCGAGTCCTCGGAAATCCATTTGATCCGAACAGTTGAAAACCACGACAAACTTTCCTAAAGTCCTTCCCATGTCTTTGGTAGTTTCCGTTTTCCCAGTTCCAGCTGGTCCAGCAGGAGCCCCTCCCATATTAATCCCTGTAATAATAGCTTGTTAGTAATTCTATGGCAAAAACCGCATTATAATTCGCGATAACTTACAAATAGCTTGTGCTAAAGTTATGTAACATCTGTCAGTTAGAGGGGTTATCGCTAAACGTTCGGTAATTCCAAGATATTCATTTTGATATAGGAAAATTACATCCGTAATCTTGACGTCGATATCATCTGTTTCGTCATAATAATAGAATCTAGTTTGTGCTTGCCATTCGAAATCCAATATATTCCTTATTTTTAGTTTGCATATGTTATCGAAAATATCCCTGAAATAATAGGTAAATATTAATCCACATTTTAATCGCAGGTCAAAATGTTTTTTTCCTTCTAAAGTGGAGGGTCATTCCGGAATACAAATCTGGGGTTAGAATTAAGATAATTGGCATTAGATACTCGAAAAATAACGTTTATGGCTAGTTTTGAGGTTACGTGCAGAAGTTGTATTATCTCGTACCATTTTTACCCTTCAGTTACGATTTTATGCTAATTTGAGGTTACTTTACACTATTAGAATTGCCTCTTGAAAACCATGTGTTCAGGGTCCAACCCGAACACCCAGTAAATATTATTTTATTTCGCTAATATTTGGCATACATATCAGGGAGTTCGTAATGTGGGGAATGGTTGGTGGAATAATCATTACAGCCCATCGTTATCACTGGGATTTATTTAACACTCAACTATTTATACTAATTAGATACTAGGACAGTGCTTCCCAAACTGTGCGTCCCCAGGGCGTCGCGGCGTTGTCCCAGGGGCGTCGCGTGTAGATGCGACCGAGTCGATTGAGCGTCGGGCTCATTCTGACATAAATCTCGGCTCGGACAGCGGGGCCGCCGCTGCCGGCCGGCTCCCCTCCCTTGTGTTCTCTACTGTCACGAGTGTTCATGTCATTCATTCAACCTTTTGTTTTGTTTAACTACGCCCGCGGAGCTTTAATTACAATAATGGATAGTTTTATTCAAAAGAATAGGAAACGAAGTGAAGACTCAGGCGAGAGCAGTAATGTTAATTTAAGTAAAAAAAAGAAATATAGGAAATATGACAAACAATATTTGAATTTCGGATTTTAGGCATTTTTTTATAACCTCCTCCCTTTTCTGTTTACTTTTTTTTTTGGTAGCTCCGCTGGAATATTCTCTTTTCCTTTCACACATTGTTTTTTACAAATCGCTACTAATACTACTAAGCCAGAAGAACAATTGTTTGTATTTTGTTACAATGTAATGCCCAAGTAAATAAAACGCGTTAATAAACATTGCTCTCCGTGTATCATCGTATCATATGTACATCAATTATTGTGGGATTCCCCTGTTGAAGTAAATGGCTTAAACGTGGAAATTCCGCAGCCTGCGATAACCGATGTAGAGTGTTGCCAACTTTTAAACGCACGCTTTACACGGAGAAAAAAGAATTGCTTTTTTTAACTTTCATCATTTCTGAAAAAAAAATTTGGGAGGTTTTTATTAATTTTTGCTTACGCACGTTGGGGGCCCCGTGGCGCGGGGGCTCCGTATAATTGATACGGCGGTAGCTACGCCCCTGGTCCAAACCCTCTTATCATTCTATAAACACTTTTTGCGTTCCACGAATACTTCAATGTTCTGCAAACCACCGAGTTGTTATTGCCCTTGTTGATGACAAACGTTTTCTTAAAGCTCATAACTTAGCCGACGACCAACAATTCCACCTCCCTCGAACTCAGTTAGCTGCCGATAATTTGCATTTCTTCGTACCCTAGTTATGAAAAACACGTTTAATATTGATAATAAATTCTGCATTCTGATATGGCAGAAAAATAATTAAATAAAAGCAGGAATATTCTACTGATAGCGTTCAAATTCTAATCTTGTGTGGTAATTAGAAGTAAGCGTTCCACTTGCTGAGCCCTTCGTCAATGATACTATCACTGATGGAAAACATATATCCTTAATCGGTGGGAAATAAAAATACCACCATAGTTTGTATCAAAAATCACTGGGATAGTATATTTAGAAAACTAATAACATGTTAAGCCGTGGTCACAGACAACAAGCCGATGACCACAGATTACCTTACACTACGTCGTACTACTAACATGAAATATTATTATTAATAATGCTAACCATACGGAATTCCGTTATATATTGGACTAAAATCAGAATTGATAGGTTTCAAAGGATAAATTCAATGGAAACTCTACTAAAATAAATTATTAAGGTGGTTGAGAGAATATAAATTTTACTGATAGAATTATTATGAATCCAATAAATATTAGTGTAAATGTTCAAGAGTAGTGCGCGAAGTCCTTACTTAATCTCTACATGAAATAAAATATCAATCTAGTAGGAATAATAAGTCAGGGATGGTTGCTATGAAAAATAAACATGGATGACAGATTGAATTTTGGAAGGAGATGTGCAAAAGAATTATCCTAAGAAAGAAATCTAGTAAAAGAAAATAAAAAGAAGTTAAGTTATATGAAAGAAAAGCTGAAGCTGAGAAAAATACTTTATAATTATTAATCAAGGTAAATTGTTGAAACTTGTAATAAGAAAAGAAAACTTGAATGTTGTATAATAGTGAATGATAATGATAGCAAAATCAAAGTTAAGATATTAACGAATTAGATTGTAATAAAAAGAATTGTAAATTGAGAATACCTACATTATTATACAGGAAGACAGATCGATAGTGACATTATAGGAAGAATTATAAGTTTGAACTATTTGGCCATCCTATTCAAAATTAAAAGAAGCAGAAAAGAATATCATCTGAAGAACTGAGTTTAAGAGTGACTACGAACTGTGAGGTAAAGTTTTTCTTATATAAACTGTTCTAATGATAGCAATATAACCTAAAAAAATAAACTATTGCGTTAAATGAAGTAAAACAATAATTTCTTATTGGTCACTGATGGAAAAGGTATAGGTATAGAGGATATTTAAAAAAAACTCATATTAGCAAATTAATATTGAACAATCAGTACTTATCACAATATCAAAACATTTTACCTCTCGAATGTGAAAAGATTTATAATTTGTGCCATCATTATTATCCTGTCAAATATTTGAATTTCTTTAATAGTTTCAATTGTGTTTAAAAACATAACGATAATTGTATTGGTTAATTAAGAAATTATTATTATTAAAATAGGTTAATATTTATGACGCAAAACCAAATAACTATAGAGAACGAGATCTTTCTTATCGACATTAGTTGATCTATTTAGTGTTGCCCTCTCTATTCCTATAAGATAACCAGAAAATACAGGGTTGTATTAGATATTTAATTGTTTGTATAGTTATTGGAACATAATAATCTGAGTGTTTATTATTTTATTTACTAATTATATTACAATTTAAATCATTTCTCGAGTTTGAATTTATAAAGTAAAAGACGTATCCTCAACCACCATAATTCCTTGTTTATGGTTAAGAATTTTATCCTTATAGACTGAGTATAGCTGGCTTACTATAATAATACACAAAATTGATAGACAAATTTCATCTGGCGCTCAACAACTAAAATTATAATAAATTATAAACTTAATAAATAATTAAAATTATAAATAAATAAATAAAAATAAAATATCATAACAATCGACGAACCAACTTGAAGCAAATAAAATTGAATAATCAAATTATTCATACATTGATAAATAATAATACATCACAATATACTGTAAGGAAATTATGAAGGATGCCCCACGCTGTGGACGTCAATTGTGATGTAATTATTATTTAATGCTCCAGGTAGTGAAGTTATATGGTTATGAATTTATTAATGGTGTAATGTAACTGTGACAAAATGTATGATAATCATTCATTTAATTATTATTAATAAAATTATTAAGCTTGATTGAGATTTCAAAGAAAAATGGTTATTTTGTTTGTTATGATCAAATTTATTATTATTGCTATTTTTTATGAGCGCCAGAGTTCGTATGGTTAACACCTAGTAAAAATTGAATTTGACCTGATGTCAATAGCTTATCCATTCTGCTTCAGGACTCAGGAATGTGTTCGGTACAGGCGCTCGACGGCAACAGGAAACTGATGGGTTTGAGTACACTTGAAGAAAACAAAAAGTTGAACGCAATTGTTTGATCAATTATAGAAAATTTCTTATGGTTATTGGTCATGGATTGAAAAAAAAAATTAACTGGATTACACAATTCTTTGTACAATATTCAAATTATAATTCTCACAACAACATGATCAAATATTATGCTGTGAATAAATTGAAAAATATAACTGCTAATACAATGCAACCGTGATATCACCGTTACTTAATCAATCCCAACTCTATTCTTGAGGTTAAGATTCCGTTCATATCAGAATGTATCGATTGATTTTATAATGAAATTTGGTAAGTAATTGTTCAATTATTGATGTTAGGGAAACTATTGACTCCGTGGAGATTGATTATACCCAATTAACTATATATATTCGAATATCGAAATTATAGCATTGTATATAACCTAACAATTTTAAACTAAATTCAATGTTTGTATATACGGAGTGATTTTATATACATGTATGTAATGAATGTTTCGTTTTCATTCGTTCAGTTCACAAGATGAAACACAAATATTGGTGGTGATAGAAATGAAACAGTCTCTCTATCCGACGTGACAATTATATATATATAGTTGGAATTATTCCTCCTTTGAAGAATTTTTGCTCTCAGCGAAACATATGGTCATCATCAAATTAAATAAGAAGGTAAAGTGTTAGCTTACCAAGTTCTCGCAGACACTATCACAAATTTTTAATACTAACTTTTATTATTATTAATATTTTAGCGTTATGCTCGTTACTGATTTGTGTTTGTTTAATGATTTATCATAATTTCAACTTTCAATTATGGTTTTCCGTTTTCAAACGTTTGATTTCAAAAAAAATTGCTCCATCTTATCGTTCACACCATGCACCTTCCTCCCTTTTTTAAACTAAATAATCAACAACCTACAATTTTTTCCATCGTTCCTTTTTTCTTGTTTAAAACAATAATTATTTTCCAAATCAACCCTATCCGTGTCATGTTCTTTTTTACACGATTTTCCACGATTACACTACTGTCACCTTTTTTTACACTCAATCTAATATCCATAAACATGTCAATTTATATAAAAATATTATTCATGTGACACTACCTTTAATAATAATTGTTGAAAATGCTTTATCGTATACAGGGTTCGTCAAAAAGTTATAGTGATATAAAAATAAAATTATAAAAATTTGTTTTCTTTATTTTATATTATCATATACAGGGTGTATCAAAAATTATAGTTCGATATTTTGCATCATCATATACAGGGTTTATCAAAAATTATACTAATCAAGAAAATAAAATCATTGAGGCTTTGTTTTAATATTTTATGTTTTTAAATGAATAATATTTTTTTATATAATTCGATTTCTCTACGCAATACACAATTATGTGCCAATAGGCTTGTTTATTGATACATTAATATCATGTACCCTTGGAATACCATATAGTTATGAGTATTATAATTTCATTTGATTGAAAATCGGTATTTATCCATACACTTCTATTAGTTTATTTTCCTATTTTTAATATTTCACCTTAATACATATTGAAATAAACACACAGCGTTCATCGACTTGTTTTGACCTTACATTGCTGAATCAATTATTTGTGTATTTTCCGCGTACAAATATAAACGTGTTATTATTAATATTTAATTAGTTGCCTTTTCAAAGATTCGTGGTTTAATTCTTATTAGTAACTCTTACTATAATTATTAGTGACTTTATGGGTCAATATAGTCTCTACACTTGTATTAGGACTTATAATATAAATATTTTTGAAATAAAATTTACTTTACTGGGTGTTCGAGTTTCTACGTCACTGAGTACCTAAATCTTCAAAAACGACTTTCACATCTTTTTTGCTGACCTGCGTATTATATTCTTTTACGTTTGAACATATTTCCTCCCGAACTATAATAAATCTAAACCAAATAAAATATGACCATTTTCAACGGCTGTAAACAAAAACTGCCACGCAACATTTTTCGCTCGTTAAATGTTGATACATAATTCTTATAAAATTCAAATACTTTGCGAGATTAAAAATGAATGAATGGAAATTTATATTAGCAATGCGTATTTTCACTTTCGATGGGTTCCAATAACTTACCTTTGATGGACATGTATGGTAACCATAGTTTCAAAACGAATTCTCTGCATTTTCGTTAAATCTTTGGACGTCAAATCGATAAGCGCATTCAAAAGATCGAGGAATCTTTGATTAGTTATTTTCATTGCCATTCTATCTACTTTGGCTTTTTTAATTGCGACTTCTGACTCGCTAGTCCACAGAACTTGTACACCTACTAAGCCAGCCTTAAAATAATAATTATCAACAATTAAGCTCCAGTTGTGAAATATACAAGGACATGTTTTTGCTTTTTTTCGAAATTGAAGAATAATAATTGATATATAAATATATCAACAGAAAGTAATACAAGTATCTCATAAAGTTAACTCACCTGTCCGCAATAATTCACAAAACCAGCGATAAAATCGTAATCGGGATCATTGAAACATTGGCATTGTACTGCTAGTACAGTTTTAACTGTATCTCTTACGCCATTTAACAGCGCATTCAACCATAATTCTACTCCACCTTGACATACTACAGTTTTTTCAAGCATTATTTTCTCACCCAGATCCGAATTCATAGCTAGAATTGTGTCGGTTTTTTTCTCATCAAAATCAACCTGAAAATGTGGTTGATATTTAGCAAAAAAATTAACTTCTGATACACATTTCTTAAAAAATAGTATATTGTAATAAAAGTATAACAATAACTCATTTTGTAGTAGGAGTGTGGTTTACTGCGAAAAGTTGAGTCGCACAAAACGCGAGTGCTACAAAAAATCATTGTGATAAGAGTTTACATACTATTTTTTATAAGGAACGTGCAAATATATTTTTAATAAAAATAAAAGTTTGTGATGATTTATTTATGTTGGTTCCCCTCACATATATAAGTGACATTTGGTAGAATTTTTAAATTTGGATGCATTGAAGAACATTTATCTGGAACAATTCAAATGGAAGTAAAGAAACAAAATGAGAATATAATTGAAGAAATACAGTCTGTTAAAGTACAAGGACAAACAAATGAGGAAGTAATGCAAATGTATGAACAAAATTTGAATAAGAAATATAATGACTTAAATGGAAGGATATAAGAACAAACAGGAACGTGTATAAAAAGGAGTGAAAATATAGACAAATTATTTAACAAGGAATTGGAGGAAATGAATAGAAAATTACAAGAAACTGTAGAAGAAATAGAAGATAATTTAAAACGGAAGGGAGGTGGAATGATGTATACTGGAAATATAGATTTTGGAGTGAAATTTGATGGAAATATAAATGTAATTCATCCAAAAGTGTTAATTAAAATCATCAAAAGTAGAATGAGAGGAATAAGAAATATTGTAGAGAAGAAAATCATTATCAGAGGAATGTTATCCGGACATGCTTTATTGTGGTTCTGTAATGAAGAGGAACAAGTATCTGATGTAGAAGAATTTGAAAAACAATTTTTTAAATATTTTTGGAGGGAGATCCAACAGGCAAGTTTCAGGGAGAAACTGTACTGTGGAAAATTTGACTACAATCAGAGTAAGAATTTCAATGCATATGCAATGAAAATGTACAACAATGCACAATATTTAGAGCCAAGTATGCGAGAAGAAGAAAAGGTTTTATATATATCCAGACATTTCGATCAACAAGTATCAGAAACAATTGGGATACAAAATATCAAGACAATGGAAGGTTTATCTAATTATTTATTGAGACTTGAAAGAAGTAATAATGAAAAAACAAATGAAATTAAAAATTCTAATGGAATAAGGGGGAACGGAGATGGACATTACAGAAGAGATATGAATAATACATATGAAAATAGAAACTATAGAAACAGGGATTTTGATAATAGAAGAAATGATAGACATGTAGACAGGAATTATAGAAATGAAAATAGAAATTACAGAAATGAAGACCGAAGATATGGAAATGGAAATAAAAATAATGATAATAAGTACTTTGAGAATAGGAGAGATCCTAGAGACTTGGACAGAAGAAATGATAATAAAAACAGAATTGAAAATTAGCGACAGGATAGATGGATAGGAACAAATAATTATAATGATCGAAGAAACTTTGGAAGAAGAAATGATGATAGAAGAAATTGTACGCTGTGAAGCCAAGAAAGAAACTATGATAGAAGAAATCAAGAAATAGGAGATAGGAGACAAGTAAACATGATACAAGAACAAGAAAGATATGATGATCACAGTCAAACTGTAGATAAAAATTTTACTTAACCCGCTTTCACGTGCATAATATTATTTTCTCTAAGTACGAACATCCAAGAGAATTCGTTGATATTGGAGAAATTGGGGAAATACATGACAATTTAAGTTTAATATTCATTGAAGGTAAAATACAAAATATAGGATGTGAAATTCTGATAGATACCGGATCAGAAGTAACGTTGATAAGTCAAAGGATTATAGACAAGTGCATGAAAAATAATATTATGGTGGTAAATACCAATAAATTATCACTAGTCACTTCCTGTCAAATTCATGATTTTTCTTCTAATTTTTTCGTTCTTCAACGAGGAATAGCAATTTAATATAAGATTTTTTTCGTTCAGCGACAATGGGCCAACTTTAGGTCGCTTAGATGGTGATAAATCCTCCATATCTGGTCGAATTTGGTTGGAACTATATAGTGTTCCAACCAAGTTGGAAGGTGTAGTTAGGTGTTTGTCTCGTGTGATGAGAAGAGAACTTGTATAGATGAACAAAAATAAAGACCAGTTAACAATAACGGTAAAAAATAATAACAAATAACAGTAATAATGGGGAAATCAATCAACACAGCAGTTTCTCCAGAACAGATGAACTGTAAATTGAAAATATTCAACCTTACCGCTACTTTTATAGTTGAAAAGTTCTAGTAAGTACATTGTATTATGGGGGCATTTTCTTAGAACTGAAAAGACTATATTTCACAATAATAAAACCATTTTTGAGCTACCTGTTTGTCAAGTTTCTTCAATTACCTGCTAATTGGGTGAAATAATCGGCAAATGGGAATGGTTTGGATATTTATTTGTATAAAATTGTTATTAACATTTATTTTATTATTTATTGTATGTAGGATTATAACTACCTGGAGCTTAGTGGAGGGACTCGTCTACGCCCTTTCATACATAATAAATTTTCTGGAAAATTGATGTCAGTGATATAATCCACAGTTTATTATATTATTGATAATTTGAAATTTCATTTTAAATAATATTACAAAACGGTTATTTACGGAAATGAGATAATTTTAGAAGCCTAAACTTTTTTTAAATGACTAAATGTGGTACGCCTATGGTTCCGGCCAAAATGAGTGATTTATTACTCCATGCCTTTTAAAAACGGAGTATAACAAGTTTGAAACGCCACGGAGGATGGAAATATTCGACCGTTGCAGAAGGTTGCATCGAAGATTCAATTCAGAACAAATTAAAAACAGCAAATAAAATTCTGAACGTAGAAAATAAACAAAACCAACCTGGAACCTCAAGAATCGAATCCAATATTATTTATAACACAAATATTATGATTCCTAAATTGACCGGAACATCAACGTTTAATAATTGTACTTTGCATAACTACACATTCAACATAAATATTATTAATAGATGAGTTAAGTTTTGTTATAAATGTTGAACAATAAATATTCTGTTCCTATATTATTGTCAAATTATTGGAGGCTGCACAAAAAATATTGCCCGCGCCACGCTCGGAAAGTGTATTTGCAAGGCTCGCATGCTTTCAGTGTTCCGCCTTCAGCATCGCGCTGAAACTTGCATGCTCGCTCTGTAAAGTATCACTTTTCATAATAACTATTTTGACATTTTCACCTGCCGAGTCGCCCTTCACACTTAATCTAAAAAAAAGTATACATCATTTTGTAGAAAATGCATTCAGCTTTACTTTTTATGATAGGTTTTTTCTGAAACGCATGGTTTTGGAGATAATAACAAAAAATGGGAACTATTTGCTAAAAAGCCAAGATACAAGATTTCGTTGGCTTGTGTTTAGAAGTACGTATAATATCTGTAATGTTTGTGAATGAATATTTAATTAATACGTTACCCTACAAACTGCATCGAAGAGACTGAGCAAATGAGGTTGAATGGAGGACGGATCCGAACTCTGGCCCAATATTTCCAACAAAACTGGATCTGATATGAAAAAGAATCTGGGAAAACACAATCTTTTCGATTCTAAAACAATATATTATAAAATTAACAACAAATTTTTCAAAGTTTTCGATATACTCACCCAAATAGCCCGTCAAGCTTTTTTGGCAAGTCTCTAATTGTTCCAATAAATGTGGTAGGAGTTGACCCATAGTTTCGTCGCCAGTGCAACACTCTACGGCGTTGGGAGTTTCGTGAGCCCTTGCCATTATTTTCATCCACGACTTATCTATGTTCTGGAATAAATTTCAAATTCCGTAACTTATATTAGTGTTTTTAAATGAAACTCAAGGTCTCTAGTTAATTCCACAATATAATACAAGTTATTGAAAATTCTAAAAAATTGACAATTGTTTCGATAAATCGATATCATCGTCAATGATATTGATTTATCGAAATAGTTGTCAATTTTTTAGAATTTTCAATAACTTGTATTATATTGTGGAATTAACTAGAGACCTTGAGTTTCATTTAAAAACACTAATATGAGCATATTCCACGAAGTAAGGGTCGAGACAGTCAATTTCCGTAACTTATTTTTACACGGTGTATGGAATAAATACGATATTTTTCAGAGCAGAAGCATTTTTAAAAGAAACCTCTGTCTCACAAAGACGATAACTTGGTTATCGAAACGTACGTCAGACAGTGTAATTGTGAGTGTAAGTGTAGTGGTAGTGAGCATTTTCAAATTATTACATACGCTGAATCGTTTAGCTTCTGCCGGTAATTGCCTAGCTATGTCACCTCCTACAAACACAGCTTCCAAGTACACCCATAAGTTTTGTACAATCAACCATTTTTCCAAAATCTCAGAGGTATCCACCAGTTTGTGAACCCAGAGAGCTATGTCTTTTTTGAAAGGTGCATTGTATCTGGAAAAAATACATAAATAATGATTTTGTTAAATGATGTTCTTCTAGAAATACGGAAACAATGGCAGTACTACACCAAAATAGAAAAAGGGGATGCAGAGAGAAGAAATAACCAACGAGCAGAAGTTGAAAACGCAATAAATAGAATGAACACGGGGAGAATATGAAATAACACCATAAATGATAAAATAGATGGATGAAGAAATCCACTTTGATGCAAGTATTTTCTATAGATTGATATGTGTGTAACTCAAAATATTTGTGTGAATTGAAATGCTTTAGTGGCTAATAGGTTGTAAACAATCAATTTAGGTTATATTTGTTTCGGTCAGTTATTTTTGTTGTTATCAATTCGGACTACTTATTCTCCTTTCAGTTGCCAAGTGATATGTAAACTTATATTATGCAGTATTATTTGATGGGGTTATGGCGTAACTAAAAATTTTTGTGTGAAACTTCAGTAAACAATTGATTCAGGTTATATTTGTTATTTTTCTTGTTACTGTTATAAATGAAACTAACTGTTGTTAAATAATTCCACTATATTGTTATTATGTTTATCAATATATTAATACTCTATTTGAAATTTAAAAGAAAAGTAGAACATAAGGAAATTCATTTATATTTGGCTGCCATACTTTTGAAAGATTCAGTAGAAATATCAAATTTCACATTTCAGATTTTGATGACATTTATGTAGAATATATCTAATGATAGATAGAAAATATTAAGATTTGGAGAAAATATTTGAAATTTAAAAATATAGAGGTCTCTGCTAGCAACATTACAAGTGTAATGAAAGAATTCAAATCTCACTTGGTTATTGAAATTCATAGATTAGTAATTTTTTTAAAAACAAGAAAATTCAGTAACCAACGGAAAGGAGATTTATTTATTTTGCAAAAGATTAGTAAGTTGTGTTTGAAACCCCGAAGAGGCAACATCATAATTAGAGTTGTCTCAATTTTGTGGTAGATAGTAGAAGTTGTATATCTATACAACCGGATTCAAAAGCCATTTCATTATAAAGACAGTGCGTGCATAATTCGAATAAGAATTGCATCGTGTGTAGTGAATGTGTTTGAGATTTCTAAATAAAATTTAGAAGGTATCCTGAATTCTAAGGTCATTTAGAATTGTACGAATTGTCCAGTCATTAGTTGGTGAGTCCGATCCAGTTTTATTTTACAATAATTTCTGGAGAAATAATAAGGCCTATTTTAAATAAAATTTGACATAGATGCATCTATTAGATTTTTGATTGCAAACAAAATTGAGAAGTCATATAAGGAAATTCACATAAGAGAAGAAAATTTTGAATTAGACAAATTTGAGTGAAGCTGGTATTTAACATTTATACACGTCAAGATTTAAATCAACGATTTGAACTTTCATTAAACGTTTTTCATTAGATTAATTTATAGCATATAGGTTGTAGTAATTTTAAGTTTCGTAGAAATTACGACTGTTGTTTCGTTTGTAATAATTTTGGGGAATATTAATTTGTATCTGGTAGTATAATATAGAATTTTGCATTCCTAATCAATATAGTCTTTTTATAACATAATTTCAGAAAATTAAACATTTTTCATTAAACAAAACTGTCGATCAAATCAGTGACAGTTGATAATTTTCAGTGACAGAAATATTGGAAACGTCATCAGATATTTAAATTGCATTTGATAATATTAAACATACAGTTACTAAAGGTTCTGAAAAAAGTGGAGCAGATAATTTGGAGATACGTAAAAATTTAAATTAATTTTGAATAATTAAATTTTTTAACAGTTTGATTCCACCCTGACAGAAGAGTAATAGGTCGATTATACATATAAATTCATTTTTAGAAATACTAAATTAATATTTATTAGAGCCGGGCATATTTTTGACAACTACTGTCAAAGTTGAAATTTCTTACATAAATTTTTAAGTTGCATGTACAATAATTGTCGCTGCGACAATATACAATAACGCGAGGCAAATTGAAATTTATCTTTACAGGAAGGTTTACATTAAAATTGGGTCGTCGATTGTTATGATATTTTATTTATTTATTTATAATTTTAATTATTTATTAGGTTTATATTATTATAATTTTAGTTGTTGAGCGCCAGATGAAATTAATGAAGTAATAGATGAATATCTATTTAGTTTAAAAATGTAAAAGAACAGCTAACTTTAGTCTTCAAGATGAAACTCTTAATTATTTGTAGGGAATTATCGTGAGTGAGGATACGTTTATATTTAAATTTAGACTTCAAAATAATTGAGATATCATATAATTAATAAGAAAAAGATATATTCACATTAACTAATACTTATTATTTTCCAATAATTTTTTAAATAGATCTAAAGAGCACTCAATATGTCTCTGTACTACTAGTAAATACCTTGGCCAATGGGTTTAACTATCTTACTGAATAAGATTTAGAGGTTATGAGATATTATATTATTGAAATTATCGAAAAGTTCTTATCCTTTTTTGTTTATATTAGTTCTGAGTCTATTCAGTAAAATTTGTTAAAGATTCTTATCTTATCTTGTTGAGTAACTTTTATCTGGTCGTTGAATTTTATGTGAAATTTATCAACAAATTACCATTTGAATTGACACTAGTCCGATCAGATAAAAAGGTTATGTTTGTAAATTTGACAGTTCGTTTGGAAAAAATATCGAAATGATATAAGTTTACTTTTTATAAATTAACCTTGCAGTTTGTAATTATGTACTGAATTTTTCATCGATGTTTCTTTATTTAATTGTGTAATAATGAACTGAACCAAAATTCAGTTCTATGTTCTTTCTGAATACTGAAGACTGCTTTTCTGTGATTCCAGTAAGTAATGTTTTATTATTTTTACTTGCATTATAATCAAATACTTTTTCTATTCTCTGTTTAATTTATATTCTCCACCATTGTCAATATACTCTCAAGTTATAATTGATTTTACACATATTTAAGAATGATTTCTTCTACAGCTTTGCTTATAGTTCAGAATTAATCTTCTTCCTTTAGGTTCTTATTATAATCTTATTAGATTCTTCTGAATTTTTCTGTTCAAAAAAATCTCTTTCGAAATCTTTCTCAATTTTATTCCCTCCTTTCCAATAAAAAAAAAATCAACAATCTCGGTCGATTCCCGCTTAGCAACCATCAACATTTTTTTTTTATATTTAACCTAGATGAGATTTTTAATTTTCTATTTTGACTAAATGACCCAGCGCACTACACTTGCACACTTCAAAGGTTCTTATCTAATAGTTTTACAATAGATTGAAATTAAAATCGATATAACAAATTATTGGATTGATAATAAGTATTGAATTAGATTAATTTGAGAATTAAAATTTTAGTTCAATATAGAGGTTGAAAGGATGAAAATGGAAATAAACATAAACAAAATAAAAGTTTTGAAAATGTGCAACATTCTAGAAAGAGTATCAGTACAATCATCAGAGAGGATGTTAAAACGAAATAAATGGAAAACTCTGGAAGATATGAAACTACTTGCCAGGGACAGAAAGTCATGAAAAAATGGATGAAAGAGGACGATACGACGACTGAGAAGAAGAAAAGCAAGAAGAAAAAGGAGTTAAGTACTGTCCGTAAAAATATTGATGCGACTTAATCAAGTATCCGTATATACAGACAATGAAAAATTGATGGCTCATTTTCCTTAGTTTCAAAGTAACTTAATATTCTAGAAACTAGAAAACCCTTCACCTTAGCCACTTTCACCAGACAAATGTGTCTGTTACATAACCTAAATGTTGGCTTGTTCGTTCACCTATTTCAAAAATAAAATATACACATTCACCTGTTACTCAATAGCGAATTCATAATCATCAAGCTGTCTTCAAGAATCGTAATAATCTCTCCCGTTTCTTGGCCTTTCAGCAACAGCTCTCCTCTGGTCTTGAAATTCGCGAAAGACAAATCTACTATAGCCCAATCGGCAATAACTTGCTTCAATTTAGCTTCTATGTCTTTTTCTTTGACGGCACTGATGCAAATATCTTCCACATCGTCTTTGTATTTCAAAAGAGGAGCTTCCATTACGCTCTTCAGTGTAAATGATGGCGAATCTATGTCGAAATGGTAACCTGTCAAGTTTGTGAGACGTTTCCAATGTCTTTCTTTCATTGCCTTGAATATAAAAAATTGTATTAAAGAAATTTTTCGCCCTACAAATAACTTTCTCTTCGAAGTTTACAAATTATTGATACGAATAAAAATATATAAGTATTAAGTTCAAGATATACTTACCTTGTTAGCCATTAATTCCAATAAAGGACATGTTTCGTTGAAATCGTCTATTTTGTTTTTAAGTTCGATAAAGGCGGGCCAATCTTTCATGCCTTTGGGCAGTTTTCTACATCTGCAATTAAAAAATAAGGAACTAAGTTCAAGGGAAATTTGGATAGTCTTAATACAAAGCGAATAAGTAAGACATCATGAAATCTATGATGAAGAAACATCGTAATAAATCAGAGTCACCCCTGACCGAATTCCAAGAAGGTGGCTTACATTAGAAGAGTGACAGACAAAATCTGCAAAATCTTCAAACCCCACGGGATTCGAACAATCTTCAAACCCAACAGAAAATCACTTACCTAATCAGACCTGCCAAGGATGAAACTCCCAATGAACAGCATGGAGTATATGAAACCCCTTGCTTAGATTGTCCCCGGTCCTACATAGGTCAGACCAACCGACGTATCTCTGTTAGGGAAGAAGAGCACTTAGTGTCTACCAGAAATTCCGATACTTCCTCCACCTTGGCCCAACATTTTTCCCACACAGGACACACAATCAATTTCGATGAAACAAAACCATCGCCTCAAGTCGAGAATAATTCGAGAAGGTATCGAGATAGTAAACGTTCAACTTTTTAAACACAAAGGACGATAGTCAGATATTACCATCAACTTGGAAACACATTTTTCGCCCGCCCCTTTCCGATACCACCTCACAGCTTTCTAGCATTGCCTGCGCCAAAAATAACATTTTCCCCCTAGGACATCTCGAGATAACGAATTTCCTATATCTGTTGCCCCTCCCGCCAATTACACACGTACCGCGCGCGCCAAATATACAAAACCCGCCAATAGGTCCCCCATTAATACAAAATACGGACACGATATTCATCAGTTGGCTTCAAGCCAGTAGTGAGAGTGTACGATGTTTCAAATAGTAAGCAATTTTTCTCTTATTTAAATTCTTCCCTTTTTTTGGTGGGATTCCAAAGAGTCGACAGATTGTGGTCTTGGAATCAGCCGAAGGGGGTGATTCCCACAGTTCTATTCCATATGGGTCTGACTGTTTTGTATATAAGTTGTCGATTTGCTTTCTCACATTAATAACATGTTTTTTCCAGCTTAACTCACTGTTTAAATGTAGTCCCAGGTATTTGCCCACATTTCTTTTGTGGTATATCGATATTATTAATATTGACGGCGTTACAAGTTTCCCTGCGGAGAGTGAAGCTTATGTTGACACATTTGTTCTCGTTTACTTTTATTCTCCATATGCTTAACCATACTTGTAGTAGGTCTAGATTTTCTTGTATGTAGGTGGAAGCTACTTTAGTATATTGATAACTTTCAATTCAAGGATTGCAGTGTCGTCGGAAAACTTTCCCGCTATTGTGTTAGATGTTTGTGGCAGATCAGATGTGTACAGAATATATAATAATGGCACTTATATGCTTCCCTGAGGCACTAGGGGGAAAATTGAGGAGAAGTTGACTTGTGTTCGTTTAGTCTAACTTCGTTTAGTCTAACTTCGTTTAGTCTAACTTCGTTTAGTCAAACTTCGTTCATCCAAGCATTTCAGCAGCGGAAAGTAGGAGAGATGTGGAATTCTCTTGATTTGGTGCAAGAGTCCTGGATGCCAGACTTTATCAAAGGCCTGACGGCTGAGCAGTGCATTTTTCTTCTGGTGCTTGTTGATTTCCTGGGTTAATCGATGGCATTGCTGTATAGTGGAGTGGGATTGATTAAAACCAAATTGGTGATTTAGGATCCATTCTTGAGGACTAATTCTAATATGAAACCTTCCGTGAAAAGGTATCTAAATGATGGTGAAAGCCGCATTAAAATCCGTTGCTTAAACAGGAGAAGTTAGCGTATAATGGAGTTTAGTAGATGGCCACTAACTCCAGGGGAATAGCAAGGAGGTCAGGAAAATCTCTCGAGAACGGAGAAAAAAACCGAAAGCGGTAGACACAGTACCTCAACACCCACCAAACCAACCTTCAGTCAGTGTTCGGAATTCACATTCCTGGAAAGAAAAATAATATACATATTCATTTTCACGGCGTCATTCAATGGATCGTGACAGTTAGCGACAGCTGTCAACGGTATGTCCGAATAAAGAAAAAGAATCAAGTGACAAGAAAGAGTAAAAGTCAGTGTGACATTTAATTTCCAAACTCTCATTACGAGAAATTTCTCATTCCAAATTTTCTTTCTGTTCCTTCGACGGATCAACTGCATATACTATTTTAGTACAAGAACAGTGATCGTTAAGTGATATTCATACAAGTGCAAAAAAGTAGGACCGGTTTTGGTCTAGCTAGAAAGCTAGATATTCTGTATATAGTCATATTTTATTGTGTTTTAAAGTGTTTTGTAATCATTTGAATTCTATAAAGGCAATTAGCCGGTAGGGATTGCATGCTGTGGCCTTACAACCCACTATTGCAATAGTAATAGATACTCCTTCAAAAATAGAGTATTATTGCACCCTATTTTTCATTGGTTTTGATCAGGATAAAAGAACTTAACTACAGTCCACCATCTTTGACAACAACGAGTTTGTTCAAGGCGTCGCTGCGCACGTTGGTAGAGCGTAGCTCCAAGGTGGATTATTACACCAAATTACTCCAGTCATTAGTCATAATATTAACCCCAATGTGACAGAGTGTTCTTGGACGGCCCTATTGGTCTATTTGCCGTCTCAAATCAGCTCTTTTTCCGTGATTAAATCAATTAACGAATGGACTTTCTAAAATACACAACGCAACGTCTCAGAGCCATGCTCGAAAACTTCTACGGAGAACTTACCTTGACCCCCAAAATCCCGCAAATCGGAAAGATTTTCTTTAAAATATACAGCGTCTATAATCGCAAACAATATAAGGAAATCTCTCAGCCAGAAATTTCTCAGAAACATCCAAAGATGAACTATATAATTGAAAGTTTCCAGCAAAGGGTTAGGAAATTCGACTCATCCAATCTTCTTCCAATTCAAAACGGAGATTCAAGAATGAATGACAGAAATTGGCAGATGTGTACTTTAAGTAATCTGTCACCCACCAAGGTGTGTTAGCTTTATACTCGGAACTTGGAACATAGAACGCCAACATTGAGTAGGTCATGACTTTATCAAATTTTTACTGCAGATCATGCTTATTACATTTGTATTCCATATAAGAAACAATGAATAATCAGCCAATTGTCATTGAAATATAGCAATACCAGGTAAATTTTAAAGTGGCTAATCACGCCATCTCTGGCCGAACCAACACAACTACAATAAGGCGTATGCCATTAGTCAAATCACATAGACAATTAGGTGTTGTGGAGAAACCAGAGATAGTTGAGGTGAATTCAAGGACACAATAACATTTGGGAAACTTAGCTGGCTTGCACAATAAACAATAGTAATGTTAGGTTCATTCATATGTATACAAGTGTAGCTCTTTCCCACACGTGGTGTAATTTACACTCAATACCTTACACTCGATACTTAACCTTCATGGGACGGACATCAAAATTTTACGAAAAGGACTAGCTGGAGTCCGAGAAGACCCCATGCGTAAAATTGCAGAAATGCTGTATTTTTCTTCAAATTAAATATACAGAAAAGAGGTTTTATTAAAGTTTTACTATTAACCATTTATTAGTCAAAAATCATCACGAAAAAATACAAAATACCCTAATCACTAATACTACTAGCTACATATCATTTTAACATTTTTTACAAACTATCTGTGATTTTGAATGTTCTAGGCACACAAAGTTATTACACCTAATACATATTTTTCTGGATTTTCTGTCTTTTACTCTTTGACACATATGGCAGCGCCCCCTGGTAATGTTTTGTTGTTCAACTCTATGTTCTGTTGCATCCAGTAGTTCGGGAAAAACGTCTGTCATATGCCGTTTTCTATTCGTCTGAATGTATTTATTATTATATCACCGGAAAACGTTTTTCATTATGAGCTCTTTTCCTAGTCCCAAAATATACATTTTACGTTTATCCAAACTGTTTTTTCGCCAATCCAGGTTTTGCAGTAACCACAATTTATAAGCATTTATTCCTGCAATATCTATAAGATGCGAAAATATTGCCATTGGCCAGTGGTTTGACTTTCTCTGCACTGTATATTCTTTGGCCAACTTATCTGAAGTGTCGACAGCACCTTTTGTTTTGTTGTAATGAAGAATAATTTCTGGTTTATAGTGCTGTTCTTCTCCAGCTACTTTACTATCAGTATGCTCACTTGAAAATAAGATGACAGCATGTTTTTGTTTTGGAACATAGGATACTAGCGATCTTTGATTTCTAAAAGCAAACATACTTGAAAACTCTTTCTTGTTCGATGCCGGTAGAAGTTCCCTGGGAATAAATGTTTTATTTTTCCGGAGGGTTCCACATAAAGTAATATTTTTTTTTCCACAACTTGTCAGCAAGTTCTAAACTTGTGAAAAAGTTATCAGTCGTTATTCCAAATCCGCCTTCCAAATGGTCTGTCAAATCTAGGACAACCCTTTGACCTTGACCCTTTTCCGCTTTGTTACCTTGTTCTCCTTAAAATTAATAGATACATAGGAATATAAAGTTTGCCTATATTGCTTTTCAAATAACTTACCCAAATAAACTTGCATGTTTGCAATATCAGAAGTGGTGCAGTCCACAATAGCCCATATTTTGATTCCATACTTATCAGGTTTACTCTTCATATAGACTCGGAGTGGTGCCTTACCCCTAAATGGTACAAGCTGCTCATCTACACATAGATGGTCGTAATTTGTTTGAATCTGTCTCTTGACATTGCAGCAGGAATTATAGGACGACAGTAAGAAATATCTTGACACCAGAGCATATCGATAGCCTCTTTCGATCCGTGAAGTGCACCAAGAATAAGCAACAGTCCAATATAAGCTTCAATCTCTGTAGATTCAACAGGTACAAAAACTTTAATTTCATTCGGATTTTCTATATTCCATTTATCATAATATGTTTGTGCCTTTATGTTTGTTTCGGTTACTATTTTGTTCAAAATATCCGGAGATAGGAAAAGAAGAAAACCGTCTTTTATACTTGAGATATCAGAACTGTAATTTGTAAGGCCTAGAGCATGTCTCCGAATATTAGCTTTACAACGTCTAACTTTTGTGTTTCCTGGAATTTTTGACCGCTCAGTTCCATCTTTAGATTTATATACTGGAATGCCCTGGCTGTTACTAACTGTTGGTTCCTCTGGGTTCGTTTTCTCTATACTTTGATCAACAACTATTACATCATTTTCTTCCTCTACTTCTGTGACAATGTCTTCATCTTCTAAGTCACTCGATGTTTCCTCATTGATAACACTATCAAACTCTGGATCATCACTTTCAAGTATACGTAACATCTCATCGTCAGTAAGCCCCTTGCGATTGTTTATAAATAAAAACTGACTCATTTTCAAAACGATGTACCCTAGTTGCAATATCACAAGAGACTAACCCGAATATTCAAGTCTTAAAATTATATCGCAGTGCGGGGAATCTCCCATTTGAGCTGGTAATCTACATTTTACAATTATATGGGTAAATTCCCTGTGAGTATACAAACGTTGAATGTATGGGATTCCCCGATTTTACTAACAGTTACCGGGATTATTTTATCGGACGTAAAAGGCTGACCGAGGTCTGAAGAGACCTCTGGAATATAAAACTATTTTTTGTTTATACCAGCCAATAAAAACTACTAAATACATCATATTTTATCAAAATAATTCATAAACTGCAGCTAGATGAAAGATCAATGTTTAAAAATTTGCGTTTGCAAAGATACAGCAAAAACATACGTCATGGGGTACAAACGGACCCCGGCCAGTCCTATGAAGGTTAATAGTGACTCATTCATAACTGCACTGAACTACACTCTACTCAAAGTGTGGTGGAAATTACGTTACACCACGTTACACCTTCAAGCAATCGTAATGACCAATGGCCATGGTCTGTTGATTCTAATCATAGAACAATCGGAGTAACCGGGTGTACAAACTAAAGGACTACTTGCCATGGCCTGTTAGATCTAATGATAGAACAATCAGAGTCAGCGGAAGTGCAGTAAACAGGAGTGCGTTCGGTTGTGACGAAGGGTGAAGAGTTTGTCTCTATCGAATTATAACATATTGATCAAGAAAGCCATTCTTCTCTTAAACAAAAGGAAGGGTGTCATTGTGCAAAATGAACCCATAACAAGAGTGAATGCTGCCGATACTTCGAGAACATCGCTAAAACTGCAAAACATTAGCTTTGCGAATGCCCAGCACTTCTTTGCATAAGGCTGAAGTTCCTAGGGGCCTTCCGCTGATATCGGGAACTTAGCTCTCGGGAATCTGATAAACCTCGTTCGAAGTCTCGGAATCCCGAGCCTAGAATAGGTTTAGGGTTATGCACAACAGATCTTATAGGTCAAAGTGTTTGATTGGCTGCAGAGTCTTTACGACCCCCTTACAATCTACAATCTAGCGGATGAAGAACCAGAGAGGCGCGGAAAATAAAGATATTGTAAATGGGTAAGTGTTTTAAATAAAAGTACAAATGAATTGGTTCAATATTATCGACAAAATTGTTAATATTAGTAATAATAATGAGTTATAAACAGTACCTATTCTGAAAGTCCTGTAATTCTGCAAAAATGACTTCAATATCAACGTCGCCCCAAGGAATATCAAAATACCCATCGATACTATGATTGACAGCCAAATATAACCCATACAATTTATTCAACAAATTAAATTCTTTTTTCCTCTTATGTAGGATGGGGTAGTCGTTTACTTCGAGTCCGAACAGTCTTTCGCCGCTACTGTACATCTCAAATTTTCTCCATAATTCATCGAATCTATCTTGGAATGCTAGTACTCTGTCGCTCGCCTCTCTAGCTGCCAGACCCGGTATCATAGGACCCCTTTCTTCGAAATCAATATCAAATTGTTCAACTTCATCCTTAAATTTGGACACTCCGGCAGTTAGTTCTTCCAATAATGGACCTTGGACGTTGCAAATGTCTTCTTGAATAGTTTTTGACTGGAATAAATTAAATGTATTCATATAAGAATATCAGTATCTTACTATTAAATTTTGAGGGAATAAAAACAATATACGCACGTGATTGATCATATTTTGGAAGTTGAATCTCAAAGATTCGACCCGCTCAGTATCATCTTTAGATACGTCAATGTGGAATCTGTTGAATGTAGCAAATGCGTCTTCTATAAGACCCAGATCCATGTCCATTTCTATGAAATTCTCCCTTATTACTTCCAGACATAACATAGCAAGTCTAAAAAGTTCAATAGTTGTTATTTAACTCAAAAATATCGCAAGGTAAATTCCAACAAGTAATTGTAACCTGATTTCTTGGGTTCAGGTACTTGTATTATGATACCGTAATTTCGTTTAATGGAAACAAAATTGTAAGTTTTTATTTAATTAGAATCTACAATCCTATTGACTGCGCCAGAAATAACATATTCTAGCCCGGTCTCTGAGCCTAATATTTAAAAGAGGATCGCTATACCTCACGCACTCTGGAGAGGAATAAATAGTAACCACAGTTATTAAACTACTTGCACTTCGATTTTCTGCAAATTGTTACGCTTTAAACACAAAGGGGTTTGGGATTTAGTGCAAATTAAAACCAAATTATGTAGATTGCTGTTAGATAGCTATATTAATTTATTGATTTTACTTTTCCGCCCAACCTATCTAATATGCGAGAAAAGTATTGGTTTACCCACAAAAAAGTTGAAATTTTGAAAAAAATGTTTGAGTTATTTTTACGTTTTTCATCAAGAACAACACGAAAAAATGGTTTTTAGAAAAAAAATCCTGTGTGCATGTCGTCGTCGTTGTCGTCGGCCACTTTTCGTTACATGTCTTGTTAGCACGATACAGCCTCCGGAGTGCAACAAATCAACCATTTTATGATTGAATATTGTTCAGGACATCTCACAGATGAACGCTATTGATTTTCAGCTCACAATAGCCAGTACAACGGATGCTATGGTACTTGAAGTACGAAATTTTTGTCATTTTTTGAGAAATTTCAGTTTGTTAGCACAAGACAACCTCCGGAGTGCAAAAAGTCACCAATTTTATGATTGAATTTCATTTAGAACATCTCACAGATGAACCCTATTGATTTTGAGCTCACCACAGCCAGTACAACAGGTGCTATAGTACTTTAAGAACGACTTTTTTATCATTTTTGGAGAAATTTCAGTTTGTTAGCACGATACAGCCTCCGGAGTATATACAAGTGATCAATTTTATGATTGTTTATTATTCAGGGCGTCTCAAAGATGAAGTCTATTGAGATTCAGCTCACTACAGTCAGTACAACGAGTGCTATGGTACTTGACGTACCAAATTTTTGTCATTTTTTCGAGAATTTCCAGTTTGTTAGCACGATACAGCCTCCGGCAAGTATACAAGTGACCCATTTTATGATTGAATATTGTTAATGGTGTCTTATTGATTTTTAGCTCACCAGAGCTAGTACAACGGGTGCTATGGTACCTGAAGTGCCACATTTTTGTCCTTTTTGGAGAAATTTCGGATTTAGTACGATACAGCCTCTGGATGTATACAAGTGGCCAATTTTATAATTTGATATTTTTCAAGGTGTCTCACAGATGTACCCTATTGATTTTCAGCTGACTGTAGCTAGTACAGCGGGTCCTATAAATCCAGATATACTGCATTTTTGGTTACTTTTTGAGAAATTTCGGTTTGTTAGCACGATACATCCCCCGAAGTGTATACAAGTGACAATTTTATGCTAGAATATCAATCAGGGCATCTCACAGATGCGGAAAAGTTAGTACGAGGAGAGACTGGGAAAAGGAATACACCACCCAAACTCTCAAAGAAAACACCATTAGATGGTATACGGATGGTTCAAAAACCACCATTGGAGCAGGCGCAGGAGTATTTGAGCCTGGCAACAGATACTCATTATCGTTAGGCTCCTTCCTGAGTGTCTTTCAGGCAGAAATACTTGCGATCGAAAGATGCGTGGAAATGAACATAGAAAGAAACTACCAGAAATGTGACATATCGATCCATTCTGATAGTCAAGCAGTTATCAAAGCATTGAGCTCCCATGTCATTGACTCAAAGTTGGCATGGGAGTGCCGAAGAAACTTGATGAATTAGGCAAGAATAACAGGGTCTCTTTAGTCTGGATTCCTGGCCACTCGGGAATCGCGGGAAATGAAGAGGCCAATACACTTGCCAGGAAAGTAACACAAATGCCCTTTATTGGCCCGGAGCATTTCTGTGGTGTAGCAAAATGCTCCTACAAGAAAAAGTTTCGGAAGAAAGAGGAAACCGAAAGAGAAGCACTCTGGCGGTGCCTTCCCGGGTTGGAACATTCCAAAAAGTTCCTGTGGAACTTTGACACTGCTAGATCCAAAAAATATTTGGACGTTTAAAAATGGACAAAAACATTTTTGGTACGTAGAGTAAGTTGTAGGCAAACGTTCAAACAACGTTACGGGAACGTATTAGTGTTATTAGGGTATATTTCAACCTTTTTTTATAAAATTTTCACTACCTTATCACAATAGATGCTACACTTTAGGCTTGTCTTTTAACACTCTCCGCGTCTTCTTGTTCATTAACCCTTTCTTGATGACCGGAAGTTCCTATTTTTTTAGACTTTTTTATTGTTAGCGTCCTATTGTCACTTATGGTTTTGTAAAGTTTGATTTATTTCTGACTTAAAATTATTGTAACACATTGTTTTTCATGCACTATATTAATTACCGTCACTAAATTATTCATTAATATTGTTTATAATTAATTGTCTTTTTAGTAAGTTAATAATATTGAAGTCTTTTGATTGGCCAACACAGAAATTTAAATCTGTCACTTTCTACAACATAAATAATCATATAATGCATATATATGTTTCATTGTACATTTTCTTTCTATCCACTGCATTGCCGAACATAATATTTCAATATTATCTTATATTTTATTCTTATTACTTGATATTAATTACATTGTAAGTTGGTATCCCTGTTGTCATATCCTTACTTTCTATTCATTGACATTACCTACACAAATTACAGATTTCTATACTTTCCATTTCCTTTTTAAAATTAAAATCATTGAATATTTATTGTATTTTATATATTTTCCCTATTCAAAATTTACTTGTTTGTCGATCATTTCATAGTTTTGTTGGTATTGTAATATCCATTCTATCTTATCCTTCCAAATAAACAAATATTTTTGGTGTCTAATATTACGCCTTGCGTGAAGTTAATTTACTGAGCTTCATTTCTCGTTAAGTTTTGTCTCAGGTTACATATGGTGTTGAATTATTTTATTTATGTTTTGTAATAATTATTCAGATGACTTATTTGACCTTTTTTATCTTTCTTTCTGATTATGTCTATTGACTTATTTTGATATTTCTGTACATACTTAAAAATTGATAAAGTTTGTTAAAAAAAATATAATTGACAGATATCATTATTTTATACTATACAATAATTTTAATACTCTTTATATGCTTGTTTATTCTACAACAATATATTTTTATTTGACATTTGACTTTAGCCTTCAAACAAATTATGAAATGGTCTAGCGTTGTTCTAGCTAGCAAATTATTATATTAAATGTAAATTTGAATAAATTATATATCAAAAATATTAATAAATAAAGTACGCTAACGTTTATTTATCAATGATTTGTCAATGGTTTATTTTCATATTGTATAGGAATAATGTATAGCTCACATAACGTTCGATTTTTGGGATGAATCACCAGATATCTATGTATTATAGAAATAATTTTGTTCGTGATATAATATAAATGCATCGCAACAAATAATCATCCTCTGCTTGCTTAAATGAAAGTTTGTTTACAATTTACACAAATATATGTCAAAAGTGCTGAATAAAAGCATCTGTGATCTGACCAATCAGGAATCTACAGAATTGCAAACATAAATTCAAACCACTCCTCCTACTTCAAAAACAGGGATTATGTAATTGTATTTCATTCAAAAAATTAAATAAATGCGAATCATAAAAAGTATTGTGTAAAACTTGTGTCACAATGACTTTCTGTAGTACTCGTGATTTGCAATCAAGTTGTATGATCATTAGTTTCTGAGATACAGTAGGTTGCCTCTCTTAATCAGATACCTGGTAGAACATGTTGTTTATGTTATATTGCTGTCCAATCCGTATAACTGAATCTAATAATATTGAGAAAAAGGAATATCATTCAATTCTTTGGAAATAATTAAGAAATGCGGAATAAACAATTCTCAAAAATGTCTTTTACCTGCAATCATCCAAATCGGTGATGGGCTTATTAAGAATCTTTTCTTGTGCTTTGATGAAATCCACCATTTTATTGAGTTTTTCTCTATAGTTGTCGCATAATTTTTTACCCATAATGTGCTTCCACGCGTCAGATTCCACCAAAAGGGCCATTTTATACTTATCTATAAAAAACAGAGAGTAAAATTAAGGAATTACTAACAAAGTTTCGTTTGAAACAATGGATAAAATTCTAGCAGAACGGTAAAATGGTTAATGGAATGTTCTTCCACAGAAGTCCCAAAATTCGTAGTAAGGTAGCATTCGGATTTAGGCAGTTGCGACATGGCAGTCGTGATCTACTGGAACGACCCATTGCCACTGATGTGCGCCTCTGCCACAAACTTACGGATAGCAGCTTAGAGAAAGTAATAAGAGAGTGTTCTTTCCCGTACAAACAGCCTGGCATCGCGTCGATCTGAGCGCACCCCTTGCGGGGTGCAGAACCAATTCTCGAAGGCGGGATATTTAAATTTGGTAGTTTGGATTATGGATAGGTAAATTTTACAGTTTGGCATAAAATTGTTTATTATATAATTATTTCATTCCAAAAAATAAAATTACATTCAATTTTTTGTAATGAAATAATTATAATAAACAATTTTGAGACAAATAATTTAGATAAATAAGCAAACATTTAAATTTTTTATCAACCTACACATAATATAAAAAAAATTATTAATCACAATTAGATATTTCTACTAAAATTACATTACATTATATTTAAGAAAATCAATCCAATATCACATCAAATTGCACAATAAGTTATTTTAAAATTATTGACAACAAAACAAACAAACATTTTAATAAAAAGAATTTAAAAACTAGTCTCCTTATCCATGAAGACAGGAACAGATCTATAACAAAAAATAAATTAAAAGTAGTACGTTTTAAGTTACAAAACAATATTTTTGTTTGTTAGTCCTCTTACCATCATCATATTTTTTAATTAATAAGGGAACACACACTTTTATCAGTTGAGAAAATACGTATGATTTAGGTTCTAGACAGGTGAATCAATCAAAATTTATATGACCTTTTGCTTGCAAAGTGTTCATTTTTTTCAGTAATATTTTCTACATGAACTAAAAGTGGTAAAAAAGTATGATAACAAAGTCATGCAGTATTGAAAGAAATTTAACGACTTCCCTGTACATAAGTCAGACGGATTTTATCATAATTTTCTTTGAAGGAAGTGAAACTATGGTGACCATCTAAAATATCTGTCTGCAAATTAGCCTTACATTCTTCGCAATAAAAAGTTGTATGAAGCCAGAAACATAGCTTAGTGTTTGAGTGTCAACATTTGAATAATGTTATGTATCTAAAACGCGAATTCAATTTTAATCAATTCATTAATAGTTTTATAAGGGAATAGTTTTGGTTAATTATGAAAATTTTAAAAAGACTTTATGTTATTTAAGAAATTATATCATTTGCTTCACAATTTGTGTTGTAGTTCTCGACTATCAATGTCACAAAAATAAGGTTCACGTAAGGTCACGCATCATTTAGACGTTTCTGTTCACTTCTAAATATTATATATTTTTGCTGGTGTAATGAGATTGTTTTAGATGAAATTACCGGATATGTTCATCAATAGCCGTAATTGCTTCGTTTGTTAAGACATTACCTCGATTACGATGCTGTCCTCGTTTATCTTCGGGTAGTTTTCCACATTTCAATTTCGGATGACAATAATGCAGAATATACTTTATAACGATTTGAAAACAAGAATACATATGTCTCTGTTAGCAAAATTGCAATTATATTAAAAGAATGAAAATCTCTCTTTGTTATAGGAAAACGTAAATTTATATTTTTAAAAAAAAAAAGAATTTTTTGGTAACCAAAGGAGAGGAGAATTATTTATATAAAAAGTTGAGTTAGTTGATTTTGATATTCCCACGAGGCAACATCGAAATAAGAGTTGCCTCAAATTTATTTAAAAATATCATATTTATTTATATGAATATTATCAGATCATCAAATCCTGCATTGTAAAGCTAGTGCGTGTATAATTCGCAACGAATTGCATCGATAAAGTGCGGGTGATTTTCCGATTTCTAAATTATTAATTTAGAAAGTTGTTCCTGAATTCTGAACACGGTTTAGAATACGAACGAGTTAACCAGTACCTAGTTGGTGAGTCCTGTCCAGTTTATTTACATTATTTCACGAGAATTAATAGGCCTTTATTAAAAATATTTCAAAATTAGATGCATCTTATGGTAATAAATTCGATTGAAATTACAGTAACGTTACTCAAATAAATTTCAACGTCAAGCGAAGATAATTTTGGAATAGACAATTTAAACGGAAATTTGCGTATTTTGACATTGATATACATCAAGAATATAATCAAACATTTTGAACTTTGATAAATTATTTAGCGAGTAGATTTATAATTTTATGTTGTCTTAATTTTAAGGTTGATAGAAAATTCTATCTTTGTTTCTGCGTTTATAATATTTTTTAAACGTTCTAATTTCTTGTAATTTGTTATTTGATAATATATTATATAAATTTGAATTCCAATCACTCTTTGGTACTCATTTCATATTCATTTCTCATTGTATTTGATAATTTTCAGGCTATAAAGGCTGTTAAAAAGGAAACTAGGGTTTGTTTGATGATTTGTAAGTTTTGATATACCATACTGTAGAGGTTATTTGTGAATGATTAAAAATTGTTTTATAAAAAATAAATTCACTTAATTAAATCAGGAAATTTTAATTTGTGACAGTGACATTTCTTGATTATTGGTGACAGACATATAATTGGAATATATTAGAAATGTCAGAATATCATTAAATAGCCTTGTATAACAACTGAGTAAATAAACCGGAATGAAATAATAAATATTTTAATTTATACAATATTTACAAAATTTGTAGAAAATTTTATAATTAATTGAACTCACCTTATTAACTAAATTCACCTTGAGACAACAGAGATTATTAGTAGCCGGCAAATATTTTGACAATAAGTATCAGTTTTTAAATACTGTTACTTACGTATTGATTAAGCCCCATGTATAATATATAAAGAAATATGTAGGTTCATATTTGGTTTATTGATTTTCCTTCCAATATGCTCCCATATATTATCTCGAACAACATTGTCCTTATAGGTTTTTAGTAGATTGTCATAAAGCGGCGGATTTTTAGCTATTAGTTCTAGTAACAATCTTCATTTTCGTTGGTAAACGAAGCCATTATTACAACAAGATCTATAGAGCAGCGCGACCTTACTACCTACGGAGCGGCTCGGCAGCGCTGCTGAGGCTGCGCGTAGGCCACTCCCCCGAGCACGCTGCTTAGTCGCTTGCATTGGAAAACATTGAATGCAAATCCGTAACCAAAAGCGGTGCGACGCGACTACGGCTGCGGTTGCTGGACCGCGACTGCCAGGTCGCGGCTGCCTAGATCCGAATGCTACCTTTAAAAATATGGTAAACAATTTGAAGTGGATACGTGATTGACAAAAATTATAACAAAAGAAAACAGTTATACCCATTAAAATTTGCAAGGCACCAATATCATGTTTTTCTGGTAACTGTCTAATAGATTCAGCTCTGTTGTCATATTCTTTGAATTTTTCCGATATTTCAACAATTAAAGGTCCTTCATCGCAAAATTTTTGTACTTGTTCGTCTCTGTCTTCCGCCCAAAGATAATTGAATTCCAAATATTTCTGAAACACAAGAATATATTTTTTAGTACAAAATTCGGACCACCTATTCGATGAACATTTTTTTGAAGTTATACTTCTTCTGACGAATTTGTGAAAAGTTACAGCACGAAGATGGTCGGTAAATGTCCGTGAATTTGAGGTTAATCGTCTGTATGTAAGGTACACTGTGATAAGTGGAACCGCAATTTTCAATAGTTGAGTTGTAAATGACTGTAAAAATGTTCGTTGTGGTTAATTAAATTCACTTTTTTTAGCTTCACTAAGTAATATGTTAGGTAACAGCTGATAACATATTCAGGCCGTTTGTTGAATAATTTTGGTCCAGGATCACAAACCAGGATAGAGGAGCAGTAGGTTCCACTTGTCCCAATATTCGCGGTAATTGGAACCTACCCAGAGCGGCAAAAATGAGGGGCGGCAAAGTTTACTTATTCCTATCTCCTAACCTAGCCATGAGCCATCAAATACACACTAAGGTTGGCAGATTGTATTTTGAGAATTTTATGTGCCACCTTGAAACCTACTTCAGGCTGGATCTAAGAGTAATATTACAATGTGTTAATCTGAGGGTTGGATAGAGGGAATATTTAAGTGTATTACCTGAATTATTTTTATTTGAAAGAAAGAAGACATAATTTAAGCCTAAAGAGGAAATAACGAACCAACTCTTTAGATAAATATGTTATGATTTTAGATCCAGAATACAAAGAAATTCAACCGAATGTTTTGCCGATTTTACATTTCTGACCTGGCAACACTTTCGGTTCGTTTATGTTTGATGGCGTCTCTTTTTTTCAAACTTTGGGAGAAATACCCTTTGCATACATTCATTCAACGCCACATTTTAGGAGAATCTCTCAAATATCATATATAAGCAAAATATTCTATTATTTTTCCACTAGTTATTTAGAAGACTTCTAGTAAAAATGTTCTACCATCGAGACAAATTTTCAACATATTCATGAATAGTGAAGATAAGATAATGCGACACATAATTGAAATGTTTTATCTATTTATACAAAAAATATGCAAAGTCTAGAAAGTTTTATTCTTAAATTTATAAGCGGAGTGAATTTTAGTACCAGATTATTCATATAAATATTGAAGTACACGTGTAAATTTACTAGGTATGTATATCCATTTTATAAAATAATTTGTAGTGCCTAAAAAAACACGTAATATTGAAGACGCCTTGCTAAAAATAGTAGATAGTCGACCCCCACCGCACAATTTTTTCCAATAAATTACACGAATAATACAACATACACCCTAACTCTCCCGAAAAACAAAAAGTCTCAGTCCTTTGTGAGAAAGAATTCCGTCTTCTCACACCTACCAAACCCAACACACCCTCAGCACACACTTCCAAAAAAACCACTTTACTCAACACCATCTCCTCAAACTTCATCAAAACCAACCTCCTCAAAACATACACGCTTCCTCCGTGAGATATCAATCCCCCACACCCTCAGTCATCCGACAACCCCCCGTCCCGACGAAGATGGATTCGACCTCGTCGGTAAGACCAAAACCCGTCCAACAATACCAAACCCTATCAACAACCCTACAGCAACGCCCACCAACAACACTACACTTACACTAACTCTCAATCTCCGAAACCTCTCAACCCAATATTCAAAAATCCCTCTTCACCCTTCTAAATACCCTCGAGATCCTCAACGGACACATCCTTCATCTAAAAGTTAACTTCAATAGAACAGCACTACTCAAAACGTCCTCTCCAATGTCAGTCTGAACAATTCTGAGACGAATCGACAATTCTACTGGTGATTCTAACATCACCATCAACATCCTCAACTCCACCGAACGTCCACCCCGACCAGCAAACAAAACTCTCATACCCACCTTCTCTTACGTCTGCTGGAATGTAGACGCCACGATCAGCCTCGAAGAATTTGAAGAAATACTTCACGATCACCAAATTCCGTTCTTCAAAACTTGGTGAACCATCGCCAAGTCCACCAACAAAACCACACCGATGTTTCGCATCATTACAACTTCCGAAAGACATTACCACTAGGCTCACACATCCGGCTCTCATTTCATGATCTCCCACATCTATGCGAGCCATCCAACGCCAATCCGCTGCCCCCAGTCCCTAAATATTGCAGTCCGGAACTCCTATACATGTGCAAATTGCGGTGGTCCTCACCCCGCCTTCCACCCTCGCTGCCTCTACAGGCTAATGATACCCAAAACTCCTCAAGAGACCGCCTCAGTCTACGCCAGTTCCCTTCGAACTCTCAACCGACACAAAAGCCTTCGTAGAAGTCCTCATAGTCACCCTCATGAATGCCATTCCCAACTCAAGGGATATCATAGCCGATACACTTCACCATTTAATTCCTTCCATTTATCGACACAGCTGTTCTATTACAAACATAGGCGGCGTGCTCACTTTGCTTTCACTCCCATCAGGAGCGAAAGCGATTCAACTTGATCCGCGAGCCCCATCCCCCCGTTGGTGCTGCAGGTTTTTCACGTTTTCTCCTGTAGCATAGTGGATATATTCACTAGCCAAATGGACCAACGTATCGACGAAATTTTTGGATTTACTTGATGATGATACCAGCCATCCACTCAATTTCAACCAGTCTTTCACTAAATTTTAATTTCAACATTTTAACCAACCTCACCTAGACAATAAACACTTAACTTACTAAATTCCTCTCCTCTAGCTCGAAAAAAGCCAGTCGCCACCACCAGACATCTTCTACATACCTTTCATCGTTTCCTAGTCACTTTTCAAACCATTTTCTACAATTTTCCACTAACTGAATTATCAGTCACGCTCTTAATTCAAGCCAAAGTCAATTCTCGCATACCATCGAGTAGCCCAGCGTTCACGTTGCCGGTCGTAGGCCCGGATAAAGGAGGAAGGTTCTCGGGTGAGGCTAGTAACCTACCCGGGAGAAAAGAAAAACATACTCACATACCCGGAGAAGTGCCTCAGAAAAGGAATGATTTAAAGATGAAGAACCATGCAAGGAAAACGTATATGAGCTGGAAGAAGAAAAATATGATCAGAGTCGCAACGTGGAATATAAAATCAGTGAAAAATAGAGAACAAGAGATGGTTGACGAACTACGACACGGAATGATCGACATATGTGCACTCCAGGAGATAAAGAGGAGGGGAAAGGGACAGAAACAATACAATGATTACACTCTAATATATAATGGTGGCAATGGAGAAGAAAGAGCTAAAGGAGGAGTGGGAATACTCATCCATCAAAAAATCAAAGACAGCATAGAGGATTGCCATTACGTCTCAGAAAGAATACTACACGTGAAACTAACAGCAGAGCATAAAGAACTACATTCAGTATGTGTATACAGTCCCGAAGACTGTAAGCAAAAGACAGAAAAAGAGGCCTTTTATGAGGACATATAAAAAAACCTAGATAATATCCCAAAAAACGATACTCTTCTATTGATGGGAGATTTTAATGCTCGAATCGGGTAGAACAGGCATTAAACAGAGATATAATGAAGACGTGCTAAATCATAATGGGGAGTCAATGATCAATTTCTGCACATACAATGAACTACGCATCAATAACACCTACTTCCCAAAGAAGACACAACATAAATATAAATTTCACAATACAACGGGTCAGAAATTAACCATAGATTGCATAACAACAAATAAGAACATACACCTCTCTAAAATATTAGATGTGGGAACGTGGTAAGTGACCATAGTCTGCTTATCTGCAAAATAAGAATGGAAGTCCGACGAAAAATAAGAAGATCGCAAACAGTCGAGAAAACACAAAGAATAAACATCGAAAGTATGTGGCAACCATCAATCAGATATTTATATCAGGAAAGATTAACTTCCAAAATAGAAGCAAATAAGATCTTGGAGGAAGATACCATAGAGATAGCATGGAAAAACTAGAAAATAATCTGAGCTCGACGGCATGTGAAGCGTTAGGAACAAGAACAGTGAATATAAACCTCGAGAAGCCTAACAAAACGCCCTGATCCCAACAAGAAATCAAAACCAAGTGTAAAGAAAAACTAGAAGCACACTTAAAGTACAGATTACAACAAACACCAGAAGCTTACAACAACTACAAAAGAATGAGAAACGAAACTAAAACATTAGTATAGAAGACAAAGGACGAATACTGGCAGGTTTTCTCATCAAGAATAGAAGCCGACTACTACGGACTGCAAAGGCAAATATGGAGATTTATTAGAACGTAGAGAAAAGAAATAAGCGAATCAAAAGAAACCAATAAAATAGATGTCGACACCTGTGCCTCCTATCTCACCCAACTGTTTAAGACAAGCGAAGACCAGACCCTACCAGAAACTCCAGATACAACAACCGAAAACGTAATCGTCACAGCGGAGGAAATTACTAAAGCCCTAGAAAGACTAAAAAACCGTAAATCTCCGGGACCGGACAGAATTCCGAACGAAATGCTGAAATACGGTGGAAACACAATAACTGAACAACTAAGGATACTTGTACAGAAAATTATCTCGGGACATACAATACCAAATAGCTGGCGCACTAGCACAACGATCTTGATGTTTAAAAAGGGTGAGAGAAATGTACCCAAGTGACCACAAAAGTCAAAACCATCAAAATCACCAACGAAATAGATCTAGCAGATGAACAACAAGGCTTCAGATCAGGACGATCCTGTACCGATGCAGTTTTTGTCGTCAGGCAAGTCATGGAATAGTCACTGGCTTACAACGTCCCGGCCTTCTGCTGCTTTATAGACCTACAGAAGGCATTCGATCGGGTAGAGCTCATCGACATAATTCACCTGTTATATAAACGAAACATTCCACCAGATACCATCAAGACTATCGAAAACATATACAGCGAAAATAACATACAGGCCAGAATTAATAACAAACTAACACAGCCGATACCAGTGGAAAGAGGAATACGTCAAGGAGACTCATTGAGCCCGCTGCTCTTTAACCTCATCATGGATGAAATTATCCATAAAGTCAAAAATCTGAATACAGGGCACAGAATGGGCGAAGAAACTATCTCTGTAGTATGCTATGCAGATGATGCCGTACTGATTGTGGAGAGTGAGGAGACTTCTACATCAATTTAATATAACAGCAAGAAAGTTTAGCATGAAAATATCACCGAATAGATCAAAGATCCAATAAGGTGCAAGCTGGAAGTGGACAGAAAGATAATCCAGTAAGAAAAATGCACCAAATACCTGTGAATACCAATGCACAGTTATGGATATTCAGAAGCGGATGTTGCCCAACAAATAAACAAAGTCAATAGAATAGCAGGATGTCTTAAACACACTATCTGGCGAAACAAACATTTACGGACAGAAACAAAGGCCAGAATTTATAAGACAGTAGTGAGGCCAATTATGACCTACACTGCGGAAACAAGACCTGATACAACAAGGAGAAAAAGACTGATGGCAACATGTGAAATGAAAATAGTCCGTGATATCACAGGAAAAACACTATGGGACAGACAACGTAGCACAGACCTCAGACAAAACTGTAATATAGAGAACATAAATCAATGGACACTGAAAAGGAAAAAATAATGTTATAGTATAGGTATATATAAGTAGAATGGGACAAAGAAGACTGGTAAAGATTGCACGAGAGAGATCCCCAAACGGCCGAAGGAGTATTGGAAAGCCAAGGAAGAGATGGAGTGATAACCTGGATACATAGTGAGGAGGCACCCGAAGATGGAACAGGCGCGAGCCTATTAAGGAAGCAGGACGAAGAAGGAGATTATTTTAAAGAATGTCTGATTCATTCCGTAGTGTCACATATTTGTTTGTTTTTCTCTGAATCAAATTTTAAAACAAATTTTTCTTGTGTATTTTTTTATACGTAATGCTTGAACCTTAACTTAAATGCATATGAACTTATTTCCTAATAACAGCTTGGTCTCAATCTTTTTAACTTCTGAAACGGTTTTGATGGAAAATGTTCATGTTTCCTTTAGTTGAAGGGTCATCTTACATAGGCTAGATTAGCCCGAGACAGATGAAAATAGCAAAATAACACAAGGGAAAAGAGGCAAGAGGCCCATACACAGCAGTGAGTCGAATTATGTTGATAATGATTATGAAATTGAAAAATACATAATTAGTTATGTTGATAAAAAACCATCCATTTAGTAATATCGGTGAAATTGTTTAATATACATACATTGTATATTTACAAACATAAAAACACTTTTCATCTTTCTTTCGTTTAGGTATTCAGAAGGTCCAATAGATTAACGTGAATATTATAGGTATAATCCCAACAATATCATGCATTTCATGTACTTAAGTATATACGTAACAAGCTCATGACTTATATGGTGGAGTATGTAAAGGGCAGCGAAAATTATCTTTGCCCGGAGCCGCTAAATAGCTAGATCGAGCCCTGTTTCCACTTATCCCGGTGTACCTTATTCTTTACATCGATTTACATTATACATTTGTTTGCTTTTTCAATTAAAAAAAAATCCAGAACGACGTGAAATTAATTTTATTTGTTATATACAGTAGATCAAATTGACCTTTACCCTAACGTCACTAATAGTGAACATGAGTTAAACACAAACTTTATACATTCTATTCTTTTCTACGTCCTAAGTATCGATACTTTTGAATCGGTACCGTGTAAGTATCGATACTTTCGACCGATACTGCATCGAGTAAAAGTTTATCGATACCTCAGTGTTAAAGTTTCATCCCTAGGTATGACGTCAGGGTAAAGGTTAATTTGATTAAGTGTATACCATCTTTCCGTATGCGAAATTTGAAAATAGCAAATGTAACATTCTGTAAATTGCATCTAAATTTGAATGTTTTGCAATTTCCAGCACAACACATTGTAAAATTTTAATAGCTGAATCCTGCTGGTTTCCGATTCGTTATTCATTAATCATCAACGAAATTACTCGAACTGTGAAATCATCACTCAAGATCCAGCTTTCATCAGACCTTGTTCAAAAACTGATAGGCTTTTTTTAAGGTTAAAGCAAATTAAAACATTGTGAGTAAAGTACTCATACTATCTCAAAGGTATCGTAGAAGATAATCAATCTACTTACCAGCCTTTTTCTCAACTTACCTCGAGCACATTTTCAACATCCGGTTGCAATAAAAACATGACACCCTGTAAACTCATGTAAACTCTAACGACCTCTTTGTTCTCGTAGATTAACTTGTAGTAATTCTTGTTCTTCGGCATATCTTCTTTTTCTTTATCTAAATTAAATTAAGCCAGTATTAAACAAGTTTAGAAAAACGCACCGGACGGCAAAGATAAACAAGCTTTATTTTTATGATTTGACCCTTTATTTTTAGAAGGCAATCTTACAGGGGAATTGTATCTGGAATTGTTTCAGAACACAATTCAACCTATGTTAACAAACATGATTGACAATGACCAACATTTTCTGGAGGGTCAGTTTATATTTCAATAACACGGCACTCCTCTGCACTATTTTCAGCCTGTTCAGCAGTATTTAGATCAACACCTCCCAAGTAATTGGATTGGAAGGCGAGTTCTATCGAATGGCCCCCACAATCAGCTGCCCTATCTTCGCTCGAAGATTTACGGCAACGAATCACAAATGAATGTCGCCAACCGCTCCAGAAATACTCCAAAATGAACAAGAACGTTTTGAGCAGGATATATATTATTGTATGGAAGTTGAATGTACGCATTTCGAGCAATTTTTAAGATAAGACTTATGTAAGTAAATTTAACTCTACTCATAATATGGTTCATCCCAATTGAAAAAACAGTTTAGCGTTATTTACTGAATTTAACGGGCTTTCAAATAATGTGCCACTGGATCCTCATTCACTATTTAAATTTTAGAGGTTGTTCGCCCACTGTTCGAAGGTTGAAGTGACGGTGCTGCAGGTATACAACAAAATGTCCCCGTCGAATCCGTCCATATGCACGATATTATTACCCAAAACCGACATGTCAAGTTTTCGATAGGGCACACTACCTGGAGTGCCCGTGTAAAAGGGTATAAGTCAATATTCGTGCATCTTAGACTCATGTTTGACAAAAAATTCAAGATCTTCATTAAAGCTTAGAAATATTTCAACTAATCAGAATTATATATATTTTTTTATTACAAATTAGTCGCATCCACGAAAAGGTTATTAGCGACGGAACAATATCGATCTATACAGTAATTACAACTTAAAAAATAAGCAGTAAAAAATATTGAACTAGATAACAACAATAATAAACTAAATGCTCTATAGTTTATTTACGATAAAAAGCGATGATGTCATTTTCAGCTACTTTTCCTACTACTAAATATTAATTTACCAACCGTGAATACAATTTATCCTCAACAGCCAGGGCAATTTACAGCTAACTGGTTGGCAAAACTTCAAGACGTTGTCAAATCAACTGGTAAAATTCCCCAGTTTGTTTTGACGTTTATTGACATTCGATCATCGTCTAATATTTACAAGCTTTTTTGGTGCTTTTAAATTCATTGCTTCTTTAAGATAAAAAAAACAGTTATTTTCATAACTAATTATTTAGGCAAATCAGCATGTGTGGTTAAAAAAATGCCGAAGCAGCTGAACAGAAAGTGTCAAGAGATTGTAACATCTTTGTTGAGCTATTTTGAACGAGAATGCCGAAATGGGGGCCCGCTTCTCCAGCTTACTGCTGTAAGAGACCAAACTCCACCCAAACTCTCAAATAAAACACCATTAGTGGGTATACGGATGATTCAAAAACCGGGCGCTGGAGTATTTGGGCCTGGCACTAGATACTCATTATCGTTAGGCTCCTTCACGAGCGTCTTTCAGGCAGAAGAATTTGCGATTGAAATATGCGTGGAAATGAACCTAGAACAAACTATCAGAAATGTGACATATCGATCCATTCCGATAGTCAAGCAGCTATCAAAGCATAGAGCTCTCATGTCATTGACTTAAAGTTGGCATGGGAGTGCCGAAGAAAACTTGATGAATTAGGCAAGAATAACAGGGTCTCTTTAATCTGGGTTCCTGGCCACTCGGGAATCACAGGAAATAAAAAGGCCAATACACTTGCCAGGAAAGGAGCACAAACGCCCTTTATTGGCTCAGAGCCTTTCTGCGGTGTAAGAAAATGCTCCTGTAAGAAACAGTTTCGAAAAAAGGAGGAAACCGAGAAATAATCACTCTGGCGGTGCCTTCCCGGGTTGGAACATTCCAAAAAGTTCCTGAGGAACTTTGACACTGCTAGATCCAAAAAATATTTGGACCTCAGTAAAAATAAGCTACATCTCCTCACGGGCACTCTTACAGGACAATGCCGCCTTAGGAAGCACCTAATGAGGATGTGTCTAGCAGAAACTGACGAGTGTAGATTCTGTGGGGAGGAGGATGAAACTCCGGATCACCTAGTTCTGGAATGCCTCGCCATTGTAAGCCAACGCAAGAAATGCTTCAGACAAGGAACTTGTAAGAGTGAGAATATAACCTCGTTGAAGCCGTTCCAAATACTAGAGTTCATTAGAACCCTGGAACTGGAAGGCGAGCTGTAGTAGTAGCGAGATCAGCTCTGATAGGGGGGGCACAATAAACGCTAGGTTTCAGTGCAGTGTAACCCCGTTAAAATCTAATCTAATCTAATCTAACCTTTTTGACACTTGTTACTTAATATACTATTATCTATAGATACATGATTGTTAGGAAAATCATCTACGAGTTGCGTACTTGAGAGATAAACGCATATCCGATTTTCACTTCATTTTGAAACATGGGTTATATTTTTAGGTTGTACGATTTGTCCTAGAGGAAGTAAATAATCTTCAATTGAGCTGATTATAATTCCATGATTTTTAGAAAGATATTTTAGATGAGCAACTATAGAAGAGTATGACATATTAATTAGAATTGTCTAAGTATGGTGTACACACTAGATATAAATTTGAGTTAATAAAAGACGAGTATTGTGTGTATTTTTATTAAAATTCCAGCTAAATGCTTTCGGCCATTAGGCCATTTTCAAAGCTGTCGTCATGAAAAAAGTACCACTGGTGTCTTAAAAAAACATGAAAACATGCCACTGCTGCGTACAATCATATGAAATATTTGATGTTACATCACCACTAGTCCGGGAAAGTAAGGAAATAAAAGTCAAAAGTTTCCCATAATTGATTTTTCATTTTTAAATGAAAATATATTGACCCAGCAGCACTCTCCTAGATTGTCTAATAATTTCCGCTGGAGCTTGCGACGCAGCTTGCAAGCACAGCCCAGACCACCTAAAATTCATGTGATTTAATCTCGTGTCATTTCTGGATGTGCTCTTACAAAAATATCGTAGAGATGAAAATTGAAGCAAATCTTATGCTCTTGAAGGTAACGTGAATAGTTTTTTCAAAAAAAAATTTTCCGATATTAAATTTTCCAAAAATTGAAAAAATTTACATAAATTATATTTTAGGTTGGTAATTATAAATAAAATATTAATATCGAGGTCAACACATAGATAAACATAGAGGGCAAACTTCTAAAAATTTACATTTTTTCAAATTTGGAAAATTCAAAATGGCGACTGCTCAAATTGGAAACATTTTTTTTTCAATCGCGTTTAAATTTATGAACATTAACGATATTGAGAAACGGTTTGTCGCAATCGACAGAGGGAAAGTTATATTTTTATAAATAACATAAACAAACTTTTTAAAAAAATGTTTACATAATTTTTTAGAACATTTACCGAAAATAAAAATTTTTCCATCTATTTTTTTCTCATTTTGGCGTTGAAAAGTTTGTTTAAAATATGTGTGTCTTTGAAAAACGAGTATTTAAAAAAAATTTTTAGATGCGACTTTTACAAGTTGAGATAAACAAATTCAAAATTTGCTAGATACTGTCAGAATATTAATTGAAATTTTCAAATTTTGATCACTTCGCTAGGTTGTTGAATCCCAACTCAACTTAAACACAATTTTTCATTTTTCTACCGTTAATTGGTCCATTCAAAAGAGAACAGTAATCCTAGCTCGCTCGGCCAAACGGTGCGGCGGCAGCTGCTTGGCGTTCTAGTAGGGGGTCAGCGCTCATTCACTTCGAACGCCCAAAAGACCCTTACTAACATGACTGACGACGTACTTGTACCCGACGAATTATTGAAAATTATTTCGTGTTCTTGTACCACAGGGTGCTCTACTACCAGGTGTGGTTGTAAAAAAGTTGGCATACATTGTATGATATTATGTAAAAATTGCGAAGGCAAAAACTGTTGTAACATCGAAATTAGTTGATTGTGAACTTGCAATTGATAGTAGCAATAATATCGATGAGGATTTGTTTTCTAATGATAATGACGAGGAAAATTGTACAGAGCCATTTCCTCAGAGACTAAAAAGGGCGAGAATTTGTAGAAAATAGATGTAAATAAATATTATTCTTAGTATCTACGTTTCGAATTATGTATAATATATATAATAAATGGATTTATAGATATAAATTATAAATATCATTGTACCTTATGCAATATGTAATGGTTGATAATAACCATACTATTAGCAAACCACAAATGCAAATTTTTTAAAAAGAAACCCAAAATAAAAGCTTGAGCTTCGTTCAACTGCGAACGAGCACTGACCCCCCACCACAACGCCAAGCAGCTGCCGCCGCACCGTTTTTGGCCGAGCGAGCTAGGATTACTATACTCTTTTGAATGAACCAATCGACGGTAGAAAAATGAAAATTTGTGTTTAAGTTGAGTTGGGATTCTACAACCTAGCGAAGTGATCAAAATTTGAAAATTTCAATCAATATTATCACAGAATCTAACAGACTTTGAATTTGTTTATCTCAACTTGTAAAAGTCGCATCTAAAAAAATTTTTTCAAAGACACTTATTTATAACGTGAAAACATATTTTAAACAAATTATTCAACGCCAAAATGAGAAAAAACTAGATGGAAAAATTTTTATTTTCGGTAAATGCTCTAAAAAATTATGTAATTTTTTTTTTAAATTTTGTTCATGTTATTTATAAAAATATAACTTTCGCTCTGTCGATTGCAACAAACCGCTTCTCGCTATCATTATTGTTCATTAATTTAAACGCGATTGAAAAAAAAATGTTTCCAATTTGAGCAGCCGCCATTTTGAATTTTCCAAATCTGAAAAAATGTAAATTTTTAGAAGTAAGACCTCGATATTAAAATTTTATTTATAATTACCAACCAAAAATATAATTTTCGTAAATTTTTTCAATTTTTGGAAAATTTAAGATCGGAATTTTTTTTTTAAAAAACTATTTACGTCACCTTCAAGAGCATAAGATTTGTTTCAATTTTCATCTCTACGATTTTTTTGTAAGAACACATCCAGAAATGACACGAGCATAAATCACTTGAATTTTAGGTGGTCTGCGGAGGAGTTAGTTGATAAAGTGATCTAGACAGAAAAACAAGTAAATAAGTGAATATAAAGTGTTTATATAAATTAGCTTGAGTGAATATACAGTTAATATAAATTAATAATCAAGCGATTAGTTAAGTATATATAAATTAAGTGTTAGTGTTTAAATAAAATAGTAAGTAGCCATACCGTGCGTTTAAAATTTATCCCACCCGTTTATTGTTTAAATAAATAAGAAAAACATTACATTGGTGTCAGAAGTGGGATAATATAAATAAATTGCAACGTAAAAATGGCCAAGAGACTATGTGATCTGAAAATGGCGGAATTAAGAGCAGAATTGGAAGATCGTGAGTTGGAAACGTCCTGTGCTTGCAAGCTGCGTCGCAAGCTCCAGTGGAAGTTATTAGACAATCTAGGAGAGTGGTGCTGGATCAATATATTTTCATTTAAAAATGAAAAATCAGTTATGGGAAAGTTTTGATAGTTAACAGATTTTTCGACCTTACTTTCCCGGACTACACAGGGTTATTTTAAGAAAGGTGAAAAAATAAATATTTCTAATCAAATAAATTACAGTGTATTTGGGTTATAAAAATGTAAGTTTTCACCAAAAGAAAATGATTGTAAAAGAAAAATAAAAAACCAAAAACTTGGTTTTTTGAATTTTTCACATCAATTTTGAAGTTATGTGAAATAGTGTGAATACAAAAGTTGTAGATCTTCTTATTACCTACAACTTTGCCTTTTGACTTTTTTCCATTGGACGGAAATCGAGATAAACCGTTTTTTAACTTTAAAAACTCACCCCCTTCCCCTTCCCGACCTTAGATCGCCCGTAAATTATTTTTCCTTTCATTTTTATAATATTCTCCTCCTTTTCCAATGGGTTTAATTCTTCTATTGTTTGTTTTTCAATTTTTATTATTTTTAAAGGCTTCTACCCTGGTCTAATATGGACGCGTTTGTCCCTCTATTTCACTCTGTAGCAAGAACTACTCATCAGAGGTGAATAGTGTTTGTATGTGGTGGTAACCCCAAGGCTACCTTCATACATTATTTTGATTGTTTGTTGATAGATGCAAGGGTGTATAATATACGGGGGGTAAACGTAATGGGCGTCATGTTTGGGGCAAATTCGTGGAATTTCTCAATTTTTCTGCGAAATTCAAACATTTTGTTAGGAAACTGAAGAACTTTCCGACAATTTCTAAAAAATCAAGTAATATCTCGAAATTTCGAAACTATAAATATTTACCTTTAACATTTTTCATCGCTGACTTCTTTTTCAATTCTTGACCCCACATCTGAATATATTTATGAGTGTCCAAGACGACAGTCAAAACTTGCGAAAAATAATTTTGAATCTGATCTAGAGAAGGATTGATCATATTGAAGGGTATTTGAAGTATCATACTGGTATGCATTAAGGGCCTGAGCTCTCCTAAACTGTAAAAAATATATTACCATTAAAACTTGTATAAAGCGTAGAATGTATCTGTTACCGTAAATACCCGAAATCCGTTAATACCCGTAATAACTAGTGAGAACCCGAAATAACTAGGAGTATCGGTAAATTCGCGTTCTTACTAGTAAGAACGCGTAATTACTACGAGGTTTGCCGCTTCTTACTTTGATAAACGTTGTTCTTCGAAAAATGAATTCTTCGCTGATTGCTTGGAAAGAAAAATTTACGAATGATTTATTAAGTACTTGCAGTAAAGATCCCAAATTATCGAAATATACTATTATGAATAAAGAAACTTACGAAAATCTACTTCAAGCTAAAGCTAAACTGACAAAAAAGAAAACTACCCTACAGTATCGTCGTTTAAACCGTTTTGACATCATGGAATTAAGTGGCGTTCAGCATATTATAGCAAAATCCAAGAATGATGAAACATTATATTACCTCCCAATTGAAGAAATCTTTGATGTTATCGAAGCTGCTCACGTAGCAATTGGGCATGGTGGTCGGGACCGACTTCGAATAGAAACAGCAAGAAAATATGCAAATATTACTACCAGAATGATAAATTTATTTCTGTCGATGTGCGAAGTCTGGATTAACTACATCGTCTTTGCCTCCTTTAGAGCGGGAAGAGGATTTAGAAAAAGTCGTTAATGATGTTACCACGATTAGAGAAGAAGCTCAAAGAGAAGATTCAAATTCAGAAGACGACATTGCTGAAAAAGATCCAGAAGAAGATCAAGAACGAGAACGCTTTTGCAACAAATGTGGTGCTATTTTACCGACTAACATTGATCGTGACTTCTGTTCGAATTGTAAAACAGAAGACAATATAAAAGCAGTAAGTTCAGAAGCAATTCAATCGCTAATTGATCAGGCAAAAAGATGAAAAGCTACAGTGATAAAACACATTCACCTGCAAACGTTGGCGATAATGTTACGGTACCTATTCCTGATGTGGATAAAGCAAAAGGTGCTTTCAGAAATATTATCGCTGTTGTGTTACTGAAGACCGACGACAACATGTACCAGTTAGGATGGAGTCATAAATCATCTGTATACCAGACTCGAATTTGATATTTGTAAGCACAAATTTATTGACATTGATTTAATAAGGAAAGATAAAGAAATTTCTTTACGTCAAGCAGCTTCATCTAATTTTGGTTCTAGCCAGGGTTTTTTTATGTGCAAATGCACTAATTGTTTGAATATTGCTTGTTCTATGTTTCATTTGTTCTGTAAATTTTTTTTGTACAATAAATTAACTGAAACCAACCGCACTTTATTCTCTAACAGATACTTACCTACAATATTAATTTTAGGCATTCATACATTTTAAAATTCGTTTATTTACTGTTGTGTGCTTAGAAAGAACGCGTTCTAACTGAAACTTTCAGTAAATAGCCGAATAAAAGTTTTAATTCGGTATTTTCCTAGACATCGTAGTAGTTACGCGTTCCTACTAGTAAGAACGCGAAATTACCGACATTCCTAGTTATTTCGGGTTCTTACTAGTTATTACGCGTATTAACGGATTTCGGGTATTTACGGTAACATATCCAATTTATACATTATTTTAGCATTATTTAACATTGTTTTTCCTGTTTTAATGCTCGATACATTGTGATAGAGCTTGATATATAGCTTGTGCAAATATTTTGGGGAACTTGTTACCCAAAAATACAGATTCATGTGAAATTTAAACATAGAAAACGGCGATATAAAATAATATTAAATCAATAGTATGTGAGTACAAAATGATAAACAGAAACATATTATTGCTGCTGAAATTTTGAGGCCAATCTACTCAAAATTTGAACACATATCAAATTAAATTAACGTGTGGGCAGTTTTCTATTGCACACTTTAATATCAAATTTCGAGAAATAAAAAGTACATTCCATATAGTTAGTGTGCCATGAAATTGAAATAAGTGTAAGTAACTGGGGTTTAACTGTAACGACCGATCTCTACCAATCGGTTCGGTGTTACTTTTACGATTAAGATTATTTTGCGTCAGTTTTATTTATTCAATAGTTATCCTCTTTAAGTGTTAAAATTGAATGAATAAACTAATAAAATGAATTTATTACTTTTTTGGAAGTAAATATCTTTACCTTTAATTTTGGATTTATCGAAAAAGGAGGCGACGACATCTTGTTTAGGTTGCGGCACAGGTGAAGGAAAATCTTTAGATAACCAAACGTGAGTAAAACTTGATTCCATTTACCTTTTATCTGTTTACCCTATACCCGCTTCAAAGAATTAGATTAGAGTTCTAAGGTGAAATGGAAGATAACTCGGGGGGCCTCCGGAACCCCCACGTGTTAAACCACCTGTCATTCCAACAAAATATAGGTATCTACACCCACCACTCTACATAGTAATTGTTGAAAGTAAGGATAAAAATGTAACAGCATTACACACCCAATCGCGGTCGGCAGAATTCTTAAAACAATAAAATTAATGGAGTTATAAAAGTAACAAGAAAAGGTACGAACCGGATAGGAATAGACTTCAAGAGTCATAAAGCAGCTAATGAATTTATGGAAAATGAATTATTAGTCAAGCAAAACTGGAATGGGATGATCCCGGCAACATTTGTTGGGGACAATATTCCCCACCAAAACGTACTTCAGCACTTCAGCACTTCTAGCGGTGATATTCAGCAGCAGACAGTTGCTAATGAAAAGTACAATAGACAACAGTGTGGGTAATAATTTAATAAGTATGTCGTGTATAGTGTACAAAAAACTGTATATAGTGTAAATAAATTGTAAATAACAACAAATCGTTTATCTTACAGTCCATTTTAAAATTAGTACCAGACATTATGGCCATTCGACCGGATATTTCGTAAATAATATTGTGACACCGGTGTGTATAGTAACGCGGCAATAGCAAAAACGCGGTCATCCAAAGGAAATATGTGCATAAGTATGTGATCTGTGTACCCTGTGAATTCATGAAATAGATATTGATGGAAAAAATGCTATCAAGACCTGGATGATCAAGGAATTCATAAAAAGGAAGGTCAGTAAACACGAAGGTAGCCGCTGATGCTAGAGCCACCTAGCGTTGATCGAGTAGACGCCAAAAGTATAATCACAAAGAAATCTGCAACCACAACAAGGTATGAATTACAGATTCTGATGCTTGTCAACAAATCGTCTAGATGGCGCTTGCAGATGTAAATTGTAAATAAATCGGTGATAAATGTCATGTTATATTTGTAGGTAGGCATATACTTGCCATATTTAAACTATAACTTAGTATACATGTTTATAATAATTTCCGTTTGCAAAATTTATTCATGTAAACAAAACAAAAATCATGGATACCAAACAGATAAAAATTCTAAAAGAAAAGAGAGATCAGTGTAAGGCATATTTAAATAGGATAGAAACATTTATATCTGAACGGCAAGATACTGAAATTACAATTCTCATTTATGAACAAATTCTAGCTAGAAAAGATAGACTTGATATTAATTTTGACACATATCAAAACCTCAATGCGGAAATAAAAAGTATTGACAAAAAAGATAATGAAAATGTTGTTGAATATGAGGATAGGTATTTTGACATAATTTCTATAATAAATTCACTGATCTCTAACTTTAAAACAAGCAAAAGTAATTCTAGTAATGTAAGTAGTGATGAAAGTAGTTGTCGAGGCAATTGTAGTAACTCGGAGGTTTCATCCAATGTTAGCACTGTACCCACAACTAGGTTACCAAATGTAGATATACCATTATTCAATGGAATGAACTTGAATGAATTTAAACCATTTTATGAACTGTTTATTGCTGTTATTGACAAAAATAAATATTTGTCTGAGGTAGAAAAGCTATTTTACTTACGCAGCTACCTTAAAGGGGAAGCATTATTATTAATAAATAACTTACCTGTTACAAACGAATCATATCAAGAAGCCTTAAAATTGCTTAATGATAGATTCAACAATGAAAATTTAATCATCAATAATAATATTTATAAAATTTTGGATATTCCAGCCATAACTAAGGGAACCAGTTCCGCATTAAGGGAGTTTGTATCTCTCATTAAACAACAGGTCACTGCCCTTAAAAATTTGAAACAACCTACAGAAAGTTGGGACATGTTATTGGTGTGCATATTAACTAGAAAGTTGGATCCATATACACATAAAAGTTTTCAAATTGATCGAAATAACTCTGTTTTACCTACATTGACAGAATTTATAAATTATTTAGAAAATAGGGCAATGGCTTTTGAGTCAATTTCTGCTCCTGAAACCTGTAGTAGTCAAACAAAAAACAAAATTAAAGTATCAAATGTAACTGTTAAAAATACAAGACATAAAAATGATATGCTTTGTCAATTTTGCTCTGAAAAGGGTTATAGAATTTACAATTGCAATAGGTTTAAATTAGCAGCAGTTGCAGATAGAATAAAATTTGTTGAAGAGAATAACTGCTGTAAAATTTGCTTAAACACTCACATAGGAAGGTGTCGATTTAGTTTCAAGTGTCGCACTTGCAATAACTTACACCACAACACAATGTTACATTCAGATGAAACAGTACAACCTTCTACACAACAGTGTCAAACGCAAAATACAAGTGTAGGTTTAATCAGTAGAATAAATAAAACTAATAATGTTGTTTTGTTGCCAACAGTTGTTGTAAAAATAAAAAAGAGTAGTGGAGAATTTATTTTGGCCAGAGGATTGGTAGATTCCTGTTCTGAAAGTTGTCTTATTACCTCTGAATTAGCAAAAATGATAGGTGGAAAAACGTACAACAATAATATAACAATTATTGGTATAACTGAAAATCAGCAGCAGCTGAGCAAGGCAATTAATGCAACTTTGTATTCATGCGTTTATAATTATAATATAAATGTACCATTTTCTGTAATAGATAATATTACATGTAATTTACCCCATGACAATTTTAAAATAGATAAGATTCCTGACAATATACAACTATCTGACAATAATTTTAATACAACGGACAAAATTGACTTTTTACTAAATGCTAGTATCTTCTTCCAGATATTACTTACTGGAACTATTAAACTAGGTCAAGACAAATTGGTGTTGCAAAACACATTATTTGGGTACATTGTTAGTGGAGAAATACCTGCAGTAGCAAAAAATAAATTTTGCAACCTTTCTGTTTCTCTTCTTATCAACAAGGGTAACACTCAAAATATAGAAAACTTAATAGGAAAATTTTGGGAAGCTGAAAAGGTTCCAGAAGTGTATCAAGAGTTTGAAAATGATCAAATTGCCTGTGAAACTAGTTTTAAAAATTCAGTGGTAAAAGTAAATGGCAGATTTCAAGTGGACTTACCACTCAAAAAGGATATTTCCGAACTAAACTTAGGCGACTCATTTTCAATTGCTTATACCAGGTTTCTTAATCTTGAACAACGTTTCAAATCTAACCCCCATTTATTCAATCAATACAAGGACTTTATTGATGAGTATTTAAGTTTGTGTCATGCAAAAATAATTGACATTAAAAAATGTAACCTAAATGATGGGTCAACCTATTTCATGGCACATCACCCAATCATTCGAAATGATAAGGTCACAACTAAATTTCGTTGCGTGTTCGATGGTTCTATGAAAACAAAAAATAAAATTTCGTTAAATGACTGCATGTACAACGGAGAAGTTGTACAACCGCAACTTTTTGATATTTTGATTTGTTTTCGAACACACAAGTTTGTTTTAATAACAGATATTAGACACATGTATAGACAAATTCTTATTAATCCAGAACACACAAAGTTGCTCAATATATTATGGAGAGAAAAACCTGAACTTCCTATCCAATGTGTTAGGCTTTTGACAGTAACTTATGGTTTACGAAGTTCTCCATTTCTAGCAACACGTTGCTTGGTAGAGTTGGCTAAACAAGAGAAACACGTATTTCCACTAGGAGCTAAGGTTCTTTTACATGATACATATGTCGATGATATTTTAACAGGAGGTGGTACTATTGAGGAGTTAATTGAAACAAAAAATCAGTTAATCAATATTTTAAAGTTGGGTTCATTTGATTTACATAAATGGTGCTCAAACTCAGAGGTTGTTTTGAGAGACATACCAAAAGAAAAACTGCATTTAGAAAAAATAGATATAGATAAAAATAGCAATACCATAAAAACGTTAGGTCTCACTTACAATGTTAGATCTGATAATTTTGAGGTATCTATTCCCAAATGTAATTTTAATGAATGTATGACTAAACGACAAATACTTAGTTGCATTTGTAAGTTCTATGATCCCTTAGGCCTCATAGGGCCTGCTTTAGTACATGCCAAGGTGTTTATTCAAAAACTTTGGGTACAAAAATTTAAATGGGATGATTTACTTTCAAATGAACTATTACAATCATGGCGAGACTTTGTAAAAAATATTAGTTTGATGCAAAATTTAGAAATTCCAAGAAATGTGAATATTACAGATGCTGAAAAAGTAGAATTAGTAGGGTATTGCGACACATCAATGTATGCATATGGAGCTGTTTTATATATACGGTCTATATTCAATAAAAAAGTGCATGTCACGTTACTATGTTCAAAGTCAAGAATAGTTCCAATTAACAAAAAGTTAACAATACCGAGGTTAGAGCTAAATAGTGCTCTACTCCTGTCAAATTTAACCATTAAAATACATGGTTTGTTGAAAGATAAAATTCAGAGAGTATATCTGCACTCAGACTCGACAATAGCATTGTCATGGATAAAGACTGATCCAATTACATTAAATCCATATGTAGCAAATCGGGTGCTAAAAATTCAAGAAAACAGTAAACATTTTAGTTGGGCTTACATTGATTCAAAAAACAATCCTGCTGACTGCTTAAGTCGTGGACTAGATTTTCAAGCATTAAACTCCCATACAATGTGGTGGCATGGACCAGAATATTTACAAGTAAAAAATGTTGCATACAATGTCAACAATGTACCACAGTTAACAGAACCCTTACCAGAACAAAAAGGAGAACATATTCTTGCTACTGTAGTTAAAAAAAATACTATGTTTGATAAATACTCGAGTATTACCAAGATGCAAAGGGTTACAGCTTATATATTTCGATTTTTTAGTAACATCAAAAACAAAAATAGGATAGTTGGTCATTTAAGTCCAGCAGAATTAGACCACGCGTTAGGAATAATAATAAAAATTGATCAGCAAGAACATTTTGCATCTGAATTAAAAAATTTAAATTCCAAATTAGAAATTAAAACACACTTGAAAAGTCTATATCCTTTTATTGATAATTCTGGACTCATTCGTGTGGGTGGCAGGCTTGCAGAGGCAAGTATCCCCTACTCGCAAAAACACCCAATTATTTTAGCAAAAAATAGTAGAATCACTGATCTAATAATAAGAAGAGAACATATAAGGCTTGGGCATGCGGGACAGAAACAGGTGCTTAGCAGTTTAAATTTAAAATTTTGGTTAATAAATGGAAACAGAGAGATAAAAAAAAACATACATTCTTGTGTAATCTGTTTCAGACTAAAAGCAAAAATGTCTCAGCAACTTATGGGCTCTCTACCACAAGATCGTGTAACCTGCAATAGAATATTTAATAACACCGGAATTGACTTTTGCGGTCCATTTAATATAAAACAGAGTAGAATTAGAAAATCTATTGAAACTAAAGCATATATTCTAGTATTTGTTTGCTTTGCTGTTAAAGCGATACATTTGGAATTACTCTCGGACATGACAACTCAAAACTTCTTAGCTGCCTTGAAACGATTTATGTCAAGAAGAGGTAAGCCTTCGAAATTGTATTGTGATAACGGAGGCACCTTTAAGGGGGCAAATGCAGAGCTTAAAAAATGGTGCAACACTCAATCTAAAAATGAAATAATAGATTATGCAGCTAATGAAGGCATAGAATTTAAATTCATCCCTAGCTATTCGCCTGTGTTTGGGGGGCTGTGGGAAGCAGGGGTAAAAAGTACTAAATTTCATCTCAAAAGAATTGCAGGTAATGCATTTCTAACATATGAACAATTGAACACTGTCATTATTGAAATAGAAGGAGTTTTAAATTCCAGACCGATAACTCAAATCACCAATGATCCTTCAGACCTGTCATACTTGACTCCCGGTCACTTTCTAATGGGTGCACCAATAACAAGTTATCCTCAACGAGACCTAACAAAAATTCCGGAAAATAAAATAAAATTTTGGGAACGGTGCACTAAAATGCAGCAACATTTTTGGGAGAAATGGCATAAAAGTTATTTAACCTCATTACAAAGTAGGCCTAAATGGCAACAAGGTTTACCTAATTTAACTGAAAATATGTTAGTCATTCTAAAAGAAGACAATGTCCCACCATTACATTGGCCAATGGGACGCATAATTCGAATAATAAAGGGTAATGATAATAAGGTCAGAGTAGTAGAGGTGAGAACCCAGAAGGGTAATTATCTGAGGTCGCTAAGTAAAATAGCAGTTCTGCCAATTGGTTAATATGTTTATATTTCCTTTTGGTCTTGTAAAAAAAAAACACTGTATTTGATGTAAAAATGTAACAACTGTTAATCCTGTTCATATTTCCTAATTATAAATTTACTTGTAAATGTGTTAAGTGAGTGTAGTGATAATAAAAAAAAATGTGTGAAAAGGGTGAACACGCTATGTGAATAAAGGGTACTTTCGTCCTTAGGGGCCCCCAGCATGTTGGGGACAATATTCCCCACCAAAACGTACTTCAGCACTTCAGCACTTCTAGCGGTGATATTCAGCAGCAGACAGTTGCTAATGAAAAGTACAATAGACAACAGTGTGGGTAATAATTTAATAAGTATGTCGTGTATAGTGTACAAAAAACTGTATATAGTGTAAATAAATTGTAAATAACAACAAATCGTTTATCTTACAGTCCATTTTAAAATTAGTACCAGACAACATTGGTTTCATGTCGAGGCTTAGTAAGAGGAGTAGAGTTAGACACAACGATGGAGGAAATAATTGAGCAAGGCAAATCAAATACGAGAATACTAGGAGCAAGGAGACTGAATAGAAAAATAGCTGGAAATACATATGTACCAAGTGAAACGGTTTTAATTACCTTCGAAGGTAGAAATATGCCGAAGACCATAGAAATAAACTATTACGAATTAAGGGTGCAAGTATATGTTGGACCAGTAATACAGTGTTTTAACTGTTTAAGATTTGGTCATTCTCAAAAGATTTGTAGGGGCAAAGAGAGATGTAATAGATGTGGAGATAATCATTGCGAAGAACAGTGTAAGAAAGAAATTCAATGTATATATTGCAAACTGGGACACAAGGTAACAGACAGAATAAACTGCAAAGAAGATAAGAGGCAAAAAGAGATCAAATAACTGATGACATATGAAAGCATATCTTTCTATGAAGCAAGTAAAAGAATCCCAAGGGCAGGTAACCAAAGACAAAACGAATTCGTGTATGACAGAAACGCTTTTACCAGCATACCTACAAACAGTAATGACCAAAATAATATAATCACATCTCCTGGTATACAATATGATAAAATAGCTCACAATAACTGCCTATTTACAGCACCATGTAGAACTCCAAACTATGGAGATAACAGTCACACATCACTAGAGAATACATATCAAGAGAATACAGTACAAATGGATGAAAACATGACAGAAATAGTACCAATCATCGAATTTTAAAGAAATATATTAAGACCGACAACGCTAACACAACAAGAAATTAATAAACTTATAGAAGCAACTCAGACAATGGTAACTAATGAATATAACATCACTGAAACTAACAATACCAGGCAATCTAACGAAAACCCTAAAAGTCCCGCTGTATCAGATGGCGCAGAATCCACATTTTAATAGAGCTAAACAAAATAAAAATTATACAGTGGAATGTCTGCAGTGCACTTGCAAGATTAGACTCAATAAAAATTCTTCTCTCTCAGTATCAGGCAGATATTCTAATATGAAACAAAACACTACTGGACAGGACAAAGATACTGAATATTGTAAATTACACAACCATAAGACAGGATAGGTATGATGGGTATGGGGGTATTGCAAACCTCATAAATAAGTGCATTCCATATTCCATTAAGAACTCTCAATTAAATATTCCTGAAGAATGTCAAATATTAGCTACAAAGGTCAATGATTCAACAATAGTTATAATGTACTTACTGCCCACCAAATATACCTATTAATAGTATGCAATATGCAGCAATTTTTAACCAGCTGGAGCAACCGTTTATTTTATTGGGAGATTTGAATGCCCAACACCCAGCAATGGGCTCAGGCATTGCAAACTCAAGGGGAAGGAACTTAATGGAAACTCCTAATGAGTTAAATTTAGCATATATAAATGATGGATCAAGAACTCGTATTACCCCACCACACAAAAACAAGAGTTGTCCAGATATCACTGTATGTTCAAATCGTATCGCTAGATATTGTAACTGGAGAACAATAGAAGATGTAGATACAAGTGATCATGTCCCAACTTTAACAGAACTAAGCATAAACAACAATTTACCTACATATAAAACAGCGCGAGGATCAAAGTGGAACATCAAAAAAGCTAACTGGGAGCAATACATTTTAAGTTTTGATACTGGGAAAAAATATAACTCATATCAAAAAATCAAAGAGGAAACAAAAAAGTCAGCTGAACAAGCTATTCCAAAAACCAGTACAAAACCAAGGGAAAAACTTGAGATAAGAAAGCCTAAATGGTGGAACAGACAGTGTGCAGAGGCAAGCAAGGAAAGGAATGGAGCACTAAAAGATTATAAAGATCTGGCAAGTGGAGAGAATTTTACAAAATATAAAAACACAGCTGCCAGAACAAGAAGAATCCTAAAACAAAAAAAGAAAAACAGCTTTATTGCTTTTACAGAAAGTCTAAACAGAAACACACCAATAAATAAAATATGGAAAATAATTAAAAAATCCTCTAACAAAAAAGAGTACTCTCAGCACGCTTCCTTAGAAGAGAATTGGGTAATGGAGATGCTTGATGGAATTGCCCCACCATACATTCCATCAGAAGTTCATCAGGAGTACAGTAATATTACACCATCCAAACCATTCTCAAGAAATGAACTTAATATGATACTCAGAAAGAAACAAGACTCAGCACCAGGATTGGACGAAATAACATACAGGATGATCAAAAATATGCCTACAGTAGTTAAAAATCAATTACTTCATATCTACAACAAAATTCTGGCTGGGAAAGTGGATATACCTGAAGATTGGAGAAAACAAGAGGCGGTACGCATCCTAAAGCCAGGAAAAGCGCCAAACCTGTATACCAATTACAGACCAATAGCAATGGAATCATGTAGAGTCAAAATTATGGAAGCAATGATCAAATCGAGGTTGTAACACCATATAAAAAGCAAAGAGTAGCTAGCAAAAGAGCAATATGGTTTCCGAGCAGGCAAAGGGGTCCAAGAATGTACAACGAGATTAACCACTGAAATATATTCCAATATTACGGTAAACAAGAAAGTAGTTACAGTATTTTTGGACATTTCAGCAGCGTATGATAACGTACTAATTCCCAAAATGGTAGAATATCAAAACAAGTTCAAGATAAATTGAGATATCATAACATTCATTTACAACCTTATAAAACAAAGAGAAATCTATATTAGGTCTCCAAACTCGAATAAAACAGTAGGACCCCAATGGACGAACAAAGGACTTCTTCAAGGATTACCACTGAGCCCAATACTCCTTAACCTGTACACGGCAACACTAGCAGAAACCATGGAGGATGAAGTGAATATACTTAAGTCAATTTGCAGATGACACTTTGGTATGGTGCAGAAACCAGAATTTGGAGACATCCATTCAAAAAATACAAAGAATTCTAAATAAAATATGAAATTGGCTAATTGAACATGGATTTTCAGTGTCGCCCACCAAATCAAAGGCCATGGTGCTTGCAAGAGGAGACTAAGAAGGGCACTACCCAACTTAACCATAAACGGAGAGATTATTGAATGGGTTAAGGAAACAAAATAATATTTAATAGCAGGTTAAATTGGACAAAACATATAGAACATATATGCAACAAAGCAACAAAAGGAATAAACGTAATGAAAGCCTTAACCAGAGTCTGGTGGGGCGCAGATCCTAAAATTCTACTGAACATATATAAAACAATTGTTAGATCTCATCTTGAATATGGATCTACACTAATATTTAAATGTTCTCAACAAAACATACCAAAGTTCGATAGAATACAATTCCAAGCACTGCGTATAGTAACAGGATGCATGAGAAGCACCCCCACTAATGTATTATATTGGGAGAAACAGCAGAGATGCCATTACAGGACAGGAGATTATGGATATGTGCAAAATCGTCACTGAAGTGGATGGCACAAGAAAACGGCACAACAGCTGCTAGCCTCATGAAATTCTATGAATTATATAATGAATATCCGAGATATTGGCAACACCGACCTCCACCAACATTAATAGAAGGATTTGACGTTACTCTAGTGTTCATAGGAGACTTGGAAAGAACTAATAAATTACCCTGTTACGAAGGAACATATGAAGCACAAGTAAAGTAAATAAAATGGATCGATTCAAGATTAACAAAAGGTGACTCATCATGCAAAACAAAGTTAACAGACATACTAAGTACGAAATTTAAGAATGTTACTACAATATACACAGATGCCTCATTAGATCCAATAACCAAGAAATGTGGAATTGGGGTGCTCTGTCCCAGCTTACAAACAGGATTTAAAAAAGACTGAGAGATGACACTTGCATTTGCACTGCGGAGATTCTAGCTATAAATAAAGCAGTGAAATTTGCAGAAAGAAAAAATATCCAAACAATGTTAATACTATCATACTCGAAAAGCGCTATACAAAAAATATCGGAAGCAATAATATCGACAAAACAGATGCAAATATAATGAAAACAGAAGAACTGATCTACAGAATGGAGGAAGAAGGCAATATGATACAAATAATGTGGATTCCGGGGCACTCCGGGATACCAAGAAATGAAAAGGCGGACAAGGTGGCAGCTGAAGCAAGAACACTAACCGAAGAAGGCAACAATAAACTACACTATGCAGAAATCACAAATAACATCAAGGAAAGGATCTGGAGCGAATGGGTTTTCAAGTACCAAGAATTAGGAAGACAAAAGAGACAAAGCTATACTATGCTAAACCCCATACCCACAAAAAAGCCTTGGTTCAATGAGACTAGCAAATCAAGATTCCACATTTCAACTCTATGTAGAATGAGAACAACCCACTGCTGTACACCAGCCCACCTAAAAAAATCAATATTAAAGACAACCCTCTATGCGACTGTGGGGAATATGGAGATCTCAATCATATAATTTATAGCTGCCCAAATCATCGAAATAGTTTAGAATTATATAAAACATTAATCAAATACATAAAAGGACCAAACCATGTTAATAACATTCTTAGATACCCTAATTCTAAGGAAGCTTGTATACTTACCAAGTATTTGCTTGCTAGTAATATTAAGCTTTAGTGGTATGGTTGCTTACTTAATTACCTGATGAAGTGTTCGTATGCAACATTTTTTGAGTAAATTTGACATCAAATTATTGATAAATTTCTTTTAGCTAATCCTGTACTGTCATATCCCATATACCTGGCGTGACCCTTCTGATTAGTTCTGGATCCGCCACAGAACGAGAAGAGTCTATAAACCCTTCTTATACCTTATCCTTCCCGAAAAGCATGGGACAAACCCAGATGCACTTAACGGTGCACTCTTCGTGAAACTGCATTCTAGAATGAACCTGGCCGGATGCTGTAAAGCAAGAGGTCAAAAAACCAGAAGAAGAAGAAATGTAAGTAATGTTAACAAAATTGGAAACGTCAGTGTGTATGAACTATACTTCAAGAAGTAGCAAAAATGCCGTTGAAATTAACTCTTGACGAAAAAATTGATATTGTACTAATTGTCGGAGATAACTACAAAACCTATAGGGAACCTGCAGTAATATTCAATAACATACATCCCGATGAAAATGTACATTTTGCAACAATTAGTTAAATAATAAAAAAATTCAGGAGAGATGGAAATGTCGATAGTAAATTCAGAAAATAACATCTGTCATGAATCGCGACTGATGATATTCAGAACCAAATAATGCTGTCGTCTGCTGTGGTCGGCCACATTTGGTGTAAGTACAGATGTAGTTGCGAAGATATTAAAAACTAACAAATTTAAAGTCTACAAACCCCAGTTCATTCAAACCCTAAAACCCGAAGATTTTAATAAAAGGTTTCGATTTTGTGCTTGGTTCTAAGGGGAGTTAGAAGATAATCATTATATGGAACAGTATATACTTTTTCGGATGAAGAAACGTTTGCTTCTAATGGGACAGTTAGCTCACAACATTGCCGCTGGTGGAACGACACTAATCCGTATTTTAATGTATGGTGTGGAATATTTAAGGATAAAATAGTTGGACCCTTTTTTTTCAGGAATACTCTGAATTCAGAACGTTATATAGAATTTTTGAATGATAGAATTTCCGATTTTATTGATAACCTACCAATAATAGAAAGGCAACGCATATGGTATGTACCAACATGATGGGGCACCATGTCATAGTACCTTAATATTCCATTCGATAATATTGATCATTTGGAAAGAACAATTTAGGAAGCATGTGACGATATTACTCCAGCTGTTATTAGAAATGTAATAAAAGCATTTTCTAAAAGAACAATTGAATGCTTAGAAAGAAACGGTGAACAAGCTGAGATGCATATTTAGTGATGAAAAAGTTGTAACGGATTTTTATTGTTCATGCACATAAATTTTGATGTTACGTTTTCGAAATAAATAATGGTAATTACGTATTTGTCTATTTGAAATAATTCCTAACAGATAAAGTCAAAGTTCATCAATTTTGCAATGAAATAATGGGTGAAGTAATCAGTGAGTGCACTGAAACGTAATTTTTAATTTCTATCGTCATCTTAAAATTTCATTTAATATTTTGAGAACAATTTGTAAAGTTAACAATTCTTCTGAGTAGTATGATCTAATTGCATAATAAACATATTTCGAACAACTCTTCATAATTAAAGTTTTCGATATTGTAAAAAATAAAGGTACTCTACTCCTGTACCAAATTTGTTTTTTTACAAACCTCGTATACAATTTGAAAAATTGACATCTGACATTTGCGTTTTACTTTATGGGCCATGCAGAACTTTTTATAAAGAATACCTTTTTTTCGTAGCGTTACAAATAAAAATGTTTCCCATATGTTGCCAACTCTTTCAGATATACTGTATATATTGCCCTTAATATTGTACGAATTTAATTCGGAGCCCAAGAGAGTATTTTGGGATTTACTAAAGCGCGGCAGATTAACATACAGGGAGGTACCTAGTACCCCATTAAATACCTCCACCAAGTATTAGCCCCGTATATGTGGCCGCGCGTCAAGGATAAAGGATCAGATTAGTAAAAAAAATTGATCACCTGTAATTCTCGAGCGCGTCAGATTACGGTAGGGTAAGTTAGTTATATCCTGATAAGGGTATATTCCACTAATCTGACAATTTTCGATTGAAGAAGTAGTTGGGTTACAAACCTGTAAAAAAAACGTCATCTCGTCTTTCTCGAGCGTGGCAAATTTTTTTTTTATTTTGAAGGCAATAATTCAACGTTCACGAATAATATACAGGTTGTCCCGGGACTAATGGGAAAAAAGTCAGGAGAGTATAATATGAGCCAAAATAATGTTAGTACTTCATATAAACTTTTACTATGCATGCCCTCGTTTTCGAGTTATAGGCCTCCAAAGTTTTAATTTTGAATTTGGTTTTTATTTTTATTTTTTGTACTAGTTATTTGATCTTCATAAAATTTACGGCAAAGCTATAATGTAAGTGTATGTATATTTTGGTAAGGTAAACAGATTTACAGTAGCGCATTGAAGCCAGGGACGGACTACTCGCAATGGTTAGTGATCCAAAAATTTTGCAGGTATGGCACACCCTGTATGAAATTATCGAAATTCACTTCCCCACACATTAAGCTAACGAAAAGGTACTCTTGTTGGAATTCGATAAAATGAGCCGTTTGGCTAATATTTACAGTTTTATTAATGCACTACGTACAAATCTACCTAACTAACTTATTAATACGATGTCCAGAATTTACTTGCTTTTAATAAAAATTACGAACATAACATTATTAAACCATTAAGAAAACCTCAAAAAACATAAGTTATAAAACATTAGACTAAAACTAATTCCTAAACAACAACAAAAACTAACGTTATTCTAATAAATGTTCAATATGAGCTCCTCCCACTTCCACGCACATTCTAAGTCTACGAAGGTTGTTTCTTTGCACTTGAAAGAGCAATTTCACACTATTTCTAATAACATTGCAGTGTAACACAATTCTGTCTATTAAATCTTGCCTTGTTTGCACAGGTGTTGCGTATACCTTACTTTTGAGATAACCCTAGAGAAAGAAATCCATAGGATTAACGTCTCCTGATCGCAGTGGCCATTGAAAAGGGCTTCAACGACCAATCCATCTATTAGGAAGCCTTGTGTGTAAATGCTGTCGTACATCTAAACTGAAATGAGGAGGGGCCCCATCATGCATGAACCATAAATTCCTACGAGTTTGTAGTAGCACATCATCAAACAGGTTCCATAACTCATTTTGCAAAAAACTCCAAATATCTCTGACCGGTCAAAGTACCGTCAATAAAGTATGGCTGTATCAAATTATTGCCAACTATTCCTGCCAAACATTAACCATGAATCTATGCTGGATCCTAGTTTGGATAATGCCATGTGGATTCACATCATCCCATAAATGCATATTATGAGAATTTATGATTCCATCTCTGGTGAAACCCGGTTCGTTCGTAAAGACAACGTTACTAATAAATGTGTTGTCTGCTTGTTGTTGTCGCAGAAACCACTGGCAATACTCAAGTCGAGCAGGATAATCAGCCACTGTCATACGGTGTACTTTTTTCATGTGAAAAGGATATAACAGCTGTTCTATTAGGACGCGATGAACAACTGATTTCGAGACGTTATGTTCTCTTGATAATTTTCTAAAACTCGATGGTTCATTATCAACTGCATTTAACAAGTCTTGTTCAACTGCCACAGTACGTATGCTTCGTACTGGACCTTCTCCAGCTTTTTCTGGCGAAAATCTTCCTAAAATTTAAAATTTTGTTTTGTATACATGGAAAATTACATTTACTTATTCATACCTGTTTCTCGTAACCTGAGATCAATACGCCCAAACATTCGTCTGTCTGGCAATGCTCTGTTTGCAAAATGTTCTTCATAAAGCTTTTTGGCCTCTAAACAGTTTCGAGAAGCCAGTCCATACATTAGATGTTTATCTGCGTACTCAATAAAAGCGAATTCTGCTATTGTAACTGTTAAATTAAGGACTTATGAATTATTGACAAGTACTGACTACGAACTATTCTACACAACGTTTGACAACTAATCCTATGGTAACTTGATAAACGGTAAAAACACTTATAAAAAGTTTTTACCAACTTTCCAATTAATAAGTCGTTAATGTTTTTCATCTTCTGCTATCGTTAAATTATTTTTTTGTAGTACTCTAGGTAAATTTTGGACATCTATTAAAAGTTAGTTTTACCTCGTTGTGTACTTATAAAAATGGTGAATGCGTAAACTGGTACGTAGTGCATTAATAAAACTGTAAATATTAGCCAAACGGCTTATTTTATCGAATTCCAACAAGAGTACCTTTTCGTTAGCTTAATGTGTGGGGAAGTGAATTTCGATAATTTCATACAGGGTGTGCCATACCTGCAAAATTTTTGGATCACTAACCATAGCGAGTAGTCCGTCCCTGGCTTCAATGCACTACTGTGAATCTGTTTACCTTACCAAAATAAACATACACATACATTATAGCTTTGCCGTAAATTTTATAAAGATCAAATAACTAGTACAAAAAATACAAATAAAAACCAAATTCAAAATTAATACTTTGGAGGCCTATAACTCGAAAACGAGGGCCTGCATAGTAAAAGTTTATATGAAGTACTAACATTATTTTAGCTCAGATTATACGCTCCTGACTTTTCTCCCATTAGTCCCGGGACACCCTGTATAATCTGACGATTTCCGTAAGCCGAAGTAAGGAGAAAGAATCGATAAAGTTTAATGCGTGCAGCTACGTGATGCCGGTATTCCCCTTCCCGCGTTTCTATTCCTCTCTCACTCTTTCTCTATCTATGACTTTCCCACTCCGTCCCCACTTTGGGTTCTGTTGCCATGACGCCATGACAGCTGATCGCGCAGATGGTTTTGTTTACAACGTATATCAGAACATCGGATACTGATATTTTGGTGATCATGTTGGCAAATATGGAACACCTGCAAGCAACAGTAGAAATCTGGATGGATCTTGGAATTGACATGCACGCCGATACATCGACGTATCCGCTCTCTACAATAAACTTGGCCCAAAAATTTCTAAGGCTCTTCTAGGTTTGCATGCATTCACTGGTTGCGATTTCAACCCAGCATTGTACCGACGAGTGAAAAAGAAACCCTCACAGTTTCTGATGACTTCTGAAACTTTTCAAAATGCATTTCTGGATTTGGGATCAAAGGAATACCATGTGCAGGATTCGTTTCACATTATACAGTCTTTTACTTGCCACCTGTACGGGTTAAAGAAGTTAAGCGATGTAAATGAATCCAGAATTGTTATCTTCAATAAGACGTACAAGGTAAAAGACAAGTCTCAACCTTTCTCCTTGAGTATCCGGAATTACGATGCGTGCAACTTGCCACCGTTTCAATCGGAGTTATTCCAACAAGTGTTACGCACAAGATTCATTGCATGCTTGTGGAGTAATGCCCATAAAGCAAAACTTATTGATATTTTACCAACGGACTATGGGTGGAGAGTTGTCGACGAAAAATACCACATGATCTGGTTTGCGGGTGATCAATTGCCAAAAGCGTATGAAGATTTAGTCATAACACCAGATATTTTTGAGGATACTCCAGAATTAGGTATATTTTTTCTGCAATGATTGAAGAAATCGTTAATCATGAAGAAAAATTTCGTTTAATACTATCATGATTTCTTGTTACAGATACACAATCTGAGGATGAAATCGAGCCAGAAGAGGAAGATGATTCTACCGACGAAGATGATGATTGAAAAAAAAATTCTCAATAAAATTCATATTTTTTATACTTATTTTCTCATAAATAAAAGTTTTGTACTTCAAAGAATATATACTGTTTCATTTGCATGCCATTTTTTCAGCTCTTTAGTTTGTTAAGTTAAAAGATTTGAAAAAATACAAAAAAAATCTTTCCATTGTCAGATTAGGCGAATCCCTCCAGGACCAATCGTCTTAATATGACGATAATGAATGCTTTTACATGTATATGAATTAGTTGTTATATTAAATGATAACCGATGATCACATGCACTTTTACTATATATTTGTATTATTTTACATTTTGTTCATATTGCGTCACAAATAAGAATATCACAACTGCTTATTATATAATGCAATCGATATCTTTTTACTTTTTTATGATTAATTCATGACAAGATGTGTCGTTAGATCTTTTAATGCTTTTTTTGTCACTTAATTAACAACGGTTTTTTGTATGATGATGAAAAATTGAATATGTATTGTTATGGATATTTTTATATGTTGTTTAAACTGGGTGATAACACGGAAAGTTATGTGAGAATGTAACCAATGGGAAATAGAGATTTAAATGAAACTGTCATATGACTGTTGAAAACTCAGCCGATGCATGTAGTTTTGTGGAGAAAAGAAATTGTTATATTGTTATCTGTGGTTTTTTATATGGAATGAAGTTTGAATTGTGTTATACAGGGGAAGTTGAAAATAAAAAATCACAGGAGAATTTGGTAATCAAATCAAATTCGAACAGGGTATATAAATGAACCCGTGACCTGTCAGAATAGCCCAGGTCAAAATAGCCCCGACGCCCCGACAAAACATCTCCGGACAAAATAGCCTCGGAGAAAACAGCCCCGGACAAAACAGTCCCGAACAAAACAGCCCGGACAAAATAGCCCCGGACAAAATAGCCCCGACAAAATAGCAATCAGGTAAATACCTGATTTACCTGAGTATTTATTTGAGGAATGTCTATGACAGTTGCTCGTCTATTTATATATTATACTTATTTTTTATTCACAAACTATTTCTTATACTCCTCAGAAAGTTTTTTAAAGCAAAAAATAGTAAATATTTTAGGTATAAGAAACAAAATTAATAGAAATAACAACTTAAAATTATTAGTTTAATTCTTAGCTGTAAAAATAATTCGTGTAAAAGTAAATAATCCGATCCATGCCGTCTGTTATCGTTGGCAAGTTACCAATTTACAAAGCACCCAAAAGGGATAATAGGCATTTAGGTGAAGGGATTTATGGAGTAATTTTCTTTTAAGTTGAAATGCACAATACTTAAATACTTGCCGATAGTTAAGCAGATAATTATAATAATAAGGGATTAGGGGGTATACCGGATTAGGGTGATGAGCTTTTACAAGAAGCGACCGTTCGTCACCTCGTTAACCGTAACCACTTTGATGACTTTCTTGGAAGATACTAGTCATAAATAGGTAGTTAAAAATTTTATAGAAATTGGATTGGCTCGTGATGGGTTAATAATCTGGGATTTATAGGACCAACGATCACTGAATACCACCCATTGATGTATAAAGACAGTGAAAAAGCCAGTTTTCAAGTTATTCTGTAAGTAGCTGTTTAGCGGTAACGCTGTATTATTGAGTTAATCCAGTGCTGAAAAGTAGAAATGGAGAAGATTCCGACGCAAAAAGGCAAAGATATGCTTTTGAAAGATGGACATCGGTATCGTAAAGCCAGAGACAATCGCGACGGAAGCACATCTTGGAGGTGTGCATTGCCTGGGTGTAAGGGACGTCTGAAAATATTCAATGTGAACTGCCAAGTCGTAACAGACCACAACCATGCTCCAAATCCAGCGAAAAGTTTGGCTTTGAAGTGCACGTCCCAGATGAAACACCGAGCCCAAAGTACTATGGAGAAGCCCAGGCAAATTTATCAAGTCTGCTCCAGTGGAGTATCCCTGGAAGCAGCAGTGCAACTTCCAACCTATACTGCTATCCAGAGAACAGTCGAACGCATCCGAAGAAGAACAAGTCATCCATATCCAAATCCAAGAACTGTTGCAGAGATTATAATTCCAATCCATCTCCAGACAACGACGAGAAACGCAAACTTCGTTCTATGGGACTCATGAGAAAATGATCCGGATCGAATATTTATGTTTTATTTTTGACTTGTTGGGCATTTTCAAATAAAATACCTTTTGAAGTGATCTTTTTTTTCTTTGGCTTGCAATTATCAAAACATGTTACAATACACACACTAATTTGTCTGAGGCTAATTTGTCGGGCATATTTTGTCAGGGGCTGTTTTCTCTGAGGCTGTTTTGTCGGAGCTGTTTTGTCGGGGCTATTTTGACGTGGGCTATTTCGACGGGGTACCAAATGAACCATATATATATCTCAATCTGACGCGCTCGAGTTTCAAAATGGCGATTTTTTTTGCACATTCTAATAATGGCCGCGAGTTTGGGTCACATCCAAATCGTCAGATTATTACATAAGAGCATTCTTTTAGGTTCACTTAACATTTCCTTTGAAAATCTGACGCGCTCGATTAAATTTTTTTTTCTTATGATTTCAACCCTTACGATCACCCCCATCATGGGAAGAATCAGATTACCATACGTATGCTTTCAAAAATACGTAGGACATGGATGCTATTAATATCTGACGCGCTCGAGTATGTCCATGCAACTGTTTTTTTTTACATTTTTGAAAATTTATAGCCGCTCCTCCTCCGATGAAAGTGTATATATTATATGACATTTTTTTCTTCTTATCGTCTTAGCTTCGCAATCCAATAGGTCTCTTTGACGCTCGAGTTAATCCCGATTTAGCACCCTCGGCTCCCCTACTATTATAAAAGTATAGAGCTCCTCATGAAATTTATTAAAGTTTTTAAAATTGAAATTTAATCGAATATGACATATAGGTAATCAATCCTTCTTTATATTTCCTGGGTCCTATTACTATCAAATCCGAGGCAACTTTTCGGGAATGTGAAATGCTTGGCTGTTGCCACTGACCGAGAAAAGTTTTCTTACCTCTGTTGATCTGTCTCTTTTCTAACATGTCTAGCCTAGTGGAGACGTAATGAAACCAAGGTAAAGAAAATAATGTACTTCTGTGGAAACAAGATATGACTTTGTTACGTAAAATATAAAGCGAAAACCAGTTCTGACCAAGTAGGTACTGTTAAGGTGGAGGCCAAAAAACTTAGAGAAGAAGAAGAATACTAGGAATTTAATCGATTCAGCATAGGGAGCACGATGGATAGAATTCTACTTTAGTGACGTTATAAGAAAGACGATATTAAGAGCAATTTGGTAGCACGTCGAATAGAATTCGATAATAGAAACTGAAACTCGGCAAACTTCGTGAATTACTATGCATTCCAATATTATACGTTGGAAAGTTCGTGTTCTCTGCGATAATATTGTTTTGTTTTTGTTGTGTTTATAAGGGATAAAAGAGGTTAATTGATATTTTACGGCAGAGTCAAGTTGTGTGTGTTATTTCAATTGAAGAAATGCTTCCATTATACCGGTTAATTTTTGAGGAAATTAATGAAAATGAAAGACAGCATCAAATTCTACAGTATAATATGGAAAGGAGAATGATGCGAAATGATCGATTAAGTAAAAACATGATTCATTATTTGGTCCAACAGCTTGTGCCTCTAACGCTGTTGATCCAATGCTAAGAAGGCTTTTAATAGAAAGATATTTCAACTGAATTGTGACTTTTTATATAGAAATAAAATAAACAGTCGTGTATGAATTTATAATTTTATTTTCCCAAAACAAAAACCAACAAATTAAAAATAAACTCTGGAACCACAAAAATTGGCGAAAGAAACTCGGAAATGAAAGTTATGTAAAAAAAAATTCAGCACACAACACTACTTTCCTAAATGATTATTTCGATAACTATGTTGTCATCATCAGTAGGTTAACTCTAAACTAAATTGTCAGAATTAGTGTAGTTCACCTACTGATGATGACAACATAGTTATCGAAATGCGCATCTAAGAAAGTAGCATTAGGTGGGTAAGGTTTTTTATACATAATTTCCATTGTGTTACACCACAGTGTTCATACACCAGTATAAAACTCTGAAATGACAGAAACAAAAATACACAAATTATTGCACAATAATACATAAACTTTTTCACTTATCAAGAAACACTAATTTTTCAAAATATCCACTATCTCTTTTCCACTTGATGCTAAAGATCCCAAATTAGTATTAATTTTTTCTAAAATATTGACTAGATCAATATGCATACTGAGCATTGTGCCCGTACTTCCCGATTTCCTCATTTTCTTTTGAGAACGCTTGCTGTGCTCGACAGTACTTTTATCCGTTTCACCTTAGTCCTGTAAAGAGCACTCTGGTGTTGCTGACGAAATGGGGAGTTCAGTTACCGTAATTTTCATATTTTTCAATATGTCATGTGTGTTATCATTTTTTTCCTGAGTATTTTCACTCAATAATTTTTGAAGTGGTCTAATTGCCGTGTGGACAGCTTGGTCGTATTTGGTAAATATGGCAGGAGTCTGAGATGGGTACAGGTGATGTGCTTTATTTGGATTCACTAGAACCATCTTCGAAATACCAATCGTTTGATGCTTGATGATAATGGAGAAATTCCTGAAAAACAGTTGAAGTCGCCTTGATTGGCGGTTGTTCCAATATTTTATTTTTGATTATGGTGATTTTATTATTTCCCTCTTCCTTGCTTCTTTTTACATGAGCCATTTCTTGTCCAAAATGATTGTCCTAAAATGCGATAGGTATATAATGTATTTTTTTTTAAATACTCACACTCAGTCCACGTTTTTTCAGACCTACTTCTGTAACGATTAGTCGACGAGGCCTCTGACAGCAAAAGATAAAGAAATAGAAGAAGAGCAGACATTGTCAATTGTCATTTCACAAAAAGTTCGCCATTTTTGGTATTTCAGATTACTCGTTATTCCTGTGTTATTATTGAATGTTAATTATATTGTTTCTTTAATTTAAAGTGTTCCTTACAAATATGTGTGTGTAATACAACCCACAATGAAACACAAATCACTCGACTTTTCCTCTGGTTGGCAAAAATAACCCGGTGCTTAGCATCTTCGCTCCACTTCTTCATTTTCAGGATTAGCCTCATATGAGGATTTTCCCATTAGACATAATAGTCTCTTTTCAAAAGAAGACAATTGTTCATTACATGGTGGGCCTTCCCCAGTCTGGCTTTCATAACATCTAATTCCATCTGCTTTCGCTTTAGCTTTTGATTTCCAATCGATTAGAGTCTAAAATAACAAACATATTTGTAATATTTTGTTTGGTCATTGTTTCTTCGGATGATTTTTCTTACCTTCTTCCATTCCTTTATTGTTTTTTCACCATAACCAAGCGAATTCCGCTTATTTGAAATTTCATTCCATAAGTCGGTCTGATTGTGTTTACCACACATTCCTTGAAATTTGTTGGTGATGATTGAAGTGTGATTTTCGGCGAAATCTAACAATACATTCCAGTGATCCGTATTCACTCTCATTTTCAAATTTTAATGAGGCAGATTGGAACAGTTATAAATCACAATACAATAATACCTCCTTTCCCTCCAAAAGCCACACACAAATGACACAAACATACAACCCTAACCTAATAAAGACGGTGCCCTAACCTATAACGATAACTGGAAGTGTGAAGCTTACGAACGATTTCGTGCGGGCGTTTAGGGGACAGGAAACTGTAAATTCTATTAGGCATGCTACCAACTTCTCGTTCCAAAGCAATATTTATCGGTTGCTAGGCGACGTGATGTCACTAAAACAGAATTCTATTCATCGTGCTCCCACTGCAGCAATAAGGTAGAATCCGATATCTATAAAAAACAGACGCGTCGCGTTGAAATTTACGTAGTTATTACAATGACATGCATTAAAATAATCGTTCTCTGTATTACATCGAAATTTTGAATTCGAACATAAGCGGCGTTGCCAAAATGTCTATTTTATCATTTTATTGCCTTTAAAAATTTTGTTAAAGAAGAGCTTATTTGAAAACGTTCCGGAATGGTTTGGAAGATGCAATTTTGGGAAAATGTTTATTTTTATAAATTTAAAATTGTGCAAAATCTTATGGGAATGTTATTTGGAGCTCTACCCGATTGAGCAGAGTCTGTATAAAAGTTTAATTAATATAAATTATTATAGGATTGATCAGCGATAGTTAAATATAAAAAAATTTAAATAAAAAATGGAAATAATCTTGTAAAATTTCAATAATAACAAAATAAATCATATAATTTCATACAAAATCAAACTATTACAATATACTTTACTTACCTCGTAGCTCTCAACTTTACTTGTTCCAAAGACCATTTAGTAGCTTTAATAAAAGCATCAACAAGCCTCATATTGAAGTACGTAAACATTTCCATGCAATCGTCGTGAATTGCAGCCAATTCTTTGGTATAAGTTCTGTCGATTTCCTTGAAAGCTACAAAAATGCATAATATATCAGCCCAAAATATTCGTTTTTTGCCACCCATATTATCAAATGTATTGTACATCAATTAGATGGGTCACTAAATCCCAAGACTTTCACATCTCGCTTGTGTTTCACTATATAATAACTTTCTATATTCCCCAAAAAAATGTTTGCCAAATTGAAACTCACGGGGGAGATTATTTTTAAAAACTATCTTTATTTTATGATCACCGAATTTTACAAAGTAAAAGTGATAATCTATAGATAAACAAAACCTGATGACTTGACAATAATATTTTAAGTTAAACATTTTTTATTTAAATATTTTTCCCAGTTATTTTTTTCGTGATAAATTTGGTAGTAATCCAAAGCAAAAAGCATATACTTGTCAATCAGGTCTGAATGGGTTAATTGGTAATTTTCACTCATTCTTTTTTCAAAAAATCATATATGTAAAACCAGATAACTTTATTGCCAATCCTACGGTATGTGATTGGCATTTCAAATCGTGGCAAGTCTGTGTGCGGCAGAGCAGGATGCACGATAGAACATCAAACTTTTGTCGACTTTGTCGCTCTGAATCTTTAACTGAAGGTGTTCAATAGCTATAGACAATTATATGTACAGGTTGGCAAATTAATTTTGGCAATTGACGATGCGCGAGAAAGCCATACAACTTGACAACGTTGTAAACGCAGTTACCGGGATAAGCAGGTGACGTACATTTCGCATGCAAAGTTTTAAAGGTTGTGAGACTGCTAATACGTACGAGAGTAACACACTATTTTGAATTTGAATTTGAAAATAATAAATTGTGGCACATGTATAATGCTATATAAAATCGAGTTTACAAAACAAAATAACATTAATGTGTTCTTTATTATTAATTAAATGAATAAGAAAATAAAAACCATTAGATTTTTCTACGAAAATTGGTTTTTCTGTACAGACATAATTATTTATTGCTTGAAAAACCATACGGGGAATTGTATAATCACCCTTTTTTATTTTATGTGATGTAAATAATAAATAATAAATACATTCCAAGAGACATAAACTTTCACCTATACTTCAAATGTCTTTCAAGTGGTCCCTTCATAATATTCGCCATTGAGGTTTATTTGTATATAAATTGGAAGTCAGGTAGATTTTGTAGATAAAGCGTACAATATGCTAAGGATTGTTAAACGACTTTGTAAATTTAACAAACAATTTTTCCTATCTGTTCGTAGTGGTGACATACCTACCTGTTACGTTTTCTAACATTGTTATTCTTAATAATATGTAGTGGATAATAATGTGAAAATTCGGGTTTATAAACAAATTGGGGAAATCGCCTTTAGAGATGGTCTAATAAGTATACTAATAATATAAATAAAATATTAAAGCTTTTTAGTGGTAGATATTTCTACTTTCATATGTAAATTTTTGGGTTCCTTGCAAATATTTACTATGAAATTGGAACATCCCTTCACACTTTTTACAGAGTTAAAACTGGCAAAACAAAAAAATCTTGGTTCTGGGTGCCGTCAATTATTGTTTATTTCTAACTATGTACAGATGTGATACAAATATTATACACGCTGTCCCACGACGTTTTGACAGTCAAATTTCTCGAAAACTGTTCAGATGACATGTATGAAATTTAGCAGATGTAAACAGTCGAAACTGATGCTTATATTTATTATACAATAACTTCCGTTTTTCCTGTCATTCCGGCTCACGTGACCCCGACATAATTTTTTTAAATGGGATAACCTGTATAATATCACAATTTTGGATATATCATGCAAAAACAAATTCAACGATACCACACTTGTCATCATTGTATTGTGCAGTATGGATAATATGGGCAATTAAATGGGGAATTGCACCATTTGGACCAATCCATTTTTCAGGAAATGTGTTATCAAGATATTCTCTAACTGATCAAAAAAAGTGAGGATATGCTGCCTTTCAAGTAATTCTGAAAGAGTATTTTGAAAAAAATCTAAGTATCTTTGTGCCGTTAATGTTCCTTCATAAAAATAGCATACCATAGTTCTGAAATCTACTTTCGTCACTCCGTAATATTTTTTCTAAAATCACTGTGTACTAACATTTCAGCAATAAAACTTATTCTGCTTTCAAGATCTGTGTTAAAAGTAAGTATTTTATAAGGTTGGTTTTGTGATTTTTCTAATATTCTTTGTATTTAACTACTACCTACATATTTGTAGTAATTTTTGTTCAAGAAATTGTATTGAGGTGTATGGATTTACCTGAAGATAAGACAAAATATTTATCTTTTGCCGAGGAACTTGCTTTTTACCGCTTGGAAAAGAACCAGTTCTTAGCTTTCGTTCGACATAGAAAAAATAAACTGTATTAGTGTTTTTAAATGAAACTCAAGGTCTCTAGTTAATTCCACAATATAATACAAGTTATCGAAACAATTGTCAATTTTTTAGAATTTTCAATAACTTGTATTATATTGTGGAATTAACTAGAGACCTTGAGTTTCATTTAAAAACACTAATATGAGCATATTCCACGAAGTAAGGGTCGAGACAGTCAATTTTTTCAATAAATTATATGTCCACATATTCATCGTAAGTAGAAATTGAAGGCATTATTTACTTATTATTACAGTGTCTTCACAAGATTATGACCAATAATCAATGACGGTTCCTGAATAAACTTCGAAAAAACAATAATGAATGACAACCTATGTTGTTGCTACTATAGTTATTTGTTTCATAGCCACCTAAATTTTTGAGTGCAAAATATTTGCTTTAATAAATTTAGTAAAAATTAATAGCCCTTATTATCATTACTGCACAATACAATGATGACAAGTGTGGTATCGTTGAATTTGTTTTTGATATATCCAAAATTATAATATTATACAGGTTGTCCCATTTAAAAAAATTATGTTGAAGTCACGTGATCCGAAATGACAGGAAAAACGGAAGTCATTTTATAATGAATATAAGCATCAGTTTCAATTGTTTATATCTGCCAAATTTAATACATGTCGTTTGAACTGTTTTCGAGAAATTTGACTGTCAAAACGTCGTGGGACACCCTGTATTACTCTAGTGTAATTTGTCTCCAATCTCTACAATTTTATAACACCTATTTACATCTTTACACTTGTTGCATTTAATATATTCAGTCATACCACCTACAAACAAACACTTTAATGAAAAATATGTTTTTATAATTCGCGTATAAAAGAGACTTCATTATAACACTGTCTACAGTGTCACAATGAAGCTCTTTGAACACTGTTGTAGTAATTTTTAGTGTACAGTTGATTATTGTATTTAGTTATATTTTTATTTGACATTTGACTTTAACCTTGACATAAATTATAAATAAAATGGTCTAGCGTTGTTCTAACTAGCAAATTATTATATTAAATGTTCTTAAATGTAAATTACAATGATTTATATATCAAAAATATTAATGAATAAAGTACGCTAACGTTTATTTATCAATGAATTGTCAATTGTTTATTTTTATATTGTATAGGATCAATATATAGGTATACAATACGTTCGAGTTTTGGGATAAATTACCAAATATCTATGTGAAGATGTATTACAGAAATAATTCTGTTCATGATATAATATAAATAGATCGCAAGAGCATATACGAAGAAGCTCTTTTTTAAACAAATAATCATCCTCTGTTTGTTTACAATTCACACAATTATTCGGTTATAATTTGTCAGAAATGCTGAATAAAACCCTCTGCGGTCTGACCAATTAGAAATCTACAGAATTGCCAACTTAAATTCAAACCACTCGTCCTAGTTTAAAAACAGGGCTTATATGGAATTCTATTTTATTTAATAAATTGAATAAAGGCGAATTATAAAAAATATTGTGTAAAACTTGTGTTACAATGACTTTCTGCAGTACTCTCGGTTCGTTGTGCAAACTTCACTCGTACTACAAAACGAGTCATTGTGACACTTGTTTTACAAATAACTATTAGATGTACAGGGATCATCAACAGTAAAATAATGATGTGCATCTACAAATGATTCTTCAAAATCACTTTCTATATCAACTTCATCATCCTCGCTATCTCCGTCTTTGGCCAAATTAATAATAATATTATCTACAACAGTATCTAAAAGTGGTTCATTCATCATAAATTGATCTTCAATCTTTTTAACATGGTCACATCTAACTTTCCAATCATTTGTAGAAAATGTGTCAAAAAATGCATTACAGAATTCTTTACCCTTTGTAAAATTGAAAGTAACATTTCGTTTGGCCACATATTCTTTAAGTGCCGCCCAAACATTTTCGATCGGATTTAAGTCCGGATGATAAAGGGGTAGCCTAAAAACTTGCAATCCATGTCGAATAAACAATTCATCAATTTTATAAGTTTTATATTGCGGTGTGTACATTTTTGCTACGTTATAAAGATCCGGTTTCAACATTTATTCACTGTAATATATGTTTCTCTCAGAAAGCCTGTTTTTTAATTAGTGTTTAGTCCAAGCAGTCGTAGATAACTTTCCATTTAGAACATTGTGATATGGGGCGTTATCAATTACCACAACAGCGTTTTTTGGTAGGTTTGGAATGAATTTTTCTTGTATTCACGTCTCATAATTTTCGTACGCCATTTCATTATAAAAATCTCCTATTTTTGACTGGGAGTTCCACAGAATACCAGCAATAGGTACGAAACCATTTTCAGTTCCTGCATGCACAATGATGAGCCTATTACCTTTTGAAACGAGTTATCCTTATTCTTCGTTACTCTTGTCGCTCCATCCTTTAAGGTGCGTGTGACATGAATGAATGTATGTTTCATCCATATAAATGATAGGTTTGGTCTGTTCTCTGTACTTTTTTATGTTTCTTAAATATAGTAGGCGTAAATTTCTGATTTCGTGACGTTCCATTATCAAACTTCTATTGTTTTTGATGTTGGTCCAACAAAAACCCAAAGAATGTATTTGTTTCCGCATAGATACGCGACTTCCTGCGAAGCCATAACTATCTGCAAAGGTTTGGTGTACATTCTCGGATATCTGATAGTTTATTATGCACCTTCTAAGCACAGTTTTGTCAAATTGGTCCATACGGATACTGGACATTCTTTTTTTTTTAGTAGGCACATCAGGGTCAGCATTACTTTCTGCCAGAGCTTCTTTTTTAATACGGGAAAGCGTCCTTTGGCTAACTTTCGTAGCTGCAGAAACTCGTTCAATGACCTGACAATAAAATAAGTCGATATAAATGTTGTATTAAGAGTTTTACTCATCTGTATTTTTATACAAATAAAATGAGGAACTAGTTGAATTTGTTTTCATTGACCGTCTTCGAAATAAATTTTTTGTCATGGTTTTCGGCCATTTAAAAGAAGTATTAAATTCAAAAATACCATATTACGTGTCAGTTCATTAGTTGTTTTAAACAATCTTCAGATTTTAGTTCAAACATATTTTAATATGACCAAACCGCAATTGTAACTGAAATCGGAAGATGGTTCAAAACAAATAATAAAACCAAAACGTAATAGAGATAGGTATGAAATGAGTATAATAATTATAATTATAAGCTTAAAAACCTATTACATTTAAATAGGTATCTCATACAAAATAAACATGTGCCCTTTTATATACTCCTGTAGACAGAAACAGAATAGTTATTTATGCAACAAGTGCATAAAGTGGTGCTTTTTTCCACGAATGGAAAAATTGACGCATGAACCGCAGGCATGCGAAAACCAAAAAATGTCTTATTTAGGTTGCTCTAAATGGACTAAAAATGGTGTCGATTTGTTTGTAGTGATGACATAACGGTCCATAAAATTGACACATGAGTGCATAAAATACTTTATGATTCGTATTACATACAAAATTTCATCTGATGGCATTTATATCAATACATTTTCGAAAAATTAAAAACTGCATTTTCGACATGTCACAATGACAACTATTTTTAAAGGAGTAAGTATTGTGTAGTTTCAAATATTAGTAGGTGAGTGAGCTGTGCTTTGCCATTTCCTTGACAACGTCATCAGGTTGTAACGGCAATATTTATTTATCGCTGTCAAACTCAATAATTATTGTCAGGTAGAATTTAATATAATTTAAAAAATATGAGTGATTCTGAAGCTGATAGTTTACCTTCTGATTTGGAAGAAATGTCGAGAAATATCGTGGACTCCCTTTTGCCGGAAAAATCACGGAGTGTATATGAAATGGTGTTTAATCGGTACGAAGAATGGTGTTCTGCTAAAAAAATCAAGAATATCACTCATGAAAAAGTATTGTTGGCTTACTTTGAATGCTTATCTAAGGAAAGAAAACCATCTTCTCTTTGGTCGTATTATATTACAAATTGTAGTAATTGTTCTTTTACCATTTATAATAAATAGTTTTGTACATAGTTATGCATTTTGAATAAACTTTTTTGATCAAACCATTACATGTTTTCCTTATAGAATTTCATTATGGTACTTAGTACCATAATGAATTCATTATGGTACTTAGTCCCATAATGAGCTTCCTTATGTCATCAAAATTGAGTGACATAACGTTGTCATTATGACATGCCATCAGATAAACAATCATTATGGCACACGCCGTGTTATCGGACTCGGCTACGCCTCGCCCGATAACATTCACGACTTGTACCATAATGATCGTCTTTATGATCCTTATTACATAAATAACTATTATCTAATTTTGACATATAAAGTGACATTTTTCAAAACTGACTGTTACATAATGAAAAATATTATGTAACTGGTGATGAAATAGTATATTATGCAACGATCATGTAATGAAGGTTATTAATACACGAGCATTAACCGGGATACGAAACGAGCCGAAGGCGAGTTTCGTATGGTTTATGCGAGTGTATGAATAACCATTACATGAGAGTTGCATACACTATTTTTTCTACGACCGATAAATAATAAATTGAAAACAAGAATTAATTTCAAACAAGCTCCCATAATTCCCATAACTAAGGCAACCTGTAAAAAAATAGCATTATTTAATTGCAATGATTCCACTTTGATAAAAATAAATATACAAACAATGCAATTAGTTTTTCTTCCAAAAAAATACATTATATTCTAAAAAAAAATTTCAACCCGCCCAGGATCTGAACCACGATCTGCAGCGCACTCATGCGCCACGACCGCAAGCGTTACCAACCAACTAAGCTACGAAGACTTGTAACAAAAAGTACGCACATTATGCATATACAAATTAAATCATTGTATCATGCGGAAATAAACAGAAAGGTTTTTCAAAAGAATTTCAAAATAAAGATTTGCTCACCTTTATCATTAAATAATCATAATATGGGGCTTTCTCGATGAATTTCCTGAGCTCGTTTGGCTGGAATTTTTGGATTTCTTTCCAACGTATCCTTCAGATTCCCGCTTCAAAAATGGATGTAGCAGCGCGTATTTTGAAATGTCAGTTTGATAGTTGATATTCAACATCAATTTTAATATGGAATAATGTGTCCATAAAGTTGAAGATTTGAGTTTATTTGAAAGTTCTTCAAAATAAACCAACAACACATTTTCCGAAATAGATGAAATATCTTTTGTATTTCTCCAGTCCATGAATTGGCTGTATAATTTGTCATAAATTTTTTTTTATTTAGTTGGAACTTTTAGCTTTATCAGAAATTTCTGTTGGTGTACAAGATAATTCTTCACTACTCGACATGTTTATATTTATCTACTTTTGACGCGTTGTGAAATGTCAAATAGGTAAGTAGGTATGTAGAAACATAGACCACTGGATTATCCCCAAGTACTTGTTTCTATTGGCCGAAAATTCGTTTCATAATGAAAAGTACGTATTTTCATTGGCCAAAATCTGTATCGAAATGAAAATCCGTGTTAAAATGAAAAATATTAATGAATCGGAAGCAGATATTTAATTCGCGTATTATAATGGGAGTAGAAAAAATTTATTTTATCACCAGTTAATAAAAACAAGAGAGAAAAGAAGGAAGTTTAATGTCATATTAAAGAAAAATAACAACAATTAGAACTGAAGAGAACTACTAACAATAACAACAAGTAGAACAGTTTTTATTTTATGCATTATAAATATTTATGACACAATTCGAACAGTTTGTTAGGTTAACCCCCGCAGAATTAGAAGTTGATGTACTTTCGTGATGTATAACTGATCTTGAACTTGAGGTGCTTGATTCACCAAGTTGATTAAAAATTGTTAAAAAAACACATGAAATAAATTAAATTTTCTTTTTGTCAAAAGGACTCGCATAAAATAAATCTAATTTTCTTTTTGTCAAAATTAGATAAAATCTTGTATGAAACACGTTATGAAATGCTTTTTTGTGTAACTCGTGTCATTTTGCGGGACGAGCGAGCTCGCGACCAATTATGACTGGGACGGATTGTACGCTGTCGAGAACTACAGGGTATTTACGTTAGCTTCAACTAAATTAATTACCAAAGAAATACATCCGCGCATTCACAAAAACATTCGATCCACCATAGCCTGAAACTATCAGGGTACTTGATTTCAAATCGAGACTAGCTTTCTTCGCAAAATCCTCCTTAATCAGCATAGAACCGCATCTTGTATCGACGTAAGCACGCATCATAGACTAGAAACGTCCAGGGATCTTTCTCTAGATGCGTTCACAATCCCATTTGTCGACGAATACAAATATCTAGGTATTATCCTGGACAAAAAATTATTACTAGCCATATAAAGTACACTAAAATGTGAAAAAGGTATGAATCTTCTTCGAATAGTTTCCAAACAAAAATGAGGAGCTGATTCAAATATTTCCTTTATATTTTATAAGTCTTATATACGTTCAATATTAGATTACGGGTGTACATTTTATGGTTCTTCATCAAAAACCAACTTAATATCTATTGACCGAATTCAATACAAATCATTAAAAATATGCCTAGTAGTTATGATCGCCTAATCAAGCTGTCTTAACAGATATGCAACAGCCACGTTGAATATTGGAAGGAAATACCTACCCGAAAAGCTTCTCATTAAATAACGAAGATTAAACAAGTACATGGTTCAAAATATTTCAGCAATAAATACTAACAATCTCACTGTACCGTACTGGAGAATAAAAACCAGTCCTCCATTGGCAGCAGACGCTTTTTTTAATGCCAACAGTAAAGAAAATTATATGAATCTTTATTGACTGTACCTAACATCATATACCCCTCCTTCTACGAATTTACTAGTATTAACCAAGTACTTTTGAAAACTGTACTTATCAATATATGCGACAATGTTACCACAATATACACTGATGGATCGAAATGTGATGAAGGAACTGGAGCAGCATTTGTTGTTTCAAGTACTAATTATGTGGAAAGATTTAGAATTTCCCAACTATTGTTCTGTTATTTCTGCAGAAGCTTTCGCTATATCAAAAGCGTTAACTTGGTTTACTTCACATCCTATTCAAAGAGCTGTTATTATGTGTGATCCCAAGTCAGTATTACAGGCTATAGAAGGTTCTCCATTCAACTGTTACAGGCAAAATATAATTTTAGAAATGAAAAAATTAATAAGGGTATTGAAAACCTCGAACAAACATATTGTATTTATTTGGGTGAAAGGGCACTGCGGTTTAGACGGAAATGAGTACGTGGACTTGGCAGCCAAGAGAGCCTGTAGAATGACTACCTATACCAAACTTTATGTTTTCTCAGACCTTTTAAATTATTATAAGAAACATATTAGAACTAATTGGGAGCGGTCTTACGCAGACTTCGCTAAAACATCTGATAGTCAATATTTCCTTTTGCATCCTACTTTACCAACTGAGATTCCTCACATTTCTAATTTTGATTATAGAAAACAATATACTATTTTAAATGAAACTTACTGTTTCTAGTTTAAAACAGTAAAATGAGTAGATTCCACGAAGTAAGGGTCGAAACAGTTAATTTAATTAGAAAACAATGTACCTCCATCATATCACGTTTAAGAATGAATCATGGTCGTTTCCCAGCTCATCTTTCAAAATAGGTATTGTCAATTCTCCAGCTTACTCCTGTAACAAGGGATTAGTAGGAGATCTGAATCATATTTTCTTTGAATGCATTGAAAACAAAATAGCAACTACTTAACTTTACAATCTTCTGATTAATTTCAACTTTCCTCTTCCCGCAAATATAACGACTCTTTTGGCAAACATTGAGAAGTCTGTACTTGATGCTATAGTGGATTTCATAAATAAGTCTAAATTATCTATTTAGATAAGCACTGTATCAGTAATCAGCAATTTGATATCGCTATTCTGTTACAGTCATTTTAATCTTTCAACTTTTTACTCACTTTTAGTTTTCTGTGGCCGATAGACTATATCTGAGGCCATTCTCCCGCACACACAAGAATGATTATTTTGAAAAGTTTTGTCTTCAGGCGCAATTCATTGTATTAACAACTGAGTCCTCATATTCTCTTGAATATAAGAAGTATAAAACTATATTTTCACTCCCCAAGTAGTGACTTTTATTTAAATAATCCAAACATCGATTGCTACCAAATTTATTAACAAAAAAAAAATGACCGTAACTGGGATTTTTTTAAATATGTACATTTGCCAAGATATGGTGTGCCAATCACACCAGGTTTTGTTTATCTATATATTTTATTTGAAAAAAAAAATATTTGATGAGGGGTGTAGTTTTAGACCCGGATCTCAGACTACTAAGGCAAATCGCTCTCAATATTCTCCAGGTTTCATCCCAGCTGACTTCTACTTGTTCACAGATCTGAAGAAAATGCTACAGAAAACGAAAGTTGGATCTGGTAATGAAGTTATACTCAAAATTGAAGTCTATTTGAAGGCAAGTTGTTGTAGAAGAAAGTTGGAAAGTTATTATGTTGATGTCGAATTTTGCGATAATAAATGGCGCACATGTGATATAAGTAAATACCTGCATCCTCTCCTATTAATAAATTTGTCGCAGACCCACTAGCTTTGAGAACTTTCTCCGGGTCCAACCAGTTATATTTATTTCTCTGGAATCTAGGCTCGTCAATAACACTCAAAAACTTGTTGATCAATTCGGTCACACACCGTTCCACCGAATATGATTTCAATTCCAGCTCTCGTACTAAAAAAAATATTTTCAAACGTATTGATGTGTTTGTAGCTTTCATTTACTTACAAATATTCAAAAACGCTTGGAAGCTAGTAATAATTAGTTTATAGTAGGGGAAGGTAGGCTACAGTGAGAGGGCATACACAATGAGACATCGCCATTTTTCCTTAGACAGTTTGAAATTTTTTAAGTTTGACAACACCGTAAGTTTACTTTTATATACACGGTCGCTTGACCTTGTTTATGTTAGTTAATGTTAGAACCTTATCGTGAGGTAGGTGGTTCGTGGTTTTATTAGACTAAAAGTTACGTGCTAGTTAATTTTAAAGACCTTCTCGAGTGGGACAAAATACTTTGGAAAATTTATTAGGTAAGTACATTTCAAGCCCAGGTTTTAAACTGATAGTATGTCTAGTTTACAGGTGATTATTATTATGTTTTAATGTTTGGCAGCCATTTTAGTTTTAATCGGCAAATGTACACACTGAAACACTATAAGGTAGTACACCGTGAGACAGTGTCTCACTGTGTACCATAGGTTGGTAAAACATATTATAAGTATTGAATTTAGGTTTCAGTTTTCTTTGAAAATGGTAAGGCCAATAGATACACAGAGAAAAATTGGCAAAACATCAGCAGATCAAATGACTGGAGCTATTAGATTAGTTATTGAAGAAAAAAAGTCCATTCGAGAAGCAGCAAGAGAAACAAATATTGCGTTTCAAACGCTACATAGGTACGTTAAGAAGGCAAAATTAAATCCAGAGGGTAATATAAGAACGAATCCTCATTATGACGTTCTTAAAATTTTTACTGCCAAACAAGAACAAGACCTTGCTGAATATCTAGAGCAATGCAGTGCAATGGCTTATGGTCTGTCAACGAAAGAGGTGAGAAAATTAGCGTAAGAAATGGCGCTAATAAATAACTTAAAAATGCCTGATTCTTGGAAAAAGTGTGAAAGTGCAGGTAAGGACTGGTTAAGAGGATTTTTACATCGTAACGGTAACTTAAGCATTAGAACACCTGAAGCTTGCAGTCTATCGAGGTTAACTTCATTTAATAAGCACAACATTGACATGTTTTTTGATAATTTGAAAAAAGTTTACGAAAGGTTACCACAACTATCAGATGGTTCTCGTACATATAATTTTGACGAAACGGGACTGACAACTGTTCAGAAACCTAAAAAAGTTGTCGCCAAGAAAGGAGTCAAACAATTGAATAAATGTAGTAGTGCCGAACGAGGGCAACTAATAACTGCTGTGGTATTTATTTCAGGAATAGGTACGTTTATTCCTCCTGTGCTCATATTCCCCAGAAAAAGTTTTAAACAACACATGGTTACAGGAGCTCCAGCAGGAACACTTGGACTTGTTAGTCCATCTGGATGGATGGTGACAGAAATGTTTCCTGAAGTATTAAACCACTTTATAAAATATACCGGCAGCAGCAAAGAAAATCCAACGTTACTTATATGTGATAACCATGAATCGCACATAAGCATAACAGCGTTAAATATAGCGAACGAGAATGGAGTAACAATTCTGACTATACCTCCCCACACTAGTCATAAAATCCAACCATTGGATGTGTCTGTTTACGGCCCCCTAAAGGCGTATTATAATGAAGCTGTCGACAATTGGCTCCTTGCCCATCCTGGTATTCCGCTAACAATTTATCAAGTAGCTGAATGTTTCGATAAAGCGCTATCAAAGGCAGTAACTCCATCCAATATCATTGCAGGATTCAAAAAGTCGGGAATTTTTCCGCTTGACAGGGATGTTTTCACGGAATCAGACTTTTTGACTTCCTCCGTTACAGATCGTCCTCAATCAGATGTATTGCGTCCTTCTGCACATTTAAATGTTGAAGAAATAGCTTCAACATCCGAAGAACCCATTTCCACTAACATTCCTACTACATCTAAAGACACTGTTGCAAATAAGCCACAAGAAGAAAATATTTTCAATTCTCCCAAAGCATTCAAAGGGTATCCCAAGGCTTTACCAAGAAAGCAAACAACTAAAGGTCGCAAACGTGGAAAAAGTGCCATTATGACAGATACTCCAGAAAAAACACTTATTGCTGAATTGGCTTTACAAAGAGAATTAAAAAACAAAAGGAAATGGAACGAAAAAAACAAAAGGTAACCAAGGACTTGTTTTCAACGAATAACAAGCAACTAAGAGTTCCGAATCGTCAAATGGAGAATCAGATTCTGAGGTAAGGCACATAATGTTGTTTAATAGTTTGTGATACCTATTTTGTCTTACCATATTCGTTTTAAGGTGGTTTTAAATGATTCAGTTGACTCGGAATCATTTTCGGAAAAGGAAAATTTAGACAGAGAACCCACTGTAAATGATTGTTGTTGTTCGGTTTTCCAATCAAGTGCATTATGTAGCTCAAATACTTACAAATAAAGATACAGCAGGAGATTATCAAGTTTCTTTTCTACGTAAACGAGAAAAAGTAAATGGGTTTACTTTTCCAGATGTTCAATATGTTGCGATGGTGAACTTGTCTGACATTATCATGCTATTACCCGCACCGATTAGGATGCAGACGAAACGATTAAGTAGATATCTCTGTTTTTCTGTTAATTTCGATAACATTAATATACGTTAATTATTAAAATTTTGCAATATAACTTCATTTGTTTATTTTCTACCGTTATATTAATTCATTTGTTTATTTTCTACCGCTATATTAACGGTGTCTCACTGTACCCGACTGTGTGGTACGCAGTGAGACAATTTTGTTGTTTTTTTTTTGTTTATAATTCAATTTGTGTGTTTTTTTAATAAAGAAACTCCGTTATTTGTGATAGATAATCCATTACTTTATAACATGCCATCCTTATTTACACTTATTATTCATCCATTACCTTCTCATACTGCTTTATGTAAAAAACGTCTCACTGTAGCCTACCTTCCCCTATACTGACTTGTCTCAGTGAAAAAGGGGCTACCCATGTAACTTTTAAATGGTTCGTTAGATTTTATTAATATTTTTATGGGTTATATATCAATGAATTTGGGATTTTTAACGCTTACATTTTTGAATTTTCCGACCCCAAATACATACAGTACAATTGTCAAATGTCAATTCTGATGCAATTTTAATTCAATTTTTTAAATACTTTTTTATTTTTTATCTCTATGACACCATCTAAATTTTTTACAGTTGACTTAGAGTTACCCCCATAATATTATAATATTACCGTCGCCAGCTCGAGTACCCGAATGAACTTGTTTCAGTAAAAAAGTGCAAATTCAATCTTATCGTTTTCCCATGTTATTTTACATAAGAAATGCGCCAGAATCCGTATTTTCTATCTGCTATCAGCTTGTCCAAAATATTACACTAATAGAGTATGTAAGTTCTTTTCTTCTGACGGCACAGTCAATTCTCGGAACTAATTCATGTTGTAACAAATTCTTGGCCTATTATCTTACCTTCGGCGTCTGAGGAAGTTAATTTGATGACGGAAACGTTCATAGTATTCGCTATACTTACTTATTTTTTTCCGATGGTTAATATTTTCTTGCAAATAATCAGCAGGACTTATGGCGTCAGGTGGAAGATACGCTAAGTTTGTTTTAGTTATAGTTTCAAGAACTTCATCAATTCGAGCCTCTTTCATATCCTGAAAATAATCACAATACCGCTCTTATATTTGTCATACAACTTCGAAATCTATCATATAAGCATGTTACTTCAGAGTATTGAGAGATTATTGTTATTTTATTTTTTTTCATGACTTGTTATTTAATTTTTCTTCAGTAGACAATAACAATTAGAAGAACGTAAAAACTTTTGTCAATTCTTGTAACGATATATTTCGTTGGGTAATAATACTAGAAACTGAAGACGAACATTATTTGTAATAATTTTTCAAAATAATTGCTTCAGTTTTGATTGTAGTCATAATCATCGTCTAACAGCTGTTAGCTATTTGGAAGGGACCAGCCCGGTCAACTCATAATCGATAATCAAACTAATCAAAAGAGTAACTAATCACACATATTTGGGTACTACGATAAACGAGCAATGGAACTACTCTGTAGAAATAAAATACCGCAAAATGCAAGAACCAGTTTCGTTGCAATGATAAATCTATTTAAGAGTAGAAACCCCAATTAACAAACCAAGCTAAGACTACTTAAATGCTATGTCAGGTCTATGCTCTTGTATGATGTCGTGTCCTGGACATTGACGGAAGCGTCCCCAAAGAAATTTAAAGCTTTTGAGATGTAGCTATAATACAACTTCTTACAATCTTAGAACCAAACATGATAGTTTTAGAAATGATTCCAAAGAAGACCGAAATAGTGGACATTATTAAGAAACACCAATAAAAATATCTACGACATCTAATGAGTAACCAAAAGAGATATGGTCTGCTTCATTAGATACTCCAGGGAAATGTCTTAGGAAGAAAGAGATCTGGAAGGCAAGAATCTCCTGTTTGAAAAATCTTAGAACTGTCTACACGAGAATTATGTATAGCATCAGTCAGAAAAGAAGAAGAAGGGACCTACTTGTCAAATATTCTTGTTATTTTCACTTACCTTCACTTCTTTGACGAAAATTTCAACGTAGTCCAAAATACTTGTAACTCTGTCACAAAATTCTGGGATTCCCATAGAAGTCCAAGTAATTGTTGAAAAGCCTGGCATGAAAGCGTCTTCCATTTTTAGAAGGTGTGGCCGCATCATAGGTAAAAACAAAAGGGGTATGTTCATTCTGATTTGGTCGTTACGTAGAATGAGAGCTTTTACTACTTCGAAGGAGTTGAGTATTTTTTCTTTGCAAAATACTAACACTTGTCCTACGTCTGGTACCGCTAAAATTCGAGAAAATCCGATTACCCTATGGAAGACACTTTTAGACATTTTATTATTCTTATACAGACAAAAAAGCATTTTTTAAGATAATAATTGAGGGAAAACTCAATTCAAGAAAAACCACGAAATTTTGCTAGACAAATAATAAAACTGTAACAGAAAACCTAAACGATGCTATAAAACTACTTATTTTGGAAAAAATTCAATTCTTTTCCTAGCCTTTTAGAACTTTATACTTGTATATATTCTTGAAATTCTGTAAGATAGGTAATAGAGTGATGAGATTTCATAGTATATTAACAAATGTGGCAGAAAAGTGATACAAAAATTACAGTAATCAAAACACTTCCCATTTATAAAACTCCTCAACATCTTTTTTAATCCTATAGAACTACATATTGTTCTATATTCATAAAACGTTGTAAGATAGTTAACAAAGTGGTGGACGATATTTTTTTTGAATCCTGTAGTACTATATACTGTACTATATTCATGAAACGCTGCAAGATAATCAATACAGTGCTCAGTTTTCATATTTCGTCAAAAATGATATGAAGCTACAAAAAACTCCCCATTTTGAAAATTCATCAACTTCTTTTTTAATCCTGTAGTACTGCATATTGTACTATATTCATCAAACGCTGCAAGATAATTAATATAGTGGTTATTTTTCATATTACGTCGAGAAACGTAGCACAAAAATGATACGGTTACAAAAAACCACAAACTTCGCAATTTGAAAATCCCTCAACTTCCTTTTTAATCCTGCAATGCTATATATTATATTATACTCATGAAATTTTGCACGATAGTGAATAAATTGGTCAGTTTTCATATTTCGTCAACAAATGATACGTTACAAAAAACATAAAACTCCTCATTTTTCAAACTCCCCAGCTTCCTTTTTAATCCTGTATATATTGTTATATATTGATTAAATTGCAGAGGATAATTGATAATGTGATAAATTTCCATATTTCATAAATGAATTTATCAGAAAAGTGATATAAGAATTACAAGAAATCAAAAACTCCCCATTTTGAAAATTCCTAAACTTTCATTGTAGTGCTGTAGTGCTATATATTGTTATATATCAATGAAATGTCGTATTTCCTCAATGAATGTAGCAGAAAAGTGATACAAGAATTACTAGAAAGCAAAAACCTCATAGTCCGATTGTTGGCACCAATTTTTGGGTAGGTATTTGAGACAAGCTGAAAACTTGTTTCATACCTCTCCTATTATACCCCGACTCGGAGCTGCAAACCTGGCTGGTGAGTAGCGAGGCTAAACGAACCCCTAAAGTTTTAAAAATATTTATTTTTGTCCAAAAATATGTTAGAGGCCATATGCAATTTTTATATGTTATAGTATTATCTTTAAAGAATAATAAAAAAATAAGCCAGACGATTTAGTCGGGGTTTTAACATTTAATATTTTCTAAAAAAAATATAACAAATGTATTTGAGGCAATTTGAAATTTTAATAGGGTATTGTTTATAACTAAAAAATAAAAGATTCTCAAAAAGACAGATCATTTTGGTGGGACTTTCTACGTGCCACGTATTAGCGCTATAGGCAAGCTGTAGTGTGAGAGAGAGCGTTTATCGGCAGCTTTCTGCGTTCTTGCTTGCCGCATTACGATTGGCTCTGGCGAGGTCACAATAGCTATGAGGTTTCTAGTCGAAATTTCGGAGTAAAAAAATAGCAAATTTTGTGAATTTGTGGTAAAAACGGTTTGTATTAAAATGATTGTGTTGATTTGTTTGTTTTAAATGGACATATTTTTTGTGTTATTTTCTTATCATAAAAGATTTGTTATTTAGTCAGTTTCAAGCTATTGTATACAGAATATTTTAAATTTCAACACTCTGTAAATACTTGCTTAAATTTACAGTGTACGATATTAAAAACGAGGCGACTTCTAAAGCTATAACAAAATCACTTCTTCTAATGGCGACATTAAAAGCCATTGCCTTACTTGAAGTCTCTGTATCGTTGTCCTGTTCCAAACTAGCAAGAGCATTGCAAATTGCTTCATATAGTTCTTTAAAAGTTATTACCCTATTATGACGCTCAACCCAGCGCGTAGCACACAGAGGTTTTAACTTCTTTTTTTTAGTTTCGGTTATTTCTAAGTCATCAACGGCTTGTTGAAAAACTAAAACTCTTTTTGCAGAGCAACTAAAAAAAGAACATACCCTACCCAAAATACCCATCATGTTCCTAATTTCAGAAACTTCACAACTTTTGGAAATAGCTAAGTTAAGGCAATGACCTAAACAGTGTAAATACATAGCCAAGGGCTGTTCTTGTCTTATTAAGGCTCGGACTCCATTGAACCTTCCAGCCATATTGCTTCCTCCATCATATCCTTGTCCACGAAGATTATCAATAGAAAGTCCAAGTTGCTTAATTTGATTTTTTATGGCATCTTTGATGCATTAGCCAGTTGTAGAGTGCAGCTCAATGAAACCCAAAAAAACTTCCTTTATATCATACGTATTATCCAAATACCTCACACAGACTGTCATTTGTTCTTTGGTACTTATATCAGTTGTTTCGTCGCAAATTATTGTGAAAAATAATTTTGATTGTTTTATAGCATTAACAATTTCAGTAGTTATAACCTTCCTAATACAAAACATTATTTCATTTTGGATTGTTTTACTAATCATTGTACAGTTCTTTGGTGCTGTTAGTATATGATTTTTAAGGTTTAAATCCCAGAATCTATACGAAAAGTTAATTAGTTCCTAAAAATGCCATCATTACTTTCTGAAAGATTTTGAGCTATCTTTAATATCTATATTACCATCATCTCTATGCGCTCTAAGTGGTAATTTGTTATGGGCACAAAATAGAATTGTTTTAATAATCGGCACTAACCGCTGTCGATTAGCTTCAATTATTTCTGCTTTTTGTTTATCTAATTGCACAGAAATACTGACAGACTTTTCAGACATTTGTATGTTTAAGAAATCATTTGCTTTTTCAACTGAAAATTTATGGTAGTTGGTGTTTTCATGCTGCGTAAGCATTTCCCGGGCTTTTTTAAACTTAGTTAGCGGTTCCCTCACAAGCATTTTAAGAAACTGAAAAATAATTAGCTTAGGTTACGATATAGTTTAGTTAGTTTCAGTTAGTTTTCTAAAACCTTATTTCATTAAAACAATAGGCTCATTTACCAATTTCTTTTATTGTAAATTCTGAAATAACATAATAAATTTAGTAAGTATGCAAAATATCAAATTTTTTTAATGATTTTTACCCACCTAAAAAAATTATTAAAGTTTATGAAATTAATTAAAACTATGACGTCAAACAATCTTTATTCACAAGGTAATTCGTTGCCACAACGCATCACCTTTGCTTTGCGTCCGTCAGCCTGACGGAAAAATATTAACATTTTTTGTGACAAATGTCAGAAAAAGGTAACGACAATGTTTTTCGAAGCAGGTAGCGCAAGTGTCCAAGATCGCAATTTGTATGTAAAAAAGATTGTATGACGTCACATTTTAAAATAGCCTTAGATTATTCTAGCTCTAAAATTTTTGATAATTTTCGTCCAATTCGGCTAATTCTTTTTTAAAGCTTAAAATAAAAGGTAAACTAGAATAATCGTTTAAAAAGAGTAACTTTGGAAATATGACTAAATGAGCCTATTATATAACTATTTTATTCTTACTTGGCTACCCATTCCTCCGCCATCTGGTGCAAATAGCACACAAAATTTACAAAATCCTCCAGTTTTACTTTCTCTATACGCAAGCCTGTTGTAGCTTCTTGTTGCAATGAAAAAACATATTTTGAGTCAGGGATCCAAGTATTGCTTAGAAAATTTATTTTTTCATGGACACTTAAAGATTGTCCGACTACATTCCCAATATCATATAGCTGGCTGCAATTCTTTAAAAAATGAGCAAATTTAATTTCATAGTTGTATTGTAAAGTTTTTTTTTATTTTTATACGATATTTTTGACGTATTGTATTGACGTTACAATATTTAAAAGCAAATTCCTTTGACTTTTGGTTGACCTATACATTATTTAACAAATACAGCAGGTCATAGGTATTAAACGAATAGTACGAATTCAATATAATCCCTTTTTTGCCTATATAATTAAGATTTTAAACTCAAACGCAAAGACAAAATACCATTACCATTACCATCCTATAAAATGCTTAAATAAACCAAAATCAATTCCTTTTTTTCCCTCTAAGAAGCTTCTAACCCAAATCAACAGTTAACAATTTTCACATATTTGAAAATAACGGTAAAGTAAAACTAAAATACAAAATGTTAAAATATTTTTTCTAGATCTAACTGTACGTCACATCCTGTAATTCTTTGAACACACAAAAAAATATTGTTTATTTTTATCCCTTTTTCCTTTTTATCATTTATTACGAAATATGAAAAGGCATATTATAATTATATACTTACGCTTTGCTGTGAGGGCTCCTCAGGAAAACGGCTAGGTTGACTACCACTACTTGCCTCAAATTCTTGCGAGCCACTGCCAGTACTGCCACTACTTGTTGATGCTATTATAACGATGTTTTCTTCTATAACACTACTACCACAATGTCCCACCTCCACAACCGTATTATTTTTTGGCTTTTTTGTAAAAAAATATGTTAATGTCGTTTGTGATCGCTTCATTTTACGCAGGTCCAAATGAGACAAAAAATAACTTGTATTCGCTATGAACGTCAAACACAATCTAAATAATAAAATAAATTTCTTCTTATCTTCCAGAAATTAAGATTTATTATTTAAAGCCATTTCACAGAGAAAAAATGCATAAAAACACGTTTTTATTTCAATGTTCTGCAAACCAAAGACGCGGCCTGCGATTGTCTTTATCTTCAATCGGGAAGCGCCGCGTTTGAGCATTTTGCCGACTACCTAAATTCAGACGCACTCGGCGCGGCTGGTTTTGTGGACGTAAAATAAATGAAATTAAATGATTATTTTAATAAAATGATATTTATGTTATTATTTATATTCTCAAATAAAGCTTTTGGTAAACATAATATATAATTACTGTGTTTTTAAATGAAACTCAAGGTCTCTAGTTAATTCCACAATATAATACAAGTTATTGAAAATTCTAAAAAATTGACATTTTTTTAGAATTTTCAATAACTTGTATTATATTGTGGAATTAACTAGAGACCTTGAGTTTCATTTAAAAACACTAATATGAGCATATTCCACGAAGTAAGGGTCGAGACAGTCAATTTTATAATTACTGTATTTATTATTAGTATTTATAGCGATGTTTGACTTTTTATGACATAACAAGTCTTCTCAAAGGGGTTGGGGTTTGAGCCCCGAAAGCCCCCCTCGTGGATCCGCCCTTGCGAGTAAGTAGCGCTATAGGCAAGCCGTAGTGTGAGAGAGAGAGCGTTTATCGGCGCTTTCTGCGTTCTTGCTTGCCGCATTACGATTGGCTCTGGCGAGGTCACAATAGCTATGAGGTTTCTAGTCGAAATTTCGCAGTAAAAAAATAGCAAATTTTGTGAATTTGTGGTAAAAACGGTTTGTATTAAAATGATTGTGTTGATTTGTGTGTTTTAAATGGACATATTTTTTGTGTTATTTTTTTATCATAAAAGATTTGTTATTTAGTCAGTTTCAAGCTATTGTATACAGAATATTTTATATTGTCGGTAAGAAAATAGGTTAACTCAATACTGTGAATGCTTCATTTCATTTGTTAACATATATTACTTGAAAAATTATTAAATTAATCCAATACCTTTTATAGGAGTAGAAACATTAGATCCAGTCATAATATTTTTTCATCAAAGCCAAAAAGTTCTTATAACAATGTGTGTGATAACCATCTTCATGGTTAGGAATCATTGACACAACAATATTATTATATTTTAATCCACGATGTTTACGGATCTATAACATTTCATGACTTTTTTGTCCACGAAATCAATCACTTTATTATCGTCTTTTTTGTAAATGACCCAAACTAACTTTTTACCATACATTAAAATTATTTAAGTTATAAAACGTGTAACACCATTACTAGAATTATACGACTACGAAATTTCGACTAGAAATCTCATAGCTATTGTAACCTCGCCAGAACCAATAGTAAAGCGGCAGCAAGAACGCAGACAGCTGCCGAACGCACTCTCTCACACTACGGCTTGCCTATAGCGCTACTTACTCGCAAGGGCGGATCCACGGGGGGGGGGCTTTCGGGGCTCAAGCTCAAGAAGAAATTTATTTTATTATTCAGATTGTGTTTGACGTTCATAGCGAATACAAGTTATTTTTTGTCTCATTTGGACCTGCGTAAAATGAAGTGATCACAAACGACATTAACATATTTTTTTACAAAAAAGCCGGAAAATAATACGGTTGTGGAGGTGGGACATTGTGGTAGTAGTGTTATAGAAGAAAACCTCGTTATAGTAGCATCAACAAGTAGTGGCAGTACTGGCAGTGGCTCGCAAGAATTTGAGGCAAGTAGTAGTAGTCAACCTAGCCGTTTTCCTGAGGAGCCCTCACAGCAAAGCGCAAGTATATAATTATAATTTGCCTTTTCATATTTCGTAATAAATGATAAAAAGGAAAAAGGGATAAAAATAAACAATATTTTTTTGTATATTCAAAGAATTACAGGATGTGACGTACAGTTAGACCTAAAAAAAAAATATTCTAACATTTTGTATTTTAGTTTTACTTTACCGTTATTTTCAAATATGTGAAAACTGTTAACTGTTGATTTGGGTTAGAAGCTTCTTAGAGCGAAGAAAAGGAATTTATATTGATTTTGGTTTATTTAAGCATTTTATAGGATGGTAATGGTAATGGTATTTTGCCTTTGCGTTTGAGTTTAAAATCTTAATTACAAAGGCAAAAAAGGGATTTTATTGAATTCGTACTATTCGTTCTATTTTTTTTCTGTCATATTTGTAAAGTTCAAATTTGGTATATAATTCTAACTTAATTTAAATAAAATTATAAATAATATACTTTTTTGAATTCAATACCTATGACCTGCTTTATTTGTTAAATAATGTATAGGTCAACCAAAAGTCGAAGGAATTTGCTTTTAAATATTGTAACGTCAATACAATACGTCAAAAATATCGTAAAAATAAAAAAACTTTACAATACAACTATGAAATTAAATTTGTTAATTTTTTTAAGAATGGCAGCCAGCTATATGATATTGGGAATGCAGTCGGACAATCTTTAAGTGTCCATGAAAAAATAAATTTTGTAAGCAATACTTGGATCCCTGACTCAAAATATGTTTTTCCATTGCAACAAGAAGGGAACAGCAAATGCGTGAATTCGGTGTTCATTGGCTACACCAGTATAACTGGCTTGCGTATAGGGAAAGTAAAACTGAAGGATTTTGTAAATTTTGCGGAGGAATGAGTAGCCAAGTAAGAATAAAATAGTTATATAATAGGCTCATTTAGTCATATTTCCTAAGTTACTCTTTTTATACGATTATTGTAGTCTACCTTTTATTTTAAGCTTTAAAAAAAGAATTAGCCCAATTGGACGAAAATTACCAAAAATTTTAGAGCTAGAATAATCTAAGGCTATTTTAAAATGTGACGTCATACAATCTTTTTTACATACAAATTGCGATCTTGGACACCTGCGCTACCTGCTTCGAAAAACATTGTCGTTACCTTTTTCTGACATTTGTCACAAAAAGTGTTAACATTTTTCCGTCAGGCTGACGGACGCAAAGCAAAGGTAATCCGTTGTGGCAACGAATTACCTGGTGAAAAAAGATGGTCTGACGTCATAGTTTTAATTATTTTATAAACTTTAATAATTTTTTAGGTGGTTAAAAATCATTAAAAAAAATTTGATATTTTGCATACTTACTAAATTTATTATGTTATTTCAGAATTTACAATAAAAAAAATTGGTAAATGAGCCTATTGTTTTAATGAAATAAGGTTTTAAAAAACTAACTGAAACTAACTAAACTATATCGTAACATAAGCTAATTATTTTTCAGATTCTTAAAATGCTCATAAGGGAACCGCTAAGTTTAAAAAAGCCCGGGAAATGCTTACGCAGCATGAAAACACCAACTACCATAAATGTTCAGTTAAAAAAGCAAATGATTGTTTAAACATACAAATGTCTGAAAAGTCTGTCAGTATTTCTGTGCAATTAGATAAACAAAAAGCAGAAATAATTGAAGCTAATCGACAGTGGTTAGTGCCGATTATTAAAACAATTCTATTTTGTGCCCATAACAAATTACCACTTAGAGCGCATAGAGATGATGGTAATATAGATATTAAAGATAGCTCAAAATCTTTCAGAAAGTAATGATGGCATTTTTAGGAACTTATTAACTTTTCGTATAGATTCTGGGATTTAAACCTTAAAAATCATATACTAACAGCACCAAAGAACTGTACAATGATTAGTAAAACAATCCAAAATGAAATAATATTTTGCATTGGGAAGGTTATCACTACTGAAATTGTTAATGCTATAAAACAATCAAAATGTTTTACAATAATTTGCGACGAAACAACCGATATAAGTACCAAAGAACAAATGACATTCTGTGTGAGGTATTTGGATAATACGTATGATATAAAGGAAGTTTTTTTGGGTTTCATTGAGCTGCACTCTACAACTGGCTAATGCATCAAAGAGGCCATAAAAAATCAAATCAAGCAACTTGGACTTTCTATTGATAATCTTCGTGGACAAGGATATGATGGAGGCAGCAATATGGCTGGAAGGTTCAATGGAGTCCAAGCCTTAATAAGACAAGAACAGCCCTTGGCTATGTATTTACACTGCTTAAGCCATTGCCTTAACTTAGCTATTTCCAAAAGTTGTGAAGTTTCTGAGATTAGGAACATGATGGGTATTTTGGGTAGGGTATGTTCTTTTTTTAGTTGCTCTGCAAAAAGAGTTTTAGTTTTTCAACGAGCCGTTGATGACTTAAAAATAACCGAAACTAAAAAAAAGAAGTTAAAACCGCTGTGTGCTACGCGCTGGGTTGAGTGTCATAATAGCGTAAATAACTTTTAAAGAACTATATGAAGCAATTTGCAATGCTCTTGCTAGTTTGGAACAGGACTACGATACAGAACTTCAAGTAAGGCAATGGCTTTTAATGCCGCCATTAGAAGAAGTGATTTTGTTATAGCTTTAGAAGTCGCCTCGTTTTTAATGTCGTACACTGTAAATTTAAGCAAGTATTTACAGAGTGTTGAAATTGATCTTCCCACTGCCTTTTCATACATAAACGATATTACCAGCAAACTAGAAAATATAAGGCAAAATGAAGAACTCCAATTTAAACCAATTTTCTCTGAGGCCCATCACGCTTTTCAGAGAATTGGTACGACTATTACTATGCCTAGACTTGGCAACAAACAAACAAACAAACAGGAGCAATATAAAGGCCTGGATCATATTATAATCCAAATGAACGACCGATTTAATCAAATTTCTACTGTAATACCCATAGAAGTTATTATTCCAATACACCTTAAAATAAACGGTTTTAAAGATTAAAACTAACTTTTCCGCGTCTGTGGCCCTGAACAATATTATATCATAAAATTGTTACTTGTATACAGTTCGGGGAATGTATCGTGCTAACAAACCGAAATTTATCCAAAAATAACCAAAAATGTAGTATATCTGCATTTATAGAACCCGCTGTACTCGCTCTAGTCAACTGAAAATCAATAGGGTACATCTGTGAGACACCTTGAACAATATTCAATCATAAAATTGATCAATCGTAGACTCTCTGGAGGCTGTATCGTGCTAACAAACTGAAAATTCTTCTAAAATGACAAAAATTTGGTACTTCAAGTACCATACCACCCGTTGTACTGGCTTTAGTGATCTGAATATCAATAGGGTTAATCTTTGAGACCCTCTGAATAATATCCAATCATGAAATTGGTCACTTGTAGATACTCCGGAGGCTGTATCGTGCTAACAAACTGAAACTTCTCCAAAATGACAAAAATATCGTACTTAAAATACTGTAGTACCTGTTTTATTCGCTCTGGTGAGCTGAAAATCAATAGGGTTTATCTGTGAGATGTCCCGAATAATATTCAATCATAAAATTGGTGACTTGTTGAACTCCGGAGGTTGTATCGTGCTAACAAACTGAAATTTCTTAAAAAATGACAAAATGTCGTACTTCAAGTACCATAGCACCCGTTGTACTGGCTCTGGTGAACTGAAAATCAATAGGGTTCATCTGTGACATGTCCTTAACAATATTCGATCATAAAATTGATGACTTATTGCACTCCGGAGGCTGTATCGTGCTAACAATACATGTAAGAAAAAGTGGCCGACGACAACGACGACAACGACGACGACGACGACATACACACAGGATTTTTTTTCTAGAAACCATTTTTTCGTATTGTTGTTAATGGAAAACGTAAAAATAACTCAAAAAAAAATTTTCAAAATTCTAACTTTTTTTGGGGTAAACCAATACTTTTCTCGCATATAAGATAGGTTGGGCGGAAAAGTAAAATATACTGATGCCCAAATTGTTGAGGCTGCAAGAATATATGAAAATGATATGCCAGGATCCATGCTGGAATTACAGGCGGAATTAGCGATATGGAGACATAAGTGGAGTGACACTGTCAGTGTTGATCTACCAAAATCATCAACAGAAACCTTAAAACGTATGTCTAAAAAATGCATTCCCAATATAGAGATACTAGTAAAAATGTTTGCCACAATCCATGTAACAAGTGCTACGGGCGAGAGAAGTTTTTCATCGCTAAAACTACTAAAATCCTATTTGAAATCAACGATGGGACAGGAGAGACTCAATGGGCTAGCTTTGGCATACATTAATAAATCTAGAGAACTTAATATAAATGATATAGTTAAAACTTTTTATCAAATGAAGGCCAGAAGAACTGAAACTTGTAATTGGTCTACTTAGATTATCGTTAATACAAGTTGTTGTATTTATGTATATACTATATTGGAATAATTTTTTTTGTCAAATTAAAAAAAATTATTCAAGCCCCCCCTTTGTTAAATCCTAGATCCGCCCCTGCTTAGTCGCACCTATACATAATTTGTTAGATCACCTGGCAGGTAGAAAGTCCCCTCAAAATAATCTGTCTTTTTGAGAATTTTAATTTTTAGTTATAAATAATACCCTATTAAAATTTGCCACAAATACATTTTTTATATTTTTTTGCCAAATATTTTTGTATGCGTCTGTCAAAGTTAAAACCTCAACTAAATCGTCTGGCTTATTTTTTTATTATTCTTCAAACATGAAACTACAACATATGAAAAATGCATATTGCCTCTAACATATTTTTGGAAAAAAATAAATAATATTTTTAAAACTTTAGGGGTTCATTTTAGCCCAGCTACTCACCAGCCAAGTCTGCAGCTCCGAGTTGGGGTATAATAGGAGAGGTATGGAACTAATTTTAAGCTTTCCTCAAATACCTACCCAAAAATTGGTGCCAGCTCTCCTACTATTAATAGTGCTATAGTGCTATTTATTGTAGTAAGTCAGTCAAATTCTCCAAAATAGTTGATAAAGTGATAAATTTTCACATTTCTTCAAGAAATGAGGCAAAAAAGAGCAACAAGAAAATTACAAAAAAATCCTAAATTTCATTACTAGTTTCGTAGTGCTATATATTGTTATAATTATATCATTCAGATTCTCCAAGACAGGTGATAAATTTTCATATTTCTTCAATAAATGTGGCAGAAAATGGATACAAAAAACGAAAGATTTCCCATTTTGAAAATTTTTCAACTTCCTTTGTAACGATGTATTGTTATATATTGTTATATATTTTTATTGAGCGTTCCCTAAATGAGAGCCAATTGATACATACAATTTAATATAACTGTTTATGTTGATGAATATACAGGGTTGGGATAAAGTATGGAACCAAGTAAATATTTTTTAAACGAAAAGAACGATATTTATGAAAATTTGCAGGTAAATGCAATGGGAAAAATGCATCTGATGTACATTTTTTTGTTAATAATATACTTCCGGTTTAACCGGAAATGCCATCAACTTCTTCAATTTAAATGGAACACCCTATATATTTTTACAGATTTTGAAAGAGCTTGTTATTTTGAATTCATACATACTGAGTGTAGTGTAAAAAATTTGAAAAAACGAGGAATAGCTCACAGTTAGTTGTACAATAGGTGTACATTTCATTATTTTAGAATAATGAGAAACAAAATTACTTCAAATGTTCAAAATGCTCGCCGTTAAGTTGCTGGCAATATGCCATCCTATTAACAAATTCTTGACTCACTCTTTCCAAGACTTCTCCACGTATTAGTTCACAGTCATCAATAATTCTTTGTCTCAATTCCTGTAAGTTTGTTGGTCATCTAACGTAAACACGTGATTTTAGATAACCCCAAAGATAAAAATCTAACGGGCTTAGATCCGGAGAACAGCAGGCCACTCTATGAATCCTCTACGTCCAATCCATCGATTTGGAAAATTCGCATCCAGAAAATCCCTAACCCGTCTATCATAGTGGGGAGGTGCTCCATCTTGTTAAAACCAAACATTTTGTGGTAATTGCCTGTTGAAGTGCAGGAATAATTTCGTTATTCAGTAGATCCAAATAATTGCCACCATTCAAGTTTCCGTCGATAAAAAATTGGCCTATAAGCCTATTTTCGACAATTCCCACCCAAACATTTAACTTCTGTGGATGCTGGGTATGTGCTTCATGAATCCAATGAGGATTCTCATTTGACCAATACCTTGAGTTATGGCGATTAACTGTTCCATTTAAACAAAAAGTTGCCTCATCGAAAAAAACTATGTTAGAAGCAAAATTTTCGTCGACATTACAGATGTCCATTAGCCTTTCGCAAAATTCCAGCCGTCGGTCAAAATCATCGTCTTACAATTCTTGAACCAACTGTAACTTATACGGATGATACTTTTCACTTTTTAATATCTTTCCTACAGAACGCCGACTGATACCATGGTTTTGTGCTAAATTTGTGGTGGAAGTTTGAGGTGATTCTTCTTATTCGATTGCAATATTTTGTTTAACAGTTTCGCTCGTTGCAGTCCGCGATCTTCCAGGTTTTAGCAAGTCCCAGTTGTATTAAAACGTTGTAATGTTTTAGTTACTGTTGAGCGTGATATAGGATTTCTCTCCGGATGCAAATTATTGAAAATATGACACACTTCCTCATGAGTTCTAAAAGGATCACCATAACCGATCATCATTAAAATTTCAACACGCTCTTTTTCACTTAATTGGACCATTCTAAATTGTAAAATTTATTTCCGTCATTTAGAATTTGACACTTGGAGAACAAAAGTCGTACTAAACAGTACTCGTTTATTTATTACTATGCATACCAACAACATCAATTAGTTTATCTAAATAGTTTTATCTAATTTTGACATATAAAGTGACATTTTTCAAAACTGACTTCCGTTAGCAAACGTCACATTTTTCGTAACCAGTTACATAATGAAAAATATTATGTAACTGGTGATGAAAAATTAATTATATCACCAGTTAATAAAAACAAGAGAGAGAAAAAGAAAGTTTAATGTCATATTATAGAAAAATAACAACAACTAGAACTGAAGAGAACTACTAACAATAAGAACAACTAGAATAATTCACATTTTATTTTATGCATTATAAATATTTATGACACATTTCGAACAGTTTGTTAGGTTAACTCCTGCAGAATTAGAAGTTGATGTAATTTCGTGATGCATAACTGATCTTGAACTTGAGGTGCTTGATTCACCAAGAATATCAGTGGCAATCCTTTTCTTATTTTCTATTAATGGTAAAATAATAAAGAAAAGTCTGAAATTAATGTATAAAATAGAAGTATTGTCTTGTGTAATATTGGTTGCATAACTTGTAGGAATCAAATAGTGCTGTTTTCAAATCAGAAATAAATTAAATTTTCTTTTTGTCAAAATTAGATAAAATCTTGTATAAAACGTTATGAAATGCTTTATTGATAGGTAAACTAAACTTTCTTCTTGTCAAAATTAGATAAAATCTTGTTTGAAACACGTTATGAAATGCTTGTTTGTGTAACTCGTGTCATTTTGCGGGACCTCGCTCGCCCCGCTACGCGGAGCTCGCTCGTCCCGCAAAAATTTCACAAAATGATGCATTTCATAACTGGTTACATAAATAGCTATTTTGCTCTAATGCTAAGAACTCAATGAGGTTGTTTAAAGTGCTATATTCCTCGTTCTTACAAATTTTTTTACACTAAACTCAGTATGTATGAATTCAAAATAACAAGCTCTTTCAAAATCTGTAAAAATATATAGGGTGTCCCATTCAAATTAAAGAAGTTGATGGCATTTCCGGTTAAACCGGAAGTATATTATTAACAAAAAATGTACATCAGATGCATTTTGTTCCATTGCACTTACCTGCAAATTTTCATAAATATAGTTCTTTTCGTTTAAAAGATATTTACTTGGTTCCATACTGTATAATGAAATCTAGTTTTCAAAGTAAATATATAGTTAACTAGCTGACCCGACAGACTTCGTCCTGTCAAAAAGATTTGTAATGTGGCAGTTTTTTTGCCTACGTATTTAAAAAAATTCTCCTGAACAGAACCGTCACCCTGGTGATAGGGCGTTGTGAATAAAAAATAATTAAATAAAACATATATAAGGATTTAAAAGTAAGTAATCGCTTTATTGTTAATCATGTGAATCATAATTATTATTATTATCATTGTAGTGCTTTGTGGTATACGATGTTTTTTGTTTGATTACCTGGCGCATAGATAAACAAATCTGATGGTTTTCCAACACGGGAACAGGCAACATACAATTGACCATGTGAGAAACATGGGTTTTCTAAATTAATACCACAAACACTTAATGATTGCCCCTGGGACTTGTTTATAGTCATAGCAAAAGCAAGCCGCACTGGAAACTGTAGTCGTTTAAACTCAAATGGCACATCAGTCGGAATCATTGGGATGCGCGGTATGAGAACATCTTCTCCTTTATACTTTCCTTTGAGTATAGTTGCTTCTATCACATTGTTTAGTAATTTTTTTATCGCTAACCGTGTACCGTTGCAAAGACGCGGTTGGTTGATATTTCGCAACATTATAACCACCGATCCAACCTTTAATTGGAGATTGTGAGGTGGCAATCCTGGCAAATCCAGCGAGTTTAAAAATTCCGGTGGATAGTTGACTACATCATCTTGATTAGTAGCCGAATCAACTGATTTATATATCCTCAATTCGCCTGTAATTTGTTCTTGAATTTTCAAATTTAATTCATTTACATCTATGTTTTTTGCAGCCAGTATAGCTCGTTCGCTCAACCAATCATGGTTTCTGTAATTTTGAGAAACATCTGGAAACACCTTCTGAATAAGTTCATCTTTTGATCGAGTTAACTGACAAAAACTTTGAGGAAAGTTAATGCAGCCAGTCAACATGTCTATAGGAAATTTGCCATTACCAATGTCAATGAGTTGTTTAGAGAATATGTTTCCAGATTGGTCATTTTGCAACTCGACACGCATATTCTTGCTTAAATGAAGTACTTTGACATGTTTCCACAAATTGGAGGACTTTAGACATGCATTGAGTTCATCAGCTGGCGTTGATCGTGGAATCACTGGCAATGTTTGACGAAAATCTCCTGCTAATAAAATCATTGCACCACCAAATCGATTATTATTGCTCCGTAGATCTTTTAAGGTTCTGTCTAAAGCCTCCAAAGATTTTTTATGTGCCATCGTGCATTCATCCCAAACAATCAATTTACATTGCTGCAAAACCTTTGCAATTGCAGAGTTCTTCGAAACGTTGCAGGTTGGAGTTTCATTGCTTTGCATATTTAATGGCAATTTTAGTGCTGAATGGGCTGTTCGACCACCTTCAAGCAAAGTTGCTGCGATTCCCGACGAAGCGAGTGCAAGTGCAATTTTATTTTGTGAGCGAATTGTTGCTAATATCAATGAAATCAAAAAAGTTTTTCCTGTACCACCAGGTGCATCTAAGAAGTAAATCCCTCCAGTTTCATCATTTGTTACTTTCATAAGAGTTTCAAATACATACTTCTGTTGTTCATTTAACAGTGGAAGATTTGTTTGAATTAATTCTTTCAAAGCGTTGAGATCATACAGTTTTTCTCGATGCAACTCTTGGTTAAAAGTGTCATGCATTGGACGATTGGGCGCGATCAGGCCTAATTGAATTAATAGTTTGTTTGACATTATCAAGCACATGTCCTCAATTGAAATCAATGCTTCATTGTAAATTTCTTCACTGATTTGTATATTTGGATTTCCCATTCTATCACGAACTAAACAAACACTAACTAAGTAAACACTCTGCACAAAACACGATATACGAATTTGTTTCGTGTATCAGTTGACAATTAAACTCCTCCAACTATGTATTCTGTGCTCCAACGCACACACGCACATTGTTTTGATAGATATGATCTTTGACGTTAGGAACACACCTACATTGCTTAGACAACAGTGAGTGCTTGTAATTTAATATGAACTTCATACCATAGCAATGAAGCTCAAATTGACTACGTTTTAGTTACAAATCATTTGTATGGGAAAAAGAAAAGGGCTATTTTTAGGGTTTTTCCAGCAATAATTCTAATTTTTCTCGCCGTAAAAACCATCCTTGAACTTCAACAACATTTTAAAAAAAGATTTGGCCAAATTGGTCGAGGCGTTGTTGAGTTATGCGCTTACCAACACATTTTGCGATTCATTTTTATATTATAGATTTGTTGCGGTTTTTTATTCTTGTTATTATTTGTCTATTTTATGGGCGCCAGAACTGATATGGTCAGAAACCAATACCAATTCAATTTAATTTGGTGTTATTCAATTTTTTATTCTTTGTTAATATCTCAGGGATGTGTTCGGCACGAAACGTTCGTGAGTAACAGGAATCTGATAGGTAGGGATACTTGAAGAACACAAAAAGTCAGACATAAACCATTTAATGAAATATAGAAAATTTATCGCGGTTACTATTGTTCCTTGTTATGAATTAGAAAGAAATAATTCAGTTCTTATGATGATATATGAAAGTATTTGCATAATATTTAAATATAATTCTCATAATTAAATCAGACTCTAACTTTTGTTATACGAAAATTGAAAAAAAAATGTAAACGTTAATGTTATGGAACCTGATCAATCCCAACTCTACAGTTTGTTAGAGTGTAAGATTACTAAGATTCCGTCCACACTCTGAAATGAATTGTAAAATGAAGTTATGTGAAAACGATGTGCTGTATCCGATGTATTATTATTGTTTAAATGATTATAAATTGGTAATTAATTATTATTGAGTTTATTAAGTTTAATGGGATTCATGATTTAGTGGGGATTGATTGTATCTAATAACTATATAAAATTCAATAATATTTTTATACCTAACCTAACATTTAGAAAAATTGGTTTAATGTTCGTTTCAGAAAGATTCCAAATACATCAAAGTAAAAGAGTTCTTTGTTGGTTCTTTTCAGATCACGGGATTATATGGAAAATTATCCGTAGTAGCGAGAGAACAGGATATTCTATCCAGGATTGAATTCAATTAAAATGTGAAATTGTTTCTTTTGAAACGTTTTTTGTTTCTCTCGGCAGAAAAATGGTTATCACCGGATTATTAAAGGTGAATTGTTCTAGCTTACCAAAGTTCTTGTAGATAATCACTATTTTTCTTTTTTACAATAGTATATTTTCTTTAATTATTCGATATTATGGCCTTATATTTATCAACACTCATGTTGCTTTATAACTTCATTGAAATTTCATTTTTATTTCTGTAAATCTTTAGTTTTAAATTTAATAAATTAAAAGAGAATACTTTTCAACAACCTTCAACTTTTTCAGTGTTCTTTTTTTTGTTGAAATAAATAAATGTTTTTTTTTAAATCAACCCTATCCATTGTTTCGTTCTTTTTGACATTTTTACCACGTTCTATGAGTTTTCGAGACCGCACTAGTATCACTCCTTATCTACACTTAACCCAATTATCGACAAACGTCAATTTCTGCATGAAATATTATTCATTTGACATTACCTTAACAAAATTGTTTAAAATGTTTCTAGTATATACAGTGTTCATCAAACAGTAATAATAATGAAAAAATAGAATTATGGAAATGTGTTTCGGGAATTTATATTATTGTATACGGGGTTTATTGAAATTATATGATCAGAAATATAATTATTGAGATTTGCCTATAGTATCTTATATTCTTTTTCAATGAAATAGGGTAAAGTACGGATACTTGCCCACCTTTTTGAAAAAAATTAATAAATGGAAAATTTGTCTTATTTTCTGAAAGTAAATTATACTACGTTTTAGTGTATATATTTAGCTATTTTTCCACAAAAGTTAGTTTGTCTATACTGGATCACCGACAAGAGGGATAGTTATTTTACTTACCATTTTTTTGGCCATCTATCCTCCAGAGGTGGGGTAGTTGCCTCGCTAGAGAGGGATAGTCGCCCCAAATAGAAATAGGGCATTAAATAAATATTAATTTCAAAAACTTGTTTATATTAAAGCAATAAAAAGAAAAAACTCAAACTATTTCACTATCGTACCCACCTTATTGATAGGTATTAAGAAAAATTTACACCCCACCCCTATTATTTTCTTATATTTTTAATTTTTTCTGCACGGCCACATTTGTTGCAGAAATCGCCATAAAGAGTGCAATTTTCGTGCAACCATTTTTCACACGAAATACATCGAATCCAATCAGCAGTAGATTTAGTGGTACCATAGATTTCAAGGCACTCGCGACACTGTTCATTTAGTTCATCACTAGTATGGGACAGTTCGGATTCTTCTGATTCCGAAGAGGAGGAGTGAATGTCAATATTTTTCTTTTTCTTTTCTTTTTTCTTATAATTTTCTTTTCGATTAGTAACGTTTTGAAGGGTAGTTGGTTTAACTATTTCTTTTCCTTTTGATGTTTTACCTTTATTTGTCTTATTGATCTTTTTGTTTTCTTTTTCCTGACTTTTATGTAAAGCTTCCTCAATTTTCTTTTTCTTTTCGTTAATCACAGTGGGAGAATTTAATAATTGTGCTACTTGTCTTTTTCTTTTACTTGGCACTTTAGCAACAATGGGAATTGGAGATAGCTGCAGAAGTTGTTGAGTTGGACTAATATCTAATAAAACTGATTTACTTTTAGATGTAGAGGGGGAGCATTCAATAACAATTGGTATTTTTTCAGTTGCTTGCCTGGTAGAAGACGCTTTTTCTACAGTATTAGATCCAAACATCGGTTCACTTGTAGATGTGGAGGGTGGGGAATTCATGGGAACGAGTAAATTTTCCTTGATTGGCAAAGTGTCTGCGTTTTCTGTTGGTGTCGTTAAATTATTTTCAGACATATTAGTAGTAACAGCATTCTCCGTAGAATACTGGGAAGCATCTGCTACCGTGTAATAATGATCAGGTATAGCGTTGGGGTTGTACGGAAAAATTCCACATGCCTTGAAACCTGATAGAGCATTGACCGTAGAAGTTGCCCTGATCCAAGCAGCACCAATTAGTCTTCCAGCTTGATATCTCGTAATTTTTCTTTCCTTATTTGCAACAATCCACTGACGCAATTCTGTTGCATAAAATGTTTTAAAAGGTTTAAAAAAGGAACGATCTAACGGTTGTAAACCGTGTGTTGTATGACTGGGAAGTCCCAAAAGAATTATGTCATGTAGAGCTGCTGTTTCCAACAAATTAATATCGTTGCAGTGGGAACCATGACCATCAAGTAGTAACACAACTTTACCTTGAGGTTTGCGAGGAATAAAATGTTCTACCAACCACTTCATGAATAGCTCCGAGTTTATGTAAGCAGATTTTTTACTCATATATACATTAGATCCAGGTGGTAAACCGTCCAAAAATTCCGGTTTTTTATTTACTCCTTTAAGGATTAACACAGGTGGTAGAAAAACTCCTTCTGCATTATTGCACGTAACAATCGAAATGGTTTCACCTTTTTCTCCAGAAGTTATGTGTTGGACCAATTTGCTTCCTTTGGTAGCGATTACTTTTCCGGGTTTGTTGTTCATTTGTACACCAGTCTCGTCCATATTAAAAATATGACCTGGCTTGTCAAAAAGATCGTGTTGACTTAAAGTTTCCTCATACAGTTTAAAAAAAGATTCAATTTCTTCCCTTGTAAATCCTAGTGCTCGAGCTCGAGACATTCCTTCTGCTTGTCTAACACTTAAAGTTTCATGTCTTTCTAAAAAGCTTTGTAGCCACTGTTTTCCAGCCATTTCTGAACCTACATTAAAATTATGTTTAATATTTAACTGTTGTGCTAACTGAAATGCCAATTTTCTAACATCAGTTCGGGTACATGGAAAGCCCGCTTTTTCCAATTTCTTAATATGTAAAACTAATTTTTTTTCTACATCGTAACCAAGAGCAGGAATTTTTCCGAGACCACGTTTAATGTAGTCCTTTTTTAACATACGTCGCCTTAATGTACGTGAAGGAACACCAAACTGTTTGGAGGCTGCATTGATGCTCATTGCTTTAGATTCTACTTCACTTACAGCTTGTTTTAGAGCTTCTTCTGACCAGGTTGCTCGAGGAGCAATGCCAACTTTTCGAGTATATCGACGAGGCATTATCTGTAAAAAATATTGTTAATCAATTATTGCTATTAATTATAAGTGAGTCTAAAGTCACACACAGTTCTTGATAATTGAGGCATCTATCCCCCAAAGGCAAGTATCCGTACCACTCAACAGGGCAACTATCCCATTGCGTCCGGATAGATGCCCCAGCCCTCTAACAAGTTTGTTTAATCAAAATGACTTTAATTACACCAAAAAATCAAAATATATACACGATTTAACCTATTTCGATCTTTAAACCATAATAAACTTTACTTACCTTGATTTTACAAACGATCCAAATTAACGGCACAAAACTATTCGGATATTTTAGAAATAGTTCGGTATTTAACGTTCTGTTGCAACGCCCACGTGCACTCCAGCCGCTTGCTACTTTGTGACTAAGGTATGGAACGTAAGACGCTTGGAACGCGGTATTTGAAAAACGTCGCAACTATTCTATTACAAGATGGCTGACAACGGGGCGTCTATCCGCCTAGGGCAAGTATCCGTACTTTACCCTACACTTTTCACAATCGACTCTTTAATGTATACAATAAGCAAGTCGGTTTATTTATCGATATGTTAAAGTCATATATATTCGACCAACATGTCGTTATGAGAATTATAATTGGTTTTATTGAAAATTAGTATCTACTCATGTAATCTTATTAGTTTATTTTCCTCGTAGCAATATTTCGCCTTAATACATTGTTATATATCGATGAAATTCTCCAATATAGTTGATAATGTAAAAAAAATTCATATATCTTCAATAAATGTTACAGAAAAGTGATTCAAGAAACCAAAAACTACCCACTTCATATTTCTTTATAGTTCTGCAGAGCTATATATCGTTATATACCGATATAATTTCACAAGGCAGTTGATAAAGTAATAAATTTTCATATTTCATCAATGAATGTAGCAGAAAAGTGAAGGAAGAATTACATGTAGCCATAAACTCCCCATTTTGAGAAATCCTCAACTTCCTTTCGAGTGCTGTAGTGCTATATATTGTTATAAAATTGTTATAAACCGATAAAATTTTACAAAACAGTTGATAAAGTAAGAAACTTTCATTTTTCATCAATGAATGTAGCAGAAAAGTGAAACAAGAATTACAAAAAAACCAAAAACTCCCCAAATTGAGAATTCCTCAACTTCCTTTCTATTGTTATATATCGATAAAATTTTACAAGGTAGTTAATAAAGTAATGATTTTTCATATTTCTTCAATAAATGTGACAGAAAAGTGATATAAAAATTACAAGAAACAAAAACTCCCCATTTTGAAAATTTCCCATCTTCTTTTTCGCAGTTATTATATATTGTTCTATGTTGATAAAATTGTACAAACCAGTTTATAAAATGATAGTTTTTCATACTTTGAAGTGAACTTCAAAGTGAAAAAATATTAACGGTTATTTGCCCCTACTACTACTCTGATTTTTCAAGGTGTACATCACAAGTATACTAAAGCAAATAATCGTACTTACCTAGACCAAGTTTATACGTATACTCAGTTTCTCTGATAACTTCAATAATATAATCATCGAAATTAACTTGATATCGTTTAGTTTTGGGATGTTTCGTCAAAATAGGAACCAACAGACAATTACGAACTTGTCCGGCAAAATTGTACCACGCTTTGTGGTAAATATTTTCGTAATGAACGAATACCATCGACATAGCGTTGAAAAGTTGGATGCATTTTTGGACTTTTCTGTGACGCATCACCTAGAAAATTAAACGGTTTCTTTAATATGATATTTTTTATCTTTGAGTAGAATTGGAAGAATCTGGAAAATAGTGCAGTGCTTGAAAGGTAAAGAAAGAGATTTTTTTTGTTCAATTTTAAGACTGAAGCTTTAGTTAAAATGAAATTTCTCGTTTTTGGATATAGAACAAACATAAAAATGAATCTGGAAGAAAATGCAATGCCTAAAATGTGGTAAACGAAATATTTTCTCTGTGATAAAAGAGATACTTTTCCATTATTGTTTCAATTTTGAGACTGACGGTTTCAATAGGATGAATCTGTTATAAAATACAATGCCTAAAATGTGATAAAAGGAATATGTTCACTATTTTTGTTTCAATTTTCACTCTAAAGGTTTCGATAAAAAGATTTTTTTTATTTTTGGGTATAGAAGAAATATAAAAAAAGAATCTGGAGAAGAATGCAATGCCTAAAATGTGGTAAATGTTCTCTGTGATAAAAGGGTCACATTTCCCACTTTTACTAAAATTTCGAAACTGTCCTAAAATGTGGTGAATGGAATATTTCCTCCATTTCTGCTTCAATTTTCACTCTGAAGGATTCGATATAATGATTTTTCTCATTTTAGGGTATAGAACAGACATGAAAAAGAATCTGGAAAAAAAATGTCTAAAATGTGGTAAAATAAATATTTTTTTTAAAACCGGCCAGAAATTAGTACTTTCCAGTTTATTTTTAGGTCAGAAAATCTCATTTCGTAGGACCGAGCCAGAAAATTATTGTGATTGTCCTGTAAAAGCTTTTACCGGATTCATTTTTATTTACTTTCCGGCCTATCTTTAATGAAAAAAATAATAAAATAGTTAGTCTAAGATAGCGGTCAATTGGTTTCTATAGTAACCGAGTTTTGTATTATTTAAAACATGGTTATATAGTTCATTTAAGAATACAATGTGTATATAAATAAATTGTGCAGAAAAAACCAAATAAGACATTGATTCACAATGAAAATCCACAATTTAAAATCTAATAAAAAAATTATTAAACTTAAAGGTGGGACTTTGTGTCATCTTGTTCATAGAAGAAAACATATACTTATCCACTGACTAAAAATTTCCTCGATATTGAAAGCACCCTTGAATCGTTATATTCGTGCCACTGTCCCGTGTAGGGATGTCGGCAATATGCTGTGTAGTGATCATTGTAAGTGGTTCCACAGTGATTTGATATAGCGTAGAGGTTGTACATACAAGGTGCCACATTATCAGCCGCTTAATGGCTCATATCAAGCCCTTCTATTGGAAAATCTATTCCAACATTAAGTTTTCCACTAAATCTTTCTGCTTGCGAACAGCGCTTCAATATTTTCGGAAATTTATGAATTGAGAATGATTTAGTGCATCGTCTTCGTTCCTTACATTTCGAACATGTTGATTGACCTTTTCTTTGGTGTATCGAAAAGGATAAATCCCAAAAGGGACCGTAGGTAACTGAAAAGTGACCACAGTGTGTGCACTTGAGTGTTGATTTTAATTGACCGACAAAATTATCCACAATCTTGGAGTTGTTCATTCTCGGATATCTCAACCAAGATTCTTGTGCGTTCTCAATATCACTAAGTTTGTCATCAAATTCTGTTGATATGGGATTTGGTTTTTCATATACCTTGTTGACATATTCGTGAAGTCCTGCTAATAGGTAACGAAGAAACTCCTCTGCATCATATTGAGTGTATCCCATGAACCTTGAAGTAAATCTCTGAATCTGACTTTTCAATGATACTGTATTAACCACTCTGTCTGAACCATCTTCAGACCAAAGCTCTTGAATAACTTCAGCAAATGCTTTAATTACTGCTCCTTTCATGCTAGATATGTTTATGTTAATATCTCTTATGTATGCGTCTTTCTTTAGATATTCTAATAGCCACCTTGTGTTTTATAGGCATTGGCTAACACTATTTATGAAACATGTGTTACCAATATTTTTGAGGCCTTTGAGACCCAAAGATTTTTGGGGAATACCCTTTATGGATCTGATTGTGGAGATATTGTTACGAGCTCTTTCGCAACTACTATCAATGTCCGAATAATCTTGGATTCTATTATTGTCTTTCTCACTTGTTCGGCGTGATAAGGAATTTGAATTGATGTTGTTTGCTATTGAATTGTATGTAGATATTGCGGTTTTGGAAAGTTGATGTCGATAGATCATTGGTGTGGTTCACTTTGTTAATATATTCCTTGTTATCTACATAATTTTTGACGTGACCTTTTGTTCTTGTTATGTTTCATCACCTTTCTGAAAATCTTCAATCGAAAATTGAATGTATGAATAGAAGTTGTTAACTCTAGGATTATTTTTAGGAAGGTAATTGATGTTTATTGATTCCTCAGTTACTACGACCCTATCGACTTCTGATCCATTATTTTTTTCTACTTCTTCATTCTCTTCCAATTTTGAATTTGACTGCAAAACATCGGGGTTATTTTGACAGTTGTTGGAAGCAATATCATTTTTTTTGGTCACCGAAAAATTATTACTAGATTCTTTAACTCTGGATGATATTGATTTTGTACTTAGTAGTTTCACTCCATTAGTCACATCAGATATTTTGGATCTAAACTCAGTTCTCTCATTGGCGAGGTTAGTACCATTTTTTACTGTTCTGGCGGGTTTGTCATTAAAATTTTTACTCAAATCGGCTACTGATGCGTGATTTCCGTTATCATCTTCATCAGACATATTGTCTGAATTAGTATTGTTACAGTATGCCACACTGTTAGTATAAATTACTTCCATTCGGTCATTTACCTTTTCATTTGATGTCTTCAACTCTATAGGGGGTAAACCAGTTTTATATTTTGTTGTGGTCAAAGATAATTTATTGCGTATATGAATCGCATCATTCTCTAGCATAGTCATCTTCTTCAGTATTCCTATGAATGGGACATCATCTGGCTGGTGGTTATCTATATTTTTTAGTACACTGAAACCCAAAAGCTTGTTGGAGGCTTAATTTATAAAATTGTCAACGCATGTATTATCAGTAGGCACACATTCTGAAGAAGAGAATGAAGATGTTAAACAGGAATTTCGGAATCGGTAATGTGAGAGAGTTTGAAAGTAGTAGAAGAATTAGGTTTCTTACGATTAGGTTTCATAAAAAGTTCTTCTAGAGGCTTATAAGGGGGAGACGTACCGAGAAAAGATGAAGCGTTTCCTCTTTGAATTGCAATACTTATTTGTTGTATAAAGAACTAAGTTGCTCTTGAATCATTGGTTTCTAATGATATTTTTTTACAGATTTCTTCAATGAATTTTAAAGCTTCATGACCGAAAACACCAGAGGTTTAAATTGCTACAGGAATAAAAATGTAAATGTTCTCCAAATTTTTGTACTTATTGATTTTAAAAGTTTCGCATTGTAAAGCTGCAACGCCTGCGACAGTAGATGTGGATCGGACATGTATCAGTGCAAGTGAAATCTCATATAACTGGTCTGCCGCATTGCCATGGAATGTGGGTCATACCATCTGGACGTTTACCGTCGTCGCGGCAAGTACCTAACGATTCCATCGAACAGGGAATCTTTGCAGATGACAGGCCTCGTTTGATTAGGTCATTTACTGCAGAATGACGTGAAAAACGGCCGGCACTTAATTTGCAGCTTAGGCCGTGTCTACCATATTCATCAACATCAGCTCTGCAACGACAGCGATGTTTCACACAAATTTGACAACCTAAACGGAGACCAATAGAAATACGGAAACTTTCGTCATCTAAAAGCGTACCTAATGGGGCCGACGGTATAGCGTTCAACCATGCTCCTGATTCCTTTGAAAATGTTGCATTTAAACTTGTCTGGTAAATTGATAGCTTTTCGAAGCAGATTTTTTTTTCAATGTTCAATAAAGGAATATCCCAGGATTTTTGAAAGGATTTATAATCATCGGGTACAACTTTGTTAGACTTTAATGACCAAATATTTTCTGCCTTCATCAATAAAGGGTCTTGTATGTGGAAAAATATAGGCAGAAAGTAATTAATGAAATTTTTTGAACTATTTAATGATGACAGAAAAGAAGGAAGAGCTACTGAAACGATTGAGCGAATTCCTAAACCACCATATGAAACAGGTGGTGAAGCTTGTTACCAAGAAAGGTCCTCTAATTTAATGTTAATTAATGACTCTAATGAATGACGAATGGCATTGTCAAAATTGATTAGGATATCATTATGTAACCAGGTCGGACTACATCTTAAGATATATGTTAATTCTGGAATTAATAGGCAATTCTTGAGAAGGTAGTAAGCAATATGTGTCGGTAACCAGGATAAACGAGATGAAATTTTTTTGAAAAAGGTTAGTTTTTCATTGAAAGCTGATAGAAAGGATTTGCTTAAAAAAAGAGCACCTAGTAGAAATGAATTTTGTCTGTTGGTAATTGTTATGCCTGGTAGTACATAAATCAATGTATCAATGGTTAGATTATTTGGTGATTCTAAGAAAAATAACTCGCATTTGCTGAAATTGAGTTCAAGACCAATTTCCTTGGAATTGTTTATAATATAGACAAGAGACTTGAACATGGAACTGCTTCACAACCACCTTTCCACCCGGAACCAAATTGTAATGGACGAAGTAAATATCCTAATTTGTCTCTGATGTTTGAACAAATTAGTTTCGCTACTAAACGACGGTAAACGGTACCATAGCAATTAGTCTGATACCTCCTTTTTTAGTTAAAGCTAATAGTGACGTTCCGAATAAAATAGGACGAATTTTGATGTTGACTGTGTCATTTAAAATAAAATTATGTAATTTAAACAAACATGATAAGAGATTTTTTCCTGAAGGGCCAGCACTGTAACTGATCAAATCTTGTAGATGTGAAGGTCTTAAAGAGTCTAAACCACCAGCAGAACTTGTTTTAAAAGAGTTTATTGCGTTACTCACAAATTCTTCTATTATAAGGAAAGGAATAGGTTCCGAACTCAGAGTAGGGAACGTACTATTAAGTTTCTCTAAAGGATCTTTCGATTTTAATTCTGTTAAAGTGGCTGCACTGACATCAGCAAAACTGTCATCTGAAGCTAAGATTTTGATTGCGGATGTCAAGTCGCCGTCAGAAACTTTATTAATGACATTTTTAATTTTACTATTTTTTGATAAATTTATGTTTTTCCGAACCGAGAAATTTGTGTTTTGCTGATCAGAGAAATTTAAATGATGATCTATATTTTCAAAAGTTTTAAAATTATTCTTGATTATAGTAGAGAGAAATACTTTTTTATTAGAATTTTTGAAAGGAAGACTTAAAACTATGTATGAAAAAACAAGAGATTTTCCCAGGTACAAATAGAATTTGGTTTTATGCATTCATGAAACAGATTAGATAGCGCTGAGGCACAAAGAGCCCTTGAATCTTTTGGAACTCTTCTGATTACTGATCGTTGGCTCTTAAATTTTGCCAACTTTAGATGAAAATTCGTATCTTTTGTATCCTTATTTCCAAAACTTTCTTTTGTAATCGAACTTAAATTTTGTCCACCATGTGTTTTTAGGCCTCGCTTCTTAAAAAATTTACCACAGATTTCACACTTCACTGTGACTGGCGCTGACATCAGGCTCATATATATAGAACCTGAAGTTATACAGTCCAAAAAAATTTCTACCAACCAAAATAACCACAAAATTTCGGAGATTCACCAAACCATTCAGATTCAAATCGAGACAAATCCGATTATGTATCAAGTCAATTATATTGGTTCAATTAGCATCCTTCCTCTTACTACCATTATAACGTTTTTATATATTTCTTCATTTATCAAAATTGCACGCTTTTTCACTTTTAAATCTCGAGAAAAATATTATATATCCTATATTGACGTTTTTTCATATATAAAATAACTTGACATATTTTGACGTTTAGTTGAAAACGTTATATTTATTATAAAATGGATATTCAAAATGATGCATTTGATTGTGAATTAATGGAAGATGAAATTATACCAGATGAAATTGTTAAGGCGGCCACCCAAGCAACGTTTGATTTATTACCGTCGAAGTCCCGGACACGATATAAACAAACATACCAAATTTTTGAAAAGTGGTGCCTGGAAAAGAAGGTAATAAGCATTTGTGAAGATGTGTTATTGGCATATTTGTCAGAAAAATCAGAAACGCTTAAATCTTTTTCGTTGTGGAGTTTATATTCGATGCTGAAGGCTATGCTACGTACGAGAAGAAATATCGACATAAGCAAATATTTAAAATTTACAGCGTTTATGAAGGAAAAATCCGTATGGTATAAAGCAAAGAAGTCTAGAGTACTTGATAAAGAGGATATCGATAAGTTTTTAGTAGAAGCTTCAGACGAACAAAATCTAATGACCAAATTGTTGTTGATTGTGGGTTATACTGGTGCATGTCGACGGGAAGAAATCACTAATACCTATATTAATTGACGACATAGAAGACAAACAAACTATGCTTTTGGTTAAAATTTCAAACACCAAAACAAACAAATCAAGATCGTTTATTATTAATGGGGAAAAGAAATAAATTTGTATAGGAAGTATATAGCGCTACGCCCAACCAACGTTCCTCATCGACGTCTCTTTATTAATTACAATAAAGGAAAATGTAATAAACAACACGTAGGCATACATACTGTAGGTAATGCTCCTTCCAAAATAGCTACATTTTTGAGATTACCAAACCCAAAGAATACACAGGGCATTACTTTAGGCGTAGTACGGCGACTTTGCTAGCTAACGGAGGTGCGACATCATAAACTTAAAACGACATGGTGGTTGGAGTTCATCTCAAGTTGCCGAAGGCTACATTGAGGATTCAGTTCAGAATGAGATTGATATAGCTAACAAAATTCGATAAACAGGTAACTCAAATACAGAAATTGTCTCAGAAACTCATTATACTGTAAGCAATTCAAAAAATCTCACATCAACGAATAATTCTTAAATACCGTGCTTACAGATAAGTAATGCTAATAATTGTACGTTCAATATAACTATTCAAAAATAATGTTTATATTTGTAAACCAAAAATTAACGATTGTTAAAAAAAAATTATTAAAATTAGTTAATAAAGAGTTCGTGTTATGAAAATGTAAACTGAGTAATATGAAGTTTATGGTACAACAATGCCCGTTTTAAAAAAAATTTTGTACGTAATACGTCCCAAAAGTGCTTTTACTGAATTCGCAGGCTTGCAGGACTTGCCTGCGGCTCTCTCTGCAATTTGCCCACTCATCCAGTTAAAGGTCACTTTCGAGACTTGTTACGTAAACTACTATTCTCTATGATAAGACACTTTTTCCACTTTTCCTTCAATTTGGAGACTGAAGGTTTCATAAAATGATATTTTTCTTTTCTGAGTATAGAACAAACAAAAAAACAGATCTGAAAAATGCAGTGCTTAAAATGTGATAAAAAAGACATTTTTGCTTTAATTTTGAGACTGAAGGTGTCGCCCGTATGCATTGTTCACGTTTGTGATCATCTCAGCACATTGCTGAGAGTTATTAACAAAAAAATAAACTTATTTTCAAAAAAAAACATATTAAACTCACAGAAAACATTATTCAAATCTATTGGGCACTACTAGTAACAATTAAATGGTGCTCAATCTAACTCACCCTTTCTTTGGTCCTAAATATATTCATAGGCTCTTCGATCCTGCTATAAAATTGCCTGATCCACACTATCCTACCAGTAACCGGAGGCATATTTCTCGGTAACTGTGGCGTCTGTCGCTCCTCGTTGTATCTATCTCTCAGAACTTCCAGTTCTGCGTGATACATCACCATTGCCTCCAAATATCGTTCCTCCAAATGCATACATTCCAAATTCAATTTTTCGAACCTATGAGAAATATTAAAATATAAATGTATTTCTGGTGATAGAGCTTGGAATCAGTACCTGTGTAACAATCTGAGCACATTATCGACGTCAGTCATTTTAGCGAGAGATGCTCCGACGAACTCTTCCAAGTCCCATTCTGTATCGACAACATTCTGTCTAAATTCCTTATAGTCGTTTTCGAAATACGGTAGGCGATGATTTAGGGCGTCGTACTTCTGCGTAGATATTTTCCCATGGAAATCTATAAATCTGCGAATGAAAACAAACAAGGTTTATGTTACAGTGAAAATTATTCACATTTACTTTTGTAATACTCTGGATCAAATAACTGACTTAAACATTTCGAAGATCTCGAGCTTCTAGAACTGATTAGAAGATGTGTAACGGTGCTACAGAATGAATCAAATTAAGTGTCTCTATTACTAATCATTATAACGGAAGAGCTAGTTATTGCTAACGAAGGCAATAAGCCAACCTTCATCAATGCCACAAGAAAGGGGGTACTCGACATAACACTATGTTCTAAAACAGCAGTTCTCAACCTGGGGTACGCGAACCTCTTGGGGTTCGCAACGGGTCCGTAACGGGCTCGCGGAACGAAAATATGTAATGACGGATATGCGTAGGAAAATACTTGTAGCTAAATAATAACCTGCTACATCCGTTTACTGTAGCAACGAAGCTCGTGGAAGAGTCCACTGTGTATGAAGCGAGGAAGTAGATGCAGGTAGATACACCCCTCCGTTCTTTAATATTAGACTCACCCAAGCTACTGTACAGTCGCCGTCAGTCGTCTTGAGGCATGGGCAGGGTGCAGATGTAGACACTTTTGTGTTTATCTGTAGTTGTTAAAATAGTTGTTTGTTAAAATACTATCGTCAAGCGTTATTCCTATCCCTATTGGGTATACAAAACTCATACGAGACAGTTTTTAAAAGAAGAATTATTACAGACCCAAAAATTAAAAATTCTCTGATATTTTAAGTGAAAATCCATGGCCTGAAATTACTGAAATTATGACCTCAGACGTGTCTGCTGGAGTTATACTTGATCATCTTCTTAATCTGGTTGATACATGTTTTCCACTAAAATCGGTTAACAATAAAAGTAACGGTATCAGCTGGTACAACAGGCAGTTGAGAGAACTAAGAAAGTGTGTATTTGCCGCAAAGAAACGGTTTAAAAAGAGTAACTCCTATGATCATTGGCTCCTGTATAGAGCGCTGAAAATAACTTATAAGAAGACTTTAAGAGATGAAAAACGCAATGCGTTTGCGGCTATAATCCAAAATTCTGACAATAAAAACAAAACAGCTTCGAGGATTGTAAATTCTGAGAAGAAAACTAAAAATAGTGTAAACACAAGCAACAACATTACAGCAGGTAATTTTAATGCATTTTTCTGCTCTATTGCGGATAGTATTGTAAACGGCATTGTTGATCCTAACATACATCCTATGTCATTTATTAACAAGATGAATTTTCTTTTTTTCCTTCATTCTCGAAACTGATGTTCGTGAAGCTATTTTAGGATTAAAAAATTCCAATTGCATCGATTATTATCGTTTTAATAGTAGGATGCTGAAAGCCGCCATAAACTCAGTAGTTGAGCCGCTCACCATACTTGTTAATAAATGCGTATCTGAAGGAAACTGGCCAGACTCCATTAAAATATCAAAAGTTCTACCAACATTTCAAAAAGGCGATAAGGGCTCATTAGATAACTATAGACCGATTTCTATTGTTCCTGTTGTTGGGAAAGTACTGGAAGTGATGATTAAGAAAAAATTAGTTTTTTCTGTGACAGGAAAAAAATTTGACATTTTATCTCTGTTGACAGGGGACAAAATACAACTTTTCACAAAATTACTTTTTTTCCCACGGGAAAAAAGTGAGTACTTTTTTCACGGATATATATACATATAGATAAAGGAAGATATTTGATTTTAGAATATTTTATTGAACATAAGTTACATTACCTTTATATCAAGAGTCAGAGAAAACTCGGAATCAGACATTTTTTAACTTTATATTTTCCAAAATAACTACTAAACAATCACTGAGTTCGCCATTTTTGAATCAAATCACAGAATTAAATTGACATATATTTGATTACTTTGAAGTTTTCCTTAGCAACGCAGGTCTAATTGTCGCTATAACTACAACAGCTTATTAGTTTAAAAATTCAAATTTCATATCGATAACATTCTGACAATATATTGTAATAATATGTTCTTTCACTATTGAATCGTCGTTTTCCCTGTCACAGAAAAAATGGTGTATTATACACGGGAAAAATATTAGATTTTAGCTCTCGTTTTGTTATCTCCCTCCGCTTCGCGTCGGGAGACAACATAACCTCGAGCTAAAATCTAATACTTTTTTTCCCTTGTATAATAAATAACTAAAGTTACTGTGAAAATAATCTATATTCTATAGGACAAGGAGTAATAAATCATTCATTTAAGTAGATTTCATAGACGTACCAAAATATATTTTAAGAGGGTATACCGTAAGGTACATTTTGTATTGAACGAATGAGTTGCAGCTATGCTAAAGAATATACGATTTAGGTCAGAGGTAACGGGATGTAGTAATTTTAATAAAAAAAAGGGATAGAGGTACATAAATTTTAGTAAGTTTGATAAAGAAAGGCAACACAGTTTATTCCGGAGTAGCCACAAAATGCAGGTAGTCATTACGGGTTGTTCGAACTCTGCCAGTGTTTGAAATTTTGGAGATTAACTACCAAACCAGCAGGGGTCTAATAGCCTAATCCGATTTAACAATTTACCTTGAACTTTAGGTACTCAAATTCAATATAAGAAAATATTAATAACATACATATATTTTCAACGTATATTTGCCACTTCTAAAAAATTACATCTACATTACATCTACATTACATCTACATTAAAATAAAATATATTCAATATACATAAACAGGTTGAAAATTTAAGCCTACTTCTTTACATTTTTGTCTTAAAATTAAAAACAAATTTGAATATGTTTGACTTGATTTGTCCGGCAGCAAACAAAAAACAAGAGGTACGTAATAGCCGTTTTTAAAACCATGAATGGTAAACATTTGGTAAAAAAAAGTTGAACAGTATTTAAAAGTCCCATCCATCAAAATACAATCCGAATTACATAAAAAATTAGGGTTGGAAAAACAGGAGAACACAATAATTTTAAATACCTGGTCTGCTGTTAATAGAAATTCCTCTTCTCGGTTCGTTCGTAATTGTAATTCACGAACACTATTAAATACTTCTTCCTGATTTTTAGGCAATAGTGTAGGTGCATCAACGTCCTTCCCCTAATCCCCTAAATATCGATCAAAACAACCAAGATTTCTTCAAAATATTTAATTCAAGAAATCTTTGAAACCTTTCAGAAATATACATAATTCTATGGGCCTCCGATTTTATCTATTATAAACTCTAATGACTCTAATAGGATTAAACTAAATGGTTGCGGCACAGTTCGAACATTTCAGTAATCCTCAAATTGATACAAGTCAGGTAAAATTTTATTTTGTGGCAGAGTTCGGATATGCCCGTTTATTCATAATATTTTTTATTTGTATTACTCCTATATGTAGTGTTTGGGGAATTTTTCTCAGAAATTTTAAATGGCAAGTGGCCTACTGTAATCGGCTTAATACGATTACACCTATTTACAGATTATTCGATTATTGAGAGGGATTTTCCAAACAACCCAGTTTTCTTAGAAACATTATCGGGAATATTATTTTAAAAGAAAGTAGGTACATTAAATCAGTACTTAGTATTAGTTCTTTGAGTAAAGTTGTATGGTTGTCATAATATTGTAAACAGTTGGAATATATTTAAAACATTTGCTGAATGTTAATTGTGCAAGTACCAAACAATGTCGATAAGCCAAGGACCATCTAAACGACCAAAAACAGGTCCATTATCTTTAAATGAAAAAACTCTGATATTGAATTGTTATATATCATTGAAAAACAAGGATCCAAGTGCAAGTGTTGATGATATTGTGGAATTAACGGCTGCTATGTTGTGTGTTGCTAAATCAACAATTTATAGATTACTAAAAGAAAGCAAGAATGGAACTCTTCAACCCCCTAAAACTCCTTCAGGCCGAAAACCAATTGAGATCGATGAGTCATTAAAACAAAGACTAAGGCGTAAAGTCCATGGATTTTACTTACGAAAGGAAATTCCAACACTTGACAAAATTATGACATCAGTGCAAGAAGATACGGACTATCCAAAATTCTCCAGAATGACATTATGCAAACTTTTGAAAGATGTGGGTTTCAGATATACAAAACATAATAGAAAATCTCTCTTGATAGATAAACCGGAAATAGTTTTTTGGAGAAGAGACTATTTAAGAAGCATTCGACATGCCAGAGAACAAAATTCTAAAATCTTCTACTTAGACGAAACATGGATAAATGCTGGATATACAGTTTCCAAATCTTGGCAAGATGAAAACATTAAAAGCGGAAGGCAGGCATTCGTGGAAGGTTTGTCGTTAGGTTTGCAGCCACCACCTGGAAAAGGAAAAAGACTTATCATTGTCCATGTTGGAAGTTCTGAAGGTTTTGTTGATGGTGGATTATTAACTTTTATTTCAAAACGCGCGGGGGACTATCACGAAGATATGAATGGGGATGTCTTCGAGGAATGGTTTGTTCAAATGTTGGATCTGATTCCAAAAGGGGCTGTTATTGTTATGGACAACGCAAGTTACCATTCACGGTTACGAGCAGCATTGCCCACAAGTCGTTGGCGTGAAGCAGAGCTTTTGGAGTGGCTTATTTCGAAAAATATTAAGTTTTCAATAGATCCACTAAGGAAAGAACTTTACAGAATTGGAAAAATGAACAAGAATAAATACAAAACCTACATTGTAGAAGAAATGGCTTCTTCTCGTGGTATATCAGTTCTTCGACTTCCCCCTTATCATTGTGAACTTAATCCCATAGAATTAATATGGGCTCAGGTAAAGGGGGAAGTTGGAAAAAAAATACTACTTTTAAAATAAACGATGTTGTGAAATTGTTTGAGAGTGCTGCATGACTATGTGAGTAAGGAAAATTGGACAAACTGTATCGAGCATGTTATCAAAGTAGAGGCAAATATGTGGAAAATTAACAATATTTGTGATGATTTAATCGACCCTATTATTATTAATGTCAACAACGATTCTTCCTCTTCCGAGTCGGATATAGAATAAAATGTAAGTAATAAATGTATTCCAATAATTATTTCTTTTCATTTTTTATTATATTATAATTTAAAACGTATTTTTTTCCCAAAATACACACCACTGCATTGCGTTATTGCTTATCTGCTAATCCTTTAACAATGAATAAACCCTAAACTTTGCTACAACTGAAACAAATACGGGGTCGATCTACCTGGTTTTTAGATTTACGGAAGAAATGTAATTTGAAGTAAGAGATTTATCAAAAATTTCATGGTGCTCCCTGTAAAGGTTTTGCATACTTAATTAGGGTTTATTACTCCTCGTACTCTTTGTACATACTATAATTATATCACTGGCCCAATTTGGTTTTATACTCGATAGTCGAAATTCTGTAAAGTGACTCATCGCTCTTACTGTCCATAAAATCAGTTGCAGAAGCGAACTTCATGAGCGCATCATTTTTGAAGGGTTCTTAATAGTCCTAAATAAAAAATAAATAGAAAATGTTCTTGTACGCTCTGGCGTTTAAATTTGAGAGAACAGAAATACGAAATTATTATGGTAGGTATCAATATGTATATACAGGGTGTTACCAAGAATAATACACATTTTTAAGGATGAGCTATAATAAGATGTATATAAAAAAGTCGAAATTCTGTAAAGTGACGTCATCGGTTATCTACCGATTTAAAGTGAACTCCATGAGCGTATCATAGTTTAAGGGTGCGAATACTGAAATATCTGGAATTTCAATTTTTAACATTTGAAATAATAACTTATCACAAGTTGTTCATAAGTAAGTTAAAACAAAATAAAAAAATGTTTAAAAGTCAATTCCAACTTACTACTACTAAAACTAAAAAAAAGTTGTTTGTCAAGACCAAAATAAATTACCAATAAGTATAGGTATGTTGCGAGGTCACTTGTAAAATGTCTGACTAACTGGAAGCGGTATCACTCCCTGACGACTCCTCAGAATCATCGCTTTCTCCTCCTATATCGATAATGAGTGGTTCCGTCATTACTTCTACACGTATGTCTAAATCCCAAAACTTTATTTTTTCTTTTAATACGTGTTGAATACATTTACGCCAACTCTCAGCAGTAACGGTATGCAGCGCCTCGTCAAACAGTTTCTCAACGTCAGCCATTTTGAATGTACTGTTTTTTCTCGTAACATAATTTTTCACTTGGGCGCAAACCAGCTCGATGGGGTTTAACTCACAGTGGTAGGGAGGAAGTCTAACAACTGAGACGTTGAAATATTTCGCCATTTCATCGACAACGTACTTAATATAACTGCTTTTATGTTTCCGTACGAGAGATAATAATTCAACTTTTAGCATTGCCTCGTTGTGCGGAATGCTTTTACTCTGTAACCAATCAATTATAACCCTCTTGCGGCTAGCTGAAGTAGGTATTTGCTCCAGTCGACGAGAGTGGTATGAAGCATTATCCATAACTATCACTGAACCAGGAGTTACCTTTGTTAAAATTGATCTAAACCATGTTTCAAACCGGTTACCATCCATCTCTTCATGGTAATCGACAGTTTTTTTGGACTGAAAACTTAGTAATCCACCTTCTACAAATCCTTCCTCGCTGCCAATGTGAGTGATAATCAGTCGACGTCCTTTCCCAGAGGGAGCTTTTAAACCGGAAGAGAAACCCTCCATAAAGGCTTGTCGATTGCTTCGTATATTCATGTCTTGCCACACTTTTGACACAGTGTGGCCTTCATTTAACCATGTTTCGTCAAGATAATATATGTGCCGTCCTTCGTTACGAAACTGTCGTATCTGTTTTAAATAATTTCTCCTCCATTCCACAATGTCATTTCGTTCAATTAAGGCACTGTTTCTACTTCTTGTTTGGTAACGAAAATTCATTAATTTTAAAGTTCGTCTCAAAACTTTATCACTGATGTTTGGTAAAGTATCATCAGCTTCTATTACCTTGCTCAATTTAGCTACCGAGGGGATTTCATTCCTAAAATAAAAAGAATGTATTTCCCTACGTATAGCATTCCGTGTTTGGTCGTCCAAAACAATTTTCTTTCTTCCCCTACTTTCCGGTTTACAGTTTTCACCTCGTTCTCTTGTCAAAGATCCGTCCCGCGATTTCTTTAGAATATTGTATATAGTACTCTCAGAAACTTTAGTTAAATAACTGCACTTAATCACAGCGTCACTAACACCCAACTGTTTGTCCATGGCACGCAGTCCTTCGTACACATTTAATATGAGGACTTTTTCTTCCCGAATTAAATTGTTACGACGCCGTTTTTTATCGCCAACACCGCTACACTCCGCCATTATTGTCACTAAATATACCGATATAAATATTACAATAAATACCAATAATAACCGATTTATCACACAAAACCACAACACAAATACTGATGTTACGCTCATGAAGAGAATAAACACCTCACATAACTGTTTACTATCACTGTCTCATTCGCGTAGCTCGATCTATCTATCTCGTTCTCAAAGCCGGAACATTGAAGCGACTCTCCAACATTGTCAAATCGGCGAGTTTTTCACAACAAACTTTGCGTTCAAGAAATATACATAAACACTTTATTTCACATTTCAAGTAAACTAATTATTATTAGTCTGCTTGAAATTTGAAATAAATATATTAAATTGGTATTGACTTAATTACATTGCATCTTTTGTACCTGAAATATTGACACAATGGATTTGAAGTGTATTTATAAAATACAGCATTTCTCTCTAGAATACATATGGCAACTGCGCTTTAACCAAAGTGTTGATTAGATAGCTCTGACTCACTTTACACAATTTCGACTATCGAGTATAGAAAAGGTCATTCTACTCCTAAAGCAGTAAGTGCACTGATTGATTACATAGTTGAGGGACTCGACGAGGGGGAAAACACCATCGCTAGTATGTGTGACCTGACCAAGGCCTTTGACTGTGTGAACAAGCATGTACTGCTACAAAAACTAGAATTCTATGGAGTACGCAATAAAGAACTTAATCTTTTCAGTTCATACCTGACAAACAGAAAAGAGTATGTAAGCAGCAAGGACTCAAAATCCAGTTTGATTACCACATTGAATGGTGTGCCACAGGGTTCTGTTTTGGGCCCAGTGCTCTTTCTGTTATATATTGATGACCTACCTGCAATTTTCGAACAAACAGGGTGTTTCCTGTTTGCCGACGATACAATATTAGCAACAAAGCGTGGAGAAGCTTTGAATGCTGAAAATTTAATGAAAGCTGTAACATGGTTTTCAGCAAACAAACTTAAGATGAATCCTACTAAAACTCAGGAGATAATGTTTACATCCAGTAGAGTAATGAATAAATCAGAACCGGTAAAGTATCTGGGTATTGTACTTGATACATACCTTAACTGGTCACCTCATGTTGATGCTTTGTGTTCCAAGCTCTCATCACAAATATTTGCGTTGCGTCAATTAAGACATTGCCTCAATAATGATGTACTTAGAACGGTCTACTTTGCGATAATACACAGCCATTTATCACACGGCATCATTCAATGGAGTAATTCAAGTAGTATGGAGAGAGTGTTTCGATTGCAGAAAACGGCACTCCGCATAATTGATAGAGCCAAGCCGAACACACATTGCAAAGATCTATTTATAAAATATAATATTCTTACCGTTCCGTGTATGTTTATTCTAGAGACAATAAACCTAGTTCATAGGAACTTACCAATGTATGAAACACATGCCGATGTACATGCGTATGGTACTCGATCTGCTAATAACATTGTGAAACTTTTCTCTCGTTTACAAACAAGTGCAAACAATAAAATTGATGTGAGCTTATACAATAGATTTGTTAGTTTTAATAAGGAAATTGAAATTAGAAATCTCTCTGCTAGATCATTATATAAAATAAGTAAGCAATTTCTGCTAAATAACTGTTTTTACTCAATGTCTGATTTTTATCATTTCTGTTCTGACTAAACTACGTATACCTCACATGTACTTTTGTATATTATGTGCTGAATAAATGGTATGGTATGGTATAAAACGTGTCATGGATAATATGTTGCAAACTGGTGGTAAAGGAATAACTTCTTTGCAGAACAAGACCAACGATAGTGAAGTACCGAGTACATCAACGGACAATAAAATGCCCTCACAGGTTAGTGATAATACTGAGCGAAGCTTACATAAAAGAAAATGTGAAGGCACTGACACTGTCACTAAGAAGAGGAAATACTTTAATGAGTATGTAAAGTACGGATTTTATTTGGTCAGTGAAAATGACTGTCCCAGATCGCAATGCGTAGTATGTGGCGAGCTGTTAGCAAATAGTAGCATGAAGCCTTCACTTCTAAAACGACATTTACAAACAAAACATGCTAACTATGAAAATAAAGATCGTAATTTTTTTGAGCGGCTTTCAAAACAAAAAATGTAGTATTTGGGACAGCTAACAAAGACAAAGGAAATGCGCTTGAAGCGTCATATATAATAAGTTACCGCATTGCTAAATCTGGCAAAGACCACTCCATAGCAGAAAATTTAATTTTTCCGTGCATTAAGGATGCCGTCAAATGCATGCTTGGTGAAGAAAGTGGGAAGAAAATAGACACTATACCTGTTTATAACTCAACTATATCTCGCAGAATCGGATATGTCGGATGACGTTGAGGAAACAGAATTAAGAATAGTAAGTACTTTGCTATTAAAGTTGATGAAAGTACAGATGTATTGAAATGTGCTGTGCTGCTTGTAATTGCACGATATATCTATGAAAATAATGTTGAAGGAAATATTTTACTGTGTCATCAACTTCCGGAAACAACGATAGGAAAAGACATATTCAATAATTAATGCCTATTTTATTAAACATGACATTATCTGGGGAGCTTGCTGCGGCATGTCTACCGATGGTGCAAAATCTATGTCAGGATGTTTCATTGGACTTCAGGCCCGTGTTAAAGAAGTGGCGCTTCTTGTTCACTGCACGCACAGCAGCATTCACAGACAAACTCTTGCCTGCAAAAACCTACCTGTTGGATTGAAAACTGTGCTTGACGAAGCCGTTAAAATCGTCAACTTCATCAAATCATAGGCCTTAAACTCGAGGCTGTACAAATCTCTGTGCGAGGAAATGGATAGCCTCCATATTAACTTGCTTCATCACACAGAAGTCAGATGGCTCTCCCGTGGTAAAGTGCTCCAAAGATTGTTTGAGTTAGGGTTTGAAGTACAGCTGTTCTTTCATGATCATCCATTCCATCTATTATCCAGATTACATGATAGCGAGTGGCTGCAATCTTTAGCTTACCTGAGTGACATTTTTAACCAAGTCAACAAGCTGAATCCGAGTCTCCAAATAAGCTCAATAACAATTTTTAGAGTAGCAGGAACAATGGACTATGACGTAAAAGATTTATTTTTGGAGGTCTTGCATCCTTAATAGCCAGATAGAAGTGTTTGAAACGTTGCACGACTTTTTGAAAGAGAACGAGTTACAGCTCTCTAGTGCTGCCAAGCTGGCACTTGAAGGAATTGAAATCTTCATTCGGGAAATACTTTCCGAAGCATGATGAAGGAATTAAGTGGATTCAAAACTCTTTTTCTGAAGAGAATTTTCAATCTGCTGGGTTGAAGATTGCAGAAAAAGAAAGTCTGATAGAGATCGCTACTGATAGTACGTTGAAGTTACCTTTCAAGACTAAATCTCTCGTCAGCTTTTGGTTGGACGTAAGCAATTAATATAAACGTCTATCTGATTTGGCAATGAAGGTGTTGTTACCTATTCCATCCACAAAATTAGTGGAAAGAGCCTTTTCATTAAGAATAAGTACAGAAACGATTGGATGCTTCACCGGATTTGAGATTGTACTTGGCTTCTTTCGAACCCAACTTCAAAAAGCTGTGCGCAATGAAGCAAGGGCAGGGATCACATCAACTTTTTATATTGTTCTGTCTTTTTTTCAATAGGATGAATCAAAGAAACTTTTAGATTTTAGGTAATTTTTGTCAAAATTGTATCCTTATCCCTTACATGTAACTACAAAATACATGATGTTGCTCATACCGCTTTAATTCTATTTATTCTAACCCTAAATTTCATTTTTTACAATTGTCTCTGGGCTGACCCTACTAAAATATGGTTCAGGGGTACAATTTATCTCAATAATTTGGTAAGGAGTACGCAGCTGAAAAAAGGTTGAGAACCGCTGTTCTGAAAGAACAAGTGATGTGATTATGAACTGAAGAACCATCGTGTTCAGATCATAGACAGATCAGGTTCAATATAAGCTACCCCACTCGACTCAAAATCCAATACACAAATCCGAAGGTTACGAACAGGGAAGGGTACGAAAATTCGCTCAGTGAATATCTAGAAAATGATGACATTGGTATGAGAGGCCCGAATAATCTAGATAGGGCAATGGACAATGTAGCCAAAAGGTTAATGAACGCATACGAGAAAAACTGTCCAGAAAATCTACAAAATGAAAAGTACTAAAACAATCTGGTGGAATGATCACCTGGGACGCCTCAGGTTGTTCAAAAAACCAAAACCACACAAGAATGGGATCCAAAAATCTTAAAGGAATTAGTGGAAAAAGTACTGTGAAGAGACAACTAAGACTCCCAAGTGCTCTAGAATACACAAAATCTTAGCAAAGGAAGGCACTGCAAGGCAACTAGGTTTTCTGGAAATACCTGATAACTCTTTCACGGAAACACAACAGGAACGATGCTTAACCATGTACATTTTTCTACAACAAAAATTCTTAACCAGCAGGTAACCAATAGTAAGCAAAGGGGAGGGTTTTAGCCCCATTTCCAAATGACGAAACTGGCAACAAACATATAGTCCAGGAAATCTGGGTATGTAAGCGTCATTTTCGAGGTAACGGCTGATACTTGGTAAAAAGTTAGTAAAAATGGTGTACAACAAAACTTAACTTATGCGACCTCTCAAATCGGACCGGAACATTGTTTATGATTCGATTTACACTCATTTTTCATGCCTTTTGTAGATTTTACAGGTATATCTTTTTTCTCGTGCATAGTACAGACCAAAAGTTGAATACTTTTTTTTCTTCTTTTAAAGACCTACAATTCTAGATCTTACACGTAAAAAATTGATTGGGTCGAAAGTTATTGGCAAATAAACAACTGATAACGTTATTGTTAATAAATAAAAATATAATGAGCATTTTTTACACTAACACTTCCACATCACGCTTATCTATTCTCACTCATTAAAAAATGATACTCCTGAAAGATGGAGTCTGTAAGTTCAATAGTTTATGAATGATGGCCTTATAAACAAATTAACTGAAAATTGACTTGCAGAGTTCTGTAAGCTATGCGACCTCGCGCCAATTTTTTCACTGTTAGATTTCATAATAAGACATCGATACGCATCATCGTTTTTTAAAAAAATACATTTTTGCAACAACGCGAATTTTTTATCATATTTGGCTTAGTTGCATACTTAATTTGACACTATATCCGCCGATTTTTGTCGAGAATCAAGTACGCGCTTAGGAGGGGCATGGAAAGAGCTTTAATTGAAAAAAAAATACGTTAAGATTTATTGACAGACGACTGAGTTACGGACAATAGAATTCGGAGGCCTGTCAGTCAACTATTTATGCGAGTATCGAAAAACAAAACTTTAGCACGACTACACTCTCTGAGGTTCACCGTACGACTGCCAACACAAAATACGGACGATGATAGAATGAAAAGCTAGGCGTTTCCCCCACTCCACTCCCACGCAGTAGCCAGCCGAAATATCCGCCCTGCTGACTTTCGAAAATTTTTTTGACTGGGTTGCAATTTACGCGACGTCTCGCTATTTCGTACAATAAAAGTACATTGACTCAAAATTTTAGGGATATTTTTTGTTTTTCGATCCACTTTGGATCACCTCACCGACGACCTTTTGTTTTCAAAATCAACAAACTCCCCGTTGTTATCGTTGTTATTTTTGACAAAACACTAACAACGCACTAGATTAATAACAATATGTCCTATTTCATGTTTTATATCCCGTTTAATGTCTTCACCTTATTTATATGCCTATTTAATGTTCATTCAAAATTTTAAAATAATTCCTTATACCTATTTACATGTGAAGTTCTCCTGAAATATGCCTTATTTTATCAAACAATGCTTATATATATCCTACTTGAAATTCAAAATATTAGTAAATCTACAATCAAAATTGTTTGAAAACTTTTTGTAATGCCTTCCAATTAAATTATTATTTATCATCCAATAGTTATTTCATATAATCTTGGCCTAATATTTCATTCAGTTATCAAATCTTTAAATGTTCTTAACGCTTTCCAAATAATCAATACTTCAGAAACATAAATAATTCCATGGCTGAATATATTTCTGCTATCGGCATTCCGTGCTAAACTGATATGAAGTTCTTCTGTTATTTTATTTAGATAAACATGGTAATTTTGTTTGTATATCATAATCAAATATTCTGTATGTTATTATCTAATAATATTTTTGTGTTCTTTTTAGGTTCAATGTTGGATATTACAGATGCTATATACAATTTATTATTTGTGCTGTTAAATAAGAAAGAGAATTTATAATTTACTTAGGAAACGAATTACAATTTATGAATGATAATGTTTACACTCTGGAATTTAAGGTAAATAGTTTCAATATTATTTTTGTATTTCTACAATTATACTGAATAAGTGATATCATAGGTGTACTATTCAGATATCCATTTCTCACATATTACTACCAGTAGAAAAGATAATCTGTTTGAAAGGAGTAATCTCCACTTGTTATTTGATAAAGTTGCAAATTTCCTATATTCTTGTCTTTATCTCTCCAATACTTATTACGATAAGTTCAATACATAGTTATTTTCCAACTAATTTTAAGCTGATCTAAAAAATCATTTGGCAAGAAACAAAAGTTATAAGACTTGGCCCAATTTTTGGTATAAGGCAGCAACAATTGGGCCAAGTCTTATAAATTTCGTTCTCTTGTTCATTTAGTGATTCGTTTTTTCTACACTATCTTCAAAATATTTTCTTCAATTTTTCGACTATTGTTTAAGTCAACTAGATAAAGTGTGGCCAGTCTTTTTTTGGTAATATAATTCGAGCTCGCGGGAGATTCGGTAAGAAAATTTAATAGCTACATTATATTTGAAATAGTTCCATTTTTTCACTTTCCCTTTGCCCCAGTAAAAAAAAGTAGAAATCGGTCTTAAATAAATGTATTACTTCTTACTATAGATATTAGAACTAGAGTCACAAAGAAAACATCATAAAATGAATCGTACAATTTTTGTTCCTTCTGAGCATACTCAACTTTATCATAAAAATATAAAATATTTTTTCTACGACCATAAAGAAAAATGTACATTTCAAGTGCGTCTTCGAATAAGGAACCTACCACATTGTAATATCGATTTTTATTTCCCATGGGCTAACTGTATCGAAATACCTATTTCATTTCCCACGACTATCATGCGCTACTATACTGTCATTATATTAACGAATTTTTTGGTCATATATATTATAATATATGATCGAGTCGTGTTTGTTAATGTCTATCTAATAATTTGACATTTCACATCGGTGTTTACAAAATTCGTTTGTAAAAAAAATTTATAATCGAAAATAGGTCGCGATAGTGAGGATGATTTGACATTGACATGCTGATCAAGATATGTAAACTAGCCATTGCTTCAAAAGACATCGGTCACTATCCTGGTAGAACTTTTTCCGCAGGTGAATTATAACGATTTTTATTTCCGAGTTGTCAAAGTTTTAAAATTTTAAACGTACTTTGTTTCAGGACGTAGGTAGATACATGTACAAAAAGAAAAAAAATATGGGTAATTCAAAGGGCTAAGAGCCCGGCTTAATAATATCAGAGAAAAACTTCTCTAAAACATGCAACAATGACGGCAGGAAAGTTTATAATAAAAATTGTTATGTAAAATATTACAGTTTTGTTTATGAATTATGATGGTCGTAGAAAGAGTATAGTGTACAATTGGCATGAATTGACCCATTTCCAACTCGTAGGTATATGAAAAATTGTATTACTCGCTAAGCTCGTACTACAAAATTTCATTTACCTGTTTGTGGGAAATGTATGCTATTTCGTATTTGGTGAACAATTTTGGTTTAAATCCCGAATAAGAGGATTTATTCAAATATATGATCAATATTTTTCATGAAATTTTTTACTATTTAATGCGTAAACAATGTCCCGCATATAAATTCGCATCTAGTAATTTTAAAAATTCAGCAATTATTTTTGTCTGATTACCAATTTTGTTAATTCCGACTACTTTCTTCGAACATTTTCCTTTTTGGTAATTAACAAAAAATTGTTCTATATCTGGTGGCCTAAGCAGAATATATTTTTTTAAGACCTCGTAAAACATACAAGAAATTACAAAAGATCTGGGTTTGTTTATCAATTAAATTAATTTGAAATTCATTTTATAAACCTTTACATGATTTATCTTTAAAATTTTCAATTTTTGACGAAGACGTCCTACATAAATTCCAAAAATGAACACTAACAAAAATCTTATGAAAATTACTATTTATAATACAAATATCAGCAATAAAAATAACCGTATGAAGCGGGGATTGAACCAACTATATTTTCTTCTGAATACAGTTAGAGACGTACGTTAACAGACGGATCCATCACAAACTTATATGCAATCAACGCAATTTAATGGTACTTTTAATATTTATCATTGTTTTTTACATAGAATATGTTGTCCAAAGGGTTGAGAGCTTGTTTTTATTCGATATTTCATTCATATAAGTAGTGATAACATATTCTGATAATATTTTTAACTCCGTTCAACAGAGTTCAATCTATGAACATTTTGTAACAAAATTCATATTTACTTTTCGATTTTTGGGGTAATGATGTGTGTTATACGTCTCCTTTGCGGCTAAACGAATATCTGATGGAGTAATATTTATTGATTTTTGATTCATCACTGGAATCACTCATTTCACTAAAATATTTTTCTTGATAACTAAAGAACTATTTTGACAAGTTATCTTGACGTTAAATTGAAATTGAAAAAAAGAAGAGTTGACGGGTACTAAATGCAAATGCTGATTGGTGAATTTCATATACATTCTAGGATGTAAATGAAATCATATGCGTTCAGTGAACCGAAATGGCCACATTTCCATTCTGTAAATTGTGCAGAAAATGGATAATATACATGTGGGTGTAGAAAAAAATGTAAAAAGTTTCGTTGAATATTAATTTATTATTTGTAATTTTGTAAACATAACCCAAACTTCTCAATCATGCATTATAAAATGTAAAGCGCATGCGGGTCAATTTCTACCGATGTGTCGACTGGGTTAAATGGTTCGACGATTGGTAAATTTTACCGCTAGCATCTGAACGACCCGACTATTTACCAGATCTAAGCATCTGATCGCATAAAACGCGCATCTGAATGCACCCTTACATTTGACATAACCAAATGACATTTTTATTGTAACGTCAACTGACGCTGTTGTGAGGACGATACAATTCGATAATTTTAGTACCGGTGCTCGAGAACATCATTCTAAGAACTATTCGCAAATAGAGCATTCACAGGCTTGCGTATGAATGACGTTGGGAACGACGTCAATAATAACGCCCCGATTCGAGATTCAGGGCATCAGTGCGGATGAAACTCAATCATCGACCACCACACCTGCAAGAAATGAATCACCGGAGGCGACATTGATTCTTTTTCCGAAATATCGAAACCACACATGACCAACGTTTAACTTTAGAAAAATTTGTACAAAAGTTACAACTTTTATTTTTTAGAACTGAATATCTTTTTAATAAATAAATGGAAAATTATCATTGATGCTACAACTGGAAGATCATATATGAATTATATGGCAAATGTATGGATGATTTACCCGTAGATAATATACTTTTCAATTCATTAAAAAATATAGAATTGCGGGGAGAGGAAAAAGACGAAATTTTCGGTATAAGAGTGTCTGTCGTCTAGCGCAAAAATATATAAAAGAGGGCGGAGTCGAGACGTGACATGGCGCGAGTGACGAGCAGTCACTCTTGAAATAAAAAGAGGAAAATCTAGAATTCCTGGGGATATCACACATGATTTAAATGTACTTGACAACCCTCAAGATATAGTCAATGGTTTTGCAACCTCTTTCTCTAAAGTTTACTCTCATTCAAATTCTCAATTTCTTGAACATGATTTGGAGAGTGTTGATAACTCCTGTATATCCTTGGACAATATAGCTGAGGCTCGCATTAATAACGCGTCTAAAAAACTTAAAAACAAAATTACTTCAGGATGTGACAATATACCTACCAAGTTTTCTCATTAAAGATTGCATTCGTATCTTGGACAAGCCTTTGGAATCCATATATAATTTAATTTTAAAAACAAAAGCGTATCCAATTATATAGAGAACAACTAAAATTTGTCCTGTTTAGAAAAAAGATGACGCCGCCCTTATCAATGATTACAGACTCATAGATATTTTGCGTAATTTTGGAAAACTTTTTGAAGTCATACTGTATGACGTTATCAATCCCTCTGTTAATAATATGATGAGTGAATATCAATATAGTTTTCTGATATGAAAGTCTACAATAACAAATTTAATTTGCTGTACCCAATTTACTGCCGAAATTTTGGATCAGGTGCGACAAGTGGATGTCATTTATATTGATTTTCAGAAAGTTTTCGATAAAGTTGATACATTTTTACTACTATCTAAGCTAAGAGCTATGGGTATTTCACCCTATTTACTTTCAATTTTACAGAGCTATCTTATTAGACGAACACAAGTTGTTGAGTATGGCGGTTTTAGATCTCATTAACACTTTCCCTGCTGATGACGTCTAAGAACGTCATAGCATAGCTAGACTGCCATGCGCATGACGTTCAAAGACGTCGCAGACTATACCTGTGTTAAATGAATCAGTTATCAGTGAGCATCGATCAGAAACGCATTGTGTCGTTCTGAGCACCTACTAGTAGTATCGTTTATCGTATTTACCACGTGAGTTCGATTTCAATAATGGACGAATCTTAACCGAGACCGTCGGGAGTCGGCACACCAAAAGCAGGTAGAAAACGTAAATTAGAAGGTTCATACAGTGATGAAGACTTGTTAGCTATTCTGAACAACTCTGACGATGAACTAGACGATCCGACATTTTCGTTAGCAGCTGAATCGAGAAAATGTGGGTGGCTTGATTCTGATGAAGAAGATGAAGAGGAAGACGACGAACACGAACATGAAGAAGACTTTTCAGTAACCGAAGCAGCCCAATCTTCATCAGACGATAGTTTACATATGCCTCAACCCCAACAAAAGCGGAGCAATAATAGTGGAATCATAGCTTGGGAAAATACGCCACGTACTGCTTTTCATCAACTTAATTTTGGAAAAGCGCTGCTACTGTTTGTTGTACCAAAAGGAGATGCTCCTATAGACTTTTTTGTCCTTTTCGTAAATGAAACTTTCTTTGAATTAATTGCACTGGAAACTAATCACCATGCGATTGAAGTCTTCATGAAAGCAGGAGCTCAAGAAAATTCACGTATTAGTCGCTGGAAGGATGGAACAGGGGAGGAAATGAACGTTCTTTGGTTTATTGACACATATGGGGACTATCCAGTTGAGTCGTATACAAGATTACTGGAGAAAATATCCTCTGTTTGATATACCGATATTTAGTGCAAATTGGAGCCGAGACAGATTTCCCCTAATTTTTCGATGTTTACATTTCAAAAAAAATCCTGCGGATGGTGAACCTATGCCGGAGGACAGGCTCTACAAGATACGTCCCCTTATTGATTATTTCAATAACAAAATGGTAGGGATCTACTATCCGGACAAGTGTTTTTCTCTTGATAAGTCAATGTTGCTTTGGCGAGGCAGACTTGCATTTCGCCAATATAATAAAAATAAAAAACACAAATACGGGATTAAGTTATACGCGTTAACAGAACCGGATGGAACCATCATCAAATTTTCTGTGTACACAGGTACACTTGATGATTGTGGTGGCAGGGGACACTCCAGCAAGGTTGTCATGCATCTAATGGATGAAAAACTGGACGTCGGTCATGCAGTTTATATGGACAACTATTACAATAGTTATGATTTAGCTATTCAACTGTTACAGAGAAAAACCCATTGCACCGGAACCCTACGGAGGAACAGACAGAACATTCCACTTGATATAAAAAATAGCTCGTTACGCAAATGGTGTAATGATCGGCAAGTGGCGCGATAAACGAGAAGTCACATATATAAGCACAGAATTTGATAATTCAATGGTGGAATTTGAAAGCAGACGACATGAAATTCGGCATAAGCCCCGTCCTATTTTTGAATACAACAAGAACATGGGTGGGGTAGATAAAAAAGACCAGATGATGGCATACTACCCATTCGAACGAAAAACAATTCGATGATACATGAAATTAGGACTTCATATTTATCACATGCTACTAACAAATGCGCATCACATTTTCAAGAAATACAGTCCGAATTCAAGAATGCCTTTCTATGATCTTTATTTGCATGTAAAAAAGGTTTTTTAAAGTTTGTACCAAAAACCTCGAATTTTTGCTCTTAGATTATTGCTAATTCCTCTGAAATGATACATTTTTAGGAAAAGTTTACTTTTTTTATAAATTATATTAAATTACATAAATGAGCACTCATACTCAAAATTATGTCAAGCGGTATGGACATATTAAAAAAGTAACAATTTTTCCAGTTTTTGACGGAAAGATCATATTCTGGATTTTTCAACCTTATTTCACTTGCGTAAAATGAATTATTAAAAACTATTCTGTATTCGGAGTTTATAATACAGCGAATATTGTATCAGATATACGTAAAGCTAGCCCTAGACACATCGCGAATATGAGTATTCTCGACGGTACATTTGTCTATATTCGTGCTTGACTTTCCTCATATTCAGATAAATCGCAAATTTTAGTGAAAACCTATATTCGAGTTGTGTCTGAGCTTAAAGTGCATTTTTCTTTCCTCTCCTTTGCTATACACCTCTTCCCAGCAGCCGCATTGCCCGACCCGAGTCGCAGCGTGATGGCCATGTCGCAAATGAAAAACGAGTATTCAGTGATATGCCATGCGTTCAACTAGAAGTATCTTGGCCGCCACTCTTCGTGTATGTGTAGCTAAATCATAAATTTTTATGTTTCAGTTATCTAGGCATTTCAGCGTGTGTGTAGTGACGTTTAGTGAAAAGTGATGGCAGATTCACAATGTTTTATCTATGGTGATAGTTTATAAGCACGTTAAGCCGGGCTCCGATGGGTGGTGTACTTACCCAACCGCAGATGAAATTGGTGCTGCCGGCGAAAAAGTAATTACGGCTTTGTATTCTGGATCGCATCTTCAATATTCCTCTCTGAATGAAAAGCGCTTTAAATTGTTTACCAAATCTTTAGTGCAAAATGATTTCAACCTTGCTATTCTCTTTCCAACTGCACGCAATGAAGGAATTCCTACAGATTCATTTTTGGAATGGTTATTTTATGGAACCGGTTCAATGAGGTTGGAAGATTACTAAGCATGGACTGCTACCAGTCACATCGACAGACGAACAAGCCTCACAGAACCTGCGTAACACTCCGTCGGGCGCAACTGATCTATTAGGCACACTGTCACCAGAGCTGAAAGCACACATTTAAATAGGCTCCGCCCCTACCAATGACATGTCTCGGATCCGTGCAAATCCCGGAAGAGACATGTATAAGTAGGCGGCGGAAACCGCAGTTCAGGCAGTTCTCTTCAAGTCTTCGACATGTGGTCATATCACCTCTAAATCTTCAAAACGCTTTCACGCTCTGGTCCCGCTGCGCATCCACCAAATATCGAACTGGCTAAGTTGTTACTCTTAGACTAGTGTTTCATTTAGCGCCCAGTTCCTTATGATGGCAGTGGGAACCACCAGAGCTCAAGCAAACACAAAGTAAATAAAAGTGAACTCAACTCAAATAAGTGATAACTATTTTATTCATGAAACAAAACAACCCTTATGAAAATGCACAACAATAACTACAATAGCAACGACTTCTACAACGATCAACAAAACGACAAACAGTCTCGCAGCTACTCTAGATCTCAAGGTGGTTATTATTCAAAATATAACACACCTATAACGAGACAACACCTCGAATTCTTTAGTTTCCCACGCCCCCTCAATACGTCATGTCCCCTTGTCCAGCCTGGTAGCTTTCTCACTTCGAGTGTTACAGTGGCAAGGTCAGTTAGTGATTCTCTTTCATCGTTTACGGCAGACAAGTGAAAAGATATAATAGGCTCATTGCGCCTGATTACGTTGCAGTTTTCTCATTCATTTGGAATACTGTATCACATATTTACGAGTACATCAGTAATTTCATTTTACGAAATATCTCATGATTTTCGATACATAGGAGTATGTTTTTTGGCTGTGTTCTCTCAAGCACATTGCGCCCGATTATGTGATTTGTTGCGAAATATTTCAATATTTTTGCCAGAAATTATTTACAGACATACACACAATAAACATTCATGATATTTTGTTTGTTCCAGACAAAAAAATGTCGAAGAAATATTTTAATCCAAATAAACCCGAAGACCTTGCAGAAATTCACCGTCTATTGGAGGCGTCTGATGAGGAATACAGGGATAAAAATTTTGAAAACGAAAGCGACATTGATCCAGAAGATAACGTTGAGGAGCGTGAAGAGGGGTCGGAAACTGAACTAGAGGGTAGCAGTGAAGAAGAAGACGAAATTGAAGAAAATCGCGACCTTTATATGGGAAAAGATAAACTTAAAAAGTGGTATAAGACTCATCGACAAAGCAAAGTTCGTAGGAGACCTCAAAACATCATGATTCACTCACCTGGGGTTATTGGAGTAGCAAAAACAGCAAAAACTCCTGTGGAATGCTGGAACTGCTTATTCACAGAGGGAATTCTAAATGATATTGTAAAGTACATAGATAATATCAAAGAAGCATTTCCCAGAGAACGGGATGCAAAACATACAGATTTAGTTGATATACAAGCATTTATTGGCTTACTCCACTTGGCTGGTGTGTATAAAGCGAATAGACTACCCCTCGAGGAATTATGGTGAACGGCATTGCCAAGTTCAGTCTTGTCATGAGTATCAAGAGATTCAAATTTCTCATACGGTGTCTTCGACTTGATGATCGAGAAACAAGATCCGCTAGAAAGGAACTGGATCGGCTCGCACCAATACGTGATACATTCACAAAATGTGTGACTAATTGTAAAGTTAACTACTGTGTTGGTGAAAACGTCAGGATAGATGAAATGCTCCCAGCATTTCGTGGAAATTGTCTTTTCCGGCAATACATGCCTTCCAAGCCAAGTAAATATGGGATTAAAATTTTCTCCCTAGTAGATGCGAAAACGTTCTATTTGCTCAACATGGAAATATACGCGGGAAGGCAGAACGAAGGACCCTTTTGAGTAAGCAACAAAGCACCAGATGTTGGGAAAAGGTTGGGGGAACCGTTGTTTGGCTCGGGAAGAAACATAACGGCGGACAACGGGTTCACAAAAGTAAGTCTTCTAAATGAATTGAAACTTAAGAACTTCTCCTACGTTGGAACCGTCAGGAAAAACAGGAAAGAGCTACCAAATGATTTCACAGCCACCAAAGGCAGAACACAACACTCTAGTATTTTTGGTTTCAGTAGTGGTGATGATACATTGGTATCCTATGTCCCAAGAAAGAACAAAAAAGTCCTCCTTGTATGATCACTGCATGAAGACGAATCGATTGATGTTTCTACTGGCGAGAAACAAAAACCAGAAGTAATCAGTTTCTATAATTCAACTAAGTTGCGAGTTGATATTGTTGACAAAATGTGTGGTGCATATAATGTGTCTCGAAACACAAAACGGTGGCCCATGATAATTTTTTTCACAAAGCTAAATATTGCTTCAATCAATTCCCAGGTCATATATGTCGGCAATGGTTTTGCAGATCTGAGAAGGAGACTGTTCATAAAACAACTCTCTAACAAACTTGTGCTTGGTCAACTTGCTCGACAAAGTTTCATGTCAATTGGGATGCCGTCAAACCTTCAACAAAAACTGAAGAGATTCGCTCCAACTCAAGAACAACTGAATAAAATGGAACAACAATTACCTCCGAAAAGACGCAGATGTGAAATTTGCATCACAGGAGATTAAGTCAATATGAATGCAAAAAGTGCCATACCGCTACCTGCCTCTCACATGCTGTTTTCATGTGTCCTCAATGTTATAAAAGAGAGGTAGAAGGACATATCGATGATAAATCAGATTAATGACCAATTTTCTAGCTCTTTATATTCTTGTTCTAATTCAATGCAATTTTCATTATAATAGCTCATGGAAAAATGTTCACTCATTTTCTCAAATAATCTTATTTTATTTTCGAAAATCATTTTCTCCTCTTTGGTGTTTGTAGTTGACAATTTTTCCGTAAGAAAATGTGAACATGCGTAGAAAAAATTAGTAGATCAACGTGTGCTTCCTAGGATCAATGCACCTTATCGTGTTCTACAACATATTGCGCCTTATGGAATGTTCATAACATTGCCTGCAAATATTCGAAAGGATGCTGAAATGCTTGTGGTTGTAGGAACCATGAAATTAAATGCTTCGCAATATGCTTTAATCGCAGAGGGTCCTGCACCAATTTACCAGATGAAATTAATGACAACTCAAACAATGATGAAGACATCCTGGATGACGAGGACCTCAAAGTGGCCAATTGTTCTAGTCAACTTCAACTTCCAAACGCAGCAAATTCAAATAAAATTGTATTTTTATAATTTTAATTTTTTTGGGAATTACTCACACATTAAAACTTAAATCAAAACTTTTTGTACTTTAACTAAATTTTTTACGTTTCTATCACATATTTACATCACAATGACGTTTTATTTTTAATATGGTTGTTTTTTGAACTTGCATATCATCCATACTACTTAACTTTTAAATGTGTTGCTCATTCGACGTACAATTTTATGTACTTTAATTTATACGAAACTAAAATAAATTTTCTCAAAAATGCATCATTTCAGAGTAATTAGTAAAAAACTTTAAAAATCCAAAAACTTTCGAGGTTTTTGGGAGTCACCATAAGCAGAAAATTCGTGCAAACTGTGAAAAACCCTTTTTACATCCGAATGAAACGAATAAAACCATTTCCAGCTTTCCTAGAATTAATTCGCCTACAAACCATATTCGCATATTAAGAAAAAATTATTTTTGTGTGCTGTAGAATTTTCAAGTTTTATAAAACATGAGCTTCTAAGATACAGAGCCCCAAAATGAACTATTATATTTTCGTCGAAACTGATCGCATATGTTTGTTACCTGATCACTCTTCTGAAAGGAAAAAAGCATCCTCCTCACCTGTTAGCAAATTCGTCAATTCCCTCGATGGTGCTGCTTTGTAAAATGGAATATTTGATAGTGGTTTTCAACACAAACACGATTTGTTCCATACGTTTTTTGAACGACTCGAATTTTCCGAAAATGTACATTTCCGAACATTCGAACGGTTTTTCATTGTTTTCTTCCATAACTTTTTCCGTGTGCTTATAACATTGGAAATACCTCAAGTATAAATCCAAGCAGGTCTATAACGACGACAAAACCAACATTAGTAATATCAAATTATATTTTTTTATATTTTATGAATATAATGATGTATAAAATTATGTGTAAGCGATACCAATGAGATTTCCACAATAAATTAAAAATAAGACCAGAAGAGATTGAGTGAGAAGAGCAATAATCAGTAACTATGTGAAAACACGTAGACAGATAAGGTTTGTTCATACATGAGTATTTGCAGGAACCATCATCTTTTGGTAAGTCCGTTTGAAATAAAGATATTGCATTTCTTCACGATTCGCCAACTACAAGACATTTTTCAAATACTGTGCACTTTCAAGCCGTAGCGCTTAGCTCCGTCAAGCTGTAAAAAAGCTAAAGCTAAAAAATGGTGTGTTAGGTTGTGCTAGGTGTCCTTTATCTGTGCTAGCATTTTGGCGACAAAATTCCAACCGGGGGGGGGGGGGGTTTGTAGCGTTAACCTGGCCCCACCCGAATTCAAAAGCATTTTTATTGTGAGCAGTTGGTGTGCTAGCTATAAAAATGGTTGTGCTAGGTTCTGCTAGGTGCCCTTTATGTGTGCTAGCATTTTGGTAGAAAAAATCTAACCGGGGGGGGGGGGGCAGCTTGACGGACCTGTAGCGTTTACATCTTTGATCCATATGTAACGGATATTCTTCTACATTGCAGTTAGCGAGTCGACTTATATATTTGCGAATAGTGTTTTCATATCTCTTTCGTTCCCCTTATTTAGCTCCATTAAATATTTATAATGTTCTAAAATTAAAACAGATTAACTACGTTTATCGGATTTGTTGGATAAAAACGAGAAATAATTTAACTGGTTTTTTCATCGTTGTCAAATACTTAAAATTTCATCATTATATAAGTTAATTAATTATTGATTATTCGCTTTCAAAGCATTTTACGTTTACCGGGGTAGGTCGATATATTCTCAAACCATTAAATTTATTCTTGCGCTTGTTTATTTCATTTTTATTTCTTTACTCTTACTTGTTGCTCAACTTTGATCAATTTCAAGTTACTAACTTATTCGTTTATTAATTATTTCTCTTTCATTGCTACTTAATTTACGTTTATCAAAATGCCTATAGACGAAAACAATGGTAAAGCAATGATGCAATACGTAGCAAGGCGACGAACGATTTTCTTAGTTGCTACTGGGACGCACCCGACACTATTCAAGGCCAAATTTTCTCCAGGCTTCCTCCAAATCATATTGACATATACCCATCATTGGTTTCTCATACTACTGATTACTTGCTTCCTCCAAACATCAGTACAGAGGCTGCTCATGCTTTTCGATATTTAACTTTAGCTGATCCAGAATTTCACTGCTCAAATAAAATAGACTTAATTTTAGGCGCTGACATCTACCTCCAGTACTACTGCCTCAACTTTTTGTTACAAGCTCCCTTGGTGCGATCGCAATTCAGTTGGATCATTGTAGGTCCTATCCAAACACGTGATCGAAATCAACGAACCACTTCATTGATATCTATTTGTCAGATTTCTCTCAACCTAGGCAAATTTTGAGAAATTGATAATGTTTCGAATCTCACACCGCAAGATCCTCCTGACATTTTAGCACAGAAACATTCCATCGCCAGTCATAAACGAAATGAAAACCACAGATATTCAGTCCCTCTACCAGTCAAACCAAACGTGGCCCCCCTAACTATATAGTAGTATAGTACTATCTGAAGAAAAACAGTTTGACCGAAAACTTTCCCAATGTAGAAGTTTCGTTAAGAATTCTTCTTACCATTACTGTCTCTGTGGCAAGTGGAGAACGCTCCTTTTGTAAACTTAAATTAATAAAAAATTATTTACGTTCAACAATGACGCAGGATAGATTAACAGATCTCGCCATACTTACCATTGAGAACGATATATGTGTAAATATAGAATACGACGATATTATTGATGATTTTGCTAAAGAGAATGCAGAAAAGTTTTCTTATAAAATGATAAATATTGTTTTCTGTTTTAGCAATATTTTATGTTTTATTTTAATTTATCAATACCTTGTTCTTGGGAATCTGTATATTTTAGTATAATAAATTTTTATTTTATTGAATTCTATTATAATTTCTTTTCAAAGGGCGGCAACATTGGGTTTTACTTCAGGCGCCAATTATGCACTGGCCGGCCCTGCATGAACTAGAAGACAAACAATTGTGTTTATGTGTCCGTGTTTGTTCATCATTATTCTCGAATCAAAACGAATAAAAAATGATTAAGGGGAAGACCTAGGACAGCATGGATAAACGAAGTAAGAGAATGGGCTATAAAAATAAAAGTAACAGTGGCTGTAATTTATGTCGAAATGTAACTGATTTTTCTTTCGGAAAACGCACTTACTTTAATTTTATTCAAAACCACCTCCTTCGGTTGGTTCCATACAGTTTTAGTTTCGTTGCAATTCAAATAAAGTCGACATCTTTTGATCAATTGATTGGATATTTTGACTAGAATTGCGGTGACGTTGCCGGTGCTGTTATAAAATTTAGAAGTAGTAAATACCATACGAATGGCATTTAAAAGCGGCGGTATGTACTGCTGTAAATCACCGGGATCTAATCTATATAAAGGCTCCCAATATTTTTCCATCGAATAAAGGTATTTGACGTTGTCCGAACCTTCGTTTCGTGTTTCGTATACCGCCGCTACGTGTTTTCTCCAAATCTGAGAACAAAATTAAGTTTCGTATTCCAATAAAATAATATGTCTTTAATTAAAAATAGACATTTTCAACTACAATGAAAAATAAAAAATATTTAAAATGGAATGGAGGAAATTCGGTGAATAATTGCATACAAAAGTTATTACTTCGAAATACCAGATATTTTAAGAATATGGTATAGTTTGTTCCAAGATATTTCGTCTTGACCTGCAAACCGACAATATTTTTTAAAAGCTGTAAATTGCAAATATTATAGAAAAACAGTACAGGGCCGTACTCCAAAAATAAATTTATTTCGACTTTCTGCAGTATTTATAATAATTTAAATATTAAATTGAATATTGTATAAAAACAATTGTAGTGAATTGTAGAGTTTATATTATTTACAAAAATGTTTATGGATATCCGTTCCATAATTATTTCAGTAATACTGTCGTCTTAATTCATCTTCAATTTTAATTAACTGATTTTTTCCAGCTTTCAGTTGAAATATCTATTGTATGTCTTACCAATTCTACCACACTTGCATTTAACTTGGGTGAAATATTTTCAGACCTTACTCTGGAATTCAACTGATACGATATGTGCTCAATTGGATTGGATATAAAATAGTATGGAGGCAGTCGCAGTGCGGTATGCCCCACAGTTTTAGCCCTAATATCACAAACATAAGATAATTCAGGGAGAGTTGGCACACGTTTTTTCAAAACTCCATTAAACTGAAACCCAAAGAAACAGCGAAAGAAAAAATATTGGGGTGTAATTGTTATTTAATTTAATATATTTAATTTATTATTTTTTATAACACTTTGTTAATTAATCTCAGGGCTAACCGGTACTAGTACTACCTACTCAGGGATTATTACGGGTAAGTACCCGACGTTTATTGGAGTTAAGACTAAATACCTTGGAACGAACTACACAACAAAAATGTACGTGCTTCTAGTACCTAGGCACTGGCTCATCAGAATTCAACAAAATAATGTTGATGCGTTTCGGAGAGAAGGTATCCTATAAAAAATCTTAAATTCGTATTTCCACCTCCAGAGCAGATATACGCTATTCTTGTTCACCATTTACCAGTCTGTACCTTACAAACTAACAAGGTATTTTGAGTATTTCTTATTTTTTCAATTTACAATACACATTTACGTGATGCCCTGTACAAATTATCTCACCTTCAAAACTTGTACATTGTTGATAAATTTAATAAACTCTATAAACGCTTCACACTCTTGGCTATCCAAAAATTCCGTCACGGAAGTAAAACGTGTCAATTGCCTTCTCCAGTACTCGATTTCAACAACCGGACCTACAAATTCATTTTCTCTTCGTAGTTGTCTGAACTGAACGAGGCACTGAAATTGTGATTATTTTCATTAATAATTTTACATCTCCAAAATCGATATTTTTCGTTAGTTTTCTTACTTTTTCTATCAACTTAGACCAAATCCTGACCGTGAGTTCCGTTTGGGCGATAAGCTGTTTATTAAAATACGCCCTTTCTCGTTTTTCTTCTCCATCGATTGCCTCTAGCACTTCCGGATCGTAATTGAAGGTTACAATTCCACTCAAGTCTTCTTTTATTCCTACAATTATTATTTATAATAGTGTTTTTAAATGAAACTCAAGGTCTCTAGTTAATTCCACAATATAATACAAGTTATTGAAAATTCTAAAAAAAAAATTGACAATTGTTTCGATAAATCAATATCATCGTCAGAATGACAGAAGTTACATTTCATTTTATGCCTACCTGATGTTTAGTAGTTAATTTTGGCTAGACCAAGAAGTCACCTAACTTGTGATTGGCTTAATATATGTTTATAGAAAAAAGAAGAAGATGTGATATTACAAATATTGAAGCTTAGATATTATTAGCCCTATGGTGATATCCTGGATATCATTTTTCCAATTAAGATCAGTATAACTGTGCAATGATATAGAAAACCAGGAAAACCATATCTGCTGATCTTTACAATTATCACTTAAGAAGACAGTTCATTAGTGGAGAATTCCCTAGATTTAACTGTTCATTGACAACTTCATATTGTGGGTTTCTTAAATGTCTTCCAATTTCCAGTTCTTCAAGGACATCCAGTTCTTGTTTCTTTTCACAAATATGCAGTACTTCTAGTTCTGTGTTAGGTGTCAATGAATGATTGGTGTCAAGTAGATGTTTTGCGTAGTGGGATTTATCTGGTTGTTTTAATCTGTATGCTCGTAAGTGCTCACTGTATCGTATTTCAAAATTCCTAAGGGTCTGACCCAAATAGACAGCATTACATTCTGGACATTTGAGTTTATATATACCTGACTTCTTTAATAGTGGTATTTTTGTTTTTACATTTAACAATTTTGTACTAACGTTACTTTCTGTTTTAAAAGAAATTGTTGTATTCGTTGCTGAAGATATTATCTTTGAAATATTATTAGAAATATTTCCTGCATATGTGATGGTTTTATAAGTTTTAATTTCATCAGCTTGTTCAGGATATATCAGTTGTAATGCCACTTTTTCCTCTTTTTTACTAATTAGCTTATTTATCATATCTAATGGATAACCGTTAGATGTTGCTATTTGTCTAATTGTATTAATCTCTCTATCAAAATTACATTTGTTCATAGGAACTGAAAAAGCTCTTTGTATCATTGAATTATATGCTGCTAGTCTGTGTGACACAGGGTGGTTAGAATTGAATGGAATTGTTACATCAGTTTGTGTTGGTTTTCGGTAAATTGAATAATCAAGTGCATTATTAACTCTTTGAATTTTTAAATCAAGAAAATTGATTGAGCTATTTTCTTCAATTCCTAATGTAAATTTAATTTTCGGGTGTAAATTATTGATGTGGTTGAAAAATACATCTAATTGTCGTTCACTACCCATAAAACAAGCTTATATGTCATCTACATATCTATACCAAAATAAAATATTTTTCGAAATATCACTTTCAAAGATCTTTCTTTCTAAATTGTCCATAAAAATGTTTGCTAAAATAGGTGATATAGGGCTTCCCATTGGTAAATCTTCATTTTGAATATATATCTTATTGTCAAAAGTGAAATAATTCTGATTAATGCATACATCAAATAAATTAAGTATATCTGATATTATTCCTGGATTAATATTTTTATCTTCTAGTAATTTTCTTACAAGTATTAGACATTCTTCAGGAGGAATTTTAGTAAACATGTTAGTTACATCGAACGATATGAGTTTATAGTTATCTTGTAAGTGGATTGCTTTCAACTTTTTGATTAGTTCTATTGAATTTCTAATTGAGTACTGAGATTCATATCCGTAAGTATTGAGTATATTGTTAAGCTTCTTTGCCAATATATTATTAGGAGCATTAACATAAGAGACTACAGGTCTAATTAGTTTCGTTATTTTACGTAATTTAACTGTTTCATATAATTGTGGACAATGAGGATTCTTATGTATGATAGACCTCTTTTCGTAATCATTTAAAAGATAATTTGAATTATTAACAATATCCCTTACATTATTAGAAAACTTCTTTGTTGGGTCTGCTTTAAGAACTTTTACATCGCTGGATTCTATAAAGTTATATACTTTGGAATTGTAATTTTCTGTCGTCAAAATGACAGTAGCGTTCCCCTTATCAGATTTTGTAACTGTTAGGTTATTGTTCTCTATCTTCTTTTTTATTGCGTTTAAAACTGAAATGTCATTTTTTGTTTGACGTTTAACTTTTGAAGGTTCAATATTTTTGATTAAATTGGCAATTTTTAATTTCTCATAAAGAAAATTATTTGAATTAGATTTTAAAGCTATTTCTGACTCTGTAGCTATAATTTGTTTAATATTATTCGTAAATTTAGGTGGTATGTTGTACTTTAAACCTTTATTTAAAAATTCTATTTCACTATTTGTAAAATTAGTGACTGAAAGGTTCTCAAATCGTGGTGCAAAATGTGTTGGTATGTAGGTACTTACAGTTTCATGATGTTTTGAGTATTGAGTTTTATGTTGTGTGTGTTCAAGATTCTGTAGCTTCTTTTCCTGTTTCTTAAATTTCATATGCTTCATCGTGCTGACATTTTCTCTAATTTTGTCATCCAAACAGTCAAATTCTACTGGATGTAATTGGAATGTGAGTTCTGAATGTACAACTTTTATGTAGTTGTCTAAGGAGTCTCTAACTTTGAACCATTACATTCTGATTTTATCCAAACTCGTTGAGCACATTTTATAGCTTTTTGTGCTTGTGGTGTTTTAGTGTGACATTTTATATTCTCACACAACATAAAATTCAATACTCAAAACATCATGAAACTGTAAGTACCTACATACCAACACACTTTGCACCACGATTTGAAAACCTTTCAGTCACTAATTTTACAAATAGTGAAATAGAATTTTCAAATAAAGGTTTAAAGTACAGCATACCACCTAAATTTACGAATAATATTAAACAAATTATAGCTACAGAGTCAGAAATAGCTTCAAAATCTAATTCAAATAATTTTCTTTATGAGAAATTAAAAATTGCCAATTTAATCAAAAATATTGAACCTTCAAAAGTTAAACGTCAAACAATAAATGACATTTCAGTTTTAAACGCAATAAAAAAGAAGATAGAGAACAATAACCTAACAGTTACAAAATCTGATAAGGGGAACGCTACTGTCATTTTGACGACTGAAAATTACAATTCCAAAGTATATAACTTTATAGAATCCAGCGATGTAAAAGTTCTTAAAGCAGACCCAACAAAGAAGTTTTCTAATTATGTAAGGGATATTGTTAATAATTCAAATTATCTTTTAAATGATTACGAAAAGAGGTCTATCATACATAAGAATCCTCATTGTCCACAATTATATGGAACAGTTAAATTACATAAAATAACGAAACCAATTAGACCTGTAGTCTCTTATGTTAATGCTCCTAATAATATATTGGCAAAGAAGCTCAACAATATACTCAATACTTACGGATATGAATCTCAGTACTCAATTAGAAATTCAATAGAACTAATCAAAAAGTTGAAAGCAATCCACTTACAAGATAACTATAAACTCATATCGTTGTATGTATTAATCAGAATTATTTCACTTTTGACAATAAGATATATATTCAAAATGAAGGTTTACCAATGGGAAGCCCTATATCACCTATTTTAGCAAACATTTTTATGGACAATTTAGAAAGAAAGATCTTTGAAAGTAATATTTTGAAAAATATTTTATTTTGGTATAGATATGTAGATGACATATTAGCTTGTTTTATGGGTAGTGAACGACAATTAGATGTATTTTTCAACCACATCAATAATTTACACCCGAAAATTAAATTTACATTAGAAATTGAAGAAAATAGCTCAATCAATTTTCTTGATTTAAAAATTCAAAGAGTTAATAATGTACTTGATTATTCAATTTACCGAAAACCAACACAAACTGATGTAACAATTCCATTCAATTCTAACCACCCTGTGCCACACAGACTAGCAGCATATAATTCAATGATACATAGAGCTTTTTCAGTTCCTATGAACAAATGTAATTTTGATAGAGAGATTAATACAATAAGACAAATAGCAACATCTAACGGTTATCCATAAGATATGATAAATAAGCTAATTAGTAAAAAAGAGGAAAAAGTGGCATTACAACTAATATATCCTAAACAAGCTGATGAAATTAGAACTTATAAAACCATCACATATGCAGGAAATATTTCTAATAATATTTCAAAGATAATATCTTTAGCAACGAATACAACAATTTCTTTTAAAGCAGAAAGTAACGTTAGTACAAAATTGTTAAATGTAAAAACAAAAATACCACTATTAAAGAAGTCAGGTATATATAAACTCAAATGTCCAGAATGTAATGCTGTCTATTTGGGTCAGACCCTTAGGAATTTTGAAATACGATACAGTGAGCACTTACGAGCATACAGATTAAAACAACCAGATAAATCCCACTACGCAAAACATCTACTTGACACCAATCATTCATTGACACCTAACACAGAACTAGAAGTACTGCATATTTGTGAAAAGAAACAAGAACAGGATTTCCTTGGAGAACTGGAAATTAGAAGACATTTAAGAAACCCACAATATGAAGTTGTCAATGAGCAGTTAAATCTAGGGAATTCTCCACTAATAAACTGTCTTCTTAAGTGATAATTGTAAAGATCAGCAGATATAGTTTTCCTGGTTTTCTATATCATTGCACAGTTATACTGATCTTAATTGGAAAAATGATATCCAGGATATCACCATAGGGCTAATAATATCTAAGCTTCAATATTTGTAATATCACATCTTCTTCTTTTTTCTATAAACATATATTAAGCCAATCACAAGTTAGGTTACTTCTTGGTCTAGCCAAAAATAACTACTAAACATCAGGTAGGCATAAAATGAAATGTAACTTCTGTCATTCTGACGATGATATTGATTTATCGAAACAATTGTCAATTTTTTAAAATTTCCAATAACTTGTATTATATTGTGGAATTAACTAGAGACCTTGAGTTTCATTTAAAAACACTAATATGAGCATATTCCACGAAGTAAGGGTCGTGACAGTCAATTTATTATTTATAAATTTAAGAATTTGAATCAAAAATCTAACAGCTCTAGTTAGACTCCCTCTCCAATACTTACTATCAAGGTATGTGATGAACGCTTCGAAATCGCCATCAAAATTCAGTTTATGCATTCGACCTATTTCAGTTTTAGGTAAATCACCCCAATCTTTCCATAATAGTAATAGCGGTTTAATTAATTCAGCCAATACGTCATAGGCCAAAGCCGCAAAACTAATCTCTCCAAAATTCGTATCAAATTGAACGAAATATATATTCTATAAATTAAAATTCTATGCAATCACTAAAAATCACAACTACAAGAAGTATTTAAATCTGAGCTGCTGATTAAATTGGACCCCGTTATGTAGTAGGCATGAATCAACTGACTTATTTTTGTCAATCGAGATATCAACATTACATGGACCAAACATTTACTGTCCTATATCGCCAATTTTGGCAAACATTTTCATGGACAGTTTAGAAAGAAAAATGTTATCTTACATCTATATTGAGGATTTCTCTTATAAACTATTTGATCTACTTGAAATTGTTCTTTTTTTTCTCCGTTAACGTTATGCTTTGAAACTACTTTTGCTTTTTTTGATTCAAGTGCTTCTTTAACTTTATCATATACATGTTCTAACTTATTTTTATGATTTTCGGCATAGTCTGAATAAAAGGTTGTTGGTAAAAATATTTCATTGGTATTTCTGGAGTTCGTGTGCCCAAAAGTTATTTCGAAAGGTGTGTATTTAGTAGCACCATATATACTACTGTTATAACCTAAAATAACATAGTTCATAAGATTATCATTTTCTTAGGGATACATTTCTCTAAGTATTCTAAGCTGTTCTATTATTGAAGAGTGAAAACGTTCAACAATAGCATTTCCTTCATGATGGCTTATAGTGGTGAAATGTACTTTTTCCTACGCCCTATCTTTAAAGTAGCTTGTATTTCATCGTTTTGTAGCGCTTAAAGTGGTTGTTTATGGTTAGAGTGAAAAAAAGTAAAAAAGCGTTAAAAAAAGTGTCATAACGTTAACTTTATTTCATGCTTCCCATAAGCTAACACAATGAAACTTGGCTGGGCATCGAGGATGGACTTCTAAGATACTTGGCTGGGCATCGAGGATGAACTTTCATGAAACTTGGAATACATATAATTGTAATTTACCAAAGGAGCTTAATCAAAATATCCCAAATTTCCATTTGCATTTTATTTTTTTATATAGGGCTGTAGAAAAAATAATGTATGCAACATGTGCATATAGTGTCTTTTTTCACTCATGGAATTGCACCACTCGCCTGATGGCTCGTGCGGTCAACTTTTTCCATTCGTGAAAAAAAGTGCCACTTTATACACTTGTTGCATAAATTACTATTATTTAATGCAATTTTAAAATTTCTTGAACTAGTTCATTGTTAAATTCCGTACCGTTGTCCAAAATTAATTTTTCTGGTACGCCAAATGAAGAAAAATATTTAATCAAAGCGTTACTAATGTGAATCGCGGTTTTAGCTATTACCTCATATGCTTGAGCAAATTTTGTAAAAGAGACAACTAATGTTAAAAATATTTTGTTATCAATAAAGAATAGATCAATATGAATAATTTGAAATGGTTTTGAAGCTGTCTATGTAAGCATTAACGGCGAGTATGGATTTTTCCTAGCGTATTTGGTGTTTTGGCAAATATCGCATGAATAGTTTGTGACTGGGACTCTTAATCCTATCCAATAATAGTTTCTTTTCAAATGTTCAATAGTCTGAGAAATACCTCTGTGGTTACTTTCACTATCATGATGATTTTTTAATAGCAAAATCTGTTCATCTTTATCCTTTACTATATTAACTAATTGCGTACATCTCATTAATTTAGAACCTTTCTCTGAAAATTTCTTTAAATACACTTCATGGAAATTTCTATATAAACCTTCTGTATGGAAGTACATACAATATGTTTTATTTTGTATAGTGTAATCTCGCAAAAATTAAGTCGTGATTATTTTCTGTGGGAATTTCTACAGTTATGATTTTATGGTGCTCATGATTTTCTTGTTTAACGTCTAATTTATGATATATTTGTCCAATAACTAAAATTTTATTTACCTTATTATTATTAATTTCGTCAAGGATTTTAATTCCTTTGTTAGTAGTTTCATTAGCTGTTGTATGTTGTGTACTACTACCAGTCTCGTACTCTGGGGGTCTAATTTGTATATCAGAAATTATATTAATATTTGATTGATTTTGAATATTAGCGTCGTCCAAAGGATTCTCAGCTATTTGTTCAAGATATTGTAATGTTTCACTATTGATATCTCCGGGATTGTTAATAATTGACTCATTTTCTAGTGCGTTTAAGGTTATTCGTGAGAGTGCGTCTGCATTAGTGTTTGTTTTTCATTTTTTATATTCAACGTCATAATTGAATTCTTCTAGTTTAAGTCTCCATCGTACTAATTTGGAATTGGGTTCGCGTAATTTAAAAAGCCATACTAAAGGTCATTGATTAGTAACTATTGTAACTTTTCGACCATATAAATAAGAACGGAAGTACTTACATGCCCATGCTATTGCTATATAGTTCCTTTTCTATCGTGCTATATTTTTGTTCTGAATCATTTAAGGTACGCGAAGCATAAGCAATAGGTTTGTCTGAATCAATAGTTCCTTGAGATAAAATAGCGCCTAAAGCCACATTTGAGGCGTCTGTCGTTAATACGAATTTTTCATTAAAATCTGGGTATTGAAGAAGAGGTGCATTAGTTAATAAATCTTCACAAGTATTGAAAGCATTAACAATTTCTTGGTCATGAATAATTTTAGAACCTTATTTCAAATATTTTGTTAAAGGTTATCACGTGTCCTAAATAATTTACTTCTTTTCGTAAAAATTCCGATTTATCTAATTGTATTTTGAAATTAGCTTCTCTGAGTGTATCTTCTTGGAGAGACGTGCTATATATAATAACATCATCGGATAAGCTAAACAAGTTTCATTTTGTAAACCTCTAAGTATATTATCCATGACTCTCTGAAAAGTACTCGGTGAATTTTTCATTCCCATGGACATTCGAACAAATTCGTAATGTCCATTTTCGGCGGAAAACGCTCTTTTATGTATATCATTTTCATCCAATTGTATTTGATAAAAACCGTTAACTAAATCAAGGGTAGTAAAATATTGACTTCTTCCTGATTGGTCAAGAATTGTACTAATTAAAGGAAATGGATATTTGTCATCGACTGTCTTTTCATTCAACTTTCGATAGTCAATAACCAATCGATATTTTTTCTTATTTGATGCGTCTTTACGCTTCTCTACAATCCAGATTGAACTATTGTACGGAGATGCGGAGTGCGTAATAATACCTTGTGATAACATATTGTCGATTTGATATTTTTTGTAAACTTCGGGATATCATGTTTTAGTGTGAATAGGAGTATCGTCTTTTAGTTTAATTCTATGTTTTACAGTATTTGTAAATGAAAGAGGAATTTGGTCACAATAAAATATATCTGTATTCATAACATAGATCCTGTATATTTTTTCTTTCTTCCGAGTTACAGTAATTCAATCGAATTTGTTTCAAATTATCTTTTAATAATTTATGGTGGCTATTGGTAAACATTTCATTTGATTCTTCTAATGTGTCTACAAAATGTATTTCTGTAAGATCTAATTTTTCTATAATAAATGGACTGGTAACCGTAATTTGTAATAGATGTATACGCAAAGTAATTGTCTATATTTACAAGAGCTTGAGGACATTCTAATTGTGTATCAAATTTATACTATTTCATGAATCCTAATCCATTCTCTATATTTACTGGTAATTTGACAATTTTCGTGGTTCTTTCCGGTATATTAATTTGATAATTATCTATTTTTATCAATTTCGTTGTATTTATATTTTCTTCGCTATAAAAATTTATTGGAATTTGAGTTTTAGGTGTAATTTTTTACATAAGTCAACTTTTGCACATAGTTGTTTAAGTAAGTCAATACCTATAAGTCCGTTATATTTCTTACAAAATTTGAAAAGATGACTTCATTATGAAAATTGATACTATGAGCTGTTTTAATGCTAAAATCTTCGTATAAAATGTAATTTCTAAAAAATCGATAAGCTAAGTTAGGATCAAATAAACTTCTACTGTCACCGGTATCTATTAAAAAATTAGCATTTAATTCGGGAATAAAAATATAAGGAAGATTGGATTTTAGTAAGTTTATATTAATTATGTTATGTCTTTGTTTTTCATACCCATGCAAAAATTTATATCTGCGTTATCAGAATTGTAAGTTGAATCTTGTGTGGGACGCTGAGAGTGTGTAGCAGGTGCATTTATCACGTTACTTTCTCATTCTAGATAAGGATTATGATTATCATGTGTTTCTTGGTAAATCTGTATGAAAATTGCAACAGTTATTATTTCCAGCGAATTCATAATTTGAAGAATTAAAATTTGAAGAATTATAGAATTCATTAGAATATTCACAAAAATGATGATTTTTTATACGTGTATTACTACCATTACCATTGGCTCTGGATAATACCTATTCCTATTATGATAATTTGAAATTCTAGAAATTAGAGTATTTCTAGCGAAATTATTTCCATATGAATTGTTATTTTGAGGTGATTGGTTTTGAGGAACATAGAAAGATCTTTGATTAGAATTAGAATTATTTGAATGATTGTTATTATTACGATGGCGGAAATTATTATTATTATTTTGATACGAATTATAGTTATTAAAGTTTCTGTTAAAATTGGAAGAATATTGTCTATTGAGAGGTTGAGATGGTCTTGAAGTTGACAAATTATTAATTCGGGGATTTGATGGTGCCATTATCTGAACTGGTCTAAAATTTTGTGAATTTAAATAATTAGTTTTACGCGTACTGTATAAGAAATTTTCTTCTTCGACTACTAAAGACATTGCCTTTTCTAGACTGTCTGGATTTCTTAATCGAATATTATTTTGTAACTGGCCCGTGAGCCCACTAGAAAATGGTTTTAATGCTAACTCATCATAACTCTCTAGTCTAATACATTTTTCTTGAGATGGTAGATTTGAAGCATTTATTTTTGATGCTATTAAACTTCTACAATCTTGGCAACGCATTCCAAAATTATATGGTGTTTTATTTTTAAATGGATGTAAAGCAATTAATTTTTTTTCACATTTGACAATACATTGATTTATGTGATCATTCCAAGTTAGTTTTGAATCAAGTGTGATACCTAAGTAAGTATAATTTCTATTAACTGATATCGTCATATTAGTGAGTTGCAGGTTGGACACAGCTGGTAGACGATGTCGTGTGAAGAATACAACAGATGCTTTTTTAAGTGATAGGTGGAGACCTAGATCTGAGAAGCATTTATTACAATGTTGCATAATGACTTTTAGAGTTTCAATACACTGTTGATAAGTCTTTTCCATTACGTATAAACAGAAATCGTCTGCATATTGCAATATGTTGCACTCTTTATCCATAACATGCACGTTTAAGGTATATAGGTTAAATAGTAGTGGGCTTAGAACTGATCCCTGCAGTAAACCTTTGAAAACAAGTGGTGGGCCAAGAATTTGGTTGTCGCACCGAATAAATATTTGTCTATTCATAAATAGTTCAACCAAGACATACGCACATCTGGATGGAATACCAATTTGAATTAATTTATTAAAAAGTGAATGCAGTTGAACATTATCGTAAGCACCGGTAATGTCCAGAAATGACGCAGCAAGGTAGTTGTTTTCGGTAAGCGTTAATTGAATATCTGTGACTAGATGTGCAATGCAGTCCACAGTGCTTCTTTTCCTTCGAAACCCAAACTGTGTGTCTGGAAAAACATTATTGATTTCACACCACCACTCCAGTCTAATCTTCCTAATCCTTTCAAAGGTTTTTAATAAATAAGACATAAGGGCAAGGGAATTGGAATGACAAGACATTGTTTTCAAGAGTCCCAACTGTCTCCTTTCATCAAGGTATTATTATAGATTCTGCATAAGAACAGTAACGCTACGTCCGGCATGTTTCCTGATTCCGGCAATTCCTGGACTAGACTTTTTAGAAGCTTTAATACTTGTTTTTATTCCACTGATGTTTATCGGTGGTAGTAAACAATGTTGTTCTGGAGAATTAATAGGCCAGTCTATTGAATAATGGACGTGGTCGGGTGCAATCTTCAGAAGCAAGTTTTCAACTAAGGTTTCGTTGACTATACAAGTTTTTTTAACGCTTTGAACGTTATTAACCCTTCTCCATATGTCGATTGGATGAGTTTGTCTGTTAAGTGAGGAGCAAAATTTGTCCGTTCAATTTGTTCTTGATTTGGTTTTGAATAACCTTTTACACATAGCATATAATCTTTTATATTCAATGAAGTTAAAAGGGATTAAGTTTGTTCTGTAAGCTTTTAACGCATTTTTCCTAGAATTAGTCGCCTTGATCCCTTCAGGGAATGTATTTAGTCGGATTATGAGTAGTTGATCTTATTACCTTACAAGACTTGTTTGCAGCTGCCGTTATTGTATCGGTGAGAAAAGATATGATGGCATTAGAATCGTTGCAAATAGGGACGGATTGGAATGATTCAGTGATAGAGGTTTGATATAACTTCCAATTAGCATTGGACATTGACCATTTAGAAGTGAATTAACCGAAAAAATTTCTTTTTGGATATCGTTAATCACAATCCTAATAGGGAAGTGATCAGAACCATATGTATCCGATAAAACGGACCACGTAAATGAAGAACACAATTTTGAGGATAAAATAGTCAGATCTACAGCAAATTTAGCTTGTCCTGGAGTACAAATTCTTGTGGCACAACCATCATTAGCTACAGCTAAAGCAGAAAAATAATACAACGCTTCAACTAGTATATTACCATCTCTCGAGCACGTCTCCGAACCCCAGATTCCGTGATGAGCGTTAAAATCACCACAGATGATACACTCGTGCTTAATCTGGTTAAATAAATTGATATAATCTTGTACAGTTGCTTCAGTTGTCGAATGTTTGTACAAACTTATAATTGTCAATTTTTCATCAGCACTAGTAATGTTAATATCACATACTTTTATTTTGGGATTGAATTTATTAACAAATTCAATAGTTTCATATTTAATTGAGTTTGATATGAATATAGCCACACCACCATGTCCTTTGTTTCTATATTTTGTTATTATATTAAAATTTTGAAACCTTTTCACATCCGCTGGTTTATACCAGGTTTAGGATATCAGAGCAATATCAAAATTGTCTTCAACATTGAGTTGTATTAAAGAAAAATTATTGGAGTTTAAAGATCTGGCATTCCACTGAACTATTTTCAAGCTAGTATTGACCATTTTTAGTTGAATAAACTATCGACAATATTTTTAATTTTACTATCAATATCATTTTCGTTAAATACTAACTTATTATTGATTGCACATGAAGAAGATTGAGGTATATCTCGTATAAAATTTTCAAGCATGGTTTTTATTTTGGAGCTGAGTTGATAGGCAAATTTATCAAAATCACTTTTGGTATTCCTTTGACTAAACTCGAATACAGGACCGGCACAAAAGCTGGTATTGTATTCACTACGAATGGGAGAGAAGTCAGATAGGGTATTATCACTTTTTCTCTTTTTACGAGGATTTGAGATAATTTCTGGAGTAGGTAAGGTTGGACTATCTCCTTTTAGAGTATTGCTAGAGGAACAATTTTGATAACTGGAAGGTTTTAGAGTGGGAAAATCAGCTTCTGAAGTAGCTAGTAGAGCAAACCTATTTTTTAGGATAATGCTAGTGTAGCTGTGATTATCGACTACTATTTCAGCCTCTTTAAATGATATGTTCAAATTAGCCACAGCTTCCTTGGTTTTCCTTTGTTTTATATATACTGGGCAATTCTTGAATGAAGAAGAATGGTTGCTAGTTTGATAATGAACACAATATCTACTAGAGCTATTCGGACAATTATCAGTCTGTTCATCTGATGCGCAATTTTTGCACCTTTTCTTACCTTTGCATTGAGAAGATGTATGACCGTACCTACCTAAGACAATGATAACATTGCATAACCGGAATAACATAGGTATCGACAGAGCACCTAACCTTATTAATGTAAACAAATTGTGGAATAAATTTGCCAACAAAAGTTAAAATTATCATCTGCCTAGGGACCCGCTGTATAACGCCATCATTCTCCACTGTTCTATTCAAACGTTGTGCATTTTTAATTGTAACACTCGATTTTATAATATTTAGGAGAGTATTTTCGCTCAGAGATGTGTCAACACCTCTTACTATGCCACGTTTTTCGGTTAAATAATTTGGAATGTATGTAATCAGGTTATTTTTCTCGAAAAGTGGTTCTTCTACTAATTTAATAGCATAGTTACTCCAATTTACTTCAATTTTTACGCGATTTTTTCCAACACTAGTTATTTCAATAATATTATTTTAATAATTTGATAGCGCTAACAACTTTTACCTAATTTCATCGGATGTAAACGATCAATATTTAGTTCTGAATGTTCTACAAAAATAAAATATGGACCTAAATCGGTCGGTAGAAATCTATTGTCTGTATTAACTGGCCTACAACCACTGTTTACATTACTTGATATATAAGAACCTATTAGTAAGTTTTTCACTGATTCCGTATCATCATTGTTTTTGTTCACCGTTTCGTTTGAAATATTATCAATTGTTAAATCCATCGTGTTTTGGTGATTTTGATGATTCATATCAATCTCCAGAAAATGTAACTTCTTCCACATGCATATTAGGACAATTTCTTCTCGTTGATCGTAGAAGTGGGTCCTTGCCCCCTTTTTCATATTGGCCACCGGACATCTGGGCTTCAGAGCCAGGGCAAAACAAATAAATAGATAAAAACGACTTACAGTATCGCTGCTACACTAATTATATAAAACACAGAAAAAATAATAATAGGAAACTGCTAGGTAAGCAAATCACTTATCGCAAGAGAACTCAAATCGATACGTCCGCACTGAACCGACCGAGAGTGTAGAAACGTTATTTAAAATACATGATTTTTTAGGTTTTAGTCATATTTAAAGAAAATTATAAATATTTACGACTATATTAGGCACGAATGCACGGTTTAAAATACTTTCCCAAAAATAGTCAACATCCCTATTACAATAAATAAAAAAAGGAAGACATGTTTATACGATCCTTACAGGAAAGCCGTCTGTAGAGGAGAATATAAATGGATTTAATGGGGAATTAGAGTTTGAGTTAGACGTCGAGTTCACCGTTATATTTTCAGATTTTAAAGTGTTTTGTAACATAAGAGTTATTTTTCCGTTAATCAATAGAAAGACAAGTGTTTTTTAGTTTAGTGTTTCATCATAATAACAGATGGTGTATCAACGTCAAAAGGTGTTTCTCTTCAAAATTTGAAATTGAAAAGTTTTAGTTAATCAAGGGAACCACATGTTTTTTCATGATCTATGTTTTTTTTAATAAATCATATTAATATTCCAATTAAAATATTGGTTCCTTGTTAGATAACGGGGTCCAATTATAACTCGACCGTCCTAGCTTGGCACTCGAAGTGGCGAATTAAGCTACTTGTGGGAACTATATGGAACGTTCATCAATTCCAAAAAACAAAAAATGCTAAAGGGAAGAGGCGACCACGCTTCAACCCACAACAAGTAAGGGTCCGGAAAGAGGTGAAGGCTAAATAGCATATCAGCTCGAAAAAGATTAAATTCAAATCGTCGAAGAAAATATCAATCCTAACTGACGAGGAGATATTAGACGTTGTTAGATTTTAACTGGGTTACAAAGCACTGAAACTAGAACTAGTTTATTGTCGCCCCTCTCCCTTATCAGAGCTGTGTTCACTACTACTACAGCTCACCTTCCAGCTCCAGGGTTCTAATGAAATCTAGTATTTGGGACAGATTCAAGGAGTTTGTAGGAGTTAAAATCCTGCATCAAGAAACCAGCTTAAAGAGCTGATGAAAGAATGCCTAGAAATAAAAAGTGCCAAAAGGGACGCCAGAGACTGCCAAGTCCCAAAAGCGTCCCCGTACATCGGCCACAACCCCACCAGACCCTACATGTGATGAAGGAGGCCAGGGCATTTCCTTCAGAGAGGCCCTATCATCTGTGAAGGTAGCGGTGACGGATGTAGGATTTCCTGAAATTCTATAGGACACCCAGAGGCTGATCGAAGTCCAGGACGCCATAGCCATAGACGAAAAAATCTCACTGGAGGGTCCACAGGTGCGATTCCATAATTGTGCGCAGATATCGGGGTATCTGGTATTTCCGTGCGCGGATCGCATAAGCGCAGTACTCTCAGGGTGCTGGAAGGAGACGATATCCCCAAACCTCATGCATGTACAGTTTTCATCACAGATGAGAGAGGATGTAGACTAGAGGCATCGTACATCCTACTCAGGATAAAAAGAGCTAACCATAGCCTAAAAACTACACTATGGACCGTACTGGGTAAGACGCCAACGGAAAGGGATCAGATGTGGGTCTTTTCCATGGACCAGGAATCCCTGGAGGAGCTAAAAAACTGCACATGTCTCCGTTCAAATTCAGGGTCAAGGGTAAGCAGACGCCACCAGAGGAAGCGGCTGGCACAGAGCCGGAAGAAATAGACTTTCCCATAGAGGAAAATAAAACTGTCCCCGACCACCAGACAAAGGACAGTCAAATCGAGAAGATACTAGCCCACGAAGAGCTGCGCCCATGGAAGAAGGAGAATCGGCTGGAGAACCCATTTCGTAGAACTGAGCAATAGCATCCGGGTTCTACAGGTGAGCCTTCATCATGCTAAGGCGGCCAGTACTACGGTATGTAGAAGATTCGACAAAAATAATTGGACTTCGCACACTATGGTAAGTTAGTATCCTTGTGATGATCACAAAAGACACTATTAGATTTAATTAGATATAACTAGATTTTAATTTCAATAATTGCTAGCGGCCAGTGAACTTGAAGGTCGCTGACAAGGTGTAGTAAGGTTAGTAGCATATTGAGGAATCACGACTGTTTGTAAAATATATCACTGACGCGTCTTAATAGTAAATAATGTAGACAGCAAGGTCGACGGAAAGATTTTGGTTTAACAATGCATATATAGAATTTCTTCTATATAATAGAGGGTTCATTTCTCTAGAAATAATTAATAGTATCAATGTTTTAATCCAGTTCTATTATTTAAAATTTTAAAGAATTTCATTCAATTTTTTGCAATACTTTTGGCAAACCCTGTATTGTCTATAAAATCAATATGGTTGGAAAACACTGTAAATGTAAGATTTGGCAGATTATTTAATTTATAATGACATTTACATCTCACAGTTGAAAAATATATTGAAGGTTGAAGAAAACAGAATTCATTATAAGGTATTTAGATAATAAAACAGTTCCAAATCTTTGTTATAGTAAAATAACAAATAGAGTTTTTTTTAAAGAAGAAAGTGTGTAACCACAGTGTAATGTGGTTATTTATTTGATAAAAAATAGTTAGTTGAATTTGAGATCCCTAACGGAGAACATGTAATTTGATACTTCTCCAAAATGTCGCCTAGTAATAGTTAGTTGAATAGTATAATTAATAATAATAAAAATTTTTATCCGGTGCCCATAATTGTAAATTCTGTGCGTGTTTTATTATTGGAAAATTTAGTCATCAATTCGGAAAAGTGAACGATCATGAATTCTAAATTAGATTTAGAAATGTACGAGTTTGGAGGAGTCCAGATTTGGTGAGTCTGTTCCAGATTATTGATAATTTAAAATAATGCATTATTTCGACGAAAAATATCAGGCCTTAATCAAAATTGACAATAGATACATCTAAATAATAGATTACAAAAATTTTAATTCAGAATAAATACAGAAATTTAATATTGAACAATTATATTGGAAAAGTATATTAAAAGAAGTTGGGACTGTGAATGGGTATTTGACATTCGCGAATTAAAAGTGACAATTCGAAAATCATTTGGACAATTCGAGAAATTTCTCAATTTAGTTCGTAATTAATTCAATTTGTATCCATTATAGATAAGATTTTGCTATTTGATAATTTATAAACTTCATTCGTAATTCACTTAAATTTTGTTCATTGTAGATAAGATTTTTGTTATTCGATAAAAAAAGGAAAACTAGTATTTGTTGTTTTCTGTGAGATTTAGTAATTGTATATAACTTTTGAATTCGACTTACTTTAGATATAGTTTTTTAATAGATTTGAACAGTTTATAGAAATTAAATTTATTTAATTTGATAAAAAAATTTATTTCTGACAGTGACACTTGTGGATTATTGGTGACAGAATGTTTATTGAAATATATTGAATGTCAGAAAGAAATTGAATCGCCTTTATAATCTTTAACAAACAGTCACATTATATTACTAGGTAGATCAAACAGAACAAAATTAATAATCAATATTTAATTTGGACAATACTTAGAAATCTTATAAAAATTTATATTTTTATGGCGCATTGAACCCACCCTGAGATAAAAGTGATTCGAATATTTTACATTAGATTTATCTTTCAATAAATTACAATTTTGATAGCCGGGAAATTTTTTGACAACAACTGTCAGATTGAAATAAATATCATACCTGCTAAAGCCGTGTGTACAGTTTATAGTGTAAATTATCCATGGTCAGTAAATTGTATACGTAGTGATAATTATATGATCCCAGTGAGTTTTGATAAATAATGGTATTTATTTAACCCCAATGAATAATGGTAAGTGTTTCCCGAAGGCTAATGGTTCGATGGTTCAAGAAGTATATACGAGGGGCACTTGCGAAATAACCACCACATTCTGTGAGAGGATAAAAAAACCCAGAACGTTGATGCAAAATAGAAACAACATAAGGAAACTTGTAGGTGTTCTATCTAACACAGCACCACAGACTTAACAGGCACATGCACTTGCTGAAACTGCCAGATAGATAGCAAATAGAGGAAACCTCAAAACACATTCTGTGTGAATGTGAATGTCTTTCAAGACATAGATTCCTAACAATAGACGAAAAAAGCCCCTGGCTAGAAGCTACTCAGGGAAATAACTGAACAGTATAATGCGTTTATTAGAAAATATCAAACTGGACAAGATTCTATAGAGTAAAAAGGACTCTTACAACTAATCTGAAGATCGAGGTGGGAAAAGTCTATATTCAACCTAATCTAATTTTTTTTTTTTGGTTCGCGCACATCCAAAGTGCCAAGCTAGAATGGTCGAGTAATACTTCTAGATACCTAGTAACAAAATATATAGAATTGTACTCAGACAAATGACTTAGAAATCATGTGATGAATTTTATATCGTCCTTAAATTTTCTTCTAATCGGAAAAACAGAAATTTCATGACATTTCTTTCGGTATGATATACTATATAATTCCAATTATGTTATTTGGTTGACGGTTAATAATATAAATTTATTATCTTTAATTGATTTCCAATTCATATGTTTCATAGGCGCAGTTAACCAGTAACTAACTTTCTCCTAATCTTGTTCCATTTCTGTAGATAATACAATACTTACATCATTTATATTTCTTAAATCAATAGCGACATCTTTGATTTTATATACGGCAAATACCTTTCCTTTGGCGCCTATAAATTCGCCATCTGTCACGTACATGCGATAAAAGTCCATAGAGCTAACACCTGCAGGTGCCGTTCCTCGTCCACTTTCTAAAACAAAATTTTTTCGTTTCAAAAGTATCAATATAATATAGTTTTTATCAATGTATTCTTAAGATATCCCCTATAATGATGCTTGAACGCATCAGCACACAGTAGAAAAAAGGAAAAAAATATCCCTTCGTTAGATCTAATAGCTTTCCTGACAATTCCAAATATCCCAGTTACTTTTAATACAAACGCCAAAGACTAACGGAGATTAATTCTGTTTCGTTCAAATATGAAACAGTGGAGTCAACGTAGACGAAAATATATACTTTTTCTACGCCTGCAGGAATAAAAAAATAGATCTTTATTATATCTTAACTATATTCATAACATCTACTTCTTTCCTTCTTTTAAGGCCAGGGCTATTCGGTCTATATATTCATAACATTGCGGACGATGGCTGATAGCTGACTGACAAATCAAACGCCAGTGGACAACAAAATTATCACGGAACATAAAATTTTAAGTACAATAGATACCCGTGAAGACAAAAGATAAACGAGATGTGACTTTTCGCATTTTAAACACTAGTGTTTAACAGGTTGGCAGCTGTAATGCTAAAAAAAATTGGCCCTTGAGGCCAACTTTTTTTTTCTTTTAAAGGTTAACTTAAGTTGTCTAGAACCATTGTGCGTACTTTATTTTCCAAAAAAAAATAATGTTTTCTATACGTTTTTTTGAAATTTTTTTATGAGACCCATCTTAAGGTCACGCGGCCTCATCATATGAAATTAGACCCAATAGACGCGTGCACCAAATGTGGTGTCTCACTTCGACATGACTGCGCCAGTTGAATCATGTTGGATGAGAGTATTTTAGTGTATTTTGTGAAGTCGGCAAGTACATATCGTCTCGGCTCATCGTTTCTCGGATTGTTTAGAGTTGTTGAATAGTTCGACGTAAGAATTTAACGAACCAAAGTGTACTCTTGATCAATCTCAGTGGCAAAATGTCTTTCGAAAAAGAAAAAAAGAAGCTGCAGCAATTGTGGTAATATTATTTATTTATTATCATTAATAATTATTTTATTATTTATATACTTTGTGCGCTGTAAATATTCTCAATTTCGAGTACAAATGTTATAATAGTCAGAATCATACTAAACTCGAAAAGCCGTTCTGATTCAACAAAACATTATAAATCTTTGGACGTAACCAATTTTATGAACTTTGTGACGCGCTTTCCTACCTCGCTTCGTCCTCCTACCCCTCTCGCACAGGTTCTTAGCGACTGACGCGTCACTTTGGACACCCTCGATGCAAAGTTCTTTTGCAAACAAATGCTCGGGCGCCAGATTATTTTACGTGGTTTACTCCACGGCCCCTTGACCCTCAGCGTCAAGAGTTCCAGGTAGCCTCAGATGGAGGTTACGGAAAATTCCAGGGGTCTCGTTGAATTTAACACGTCTACAGCACCTATAAACTTTAGACGGTGATGGTACGGGATATTAAGAAAACACTGATCGTATTTATTGGTATATTACAAGACCTATTCAAAATATATACATATAAAATAACATTCGACAATTTCTGATTATTTTCAATCGGTACCGAATCAGTTAAATATATACAGTAAGCAAATGTGTTCAAGCCTTATGTTATTATGCACCATGCGAAATTTGCCGGTATTAAGGAATGTGAGCAATGACACAATAAAACAGGTGTAAGCAATCAAATGCCATTTTTAACAACGGAAGCGGTATAAGCAGTTTTGTAATTATGCGGTAAGCAGCAGTAAAACAATAATTACCTATCACGGTAGTCAACGAGATAAAGCTATCTTCGCGGTAGGGATAGTCAATCGGGATAGGTGGAAAAATGTGACCAGACCAGTTTATAACAAAAAAAACTAAAGAATTTAAACTAGATTATCAATCAATCAGTGGCAACAGCCTCGTACTTGATTGAGAATCTAATTTTTATAGGAGAATTTACACTTTAAATTTTCAAATTAATTCAAACTAGATTATCGATCAATCAGTGGTAACAGCCTCGTACTTGATTGAGAATCTAAATTTTTTGGGAGAATTTACACTTCAAATTAATTTAAACTAGATTATCAATCAATCAGTGGCAACAGCCTCGTACTTGATTGAGAATCTAAATTTTATAGCAGAATTGACACTTTAAATTTTCAAATTGATTTAAACTAGATTATCAATTAATCAGTGGCAACAGCCTCGTACTTGATTGAGAATCTAAATTTTTTTATAGGAGAATTGACACTTCCAAATAATTTAAACTAGATTATCGATCAATCAGTGGCAACAGCCTCGTACTTGATTGAGAATCCAAATTTTTTGGGAGAATTTACACTTCAAATTAATTTAAACTAGATTATCAATCAATCAGTGGCAACAGCCTCATACTTGATTGAGAATCTAAATTTTATAGCAGAATTGAGACTTTAAATTTTCAAATTAATTTAAACTAGATTATCAATCAATCAGTGGCAACAGCCTCGTACTTGATTGAGAATCTAAACTTTTTTATAGGAGAATTGACACTTTAAATTTTCAAATTATCGGTTAAAATTATTCTAAAATAGTGGTCGGAGGATAGGACAGCGGTTACCCAAATACAAGCAAAATCAAACTGTGTCTTAAAATAGATAAATAAAAATAAAAGATCACAGTCGCACTAGAATCCAATTATCGAGGAGAAAAGCAAATATGTATTTGGGTAATTTGAAACAGGACACTAGGTATAACAATCTGTATCGCAAAATTAAGATCAAAATGCTATTTCAATGTATTGAAGGATCAGACCTGAATTCCAAAGAAACAATATACAAAACGCGGTGAAAACAAAACTGTAAATAACTTTGGTTTTTATCGTTTAAAAAAATATACCGGCTTACCAGCCTTATCAAAATACGGAATTATATTCTTATATAACGGAACTATTAAAACTATCTTAGGGAAATTGAGTATAAATCTCACAACCTCGGCGGAATAGTTTATCCGGTTTTCGCAAAATTAAAATCAAAATAATATTTCAATCAGACCCTAATTCCCGAGAAACAATATACAGAACGCGATAATAAAAACTGTAAATAAGGTTGGTTTTTTTTTATCGCCAATAAAAAACTACCGGCTGCCGGCTTTATCAAAATACGGAATTATATTCTTAATAACCAAACTACTAAATTGTTTGTTGAAATTAAATATAAAACTTTGAAACTCGGGTGAAATCTTTTATTCGGTTTACAAAATAAATTTCCACTTACTCGGGAAATACTGGATAGTCGGACACTTCACGCTATTTGTCTACGGCCAAATTCTAGCTCATTCTAACAATCAAATCGAAAACATAATAAATTCAATAACCTAATATCAATCATCAAATAATTTCAATCACTTAATATCAATCACTGAATGCCTTTTGGACGCTCGGTTTTCCAATTTATAATTTACTTCCTACCTAAATTTTGGCGATAACGGTGGTGAGGGAATTCGATTTAATTACAACAAGAAATATTTCTACTTGTACTGAACGGCATCGGTTTTAATTATAATAGTTTTTCTACTTCCGCTACTAAAACCGCACTTTGAACACGGTTTTGACATGCACAAAACGACTCTTTAAAGCGAAAAGTCACATCTCGTTTATCTTTTGTTTTTTAAACGTCAAATCAAGTGTATCTTTTGTATGTTAAATTTCCATGCTCCTTGATAATTTTGTTATTCTGCGTCATTTGATTCATCAGTCAGCTGTCAGTCATCGTCCGTCATGTAATGAATATAATTCAAATATAATATAATGTTTTCTTTCCCGCGGCGAAGAAAAAGTATAGTAAGCACCTCGTGTTAAAAACGTCTTTAGTCACTTGTTTCACAAGGAACTCGTTCCGCTTCGCTTCACTCGTGCCTAGTAAAACTCGTGACTAAAGTAACCGTTTTGACACTTGGTACTTAATATACTATTATATACCGGGCGTCCTCGATAATTTAAATTTTGAAAAGCGGAATTTAATACATTTTACATATTTCTTTAAATGGTAAAGCACGGCTTTTGAGTTACTAATGAAATAAATACTTAAATTAATATTACGGGACTGAAATGGTACCAGAAATCAAAGTTGGAAAGTAGGTAACGAGTTATATTCACTAATTAAACTTAAAAATATCATCGGAAAAATCAATAAAAAATGCTTCTAAAAAAAATAACTCGTTACAACTTGCTGTAACATTGGTTTAGGTTCTAGTTGGTATTTTTCATTTCAGAAAACGTTATCTGACGAAGATGACGGAATTCTCATTGGTGAAACGTCCGACAAATACGTGCCAAGTAGTGAAGTGGAATCTGACGATTCTATAGAACAACCCCAGTTACCGAAAAGAGCAAAGGTACGTGCTAATTTGCCGCAGACCAGCTGTTCAAATTAAACTTCGCCACATCCTTTCTTTTTAAATACAAATTCACCACAGTCAAGCTGCTCAAATATGCCAGATAGCCAAGATTTGATTATGAACACGATTGAAAAGGTTATTCGGGACAATGTGGCTTCAAGTAGTAGTGACGAAGGCGATACCGATGATGATGATGAGCAGCTTATTTGTGGGTCCTGAAAGAAGATAATGGAGAGGACGATCCTGCCGAAGAAGATTTGAAACCGCATATCTTGCGAGTAGAGACACTACAAGAGTGCTTCGACCTAGTCCGTCTGAACCTTTCTAGAGCGTTTACCAGTCAGAGTCGTAACTACAATCTACGTCGTCGAGACTGGAAATGTACCATGGGAACAAAGTGATGAAGAAAGAACATACCTTGTCATCTGCCGCTGATCACGTAGCTGCTAAGCTAGCCCCGAAATTTTCCGGTCCGTATAGAGTCGTGCGAGTTATCTCTCCGGTGGTGTACGATTTGCAAGATAACAATGGTAAACGGTATGACCACGTATATACAGTGTGACAATTTAAAAACTTACAATGGGCTATATCTCACGAACGAAAGATGATATCAAAAAATGCTTAAAACAGTTTCTTGGATATGAAGGGGGAACTAAAATGACATAAAGAAGAGCTCGCCCCCATCAACCCCCTAGGCCCCACCTACCCCAACTGAAAAAGTTTAAATGGCAGACCCCTACTTGTGATACATCATTGAAAAGCCTACAAAAAATGCTATCCCACGGTATGAATAATAATGGTACAGGGTGAATAAATATTACAAAACCTTGACTTAAAAGGAAAATTTAATGAAGTTTTTGTTGAAGTACAAATTTGTTAAAAATGTCAATGAAGTAAATGTTCAAAGTGGGTTCCGTTGTTTTGTAAACAATAGTACAGCCTATTTTCAAATTCTGCACGAATTTTTACAAATGTTGTTCTAGTAATAGCGCGACATGCTTGAGTAATTTTTTCCCGCAAATCCCCAAGTGACGCAGATTGAGTTTTATACACAACTGACCTGAGATAACCCCATAAAAAAATCAGGTCGCGCTAAGTCTGGTGACCTCGGTGGCCACTCAATAGAACCTCTCCTTCCAATCCATTTGTTCGGATAATTAGTATCCAACCAGTGCCTAACTGCAGCTGCATAGTGAGGAGGTGCTCCATCATTTTGGTAGTGCAGCAAATCTTCTTCTAGAGCTAGATTGCCTTGGTCATCCCGTTGATTCTCTAATTCATGCACAATTAAAGGTTGGATGGTGTTTTCCAGGATATCCAGATGAATGTCGCCATTTAAATTGCCTGGTATAAACAAGGGGCCAATTAAAGCATCCCCTAATATCCCTGCCCAGACATTAAGTTTTCCAGGGTATTGAGTGTGACCTTCTCTAAATCGATGCGGGTTCGTATCACTCCAGTACCGACAGTTTTGTTTATTCACATTGCCATTCATCATAAAAGTACATTCATCACTGAAACAAATATTTTTCAATAGTCTAGGTTCAACGCGAATTCTTTCAGTCATTAGTTCACAAAACTCAATTCGTCGGTCTGGGTCATCATCGCATAGTTCTTGAAGAATTTGCGTTTTGTACGGATGAAACTTATGTAATTTCAACACCTTCCTAACCGACTGACGTGATAGTCCTGTCATTGTAGATTGCCCAAGGACCTCAACTTGGCTTGCTTCATTCAGTAATCTTGGGGCATCCCTTTTTTTATTTTGCACTGATCCCGTTTCTCTAAATTTTTCAACTAAATCGCGGATGTACACGTGACTTACATGTTTGTCCGGATGCCTCTCATTAAATATTTCAGCTGTTCGTAAATAACACTGGTTCTGGGAGCCAAATATGAAAATGATCTCCACACGTTCAGGTATACTGTAAACCATCGTGACAACTACAGCGAATGACAGTACTGATCGTACACAATGATGACACGAATGACATTTAAATGTCTCAAATCAACAAAAAATTATTGACTGCGACAGAAACCAAAAAACAGATGTTTGCAACTTGTTTTTGCAAAGACGGCAAATTAAAGTTTTTATTCAACAACAAAACGTCTCCTCAGATACTTATCATTGAAAATTAGGTTTTTTTGTTGATACATTTTTTTATTTTATTTGGATCTTATAAAAATGTAATGAACGAAATCTGCGCTTTTGTTCATTAATTTTTTTGTCGAAGTAAAGGGGTTGTGTAACGAGCTATTTTTTTTAAATATCTTTTTTATTTTATTTTTTATTTTTAATTTTATTTTGTCTCCGATGGTATTTTAATTGTAATAAGTGGATATAACTCGTTACTTACTTTCCAACTTTAATTTCTGGTACCGTGTCACTCCCGTTACTTTAGGTATTTATTTTATTAGTAATTCAAAAGCCATGAAATATCATCTAAGGAATGTAAAAAAAAATTATTAAATTCCGCTTTTCAAAAATTCAAATTATCGAGGACGCCCGGTATATAAACTATTTTAATTAAAACCAAAGCTGCCCAGTATATTAGAAATATTTCTTCTTGTACGTAAATCGATTTCAAGTTAATTCCCTCACCACCGTTAACGCCAAAAAATTTTAGGTAGGAATTAAATTCCGAAAACCGAGAGTTTTGGGGCTTTCTGCCTGTCTGCTGCCGTTTGCAAATTTTTGCGTGTCACAATTTTGTTTTCTGCTTCAGTTTATTTTTCCGGGAAAAAAGAGCTTCTTCCATATAAGTTCTAGTACCGGGGTTGATGCAAAAAGTTTGTTAAATTGATCATTTTTAAAGTCCCGACATTCCCAGACTTTCTGAGTATAGTATATTACGTAACGAGTGCGGAAAGTGACATTTTTCAGACGAGTGGAAAGGGAAGATAATCCCACGAGTGTAAAAAATCACTTTGGCACAAGTTATGTACACTATTTTTCCTACGACCACGCGATATACTTTTACCGAATCAGGCATGTACAATCTTGCGTTTTTATGTAGATGTGAGAGGTTTTATATATGTGTATTTGTAATAACTTCATATAGTATATAAGTATCTTTGATAAGAACACAACGTAACAGCGATGGAATGGCCGAGCGGGCTAAGCGTCCGTACACTCGATTTCTGACAAACAGTAAGGTGGTTCAAACCCGGGCTCGGTGGTTTTCTTTTTAATTTTAAATGAAATAAATAAATTGAAGACACAAGTGGATAAAGGTGTCATGTAACATTTTTTCAAAAAACGGTTTTTTTTATTAAACATTTTATTATATATGATATTTTTATTCTGTGGTACTTTTGTTTCGAAAGTTCTGTTCCGATATTTAGATTAATTTCGATGGATGAAGGTGTCAAGGTAACATGACACCTTTATCCACTAAAATCTATCTGGAGGTCGGTGGAGCTAGAGTGTACATGAAACATTATTTTGAGGTTATGCCAAATAAATATTTCATGACAAAGTGTGTGAAAGTGATTGTAAGCTCAAAAGTTTTTTTGAATATCTTTTAAAGGGTTGAGTAAAAAAGGGATGTCTCGAGGAAAACATATATTGTCTTTGCTCGAGAAGCAACAGAAACAAAATCATTCAACAAAAGGTAAGAAATTACTAGATTTTTTGCTATCTAATATATTGTAATGTATTTCAATTTTGGTTTAGACACCTATACGAATTTCTTCCATAACCTATATAATACGAGAACACTTTTCGGAAATGCAATTGTTGAAACAGAAATCTGTGGACATATCGAGAATCTATCAAAAAAAGTGATAGTTGAGCCTGAACGAGGAAGACAAAATTTACATAATACCTGCAAAATAGTAATCGCGACGGAAAATTATGAACTTACCCCGAGATATACTCCTAGCCTACCTAGTACCAGCAAAGAAGTACCTAGTTGCAGCTGAAACCTTAATGTCTGCTAATACCATCATCCCATCAGGTAAAATGCTTCAAATTAAACTGTTTTGAAACATACTTAATAATTTTTGTCTTTAGGTCTTAATAGTTCCACATTGTCACAAACTGATTACAGTGAAGAATATGATCCATATGGTAGTGAATACATGCCTGAGGACGAATCCAACATTCGTAATAAAGCGTTTCAAATGAATCAGAACTCTATGGAAAAGGGTTTGGCCACTCCAGAAAATTATTTTTGTGGTCATGTTACAGGCGATGGTAATACATGGATAGATTTAAATGGAAACCAAATTTTTGAAGAAAAAAGAGAGAAAGTAAAGAAAAAGATATTTCAACTTAAGGAAAAAACTGCAAAGGTTCGTATCAGAAATCCAGATAATTGGAAGAAAAATAAATCTGCCATCGCTAGACAAAAAGGCGAAGAATATATTTATCAGAGAGGAAAACTCATGCCGGAAAAGAAAAGAAAGTTAGGATTGCTATGTAAAGCAATGTGTAGATTAAAATGTTCTGAAAAGTTTAACGAACAAAACAGAGAAGCGATTTTGAAAAAATATTATTCGCTGGACGTAAACTCCAAAAATTCTTTGTTGTTTAGAAGTATTAACATTCATCCTATTAAAAGACATAGAGCTGGTGCAAAAAAAGAGAAAAGCTTTACATTTTCTTATTCAGTTGTCTTTAATAAAAAAATAGAGGTAATATGCCGAGATGCGATGTATTCCTTTTATCAGTTTAGCCGAAAAAAAATTTAAGTAATACAAAATAAGTTAAAAAAGGGACTGAATGCGCCATCGCCAGATATGAGGGGTCGACACGGAAATCGGCTACATAAGATTAATGAAGAAGTAGTGACTTATATCACTAACCACATCAAAAAATATCCTGCGGAAGAATCACACTACTCACGCAACAAAAATTGCCATAAAAAGTATTTGTCTCCCATTCTTGATATGAGTGTGATGCACAAGATATATCTTTAAGAATGTGAAGAAAATAATCTTGATGTCTCCTTTAAAGTTAAACTTTCATCGTATGTCTATATATTTTCAAATGCATTTAATTTATCATTTGGCCAGCCACGAAGCGATACGTGCAGCACCTGTGATTCTGGTCGGAACACAGAAATTCACACTGAAAATTATGAAGTTGCATTTGATGCGCAAAATCGAGACAGGAAAAAACCATTAACTGATAAAAATACCTGCTTTATTACCATGGATTTATAGCAGACCATACCCCTTCCAAAACTATCTACTAGTAAAGCTTTTTATTTGCGTCAAATGTGGTTATACAATTTTGGTATACACTGTATAACACCTGATAGGTCTAAACCATTTTTTTTAATTGGACGGAAGACGTGGCCAATCGGGGAAGTCTTGAGATAGCAAGTTGTTTGCTTAGATTTTGTCAGCTGCTGAAAGACGACTATAAACAAATCGACCACCTTATCATTTGGTCGGACTCGTGCTCCGGACAAAATAAAAATTTTACGATAATCTTCGTCTATCAGCTTTTAATTTTAAATGGCATATATAAAGTAATTGACCATGAGTACCCAGAAGTGGGTCACAGCTACTTAAATTCGGATCGAAATTTTGGGCGAATAGAGAAAAAACACAGGAAGTATGAGAATATCTACGTGCCAGAACAATACAGTGATATTATTAAGGCTGCAAGTGCCAAAAATTCTGTATGTAGTAATACGGAAAACTACTTTTTTGCCTTCGACGAACTAGCTACAAAGTTACATATTTGGAATAAAAAACACAATGCATGGAATGAAAAAGTTAATTTTAGAGATGGTGTTAAATGGGTCAGAGTTTATGAGTTTGGAATTTACATGTACAAAGAAAATCTTGACGAAATGTCACCATTTCACAAGGTTGACCTATTGAAGAAAGGAAGTGGGATGGTGACTAGAGCAGATAATATTAAAGTTCAAAGAATTACGCAAAAAAGGGGTGAACTTACATCTGAAAAACTGTCGAAGTGGCTTGAACAACTGGTGTTTATTAAAGAAGAATATAAATGGTTTTATGAACGTATCTTGGAAGAAAACGAAAATAATCCTAAGGAGAAAAACCAAATAACATTGAAATAAGAATATTTTTGTCATTTTTTTGTAGTTGTTTAACTTAATAAAATACATGTTTTTGTACATGACGCCTTATTACTTTTTAATAGATAATAATTTTTTTTAATCTTCAATGGATGAAGGTGTCATGTACATTCAAACTTAATTTTTTCATTAAGATGAGTTTTCACCAAAAATTTAAATATAATTCAAAGTTGTATATTATAATCCTTAACGAAATATTGAAACTAACATTTTCAATTCAATCACATAAAAAAGTTCCAATAAAAAATGTTTAAAGTTAATTATCTCAAAAAAATGAATTTGCGACATGACACCTTTATCCACTTGTGTCTTCAATTATATTATATGGACAAGTCCACTTAGGAAATACGCATTTGACATATACATAAATGTGCGGGGTAAATAGACTAGCATTTCAACATTCAGTTTGACAGCTTTTTTATCCGTACACGTACGGATAAGTTTTTTTTCCGTACGCGTATGAATAAAGACCACTTTCCATAGAACTATACAGTGCGATATATGTCACTTTCCTATGTGGTCGTAGGAAAAGTAATTTTCATTACGAAACACGGCGTGAGGCAGCAGTAAGTGAAAAATTATTTTAGAAAACCGAATAAAACATTATGTTCAGTTTTATATTTGATTTCAGTAAACCATTTAGTAGTCTGACTGTTTAGAAATCTAGTATCGCATTTTGGTAAGCAGGCTTTATTTTTGAAGAAATAAGAAAATTTATTTGCAGTTTTTATTATTGTGTTCATTACATCGTTCTTTTTGAATTCGTGACTTAACCTTCAATACATTGATTTTAATTTTCAGATTTATTGTCCTGTCCAAAATTACCAAAATTCATTTTAAATTTTGATCGATAATTGGAAATAGAAAACTGCTGTCCCATTTTCAGCGGTAGAAACGATGTCTATTGCGACTGTGATTTTTTATTTTTTTATTTCGTAATTAATTTCTCTGCTATACAGTATTAGCTCGCCGATAGTTCAACAAAATTTTAAACTGATTGTGGGACGGAACAGAGGCTGTTGCCACCAGCTGTCCCACTTTCAGACGGGCGTAATTTTCTCTGAATTACCTTTGATTTATCTTATTTCTTAATTATATATAGTTTTATCTGACCGACAATTTGAAAAATTTAAAACTGATTGTGGGGCGGAGCAGAGCCTGATGACCACTAGCTGTTTCACTTCCAGAAGGGTGTACTGTTCTCTGAATTGATTTATCTTATTTCCTAATCATATATAGTTTTATCTGACCGACAATTTAAAAATTTAAAACTGATTGTGGGGTGGAACAGAGGTTGTTGCCACCAGCTGTTCCACTTTCAGCCGGTAGTAATTTTGTTTCAGTTCCATTTAATTTTTTGCTAAGCTTTAGTAAATAACTAAGAATATTTTCAACCAAGTCTGAACCCAATGCCATAGGCTGATCGATTGTCTATTCTAAGACACAGTTGTTTCTTTTTACTTGTATTTTGGTAACCGCTGTCCTATCTTCTGACCAAGTCTTAGAATAATTTTAACCGATAATTTGAAATTTAAAACATTGCGGGGCAGAGCAGAGGCTTTTGCCACCAGCTGCCCAACCGTCAGCCGGAAGTAACTGTTCTGGAGTTCACCAATTTTTTTAGAAAAGTATATTTTCTCTTACAATAATAACTTTTTCAACCAAGTCTGAGGGTGTTGCCACAGGTTGATTGATAATCTAGTCTATGTTCATTAATTTTTTTTATTAACTGGTCTGGTCGCATTTTCCCACCTATCCCGATTGAGCGTCCCTACCGCGAAGATAGTTATATCCCGTTCACTACTATGATAGTTATTTATTGGTTTTTTTCTGCTGCTCGCCGCATAATTACAAACTGATTATACCGCTTACGCTGTTATTAACAATTGCATTTGCTTGCTTACACGTGGTTTATTGTGCCATTGCTCACATCCCTTAATACCGGAAAATTTCGCTCGGTGCATAAAAAATAAGGCTTTAACACATTTTCACACTGTATATATTGACATATTATTTCATTGGCTTCACGTTGGAACGCCACAATGTCATATATTATTAATTGTCTCGCGTTGGGATGCCACATTGACATATTATATTTAATAATGCTTTTACGTTTGGGTGAGTCAAATTGTAATATATTTTCAATTTAATTATTATTTAATATTTTAAAAGTTATTTATTTTGAATTATGGACGCCAGAATTGGTCCGTTTGCAACGAATCCCAATTCAAATGAAGATCTAGTCTTGATAAATATATAATTTACTTTGTGTTATTATTGTCCTTGCCTCAGGGATGAGTTCGGCACTAAGCGCTCGCCAGCAACAGGAAACTATAGGTAGAAATACCAGAGAAACACAAGAGAACATAGATAAATAATTTAATTCACTGGTGAAAATTCAAAAAAAATAGTTATATATAATTAACAATGAAAAATAGTACACATGCTGTAATTCAAATATCAATATCTGTTCAAACCTTCTCATAAATTCAATCATAAGTTTCTTATTTATAAGTTTTATTTAAATTTCTCATTGAGTAAATTACGACCAATATACTTATCTAATATTCACCACAAATGATCATTTTTGCCGCTTGTCAATCCCAACTCTCAATTGTTCCAAATATAACTGTCGCGTTTCGAGGGAGTTTTGTGCAATGTTATTTGATTTTTGCATGGAGATGAAGGGCGTGGCTTGTTGAGAATATTATTATTGTTAAAAGAATATGAATTTGGAAAGTAGTTAAGTAATTAAATTAATTGGTGTATTATATCCGTAATTAGTGGAAATTGAACCTTTAAACCTAATAATTATATAAAAATTAGTAGTAATAATAATCCCTAAACTAACATCTGAGAAATTATTCGTGTTATTGTTTTTTATAGGAAAGATTAATGTACACAAGAAAATACAGAGTTCATCATTGATTTCTTCTCAACTCTGAAGATAATGTATATGGAATGTTCGTGGTTACGATTGAACAAAGCCGGGAAAAATAACGAATTGTGGGTTATTTCTCCAATATTATACCACAATTTATGATAATATGAATCGACGATCATCAAGAATTATTCTAATAAGGTAAACTGATACAATCTTACCAAGTTCTAGTCGATAGCACTAAGTTTTATTCACTATTTGTTTTAAAACGGGCTATATTATTGTTAATTTTATTTGTATACTTTGTCGAGTACTTTAGTCGACTTATTATTTAGTTTTGTTGAAGTTATTTTTACTTTTTATCATAATTTGGAGAAAGAAAATTTAACATGACTATCGTCTTATAAGACCACGACGCTTCTTTCCCAAGCTTAAAATCAACAACCAATTATTTTTAATTTTGTTCTCTTGTTCATTGTTGTTATGTGAAAATAATTGTTTTTTCTAAATCAAAACATCCACTCCTGCGTTCTCTTAGATATTTTCACTGTGTTTATTTACGTTTCAAGACCGCACTATGATCACTCCGAATCACTCTATCCGAACCATCAAAGAACGTCAATTTCCGCGTTGAATATTTTCGTACGACGTTACAATTATTGAATTTTGTTTCAAAATTCATGTTATTCTTTATACAGGGTTTCTTATAAATACATACTAGAATATAATTGACGAAATTCACTCATAATTGTTTTTATTCTTTGAAATATAATTATTGATATTTATTCTCAATATTTCAATGTTTTTTTTAAATTGAATTGATGTTTTATAAATCACTTTATTGGAACGTATACTATGTATAAGTATTTCTTGACATGTCTAAACTGTGTATATTTAAATAGCATGTCGTTATGAATTATTTTTATTGAATACTTACTAGAAATTCTTAATATTCAAGTGTACTATTTAGCTTAATTTTCCTTGTAGCTATGTTTCACTTTAATATTTAACTGATTCGGTACCTCTGAAAATACTCGTAAATTTTTTAAGTGTTATTTTGTATGTATATTTTAAATAGGACTTGTAATATCCAAATCAATACAATCAGTGTTTTCTACATATCCCGTAGCATCGCCGTCTAAGGGTTATAGTTTTGTAGAAGTGTTAAATTCAACGAGATCCCTGGAATTTTCCGTAATATCCATCTGAGGCTACCTGGAACTCTTGACGCTAAGGGTCAAGGGGCCGTGTAGTAAACCACGTAAAAGAAATCTGGCGCCCGAGCATTTGTTTCAAAAACTTCGCATCGAGGGTGTCCAAAGTGACGCGCCAGTTGCTAAGATTCTGTGTGAGGTGACGTTTACGTCGCAGGTTTGTATTTATTTAGTTTTAAAATTCTTGCCACTGTATTGTTACGTAAATTTTGTTGTAACAGCGACTTTCTTTTTCGCAATAATAATTACATTACATCAAACTGCGTATTCTCATCAGCAACCAGTTTTCGACATTTTCCATTAAAATTATTTTTAATACTTCCAGTTCTTCTAAATTTATTTTCGTTACAGTTGATTGGGTTATATTTTTATTGGGCTATCTATTATTGAAAATATTTGCTGCTTCTCTATGCGTTTTATAGTAATCTCCCACCCACTGAGCAAGAATATATTGCCTCAACGTTGCTGCAAATCACATATAGGATGTGTAATGTTGCTTCCGACTCTGCAATGATGTTGCATCAACATGCCAGCAACGCCGTAACGGCCGCCATTGCAACGTTCATTTGTAATATTTCAAAAGTTATGTTAGGTTATGGTACGTACGGATATTTCTAACACCCTTCAAATGCAAGGTTGTATCATTATTTCAATATCACATTCTAATCAAGTTTCTTTTATGATGTTGGCAGTTACCTTATAACTAGACGTTTCAGGAAATGTTCCTATACATTTCAAAAGTATATTCAAATCATCTTTCATTTGGTGTGTAGCAGGGACCTTATAATTAGAACTTACTAGTACAATTCCAAGACATTTCAAAAGTATACTTGAAGCAACTTCTTTTTGTGATGCTGCAAATTCCCTGTTATTGATAGTTGCAGATACTGTTCGAAAGTTTACTAAAATCATCTTTATGATTTGGCAATATAATTATTAGGGAGCTACAGGTACTCTCCAATTATCATATTGATAATGGAAAAATGTTTAATTATATTAAGATCGGAAAATTTCAAAATGGATCAATTAGTCTCTTAACCTCAAATTGAAATGACTTGCGTTTGTACTTAATGAAGAGTACTTCTAATCTGTAGAGGCTATAGCATGATTAACTAAACGTGTGTTGAGGGCTAGTGATTTCAATTTGCTTTCATGGTGTGGTTGAAAGTTTTCATAAAGTTTTGTCAAAATGTATATTCTAAGTTAAAAAAACTTATTGAGATTCATTAGTAACTGCACTTTTAACGCAGAATGTGCGTCCGTTCTGAACTTTGGACAAGTAAGAGAAGCCAAAAAAAAGCAAATTTAAATCAAAATATTCCAACGATTTATTGAACCGAAATAAAAACAATATTGCAAATAAAATAACACATCAGATACAAAAAAACATGTATTTCCAGTAGCAGATAATTCAGTTCAATGAATGAATGGATGAACACTGCTTTATATTCATCAATTTCGTTTTTTTCAATGTTTTGTCAGTTGCTACGTAATGGTCCACTGAATACTTCGCATCGAACCATTATACGAATACCTACTAAAAGCAATAAAAGAATTAAATCATAAATACGCATCCATTAATTTACTGAACTAAAAAATTCATAATAAAAAATATTTTAATAACAAAAATATATCACACTATACAATTTGCACATATATCAACTTATATACTGAGAAACAACCAGATTACTCAGTGCTTCCTGGATGTATATTAAAATGAAAATTTGTGGTTCAAATGAACTTCACAAACAAGTGATTAAATCGAAGGAGCCTATAGTCTTGAAACACACCTTTCAATTTACAACTATAAAATAAAAAGGAAACTGTGAGCCTATTGTATAGAGTATACAAATATAAATTAATCCATTGCTTCACTTCACCAAGAAAACAGAAAACATTTGAAAAATGTTAATCCTTTTTCTTTCCAACGACCGGTCGAAACACTCGAAACACAGCATATCAGGCTGTGCTCGAAACTCGAAAGAAACAAATCCTAACCCAACCTTCTTCTTCTTCTATACTATTATCACAGCATGCTGTGCTATTATTGGGCTCGGTTAGGATGAGTTCCCAATGCAGCGTTTTTGCCTTCCACGTCGCACGTCACGCCATATTCACGCATTCTGATTGGCGAATTGGTGAATCGCGTCAGGAACTTGCCGATCAGAATACGTGACGCAAAAAACCAAAACGATGCATTGGGAACTTATAGAACCATTCAATCAGTTTCGATCAGACCTAATCTAGAAATATATAAATTCGAAATCCGAAAAGTGTACCGGAGAGTAATCGAAATAAACGTCATGCATCTAGACATTTTTCAGCAGGAAGGAATATTATTAACTCACAGCAATGTTTCTTGATTAAAAAATATCGCAATATTCCAACTTGGATAGGTACTGAAACTTCATATGGAAATATTTCGACAGGAAGAAATAAATAACTTACAGCAATGTTACTCGCGAAAGTGAATGACAATATTTCAATTTGTGTATTTGACAATATCTGTGAAACTTAATAGCGAAATGCTTCAAAAATAACTAATAACTAACTTACAGCAATGTTTCTGAAAAAATGCTGATGCAATATTACAACTAGCATATCTAAGAACATTATGGCAACCTCAATTACAAACGTTTCATTTCAAAATGTATATAAATGTAATTTGCAGCAATGTTTTGCAAGGTTCTGTGCTCAGTGGGCACAATCAAAACAATTTCTATTTTCTCCTCATCAGTTAAAAACGCTACCATTTTTATGTGTCTTATAAATTCTACAGAGGTTTGAAATTTACTGTCAACATTTCCTTCTATCAACAAATTATTTGTTTGTCAATGCATCATAGATTACATGTAACTACAGTTACATTTGCATTATTGTAGACATGCGATTTAAAAATAATTTTATTAATGTAAATGAATGTAATCACATATTTTAACGTAATTTTTAATTCTGATCAACTTCTTCTTGTAACATTTTTCGATATTGTCAAATTTGAAGGTACTTTACTCTTGAGTATAACCCTCTTAACAAACCTCGTATACGACTAAAAAATTTGATATTTGATGACTGTACTTTAGGTTTTAGATAATGCAGAATTTTTTATGAGGAATAACTTTTTTTCCTAAAATTAATAATAAACATGTTTTTCACATGATTCCAACTTAGAGGGACATATTGTATACCGAGTAGGAGGAAAAACTGCTACTGGGTCTGCCGAGTTTTTCCCATTCCAGTACTATTCTTATTTGGGCCTTAAGCCAACCGTATGTACCGAGTGGGAGGAAAAGCTGCTACTGGGGCAGCTGAGTTTTTCACATTCCAATAGTAGTCGTGTTTAGGCCTTAAGCTAACCATATATACCGAGTGGGAGGAAAAACTGCTACTGTGTTTGCCGAGTTTTCACATTCCAGTAGTATTCGTATTTGGGCGTTAAACCAACCGTATATACCGAATGAGAGGAAAACTGCTACTGGAGCTGCTGAGTTTATGACGTTCCAGTAGTAGGCGTGTTTTGGCCTAAATCCAACCGTATACACCGAGTGTGAGGTAAACTGCTACTGGAGCTGCTGAGTTTTCTACGTTGCAGTAGTAGTCGTCTTTGGGCCTTAAGCCTACCGTATATACCACCGTATATACCAATAGTCCGGGAAAGTAAGGTCGAAAAATCTGTTGAACATCAAAAGTATCCGCTGGAGCTTGCGACGCAACTTGCAAGCACAGCTCGGACGACATGAAATTCATATCATTTCTGGATGTGTTCTTGAAGGTGACGTAAATAGTTTTTCCAAAGAAAAATTTTTCCGATGTTAAATTTTCCAAAAATGGAAAAAAAATTCGAAAATCATATTTTTGGCTGGTAATTATAAATAAAATATTAATATCGAGGTCAAAACATAGATAAACATAGAGGGCGAACTTCTAAAAATTTACGTTTTTTCAGAATTAGAAAATTCAAAATGGCGGCTGCTCAAATTAGGAACAAATTTTTTTTTCAATCGCGTTCAAATTTGTGAACATTAATGATATCGAGAAGCGGTTGGTTGCAATCGACAGAGTGAAAGTTATATTTATATAAATAACATAAACAAATTTTTTTATTTTTTTTACATAATTTTTTAGAACATTTACCGAAAAAAAAATTTCCATCTAGTTTTTTCTCATTTGGGCGTTGAAAAATTTGTTAAAAATATCTTTTCACGTTATAAATATGTTTGTTTTTGAAATACGAGTATTATGAAAAAAAAATTCAGATGCGACTTTTACAAGCCGAGATAAACAAATTCAAAGTCTGCTAGATACTGTGATAATATTAATTGAAATTTTCAAATTATGATCACTTCGCTAGGTTGTTGAATCCCAACTCAACTTAAACACAATTTTTCATTTTTCTACTGTTAATTTGTCCATTCAAAAGAGAACAGTAATCCTAGCTCGCTCGGCCAAACGGTGCGGCGGCAGCTGCTTGGCGTAGTGGTGGGGGGTCAGCGCTCATTATGAATCGTTAAACATGCTACGATTTACATGTTTTTCAGAATCTTCAGCTAAAAAAACTTTTAATTTAGTAACTTTATCACCAACGGAAGCTGCAATGAAAGTTCATTATTTTAGAGTGTTTTATCAACTCCTGTTGTGGGATAAGGATAAAACAATTGTTGAAAAAATAAAGCCTACCAAATGACTGACGACGTACTTGTACCCGACGAATTATTGAAAATTATTTCGTGTTCTTGTACCACAGGGTGCTCTACTACCAGGTGTGGTTGTGAAAAAGTTGGCATACATTGTAGGATATTATGTAAAAATTGCGAAGGCAAAAACTGTTGTACCATCGAAATTGTTAGTACGGTATTTGACAATGACGAGGATGATAATGAATCTCTGAGTGATGAGCCAAATTTTGATATGAGTCAATTAGTTGATTGTGAACTTGCAATTGTAGCAATAATATCGATGAGGGTTTATTCGCTAATGATAATGACAAGGAAAATTGTACAGAGCCACTTCCTCAGAGACCAAAAAGTGCGAGAATTTGTAGAAAATAGATGTAAATTTGTAAATAAATATTATTCTTAGTATCTATGTTTCGAATTATGTATAATATATTTAATAAATGGATTTATAGACCTTATTTCTAGCAATACGTAATCATATTAATAATTCACTATAAATGCACAATTTTTACAAAGAAAACCAGAGTAAAAGCTTGAGCTTCGTTGAACTGCGAACGAGCGCTGACCCCCCCCCCAAAACGCCAAGCAGCTTCCGCCGCACCGTTTGGCCGAGCGAGCTAGGATTAATGTTCTCTTTTGAATGGACCAATTGACGGTAGAAAAATGAAAAATTGTGTTTAAGTTTAGTTAGGATTCAACAACCTAGCGAAGTGATCAAAATTTGAAAATTTTAATTAATATTATGACAGTATCTAGCAGAATTTGAATTTGTTTATCTCAGCTTGTAAAAGTCGAATCTGAAAAAATTTTTTTCAAAGTACCTACTCGTCTTTTAAAAACAAACATATTTATAACGTGAAAAGATATTTTTAACAAATTCTTCAACGCCAAAATGAGAAAAAACTAGATAGAAATTATTTTTTTCGGTAAATGTTCTAAAAAATTATGTAAAAAAATTTTAAAATATTTGTTTATGTTATTTATATAAATATAACTTTCACTCTGTAGATTGCAACCAACCGCTTCTCTATATCATTAATGTTCATAAATTTAAACGCGATTTAAAAAAAAATTGTTTCCAATTTGAGCAGCCGCCATTTTGAATTTTCCAAATCTGAAAAAACGTAAATTTTTAGAAGTTCGCCCTCTATGTTTATCTATGTTTTGACCTCGATATTAATATTTTATTTATAATTACCAGCCAAAAATAGGATTTTAGATTTTTTGGATAAACTATTCACGTCACTTCAAGAGCATAAGATTTGCTGCAATTTTCATCTCTACGATTTTTTGTAAGAACACATCCAGAAATGATATGAGCATAAATCACATGAATTTTAGGTAGTCCGAGTGTGCTTGCAAGCTGCGTCGCAAGCTCCAGCGGAAATTATTAGACAATCTAAGAGAGTGATGCTGGATCGATATATTTTCATTTAAAAATGGAAAATCACCGCTGGGAAACATTTGATGTTCAACTTCCTTACTTTCCCGGACTACAAGTGGGAGGAAGAACGACTACTGGGGCTGCTGAGTTTATGACGTTCCAGTAGTAGGCGTGTTTGGGCCTTAAGCCAACCGTATATAACGAGTGAGAGGAGAACTGCTGAGTTTTCTACGATCCAGTAGTAATCGCGTTTGGGCCTTAAGCCAACCGTTAATACCGAATGGGAGGAAGAACTACTACTGGGGCTGCTGAGTTTATGACGTTCCAGTAGTAGGCGTGTTTGGGCCTTAAGCCATCCGTATATACCTAGTGTGAGGAAAAACTGCTACTGGAGCTGCTGAGTTTTATACGTTGCAATAGTAGTCGTATTTGGGCATTAAGCCAACCGTATATACCAAGTGGGAGGAAAATCTGCTACAGTGGCTGAGTTTTTCACGTTCCAGTAGTAGTCGTGATTGGATCTTAATCCACTAAATAAAATCGATTTGGGGAAAACTGTGACTGGGAGTGCCGAATTGTTAGACGTGCATACGGGATTTGTTACCCCAAGACCGGAGAACCGTAGCCCCCTTAACTTAGAGCTTTGAGCCACCGAGATGCTCGTTTGCATGCCGTATTAGTTCCACTTTTTACGTACCTGCTCCCGTTTGCTCACCGCTTTTTTAGCATTAACCATTGATAACCGTTTACCTCCCGCTTTCGTAGTAGATTCCGTAGAACATCGCTTCAGTTTAATAAAATGCTTTAACTCCGATCGTTGCATTCACCTGATAATTTGTGCTGATTACTTTTTTCAATGTACCGCTAATGAATATAAATAGAAGCGCATTGTGTTCAATTGGTGTTTGATTTTAATCGCGTTCTCTCGACTCCATACTTCGATAGCTTCGTGTAAGGTAAAGAACTAAAGCAGCAAGCACCCAGGTTTCGAACCCAGGAGGGCAAGTAAAATCTGTTCCGCTTGCCTCAGCGCTTTTGTTATCACCATAGTAACCCCGGGAGTATTACTTTCTTCCCTGACGCTTACCACGATAAAAAAACTGGCGCCCGAGGCAACCCGTTACCTAGACTTAGGCGTCAAACTGACACGTAGCGACGAAAGAGCGTTACAATGCATTGAGACAATCATAGATGATTGTTGTTCGTAACCATGTTTTAGCTTACAAAATATGATAAACGGATAAAAAATGGTGGTTTGATGTATCTATGTAAGTTTCACGAATTGTGCGACTGATGCATCTAAGATACCTAATATTAATTAAGAACTTACTCAAAAAATAGTCATTCAAATCAAATAATGTGCCATTTTGGTAATAGTATAGGATGCATTTGGTGCCACCTTTGGCGAGAAAATCATTTAAAAATTCCACTTGTTTGATATGATCAATTACAAATTCTAAAACGTCATTGGGTTCAAGGCCGAGGTACATAGCAATCATGTCGCAAATCTGTCTGTGAGGTAATTGCATTTCTTGATATCTTGTCATTCTTGAGTCTTTATATTTTTGCTGAAAAATAAAATATATCCCTCTAAGTGCATTTAATAAATTTCGCGTTATTGACACTCTTCAATAGAAAGTTGGTTGTAATTAGTCTATGATACAAAGTAAAAGCTTTTTCATCATTATATTTTAATAATTGCAAACGAAAATTTCAGTATTTTTCTGTATAACTCCGTCCACTCGCTTTTGTGTTGTGTGTATAACCGGTTCGAGCGCGCCGTAGCGAAAGAGCTTGGGGAAGGCCTGTGAGGGGTATGCCGAGATATATGGATCGGGAGGCTTGGCTTAATTTCCCGACCCGCAAGGATGAGGTCCACTATAAAAACCTCCCAAATCCTAAGGACAAGTGGTCGTAGAAAAGATGGATTGCCATGGTTCAGTCGGTCCTTACACCACTAACCTCGGGGCATCAGGCGGACCCCTTTGTATGTACCTGATGCATGGTATCGACCTCTTTTCTCCTATACTCGTGGAAACAATTATGGACCTTTTAAGGAGCCTACAAAGACTCTTAGTAAAAGGGATTTGGAGGATACGGAGGCAATGGAGACTACAGAGTCTCCAGCGCATCCAAATACCTCCGAAATCAACACCACAGGGAGACGTTACAGCGAATCCTGTGTATCAAAAAACTCCATTCAGGTGCCAAGGAAAAGAATCTTGAAAGAATGATAGAACAAGGCATTAAGACCAAGGCAGTAGTGCTGCCGATTCCCTCAACATCGAAACAGATTGAAAACCAGCAGACAAAGGGCGGTAAGCGAACTGAGTCAGCCAGGAGCACTCCTGAAGAAATGAAGGTAAAATAACCAAATCTACCACTGGTACTAGTACTACTATTTGTATAAAGTACACAGTGTGGCCCTCAAAGGGATCAAGGAAGTCGTGGTCCCTAAAAACTTCCCAGTGACAACTGTCTCGGAAGATCAGGTTGGGTTAATAAAGAGAACCTGACCAAAATGATCGACGAGATGCAGAAGGCGCCTAGGTTTGAAACCAGTCGATACACGGACAGCTAAGATGGGCTGATATGTACCAATGAGGAGTCCTTTAATATAACTAGAGACTATTCGACAAGCAAAATTAACTGTAAGATCATAAAGAGTGATGAACTTCCAAAACATCAACGAGTCCTCGCCCTATTTCCAGAGACTAAAAAAGAGGATCTAAAAATGGGGGCTAGAAAGACTCGAAAAACAAAATCCAAGGTTGAAGGTGAGTCTCCGGATTGGTGAGGAGTCTAAAAAAGAACTAATCCGAGCTCAATGTAGACCGCACTACTTATTCTTGCGGACCAAATTTAAGACACTGGAAAACACAACCAAAGAGGAAGCAAGGAATGATCAAGTACCTGAACAAACATCCTCTTAGCACATTCAAGGTGTTACAAGTAAACCTGCAGCACAAAAAGACAGCCACTGCTATTCTACATCAAATAGTTGAGGCCGATATTATAGACATATTTCTAATCCAAGAATCTTGGATAAACAATAGTAAGATACAAGGGCTAAATATTAAGGAATGGGGCTGATAATGGAAATTAAAAGCACTAAAGTAAGATCTAAATATAAATATAACTTGATGCAAATCATGGAACTTTGTACGGGTGACATGGTAGCAGCAAAGATTAAACACGAAAAATATGGGGAGGTAATAAAGTCGATAATAGTGTTTCTTTATCTTCCCATCGATTCAGAAGAACCATTACCTGAGGCTAATATGGAGAACCTGATGTAATACGCCAAACGATACAAACTGAATGTTGTTGTAGGGCTGATACCAACGCACACCACTTCAGCTAGGGCAACCACACTAGAGATATTAAACTATTTGACTATTTATGTACTACTGAACTTGATATTGCGAATGTGGGCATTACGCAAACATTTCGAAGGGGGGGCGGCGAGGAATCATCAATAGATGTAGCTCTCTGCACTCTACGAATTGGGGAGATGATAAGGTATTGACATGTATCGGATGAACCGTCTCTGTCTGACCACGCCCATATATAGTTCGAAATAGATGTAGAAAAATCGGCTATTAGAACATACGGGGATCCTAAGAGTACTGATTTGGGATCTTACAAAGAGGACCTGCTTCCTAAAATCCGCAGACGCTTAGGCAGACCTAAAACTGCTAAGGAGCTCGAAGGAACATCTGCATGGTTGCAATACGACCATACTGACTGTCTGACAATAAGGAAGAGTCGCTCTTACAGACTCTCAGTCTGGTGGAATAAAGAGCTGACAACAGTAAGGAAAGAAAACAGACGTCTTTTTAGCAAATCGGGAGAAGGGCAGCTGCGGAGCATATAAGGCTAAACTAGGTGCATATAATTAAAAAATGAAAGATTGGACGAAGAGATCCTGGAGGAAATTCTGTGAGGATTCTCAAAAGGGACACTTCTAATAATCTTTCGAAGCATATTCACCTAGAAGCCATGTCTAAGATGATAGACAGACACTATGCCACAAATGCCATGAACGACTTTGGAAGGCAGTTTGAAGGGGTCATAAACAACAACCAAATATGCACAGATAATGGCCCTCAACTGGGAAGGAACATATCAGTTTGGTACACTGGTGGATCCATGATAGATGGAAGGGCTGGAGTGGGAGTGACGGGGCCTAGTTTCAGGCTTTCTAACCCTTTGGTTTTGCTCCAGCCATATATCATGTAAAAATACATGCTATAGAAATTTGTGCCCAGTAGTGACTCAAAAGGGACACCCGGAGGGCAGAAATCTATATACTATCAGATAACCAGGCAGCATTGAAAGCTCTAAAGTCATACAATTGCGAGTCAAAGTTGCCCTGGGACTGTAAATAATCCCTAAGACAACTGGCAACAATCAACCAGGTCACTTTGATATGGGTGCCAGGTCACAAGGGTATTAGAGGCAATAAGGAAGCAGACAGTCTTGCCAAAGATGGAGCAAACTCCTAATTTCTTGGCACGGAACCCTTCTGTGGACTTTCTAAAGCCCACTTGAAAGAAGAGTTTTGATGCTGATGAGAAAAGACTGGTGGTCTAATGCAGACGTGAATACAGCTATCAAGATTATTGACAGTAGGATCACCGTAAGTAAATATGGTAAGGGATACAGTTTTTCCTACATCGTAACACATGAATTCACAGTGTACAACTGTTATGCTTCTCCAAATAATGAGTTAGATGACCTCGAGCAAATTTTATGGGAAATTGAGAGATTGATAAGGCTGAATAAGGAGAAAGCAATCATAGTCGGCGATTTCAACGCGAAATCCTCTCAGTGGGGCATGAATATAACAGATACAAGGGGACAAATGGTTACAGAATGGTTAGCACAGAATGACATAGTAGTGGTGAATGAGGGAAATAAGCCAACTTTTCAAAGACGGGACTACTCCTCAATTCTAGACCTGACATTAGCTACAACTGACATCAGGAATAGAATAACAAACTGGGAAGTAAGTGATACCGAGTCTCTAAGCGGCCACAACTACATAGTATTCGAGCTAGCAGACCGAAAACTTGGAGCACTAGAGAGATAGAGCAGAAATGGAGGATGTCAGGTTAAGAAGCTGGACAAACAGAAACTCCAACAACTTACGACAGCCCCACAACAGAAGATGGCCCCCTCAGCAGAAGCTCTCACTCGTACACTGAAGCAGATCTGCAATAAAACTATACCCAAGAGAGGTGATAAAAGGAAGCGAGTGCCCACGTATTGGTGGAACGAGGAAATCGCCCAGAACCGTAAAGACTGCACTCGGAAGAGACGAAGCTATACGAGAAACGTAAGAAGGAATACACCAGAAGAAACATTGCGCCGGTGGGAGGAATATAAACAGAGCAAGAAAACACTACATTACAGTATTAAAAAATCCAAGAGAGAATGCTGGAAAACAATATGTGATGAAATAGACTGTGATATCTGAGGGAATGGCTACAAGATAGTCATGAAGAACCTAGTTGACCACCCACCCAGACAAGAAATGTCCATGCCAATAATGGAAAAGGTTGTTGACCACCTATTCCCAGTGCATAAGTAAACTTTGACTCCCATAGAGATGTGAAATTTCTAAATTTTAACGTAGAAGAATTACGCATGGCATGCTCCAAATTGAAGGTGAATAAGGCTCCTGAACAAGCCGGAATTAACGCTTACTGTATATAATGAATTAGCTGGCCGAGCAGAATTCCCTAGGGAATGGAAACGAGCCAAACTGTTGCTCTTGAAGAAAGCGGACAAACCCATCGAGAATCCCTCAGCACACAGGCCAATATGCCTGCACAACATAGAGGGAAAATTATATGAGCAACTGATCCTTATCAGGCTGTAAAAAAAATAGGACGAATAGGATTCGTTGAAGGTAAACAAGCGGTGGGCGCTATAGAAGAAATTTTAAAAATTGCCATGGAAGCGGGAGAAGAATACTCTTGGGCACACCGAAGACTTTGTGCAATAATAACGTTAGATGTCAGAAATGCGTTCAATTCTGCAAGCTGGCAGAACATCCTTGAAGAGCTGAGAAGCAGACGCATTGATGAAAGCCTCATCAGTTTAATAAGGGCCTACCTATCCGACCGGGAAATAATCCTGTAAACAGAGAAACAAATTAAAATAAGGGAAATAAATATCGGGGTGCCAAAGGGGTCGGTCTTGGGACCAACTCTATGGAATATTTTTTACGTTGGAATATTGAGAGTAGCGCAACCAGTGGGTGTTACGTTAATAGCCTTCGCTGATGATGTTGCAATGATTGTAGTTGCAAAATCCGAAGAAACTCTGATGAACACAGCCAATACCGCACTACAACGGGTATCAAACTGGCTCGAGCATAAAGGGCTAGAACTAGCCCCTGAAAAGACAGAAGCTGCTCTACTTACAAAAAAGAGAAAGATTAATCCGATTCAATTCGAAGTACAGGGCGAAGTAGTAATCCCCAAAAAAGCAGTTAAATATCTAGGAGTTTGGCTAGATACGAAGCTGACTTTCGCCTAGCATATTGCAAAAGTTTCTGGAAAAGTAGAGAAAACAGTGACAGCCCTGTCCAGACTTATGCCCAATATTGGTGGAGCTAGATTTTCCAAGAGAAGAGCACTAATGAGCGTTGCACACTCGCAAATCCTTTATGCTGCGCCTGCCTGGCACTCAGTGACTTGCAATAAGAAACTGGTTTCCAAAGTTGCCAGCGTCCAACGCAAACTCTGTATCAGAATATGCTGCGCCATCTCTTAATTGCTCAAGTATTCTGTTGTATTGCAGTTAACTCTAAAATAATGTACAAGTTTGATGTTTATTTAACAACCATGCCATCTTGTAATTGCAGTGGACAGCTCAAGTTTCTATTGTGTAGCAGTCAACTATATAATTTATGTTTGATGTGTAATTAATATATTTGTAGAGATACTTTTCCCCACAGAACAACCCAAGTTAATGCTAATTTTCTTCTTCCCTACTAACAATTAATAGAGTATAATATGTTTGAAAATTTACAACAAAATACAATTAATTTCGATCGTCGACTATCATTTGAAAAATCAGAATGATTTCGTTGAATTAAATAAATTAAAGGAAATTTCATAGGATGATGTTTTTTGTTATCAGACGCATTCTTTTTTCTACCCTGGAAACAGGTTATGTAAACCACGACTATTGAAATTTATAAGCAAATTCCGAAGTCCTAAATGTTAATTTTCTATAGTTAGTTCAGAAATTCTCGGATCAATAGAATACAGTTTAAGATAGAATAGATTAATAACTAACCAGCTTTTCTTTGTAGCTTTCTTGTATAGCCAAATAAGTCGCACTAGATTTTGATTTTGTTCTTTTAGCTCGCCCATCAGTTCCCATTTGTTTCACCAAGCTGATGACCATATGCAGGTCGGAATCTTGACTTGGAACTCTTTCCATAGTTTAATAATTAAAATTTATTTTCAAAAGAGAAAGTATCTGAAAAGTATAAAATTTTATTTAGACTATAATTCAGACGATTTTATAAAAAGATGCTCAAATATCTGACACCACAAAATTGGTTTGAACAGCTTGTAACTTAATAAATACTCATAAAAAGAAGAAAATATCATGAATTAGTAGAAGATCCTCATTGTTTAGCATTTGTAAATAGACCTCGTATATAATGTAGGACCATTAGCATTAATTGAAGCTTCAATTACATCGAAATCACTTTATTATTATTACGTATTAATTAAAACGTTGTCCATTCCTTCAATCATAATTTTGTACTAGACTTTATAAATAGTAAGTTGAAAGAAGATTACCTTTTAAAAATATATCACAAATTAAAATTCGTATTACATTATGACATTACTAATTATCATTCATTTGACAGTTTGTTTTCAAATCATTTAACGTAGCTGTCAAGAAAAATACCTACTTCGTTATTAGATGAATATTATTGTATCCTTAGGCTATGATCCGAAAGTAACTAACCATAACCACGGTTAACAGCTTTGGTTGACAGCATGAAACTGAAAAATCTAGTTATATTCGGGACATAAAACCGGTAAAAGTACGAAACGAAAATATAACCTTAAATATATTCTCAAAACTGCCGCGGATTTTGTTGCTTGTTACTCCACAAAACTGATTTTGGAAATTTTAAGCATGGACAAGCTTTTGTATTTTACCACCTTCTTTTGTCAAGTTCTGATGAAGAGGGGTAGCAGCTAGCTATCTAGCATAATTTATTAATTCAATAATTACTTTTCCGCCCAACCTATCTAATATGCGAGAAAAGTATTGGTTTACCCACAATAAAGTTGAAATTTTGTAAAAAAATATTGAGTTATTTTTAAGTTTTTCATCAAGAACAACACAAAAAAATGGTTTTTAGATAAAAAATCCTGTGTGTACGTCGTCGTCGTCGTCGGCCACTTTTTGTTGCATGTCTTGTTAGCACGATACAGCCTCCGGAGTGCAACAACTCACAAATTTTATGATTGAATATTGTTCAGGACATCTCACAGATGAACCCTATTGATTATCAGCTCACCAGAGCCAGTACAACGGGAGCTATAGTACTTTAAGTACGACATTTTTGTCATTTTTAGAGAAATTCCAGTTTGTTACTACGATGCAGCCTCCGGAGTGTAACAAGTTACCAATTTTATGATTTGATATTTTTCGGGATATCTCAAAAATGAACTCTATTGATTTTCAGCTCACCTGAGCTAGTACAACAGGTGCTATAGTACTTTAAGTACGACATTTTTGTTATTTTAGGAGAAATGTCAGTTTGTTAGCACGATACAGCCTCCAAAGTGTATACAAGTGACCAATTTTATGATTGAATATTATTCAAGGTGTCTCACAGGTGTACTCTATTGATTTTCAGTTGACTAGAGCGAGTACAGCGTGTCCTATTAATCCAGATATACTACATTTTTGGTTATTTCCGGAGAAATTTCGGTTTGTTAGCACGATACATCCCTCGAAGTGTAGACAAGTGACAATTTTATGATAGAATATTGTTCAGGGCATATCTCAGTTTTAATCTTTAAAATCGTTTATTTTTCTTTAGTTTTAAGGCCAAGAATTCAGAATTTTGTCACCTTAGTAGTGTAATTGTATACTGATGGAGAATTTCGAGAGAATTTTCGAATGTCTAGACTAACTTTTGACCATATTCTGCCTATGTGAAGAAATCCTGTTTTTGCGAAAAATCAGTTGCTTTTTACTATATGGTACTTTGCTACACCTGATTGTTTGAATTACATAATTGGGTATTGAGAACACAAAGCTGAAGGAATTTTATCAACGACCATTTGGTATATTGTACTAAAAAATAGAACTTTTCATCACAATTATTTTTTGTGAGCATGCGTGCAGTTTAGCCATCTTTTCGTACTGTTTTGTAAATAAGCATGTTGAAATACATGTGTACAAACAGTTAAAATCAACAAACATTAAACAAATAATACTTATTAGAAATAAAATTAAGAGAAAATTAAAATAATGAGTGTCTTAATTAAAAAATAAATTTTTCGAGTCGGCTTTATTATCTGTATGAAAAGGAAAAATAAAATGGTGTGGTTATGGAGTGTGTAAGTGAGAGTGATACATATAATACATTATTTGAAACGAATGCATAATATAGTATATTATTTTTTGAATTTCCCTAAACCTTACTTGCAATATATAGATGTATTTAATATACACGCGGAATCTTATAATCAAAAGTATAATATGTTTAAAACAGAATTTTTTATTTTAATATGATTAATAATACTCATTATCAGCACAGGTGTTAATTTTAGAGTGTTTCTAACAATAAATTATGTTTAGTAAGATAAAATTATTTACCTAATTTTATCTAGATTATTATTTACATAATTTCATTTAGTTAATCGATTGTATTGATAGCTAACCTCTCAACTAGCAGACTTATTTTGCCTTTTTGAGAACGACCATAACACTTTAACCGCATTTTAGTCGTTTACAATTATACGCTTCAACTGGTTTCTCAACAAGTACCGCATCATCAATAATTTGTATTAATGATGGATTTGTTTGTGGAGATAATATTGCATTCCCAGCTATTATTGCACAAAACAGTACGAAACTTTTAAACACCCGCTCTTTCAAAATGGCGGCTGCGCTTGCGCTTGTCATGTGATGAATAGTACTATTACAATAAAATAATATCAAAGCCTTCAGATAAACAAGCAAGTTAATGAAAGTAATTAACTTCACAGAAGGGTGCTGTTTTTTATTAGAGAAGAACTACTAGAAATATGTGAGGTATTGAATTACATCTGGCAAAAAAGGCAAAATCATTTTTCTCTCAGCTGTTTTTCTCTAGATATAATTCAATATCTGATAGTCTTAAATAGTTTTTCTTTAGTGAAAAAAGGCCCACTCTTGTGTAGAGAATTGTTTCCAAATTTAGGCCAGAATAGAGCGAATAATCCCCTGTGGGTAACCCTGGGTAAGGTGGTTTCCTGGCAAGAGCGGGGGTATTCGTGGGGCCTCTTGGGCTTATACGATGTGCCAAGCCTGAGTTCTAAGGTATGTCGTGTAAACCAGTTCAATCCAGCTAGGTCGGGTGGAGGGATTTGTTGGCAAAGGAAACAGACTGGGTAGAGAATATGATTATATAACAATCAAACTAAATAAACAAAACAATAACTTTACCCAGATGCCTACGGTATATGGTACAATATATTAATAGCGGTAATTGTCCGGCGCTCAAATAGAACTCCAGAGAGGTTTGCTGAAAATGCAATCGCCCTCTTTTACAGTTAACGTCCGGTAAGAACAACGGTGTTCATTCGTCAGAGAGAGTGGTCAGGATTTTATTAGAAAGTGAAATTTCATAATATAACAATTAGCTGATTGTACATATCGGCCTCCCTGCTGACCGAGTGAACAATTCCGTTGCCCGATAAGGTTCGAATGAATAACTGGAATCCTATTGATTAGAGAATGTAAATTAAGGTACAATTACACTTATTTTTATGGACTGAAAATATCTTTCCCTGATTATAGCGTAAATAGATGGTTTGCGTCAATAAATATCTCTAAATAAAACATTAGAGCGCAACAAGTTTAGAATTAAACATATTTCATAGACTGAAAATATCTTTCCCTAATTATAGCATAAATAGACGGGTTGCGTAAATAAATATCTCTGAATAAAACATTAGAGCGCAACAAAAAAAACCTTGAATAAAATATTTTGTTCACAAGAGAAAAAGCAATTTATGAGACATACACTTACTGAATATGGTAGTATAGGGTTCAAGTTTCAGTAGTGCACGTATATGACCAGGATGAATCGTCGGACACATAAAATTAAATCAATACCCATATGATTTTTGGCTCAAAAGAAAAAAATGTCAGGTTCAAAAACTTACGGTTTGAAATATCTTCGTCGAACGTCACAAAAAAAAGATTAGCTATGATAGGCTATATCTGCTATCTATACGTCGCGGCAATCACTAGAAAAAATCACTGTTCACACTCGGGCCGTCGCAACCGGGAGTTTTTCAGGCCGCACTCTTGCTGCCTGTCAACTCTCTGACTCCCATCGTCCAAATTTTCTTTTTATGTATTTCTAATCATTTGGGACGAGGTTTGTTATTCAAAACATCCAATTCATTTTGCCCTAGTTTTTTTCATTTTGTCTGTATTTTTTTTGATAATCAAAACATCGGTGTGTTTTTGATTCGATTATTTTCGCGTCGACCTTGTGGTTTGTGTAAATTGTTTGATTAATTTTTCTAGCTCTAGGTCGTTTTATTTTATTTTATATTAAATTGAATTCAACTGATATTTGATTTAAAGAAAATTATATCTATATGGGGTGTCCCTAAATTCCCTTGCCATATGTTGTGCTTATTACACTTTGTATCAAGATTTTGAGTGGGAGTGCATTTTTCTATTTGTTTTAGATCAATGCCTATTGAAGGGTTACTTAGAATCTGCTAAAATTGCCTTCAATGAAATGGGTTTTCCAAATACACTTGGTGCTCTGGATGGATGTTATATACAAATACCAATACCTAAAGAAAATGGGCTATCATATATTTGCAGAAAAAACTGTCCAGCATTAATTCTTCAAGTATGTATTTAATATCTAAATTGTCTTTGTGTTTAATTATTTTGTACCTATTTTACAGGGTGTATGTGACCACAGATTGCTCTTTACACATTGTTTTGTGGGAGAGGTCGGTGCAACCCTTGATGCTAATGTGTTGAAGAGAAGTGAGCTTTTTAGTTTTTTAACAGGCAGAGGACTTGAGAAATTTCAAAACGATAGCCATCTTGTCGGTGATAAAGCATATCCTTGCATTCAAACTTTAATGATTCCATTAAAAGATAACGGCCAATTAACAAATGCTCAAAAACATTTTAATTACCTCCTGTCAAGAGCAAGATGTTTGAAGTTTTTTCATATAAAAGACATAGAATGGGCATGCAAGTACATAATGGCATGCTGTGTGCTTCATAATATATGTATTTATCAAAATGATATAATAGATTTTGAAGTTATTGCAGAAACAAGAATTTGACAGAAATGTACAAAGGCTAGGTTCTATGAAAAGGCAGAATCTATGTAACATGTTAGAAGAATAAAGATTATTGTACTACTTGTTTTTTTTTATTTCTTAATTCAATGAAAAAATTAATACAAATTAACGCAAATATTTTTAATAATGCATACAAATTACAAAACATGTCAAAAATAAGTAAAAACTCAAAGTAACATTTAAGGGATAAAGACAAAAACTCAAAGTAACATTTCAGGGATTAACACTAAAAACACAAATGTATATACATCATATTCAAATATTTTATGCTGGCAAACCCCAAAACAGAATTGGTGCATTGTCAGCCGCTAACACAAAAAAAACTCTATAGGATCACAAAGAAGTAGTTAATTTTACTTTATTGGTCTGTTTTTAAGTTTTCTTCGAACGAGTCGAATATCTGCTGCATTTGTTTCATTTTTTCATTATGCCTGTTTTGCCTTCTATTATCGATGTCTGTAGCAGTGTACTGTATCTGTTTATCTTTACCTTTCAATTTTTTGTTAGTAATGATTTTGTTTAAATTTTCTTCATTACTACAGTCACTAGAAGAACCTTCAAGTTCACCTTCAGTACACAGTCTCTTTTTAAAAGAGCCTGTACTGCTAATCGTATATATTGGGTTGAAATTAGGATCCTTAAAGTATATATCATGAAAGTTATCAAAAAACATCCAATATATACCTCCTGTATTTCCTGTACTATTTTTTTTCCTTCAATGTTTTATAGTATGTTTTTTTCACACTTTTCCCCCGATTTATAAACATCAATCTAATCTAATTTTTTCACTCATTTGTTGTATTGAGGAAATTCGAATTTATGTTTATTTTCTTTATAAATGGCTATTAAAAATTTGATTGCTTCATTCGTCCAAAAATCTTTGTTGCTTTCAGGATCAGTAGTACTTTTGCTACATCCTGGAACTGGATTCTCAACAGTATTATTGTCACTTTTAACATTCTGTTCCTCTTGTTCTCTATTTAAACCCCATACTTTTTTATGTGCAACGTCCAAGGAAACGTTTTCAAAGTTCTTCAAACATGGATGTAGTAAAATATTTTTGGACATGAATTCCTTGAGTGTTCCTAAATATTGGTTGCAATAGCTACATGAGAACTGAAAATCATTTGGAATGTTCACTTCCTCCTAAAAAAAGTATTAATTACTATTATTTTTACAAAAATGAAACGCAAGCAAATCTATTTATAACTGAAGAAATAATAAAAAGGTTTAACATGGAAGAAGCAAAACCAATTTCATCTCCAACAACTCACTTTGAAGACACAAAGGGATATAAAGAAGAAAACAAGAAACCCAAAAATTTTCCATTTAGAGAAGCCATTGGAAGTTTACTTTATCTAGCTAATAAAACAAGACCTGATATTTCTAATATAGTCGGTTATGAAAGCCGAAAAATGGAAAATCCTTCCTTCAAATCTAGATATTTCAAACATAAAACAAGCTGTAAAATATTCAATCATAACTAAAAATATGGGCATTTGCTTTAAAAATGATCAAAGTGGCCAAAATTGAGACTATATTTTGACAGCATACAACAGGGTATGTGGTGTTTTTTGCTAATGGACCTATTACATGGTGTTTCCGCAAACATTCAATCGTATCTCCTTCAAGCACCGAAGCGGAATATATCGCAGCAGCAGAGAGTGTGAAAGAACTCTTGTTTTAAAAATCACTAATTGAAGGACTCAAAAGTGTACCAGTATCAATAACTTTAAATGTAGACAACCAAAGTGCGATAAAATTAATAAAAAACGTACAGTTCAATAAGAGAAGTGAACACATTGATGTGCGGTATCATTTTATTAATGAAAAGGTTAGTGACGGTGTTGAAAGATAAACTATTACCCTACTGACTTACAAATGGCGGACAAAGTGTCTAGGAACCGTTAAATTTCAGAAACAGAGCAACTATCTCATGTATGAACTCTAGTTTAAAAAAAATATTGATTTGTTATTTTAAAATCTTAATTAAGATAGTTAAAATTAGGAGAAAGTGTTAGAAATAATTTTAAATATCGTAGAAATTTAAAAAAAGGTTGATGTTGATTAGCAACTTACGAGAACAGCCAATTTCAATTTTATGTATATCATGTAATGTTGCTGCTAATTTTTCTTAAATAAATTGCATTTTCAACCGGGATAATTACCTTAAAAACTAAAAACTAACAGGGGGCATATCCTCCATTGTTTCCTCGTCGATAGGGTAATGCTGCTAATATTGGCTTTTCTTAAATCATTTTTTTTTCTTTAACAATCCCAGTATTGGCAAACTGACTTTGACCGCTGATGGCAAATTCCAAGTTAATCAGTAAATGCGGTTGGTGCAAATCTACCCCAACAAGAAGCACGTCACACTCAACAACATCACACTTATCCAAATAGGATATTACTAAATCAAGTATAAGATTATTTACGTTCAGTATAGTATTGTGTTGATCAGAACCAGTAAAATTTATAAAATCCAAATCCAATTTTACTTTGTTATCAGAATTGTTAATATTAGCAAACGCAGGCACATTAAAATCGCCTATTATTAAGAAACTATCACCCCAAATGTACTCCAAACTTGCAAAATATTCAAATATGCACTCACAAATCTGTATGCTCGTAGCTGGAGGTATATACAAAACAAATACGTATGATTTATATTTACGTTGGGATTCTGAGAATTTACCTATAAGTTACAGAATCTGTAAGATATAGGATCTGTAACTTGAACTAGATTTGTAAAATTTGCTATTCTGGAACCAAATCTGTAAGAGTCATAGCTACAGATCATTACCGTATAGGTTTCAACTTCACTTCTGTTTATAATGTCAAAATTCTAACCTCAAAACCATTAAAAGTATTTAAAAGCTGTGTGTGTGTACCGACCTGGTAAACCTTAATACTAATTGATATTTTTACGATTTGTAATAAAAGAATGGCGTAAGTAAACTACTGAAATAATATATTTAACATGTTATTTATTTATTTAAATATACGTATTTTGTAGAACGCAAGGTGTAAAAAGAAAAATGCCAAAAATACGTCTCCAGAGCAATTGGAGTTATACTTACAATTCATGAAAATGATTACATTTTTCGCAGTAATACTATAAACCCTACTTGAGATCCCAATTATTTAATAAAAAAGTGGGAAGAACTAGTGGCGCAATTAAATGCCCTTGGAAAAGGCCCCTCTCTTTCTATCGAAGAGTGGAAGAAGGTAAGAAAATTATATACACTTACATTGCTTTTTGTATCCACCTAGGTTAATTTTTAGAGATTTTTGGATTGGAAGTATGCCACAAAATCGAGATATAGAAAAATGAAAGCCCTGTCAATTTGAACAGGCTGTAACATGTCCATCGACCTGTTTCGATGTAATATAATAAATTCCGTGTAATTTCTGCTTGCCGTCTCATTAGCCACTCCCAACCATAGAATTAAAACTGAACGTTGAGACAATTGACATTTGTCAATTTCCCCCTGTTCGCTACAAGCTGAAAATCCTCCCTTTTCCGATACCGACGTTGAAGGGAAAACACGTACTCACGTTTTCTCTTGTTCTGAAAGTTTTCTTAATTTGCTGTGGTAAGTTGAAAGTTATATTTTATAATCTCTATGCTTCATTCGATGTAATCGCTGAGATAATTTTTATTGCATTTCTTTCCTTTCTGTTCCTTCACATATTCAGAGATAAATTACAGTTGCACGTGGTCACGGAATCCTTCTTTTATACCCACATATTAATTTTAAACTAAATACAAATCATTGGTTAATTTTGTGCAAACACTTGAGAGCTTTTTATGTTGCAAAATATCTTTTTTCAATATAAAGAACATTTTAGTTACATTTTAAAAACCCATAGAATATTCATTTGTATGAAGGATACTGACACTATAGGTTTCAGATATATTTATTAAAGCTCGGTATTTATTCGGGTAAGAATTTTTTGGCTCTCAAGTTTTTCAGAACATTAGTATACTACTAATTTAGTTAAATTGTTTTTTATTGTTTCAATATGAGAGACATATATGTTGGGAAGCTTTCAGTAAATTTTATTTTTATAAATTCTAATAACTGCCTTCCTTTTAAACCTGAATAAAAAGCTGAACCAACACAATGTGCCCCATTACGATCAAGTTCCTACATATCCCTGATTCTTGTGTACTCTTAGGTAAGCACAGCAGCTACGTTAGAGCTACGTGACAGTCTCCATTTATGTAAGACACCTTTACCGTTGAAGACAGCTTCCATTTATGTAAGACACCTGTACCGTTGAAGACAGCTTCCATTTATGTAAGACACCTTTTCCGTTGAAGACAGCTTCCATCAATCTACGACACCTTTACCGTTGAAGACAGCTTCCACTGGTCCGAGACATCTTCACCATAGAAAACACCGCTTCCATTCCTTTAGAACATCTAAATCACCAGAGTACCGTCAGTTAAGTACCTCCTGTATTTTTCCGTTCAATTTTAAGGCAGAATTAAATTAAATTTTATACATATTCTCTTTTATTTCTAATCTACCCGGCTGTGAGAGCCACAGGGTATCGTGTCCGGGTTTGATTAAGTTTGTGCACATTTTATTTCCACATTTTTAATATTAATTTTTAATTCAGAGTAAATTCTTTCCCAAGGTGTTTCTACCTTTATCACCTAGTTTTATTTGTATTATTTCGTAACGTTTCAAAATGTAGTGGCGCCCTGAAGTCTCACAGTCTGATCATCCTCTGTTATACAAAGTGTGTCATAAACTTGGAGTTGAACCACCCTTGAGAAGTCTCATGCCGGGATTTTGTTCAAGTGAGCGATAAAGCATTACAAGGTGGAGGACCTCAGAGCAGCATTACTCTAAATGATTTAGAGGAAAGAGGCCTTTCAGTTTGGAAAGTCTGCAGTAGCGGGGACAAGTTACGTAACCATCTATGAAGGCATTGAAAATTCCCAATGTCAACAGAGCACAATTTGTGAAACAGACATAATTTGTGAACCGAGCACAAGTGATCAAGTAAACCGAAGCTATGAAATCATTTATACATAACCATCGAATGAAAAAGAAAATAACAATGAACACACACGGGGCAACAACAACCAACAGCAAAAACAGGAGAATATTAAAAGGTATAAAACCAAACCATTAGGTATTCTCTTGGAAAATTTATTCAAAAATACTGCAAATCTCATGGAAACAAATGAGAAGCTAGTTAAAATCTTTGAAAATTTGTCAAATAATTATGTGGAATTAAAAAAAGAGAAAATTAAATTGCTCAAACAAAATTTGCAATTTAAAATAGAAAAATTTAAATTTCAACATCCTGAACTTCATTTTGATATAGAATAATGTTTTTTTATTCGAAAGACTGCTGAGATTTACATACCGTATCGCAAATCAATTCGTAGTCAATATAATATATTTATTACTTCTATGTTCAGTAGTTTAGTACCAAAGTGTTCTTATAAAAGTTAAGTAATATTAAGATTGGCGTTTTTTATTTTATATTTGAGTTTATTATAGAAAGTTGTTTTTATTTATTTGTAAGAATGTTTCTTGTTTTAAAAATTTTTTGTGTTTTATTATTCCTATTTGAATAAAAAGACTGGCATATTTTTATTAATTATATTAATTTTTTATAGTATTCTTGATGTGCCTCCTGGTCTACAATAGTAACTAAAAAATAAATATTAATTTTTTTATCGATTCATAGATTTATTTTGAGGGTATTCTATATTATCTTCTGCAATTTCCAAATTTGCATCTATTGTAATATTATGTAGAATACAGCTAGCATAAATTATATTAGCTGCTTTTCTGGGGTGATAAAGTAGTGTTCGATGTGTAGAAATACATCTGAATCTTCCTTTTAATATTTAATTGGTGCGCTCAAAGACATTTCAGCTTGACACCAATAAATTATTAAAAGCTCCTTCACCTTCATCTCGAGGGTTATGAAAAGGAGTGAAGAGCCATGGTTCCAATGGATAACCACTGTCTCCTAAAAACTAACACAAGATGTTGCCGTTTCATTAAAATACTGTAATTTACCTATTAAACGGGAACTTGCATCCACTCTCAGATATTTGGAGAGTAAATGAGCTCGAATTAAACTGGTACTCCAAATTGCTGCATCATGAGTTGAGCCAGGATATCTAGCTGAACATCCTATTATTTTGCAATTCGAATCCGATATCTACAAATGTTTAAATAACTCAAATAAAAGGGTAACTAAATATTATCCATATTTACCAGCATGACAATAATAGAATGTTGTCCTTTTCTGTTTATATAAACATATGCACAGACAAATGGTGGGTATTCAATAGTGCTATTCAACGTGGCAATCGATTACAATCATTTCCTGTCATTTAAAAAACAACATATTCAACAATACATTTTCGATATCAATCGATCACTCTGATTATAATCGGTCTAAAATTATGATGCTATTGAAAACAATCGTAAATCAGAAGCATGTAATTGGTCGAAAAATTTAAATAAACTACCGCTTGACTATGGGTTATGTGATGTGAGTGATATTTTGCAATTGTATATTACATTTTTAGCTAAAAGAACAGCTTCTATAAAATTAAACGTGATTAAACTAAATGAACTTGTGAAAAGTGTGAAATACACGTGAAATGAACCAAAATAATGATGAGGTTATGTCAATATTGATTTATTTGATTTGTAAAATGACATGACAAATGACAATTTTTTTGGTCGTTCAACAAACATCAATCCGTTTTCGATTTCGATTATAAACAAAATCGGAATCAAGATCGAAGTGTTGAATAGCACTAATGTTCAATGGTGGAGCCATATTTCCACATTAGTACCATCAATAACACCCACAATTCCACGAAAATTATATTTTTCATAAAACCTGAGAAAAAAGATTACACATTTTCGTCACTACTAGCTACTTATAAAACTTACCCTTGTTTTACGGATTTTTTTTGTTCCTCATTTACAGGAAATTTTATGTAAGACCTTATTAATACTTGAACAATCAATTCACATACTTGTGAAATGACTCTATTCATAGATGTCTGGCCAATTGCTATCCAAGCATTACAGCCAACAGCGTTCTGAAATGAGCCCATGGCCAGAAAGTTTACGAGTAGCAAAAACCTAAAAAAATTATTTGAATGCATTGTTAAAAGACTGTGAATTATTTATTAGTACTTTCACTACAAAGGGAATTCCTAAATTATTCTCCATAACATGAGGTCTTAAATTATGAATTAAGAATTGAACACTATTTTTGTCCAACCGAAACATTTGTCTAAAATGCCTGTCTGGCATATCAAATGGATTTAATTGATCCCTTAAAAGTCTTCGTTGGATTCCCAAATGATTTCTGGAAAAAGGGAAAGTGTATTTTATAATAATACCATAAAAAATATGTACAAACCGATTCTCATCCTCTTCCAACAGAATACCGGCGAAAATATTTAATTGTCCGTTCATATTAATGTCCATGATGTTTACTTAAAAACTTAATAATCACTTAAAAATCACAAAAAAACTAAAAACTCTACAACTTTTTAAGTACTAATACACGAAAAATGATAATAATAATAATACAACGCTCTGTACCACTCCCTATACTGCTTACAGTAGGTGTGAGAGTTATTTTTGTTTTACTCACTTTAAGTGAGCTGAGATTTTTCCTTCCCCTTCATCGATGCTGAATGTGTTGTAAGGGGGTATCAGTTGGAATTGAGTCGGAAATAAAGTGGAGGGGATGAAGAAATATTTGATTTGCTTGGTTTATATGTAGTTGTAACCAAGGTTATCTAAGGTTTTAACCATTGAGATATAAACAATAAACACACATAATCTATTTTTCTTTTGTTACAAATTATGGATACATTAATTAACATTATTAGATGCTGATACGAATCTGTCGTATAGTTTAAATCTATCGACAGATCGCGCGCTTCAATTGAGATGTCGTTCTTTTTGGTGCTTACTCATATAACTTTATCTCAGATCACATTAATTGAAGTGATCTGAGATCTCAGTCAAAAAGAACGCACCTAGTGACAGATGTCTAGCCCGTAAATATTTACGAATCTGTAAGGAATCTGTGAGTAACAGGTGAGGTTAGAATCGCATTTCCTGTTACTCTTACAGATTTCGGCTCATAGATCTTACATATGTTCTCAGAATTCCACCATTAATTGTAGTTAATTTGCATTCAATAATGTCAACAGATGGAAGACTAGCATGCAAAGCTGTTAAGTCTAAATGTAACATGTTTATGCAACTTTTGGTAGCTAATAGTACACCCCTACAGCGGGTAACATTATTCGCATTCAAATTCCGATCACAACGATTGATATTAGAATACATTGGAGGAAACAGCTCTTGGTCAAAAATGTCACACTACAAATTAGCTTCGATCAAACACACTATGTTCACTTCATTACCAACAGCCAAAAAATTATAGAAGTCTGTCGTTTTCGTTCGTAACATTCTGGTAATAAACCGTAACATTTTCAGCAATCGGAGTGGGTGCAGTTTTCAGTTTGAATTAGTAACTGTCTTTGGCATCCCACTGAAAAACTTCATGATGAGTGTTGAGATTTGGGTCTAAAGGGTCCAACTCCCAACAGGGTTGTCTCAAAGGAAACGTCAAATGAAAGAATGAAAATTAAAATATAAGTAATCTACATTAGCTCTATAGACCGAAAAAGTGTGACGTCAGAACATGGCCGCTGAGGGAAAATAAATCAATTATTTAACTTATGTCTTGTCTTGACCGTTGTAATATTTTAAAAATTTATTCGTTTTTTCATTTGTAAAGTGTCACTGCAGTGACTATCAAGTAATTATGCCTCATTGCTTCGCTCCTAAACTTCCATCATATACTCTATATCTACGACATATCCACTGTTTAAACTGTCTCCACATTTCTTTAACACTTCAATTTCATTACAAAACTACTCCGCAATACTCGACAAATTAACAATAGCCATGTTTAAGCATATTACAAACGTAAAATGAATATTTGTTTTCCCTCAGTAACTGTCAGCGGCTATATATATGACGTCATAGCTTTTTCGGTCTATAGATAATAAGTTCGATGACAGAAGTGAGAAATGTCATCTGTGCGTCAGATAGAAAAACGAAGGGTCGCCGTATGCCGGTTGTTGCAATGGCATTTACATGTATTTTAAGTTACATGTATTAAGTATTTGTTTCTTAGTACATTTTTTATTGTTCCTGATGAGCATACTTTACTACGTTAATAAAGTCCTTAAAGAGCCAGCAACTTTTATTGGCCCCAGCTATTGAAGGTCTCTTTGTTGTCCAACACAGTGGTGTTGGCACCCGATCATGGGGGATGCCTAGTAATTAAATGGTTGCTACCCAATGAGATTCGACTCTCTCGCTTGAGCACGTTCAGATAATTGTTGTTGTAATTCCTTATAGAACTGGGTTTGACGTGGAGTCTTATCGAAGGCTACCCGAACATTTGTGAATTGAGGATTATTTCTTAGAATTTTTGAAGCTTTAATGCATCTATGTACCAAGTTTTCTGTTATGTTTTAACTATTTATTTATCAAGAGGAACCAATAACAACTATTTAGTAACATGTTATTTCATTACATTGTAAAATGTTTTACATGGAATTATTATCTTCCTTGTTCCTTGACTGCCGGGCCACCTAGCGGTCATCTGTCATTGGTATAGCAGACCACACACAGAACAACTATTGATGTATACGTAACATCTCCCTTTCTTTCAGAAAACAAAATATTACATATGAATGACAATATAAAAACTACCACAACTAACAAAAATTCAGGTTTCAAAATCTAATGAGAAATGGTTACTAAACATAAACTTACAATCATAAAAATTAAACACAAAAACAATAGATGCTTATTCTCTAAACCTTAAAGGTTTATTCACACATCATCTTGACCGAGTTATATAAGTGTCACATTCGGAAGTATCATCCTCAGTAGTAGAGATGGGATGTTTAACATTTTTTTTATTTTCATTTTTATCACCTGACATTGATTCTTTGATTTTATCGCTTTCACTTGTCTCTTCCGCACTAGGTACATCATTTAATATTAAACTTTGAGTGCCATTATTAGTAGATTCAAGACAGGAATGTTTAAGAGATACTGGGTCAGAATTATTCTTTAAAAATGACGAATTTCTTCTTACTACCCTGCCTAGATTTTCTCTAACTAAAAATGAACGCGGCGTAGAGTTTGTATCTACTACTTCACCTGGAACCCAGAAAACACCCTTCTTTATCATTACACTTTGGTCCTTATTGAATGATTTTCGATGTTTTGCACTCTTGTCATGGTACTCTTTAGCTTTAGATCTTTTCTCACTTATTTTTTCTTGGTAAATGTAGGGTGTCTGTTAGTAGCTTCTTAGAAATGGGTAATGTTGATCTTAGTAGGCTATTGTTTAGCAGTTCAGATGGTGAAACACCAATACCTGTTAGAGGAGAAGTCCTATATACAAGTAGTGCTTGATACAGATCATCTCCAGAGTCATGGCATTTCTTTAGAATATCTTTACAAATAGCAACAGATCTTTCTGCAAGTCCATTAGACTTGGGATATCTGGGACTTGTTGTGATTGAAGTAATTTCCTAGTTCTTAGCAAAATCTTTGAACTCTTTGCTGTTAAACGGAACATTGTATGAAATGATAGTAGATGGAATGCCATGAGTAGCAAAAACACATTTTAATGTTAAAATTATTTCTGTAGCATTTTTACTGTCCAAGGAAATCAACTCAAGCCAGTTACTATAATAATCCACTACTGACAAATAATCTTTTCCTGCATAATTTAAAATCTCGGCTGCTACTTTAAAAAAAGAAACATTTGGTCTTTCAAGGTTGCATAAGTGGCTCTTTTACAACACCTTTATTATACTTCAAACAAGTTTTACATTTTGATACAAAATCTTGAACATCTCGTGACAACCCAGGCCAGTAAAACAGTTTTCTTGCTCTGGCTTTAGATTTCTCGATTCCAAAATGACCAACGTGTAGTTTTGATAACATTTTGAGTCGCAACTTTTGTGGAACAACTAGTCGATAATCATGAAAAACTAGACCTTGATGAACATACAAACTTTCTCTAAGATTGAAAAATGATCTGATCTCTAGATTTGTAATTGAGTTTTTATCATCTGGCCAACCATCCTCACAAAATTCAATAGTTTTCGATAAACTGAATCTTTAGAAGTAGCATTTTTCAATTCAAGAAGACGCTCAATTAAGATAGATAAGTCAAGTTCAAGAGATTGTACAATTTCTTTCATTTCAGGATCATCTTCGACACTTGATTTAATGAATGACCTAGATAAAAGGTCAGCAATGTACATAAGCTTTCCTGGAAGATATTCTACAGTGAAATTATACTTAAGCAGTTTCAACTTAAGTCTTTGAAGCCTAGAAGAAACTTTGTAAATATCTTTTCTATGAACGGCCACTAAATGTTTATGATCACTTTTTACGGTGACATGCCTGCCAAACACAAATTGATGAAATTTTGATAAACTATAAGAAATCGCTAAATATTCCTTTTTAATCTGAGCCCAACGAGACTCCGTTTCAGTAAGAGTTCTAGAACAAAATGCGATTGGTTTACCTTGCTGCATAAGACAAGCCTCAATACCATTTTAACTAGCATCAGTTTGTATTTCTAATGATAATTTTGGATCAAAGATAGACAAGGTAGTTATTTCCGAAACCAATTTCTTAATTTTTAAAAATATAAGCGAAAGATCTTTTGTCCAATTAAACTCTTCATTCTGTTTAATAAGGTTTCTTGAAGGAGATAGTAATTCAGATAATTTGGGCAAATACTTTGAGAGATAATTTAACATACCCAGAATCCTTAGCAGCTCTTTTTTGTTGGTCGGTTCTTCAAGCTCCAAAAAAGCTTTAACATAATCAGGATCGGGCCTGATTCCGTCAGCAGAAAAGATTTGACCTACATAAGAAACTTCAGAAACTTTGTATTGTACCTTTAACTTATTAAACTTTATACCAAATTTCTTAGCTCTACTAATAACTTCATTTAAGATTTTATCATGTTCCGCCTCATCTGTTCCCCCAATTATAAAATCATCGAAATAAATGCCAATGGGTAAATCCCCAAAAATGTTTTCATTAATTCTTTGAAAAACTTCCGGACTAACATTAAGTCCAAAAGGCAACCGATTGAAGCAATATTTTCCAAAAGGAGTGATAAACGTGCAAAGTTTCCGGCTCTCTTTATCAAGAGGGACATGATAAAATCCTTCTTTTAAATTTAAAACAGTAAAGATGTTTTTACCTCTTAACTTCAAACTGAGTTCGTCAACAGTGGGTATCGGATACTGATCTAAACAAACAAAAGTGTTCAAATGTAATGGATCAAGGCAGATTCTCAATGTTCCTGACGGTTTTTGTACAATTACTATATTATTGACGCATTCTGTTGGTTGCTCTATCCTGGAAATAATCTCCCTTCTTTCAAGACCGTCTAGTGCTGTTTTTAGTTTTGGTTTTAGTGTTTCTGGCACTCTTCTGTAACTACTAAAGTAAGGGACCGCGTTTTGTTTTAATAATATTTTATATTTATAAGGTACTTTTCCGGTACCCTCAAAAACCTCTGTTTTTTATTATTTAGCGAATCTATTTGTCTTACTAACTCAAGCTGAGAATAGGTGTTTAGTCCCAAGATAGGCATACTGTCACAGTCAACCACAATAAATTTAATCCTACAGAATTTTTCTTTTATCTTACAATGTAGTATTACATACCCAATAGCTTTAATTTTATTATTGCCGTATGTGTTTAATGATAGGCTGTTTTTTATTATTTTGTTTTCAACCCCCAATTTTTTTACAAACTTAAGAGGTAAACAATTACAATTCGCTCCAGTATCTACCTTAAAAGAAATAAACTTATTATCTATTAAAACATTCTCAGTCCACATATATTTTCTTTTCTTCCTAAATTTCACATGATCTAATGTCACGGAGTCCAAATACGGTGTATGATTCTTCGTCACATGTAGTATTGTCTGCCTCACTCTTTTCAACCTCATGCATTTCCTTTTTATTACTAGTATGTTTCTAACCTTTATTTTGCTGTCTATTTTTACAACCTACTGCAAAATGATTTGGTTTTTTGCATACTGCACAAATCTTACCAAAGGCAGGACAGCTCCTAGGACCATGCTTTGTGTTGCATCTGAAACACTCATATGCACTTGTACTGGCACAAGCTTGAATATATTTTTTACTGCATCAACCTGTGTTGAGTTTCCTCTGATGTTTTGGACCTGCTTCTTAGTTGCTTCTGAGGCTCTACAGATATCTTCAGCCTGACTCAGAGTTAATTTTCTCACCCTAAAAAGCCTTTCTTGCACCTCTGCGTCTAATATTCCAGCGACTACTCGGTCAGTGGAAAGAATTTGGCGAAAAAATGGAAAGCAATAGTAAATCAAATCAAAAACTGTTTTACAAAACATTGAAGTTATTAAGAAAGGAAAAACCACAAGAAAAAACATGGATAAAAAATAAGAAAGGAGATATACTAAGAAATGAAAACGAAGTAATTGATAGATGGAAAGAGTATTTTGAGGAATTACTAGGAGCAGACAACAGAATTCAGGACATAAACAAAAAAAGGATGCAATAATAGAAAATAAAGACATTGTAACTCTAAAAGAATTACAGGAAATAATACATGAATTGAAAAATGGAAAATCTCCAGGAATTGATAAATTAACAGCAGAAATGTTCAAAAATTTGGGGGAAACAGGAACAAAAATATTATTGACAATATACAACAGGGCGTGGAGTGAAGAACAGATTCCAGAGGATTGGAAGACAGCCTTAATAGTTCCAATATATAAAAAGGGGGATAGACGAGACTGCAATAATTATAGAGGAATAAATCTACTTGGTACTGCTATGAAAGTCTACGAGAAGATTATAGACAGTAAGATAAGACCAGGGATAGAAAATACTCTCGAAGAATCGCAAAGTGGATTTAGAAGAGGGCGAAGCATCCAAGACCACATATTCACAGTGAAACAGATAATTGAGAAGTTCTCACAACAAGAAAAAGAGGTATATATGGGATTTATAGACATGGAAAAAGCTTTTGACAAAGTACCAAGGGAGAAGTTATGGAAAGTACTAGAAGGAAGGGGAGTAAATTACAAAATAATAGATATAATCAAAAACATTTACAAAAATAATAGAAATTGTGTAATATACAGGAATAAAACATCAGAACCATTTTCAACACAAGAAGGATAAAGGCAAGGAGGGGGACTAAGTCCATTATTATTTACAATTTTTATTGATGAAATAATTAAAAAATCGTCAACCAAAATGGCAAAACTACACATTGGATACAAACATTTAGGAAGAGTGGATATATCAGAAGCAGCTTTTGCCGATGATTTAATAATTATGGCAGGGAAAGAGAAGGATTTACAAAAGAATATGGAAATATGGAGCACGGTATCGGATGAATTTGGAATGACAGTGAATCAAAGTAAAACCAAAGTTATGGTTATAGGACCGAAACAAAAACATCTAAATATACAGTTAGAGGGAATAAAAATTGAGCCAGTTAGAAGATATAAATACTTGGGAGTAGAAATAGAAGAAAATGGGACGCAGGAAGTCGAAATTAACAATAGAGTACAAAAAACGATGAAACTTCATCACACGATGAACTCGACATTCATAAATAAAAAGGAAATTTCCAAGAAAACGAAGTTAAATGTATTTAAAACAATTTACCGGCCAATATTAACATTCGGATGTGAATCTTGGGTATTAACAAAGAGACAAAAGAGTCGAATACAAGCAGTTGAGATGAAGTATCTTAGGCGAGTTAAAGGAGTCACAAAGAAAGACAAACTAAGAAGTACGGAAATAAGAGAAGACCTTGAAATAGAATCAACACTTAAATTTATTGAAAAGAGACAATTAAGCTGGTGGGGACATTTACAAAGAATGAACGATACAAGACCAGTTAAAAAAGTATGGCAATCAAAAATACAAAAAAGAACGAAAAAGGGAAGACCAAAACAAACATGGGATGGTGTTATGGTAGGCATAATGCAAGAAAAAGGAAAAACATGAACAGAGGCAAAAACAATGGCAAGAGATAAACAACAATGGGCTAAATTTATACACGAATGAAATTCTATCTGGACCAAAGCATCAATGAAAAAATGAATATATGTCTTAAGTATAATGCGATGTAATTGAAATAATTGTAAAAGTATACCCTACACCATATACTATGGTAATTGGGTTTCTGATAATATATATATCTACCTTAAAAGAAATGAACTTATTATCTATTAAAACATTCTCAGTCCACATATATTTTCTTTTCTTCCTAAATTTCACATGATCTAATGTCACGGAGTCCAAATATGGTGTATGATTCTTCGTCACATGTAGTATTGTCTGCCTCACTCTTTTCAACCTCATGCATTTCCTTTTTATTACTAGTATGTTTCTAACCTTTATTTTGCTGTCTATTTTTACAACCTACTGCAAAATGATTTGGTTTTTTGCATACTGCACAAATCTTACCAAAGGCAGGACAGCTCCTAGGATCATGCTTTGTGTTGCATCTAAAACACTCATATGCACTTGTACTGGCACAAGCTTGAATATATTTTTTACTGCATCAACCTGTGTTGAGTTTCCTCTGATGTTTTGGACCTGCTTCTTAGTTGCTTCTGAGGCTCTACAGATATCTTCAGCCTGACTCAGAGTTAATTTTCTCACCCTAAAAAGCCTTTCTTGCACTTCTGCGTCTAATATTCCAGCGACTACTCGGTCTCTTACTAAGGAATCATACAACATTCCAATATTGCATGACTTTGCTAGCTTTTTTATCGCTATCAAAAAATTATCGAAGTCTTCTCCCTCCTGTTGACATCGTGTATTAAACTTAAATATATCACACGTTTCATTTTCAAAAGGCATGCAGTGATTTTCAAACTTTTCTATGACTCTATCATATTTGTTTTCATCTCATTTATTATCAAATGTCAATGTTTGGAATACCTCCTGAGCATCCTCACCAGCAATATTTAAAAATATAGCTATTTTTGTTTCATCATCTTTATTGTCATGACCAGATGCTTTCATGTATATTTTGAAACTATTCATGAATTTTGTGCCGTGTGTTGGTCAAACACCAAAGCTTTTGGTGGTTTAAACGTTGACATTTTTCTTATTATCTATATAGTAGGTACTTACTTGTACCCAGTTTCTTTGTTGTTGACACTGTCCTTTATAGGGTTATTGACCTAAATTTTACTTTATAGTTTTGTCTTTTCTTATTGGCGTGTTTTCATCTGACACCATGTCATGTATTAACTATTTATTTATTAAGAGGAACCAATAACAACTATTTATTTACACGTTATTTCATTACATTGCAAGATGTTTTACATGGCTACTTAATTACTAATTATTATCTTCCTTGTTCCTTGACTGCCGGGCCACCTAGCGGCCATCTGTTATTGGTATAGCAGACCACTCACAGAACAACTATTGATGTATATGTAACATTTTCATTGCAAAAAGTAATTCTGATGGGCTGAGACTTTGAGTTCTTGCCATTGAACTTGCTCAAACGCATGGGCCGTACAGTTTGATTAACATCATTGTGGCTTACTTTGACAGCTAATAAAATACTCATCACATCATTTTTTTCGGCCACATTACGATCCTCCTTACCGATGGTCGAATCCTGTTCGGGTATACCAAATATAATAATATTGTTTTTTCTTACGTTCCTTTCCGTTACCCCTTGGATTACATCTTCAATTGCAGCATTAGACATTTCCACTTTAGATTTATTTTTAGAATTTCTTAGTTCTTTCACTTCCCCTTTAAGTGCAATTTTGACAGAAGTCCATGTCAGAGATTTCTTGGTCTTGATACTTCTTGTTTCAGTAGGTGTAAGACCAGCGCAAGTATTATTGAACATGCCCTTACAAACACAATAATTCAATATAAGGTGAGCTTCTGTAGGTTTTTGACAACACTTACACCTATCCATTTTAAAACCTAGAGTTTAAGCTTCCGGACTAATCGTAAAACTATTAGTTTTTTATGGTTTTTATAACAACTTTACAACTGAGCGGATTAAGCAATTGTCAACTTTTATACTCATATACCTTAAAAATATGCAATTTTGAGGACTATTTTAAGCAAAATGATAACTTTGATAATTTAGTATTTCTTAGGTAGCAGTACGAATTACCGTAAAATAACATTTAAATTTCCTGCCGTTAATCAAATTTGCCACCATTTTGTGACATATTATAGTTAAGGTTTACAACCCTAGATGCGCCAATTGGGTCAACATAAATAACATTGTAGTGAACCACAAGTATTGGTGTAATTTCTGTGGCAAACATGTTTTGAAACATGATGCTACACCTTTCAAGTAAGTAATATACTTGGTATTTTTAATTTGTAACTATGTACACTTCAAGTTAGCACAGAAATTGTTACATTTTTCTTTAAAGGATTCTGGCAGATGTGGTTCAAGACACCAGGACTATTGGAGCAAAAACCCTCCATCAATAACAAGGTAACTTATGTATTGTAATTGAAAGGTCTATTTCATGAACAATTTGTTATATTTTTAGTTTGTTGAAGAATAATGAAGATTCATCTCCTTCAACAACTTTGTCAGCTACATCTAGTCTATCTGGATCACCACCTCCTAAAAGGTAACATTGTATTCAATCTGTTACATAAAATGTCCATAAATTAGGTGACCCACATCAAAACCTTTGTATATGGATATTCATACTTAAGTACTATTTAACATATTTGTGATTTGTAGGAGAAAATTCAAGAAGCCACGATACTTATATGATGTTCATTCTTCTGACATATCAAGTCCAACTGCTAAAGAAGCCTTAAAATTAGCAAAGCTAACTGTTGAAAAACAAAGAAGAAAAATATCTGTGCTGCAAAGACAAAATAAACGGTTGAGATATAAAATTTCAAATCTCAATTCTCTTCTAAAACATTTAAGAGAAAATCAGTACATTACATCATCAGCCGAATCTGTAATTGAGGTATGTTTTTTAACTACAGCAGCTGATATCATTAATTGACAATGGTCTATTTTTCAGGCAACTCTACCTGGAAGTGCAACTGAAGTGATAAAAAGATTTTTGAAAGGTCCATCACATGAAAAATATACTCCGATGCTAAGGACTTTTGCTTTGACACTCAATTTTTATTCTGCAAAAGCCTACAGTTTCCTAAGAGATGTATTCAATAATTCCCTACCACATCCAAGGACCCTAACAAAGTGGTATAGTGTAGTTGATGGTAAACCAGGGTTTCCAAAGGAATCACTACGCGCAATAAGGGCAAAAACTGCAACTTCAACAAAAAAGATTTGTGTTAACTTGGTCCTCGATGAAATTCATATAATGAAGAAAGTTGAGTGGACAGGAGAAGAAGTGGTTGGATATATCAATCTGGGAGCCAAGCTGGACTGATTGTGTTCCTGAAGCTACTCAAGCATTAGTTTTCATCGTAGTAGCTATGAATGATTTGTGGAAAACTCCGGTTGGTTATTTTTTAAAAGAAAGCTTATCTGGATACAAAAAAGCTAATTTGGTAAAGGAGTGTTTAAAGTTTTTGAGTGAAGTTAATATAAAAGTAACTTCCTTGACCTGTGATGGAGCCGCAGCTAATATCACTATGATAAAATCCCTAGGATCAAGCATAGACATACCATCTCCAATAACGACCTATTTTATCCATCCAATAACAAATGATAAAGTTTACTTTTTTTTGGATCCATATCATATGCTTAAATTAGTAAGAAATACATTTAGAACAGGTGGTAATATTTTAAAAGATGGCAACGATAGACTAATAAAGTGGGATTATATTCGTAAATTAATAAGGCTACAAGAAAGGAAGGGGTTGTTAGTGTTGATATATCGCTAAAAACTTAATTGGTAGTCGCCCAAAATTGCCTAACTGATTGTGCTGTCAAGTGATATATGATTGACAGGAGACAGTCGAGTGATGAAGGGTAAGAGATATTTTGGCGGCATATAAGCTTGTACTCTGTTTCTTCACATGTTACAATATATACTAAATAAGTAAACTTGTGTTTATTATATGAATCCGATCCACAAACTCCTTCAGTTAGCAGGACCAAAACTGAAAGCTCGACATCGTAAAGTGGTTTCGGGAGAAGATGCGAGTTAGAATTGCTGTACAAATTTTGAGTAAAAGTTTCTGTTGCTCTTAAGTTCCTTGAAAATGACTTGAAATTGGATGAATTTCTGAGTTCTGAAGCAACTTCAGATTTTATATTAATTTTTAATAATATTTCCGATATTTTTAATCCTAAAATTTGTTTGCCAAATATAAATATAAGCAAGCAGCGTCTGAAAAAAATGGGCAGGATATTTGTAAATATTTTGATGTAGCTTGTAAGTATATTTTAGAATTAAAATTAAATAATGATCCTGTAGTTGTTAGTGGTAAAAAGACTGGCTTGTTACGGTTTTTGATTTGTATAGAAAGTATGAAATGTTTATTTTGGGATTTGGTAGTTATAAATCCTAATTTAAATTTTATTCTCACATACAAATTATCACAGGACCATTTGGAACTATTCTTCAGTGCAGTTCGTAACACACGTGGTTCAAATAATAATCCTACATGCAGGTTACTTGAAAGTTGCTACAAAAAATTATTAATTCATAATGAAGTTAAATCAAACGACACTGCCAATACAATTGCTTTGGACGGAACCAGCATATTGGATTGCAGTAGTAGTAGCAAAATAGCGGTGAATATAAGTAGTGATCAATCAGAAACTTCTGAAGAATACTTAGAAATGTCAAAAGAGCTTCGTGATCATGATTATCTATCAGCTTATTTTTTGAGTGAATATACTAAGGATGTGGTTGCTTATATTTCTGGATTTGTAGTAAAAGTCTTGAAAAAAAAAACTCACTGCAAACAGTGTTCTATACTTTTAGAAGGTGATTGCAGTTTGTCTAAACTACAAATTAATAAAACTTGTGGAAAACTTAAAAAAGCTTCTAAATTTGTAGTTACTGTTTTTAGTGAAGCTGAAAAATGTTTAAAGACACTTATCATGAATTTAGAGGTTAACAATATTAATAAAATTGAAAATGAAAAAAAAGATTATAAACACCTCAATAAGATATTTACCTTCAAATATCTTTGATGTATTTTCAAATCACATATTTGATTTTGAACCACTCCATGATCACTGTAACCAAACTAATTTTGGAGAAATATGTAGACGTTCGACTGCACCTTGAATTCAATAAATTAAAAAATTGTAATGAAGCTAAAGTAAGAAGTATGCTTACAAAGTCTATTTTATTTCAAAACCAGTAATTTTTATTTTAATTTTTTCATACAATTTTGTGTGCTAGTTATTTTATTTTGTAATATGATTGTAAATTATTCTTAAGAACAATAAATATTAATATTATGATTATTGTTATAATTATTCTATTTTATTGTTTACCATTTTAATACCTTTATTTATTCCTTAGTTTTGTAAAATCAATATAAAAAAAATTTCCATATTATATTAATATATTCATATTCTGTAGTGCAAAACTTGTTTTTACTTCAAAATCCTCTATAGGTATCTTTCAAATAAATTACTTGTTTTTGATATAATTTCCACTTATTCAAACGAAAATTTAATAACGTACCTATAAATCATTTACTCTATAAGAGCAATTTTCATAAAATAGTTTAAATGAACCCTTTCGAAATGAGACGCTACTGTGCAATGTACTCGCCCTGATTTATGTTGCGACCAAAACATCTTTAATAATACGTCGTTGGTTTCTAGTTAACTATTCATCTATATTCTCTCTGATTTCGATGTGTTTGAGGATATCAAGTTCATATAATTGCAATTATTTATAGGATTCGTTACGTCAATTCAGTATCAAACATATGATTAACACAACCGTAAGATGGCGCTATCGCAGCTAGGTGTTTGATTAAAAATGGCTATTCTCATTATTCTCAACATCTTTCTTTCTCTACTTACAGAGAACTTCGTAACTAGGGGATCACGGTGTCTATTATAATGTCCCGCGAAAGATCTCGTCCTTGTGTAGGAGGTTTAATTCTAATATTCTAACAACGTTATGTGATTAAATTATTTAAACAATTACATAGATAAGAGTATCAAGTATTAAGATAATAGTATAAAATGTATGAGTATTACCTTCAAAATCATAGTATCTAAATTCAACTTGTCGTAAAATGTATCTGTTATGTTTAGTAGTAAGTTTACCAATTATTTTGTATTTATATATAAAAAGGAAGTACTCTTATTGGCAAAATAAAGGTGTATTCACGATCGAACCCGTCTTCCCAGCTGGCAGCTTTAAAGATGTCAAAGAAGGAAAAATATCGAATTTCAACTTTCACAAAAAGTTTTATTTCGAATTGAAGGAGAAAGGATTGAGATTTGGGGGATTATATGAGATGATGACGCCAGTTTTGGTGCCAGTCGATTTAGAATTAATAAAAAATATTATGCTCAAAGATTTCAGTCATTTCACCGACCATGGTTTGTATGTAAATGAAAAAGTGGATCCACTAACAGGAAGTTTGTTCCTTCTGGAAGGGGAGAAATGGAGGAATCACAGAGCGAAGCTGACTCCTACGTTCACTACAGGTGAGTCTATTTATTTGCATATTAGGCTTTTGATGATTTTTTTTTAATTGAAGGATATCTTTAATAGCATATTAAAGTATAAGTGGATAAAGAGGTCTTTCAAACACGCGCGAATTTTCGACCACGGCGGCGCAGCCGGAGTGCTCGAAATAGAGCAAGTGTTTGAAAGACCAGTTATCAACGAATACTTTACGCTATTTTTTTTATTGGTGTACTTTGAAATCATAAAATATTATTATTATTATATTATTACAACAAAAAAATGGAAGTCCGTCCTCGATGCCCAGCCAAGTTTCGTGAAAGTCCATCCTAAATAATATTTATTTTTATTTGACGTTACGAGGTACTGCTGTCAGATCAATAATCAAAAAGTTTATTTATATTTAAAAGGATACAATGTATATATGAATATATAAATAAATTTTGCAGAAAAAACCAAATAAGACATTGGTTCACAATGAAAATATACAATTTTAAAACTAATAAAAAAAGTTGTCATTGATACTTACGTTAATCGAGTTGTTGTTGTTACCATAGAGACTTTAAAAAACGCGCGTGTTTGAAAGGTCGATTTAAACACGCTGAAGCGTGTTTTAAATAGGTAATATGAGGCATCAATAAAAAAAATAACTTTCATTATTATTAACATACATACGAGCAAAAAGGCGTTTTATTTCTTAGTTAGTTACTGCTGTTTTATTTATTCATCGTATTGATGGTTTACTAAATTATACGGGGATTAATAATCAAGCTATTTTCTTTTGCTGCATTGGTCCTTAGGACTAAAAGAATGATTTAGCCCTACGTTAATCAATTAAAATAAATACAAGGGATGCAGTTTAATCTTGATGTGAACTTTTTATTCAGTAAATTAACATAACTGTTCGCTTTTGACTGACAAGTTAGAAAAATTAAAATTGAAATCAAAATCATTTATTTGTAGTCAAGGTAAAGACTACCGACTGTCTTTTAGAACAATTAACATATAAAGTACAATTTTACTTTAACATAATCGCGCCTATTTTAATGACATCGGTGCTCGCGGGGTGTTCCCAGCACCCCATATAAATTATTGCAAAAATTAAAAATACTAATTAGACAAATGCAGTTTAGTCGTTTTTTTCTGTTGTTTATTCTTGGTACTAGTTATTTTTAGCAAATAAAGCAAGATATTTCATCAAATTATTTATTTGTAATAAATAGAATATTATTTTTAAAAAAGCTAATTCAAAACTAAACATTATGATAAATAAATTGAAAAAAATAACATAGAATTCTAATTTTAAGCTAATAATACTTTTTGCATATAAGTAACACTTGAACTACTCTGTTATAAGAAAATTAGTAACTTTGGTAACACGTATCACATATAGTATTCATGTGTTTCAGGCACATATTTTTCTTGCATTTTTTGCAACCTGTCTTGCATTTGATATCTTTGGCTCGTGGACATATGTTGCATCTTGATTTTTTGAACGGAATATTTTCAGATGATGAATCTTGGTTATTTAGACGTCTTTTTAGTGGCTTTGGAAGGGAGGATATCTGTGATCTCGTCATGACTTGTTACTTCACAAGACTGAGACCAAGTACTTCCAAAAACTTCGACCTATGCATTGTCATGTTGGGGTTATTTGCAAAATAAATGATATAGGAATTCATTGTCACCGTATTTAGGAGGTGATAGAATACTTTCAAGGGCCAACGACGACAAGTTCTCGCTATATTGTATATTCGACACTTTTGGTCGACAGTATCGATGCCCCCTTTAGTCATGTTGTAAAACAATATTATTTCAGGTTTTTTCACATTTGGAGCAATTTCAACCACAGTATCATCATTTATGAACATTGTTAATAGAAGAATTACGTTCTTATTTTTTTGGGGCAGTACGAAACGAGAGTCATGGGAGTTTTTGGGTGAAATCCGAAAAAAGATTGTCCAGAAACCTTATTTGTTACAAATTGCAGTGGAAGCTCCCTTTCATTTTTTTTTAGTGTACCCACTAAATTAAGCTTTTCAGACAGTTACTTTTCTGCTAAAAGTATGCTTGTATACCAATTATCCGTTGTGATATTTCTTCCTGATCCGAAAAGAAGATGACATAATCGCTGGACAATATCAATGGCCTTATAGCTCACCTGGAAAGGACCCTCTGGCTGCGTTCCAAGATATGGTTCAAATTGTAGAGTATAAAATGTTCTCGAATCACAGACTGCAAAAAATTTGATACCGTATCGTGCAGGTTTGTTGGTAATGTATTGTCTGAAAGAGCATCTAGGGGAGACCGGGGATAAATGTCACAAAATTAGGTTAGGTTGTGAAACCAATTTTAATCCTAGCACAGTTATTTCTGGTGCACTTTGTCACTCTGTTATTTGACTATACAAAGTGACTGAAAATGTATTTATAAATAACGCGAATTTATTAATTTTTTTGCAAAACGTAAACTGTTACAAGTGTGACATCTTGCCTCCATTATAGGGCACGTTGTCTCACGGAAAGGGTTGAAAAGTCACGCAGATATCAGGTTAGATTCTATTTAAAAAAGCTCAAAAATAAAAAGAAACAAATAATACATTATATTATGCTCTATTCCAATTTTGTTATTCAGTGTCGTCATCTTCACAGTTCTGACAGACGTACCACAGTGTACCGGGAGTGCACAGTTCATGGACCCATAGCTTATAGACTGTACATTGAATCCAAACTTTTTTTGGTGAACTATTGGAAAATGGTTCCAAGCAGACAAGACAAAAACTTTCTTCATCCTTGTCCTCTGATTCTTCAGGGGACTTCTCCTTAGCACTTTTATGGTTTTTCCTTTTTTATTTTTATTATTTGACACTCTTATATTTCCTGTTAAATTTTTCTTTACACGTTTTCTCTTAGCAAACTCCGCCTCAAGAGCCTCTTTCTCTGGCGTATCAGTTAGTACAGCCGACTTCCTTTTTCTTTCTATTTGACCCTTTGTTTCTTGCAGCTGAAATTTAAGGTAACTGTTATTTAAAATGTGTCCTCACCTGATTTTGGTAAAAGTCTTACCTGCTTTGGGCAAGGGATTTATATCTGAGACACTAAATATACTTTCCTTAGGCCCAGAATGCTGAGTATTGTTTGGGATTTTTTCTAAGGATGTGCCACTAGGACCAGGCTGCTGAGTGTCGTGAAGTTCTGTGTTTGGGTTCTGACACAGTTGTTTTTTTGTTGCCTATTTCAAGAAAAACAAATTATTGCAGAATAATTTTAAGATACTCAGGTAATTAACTTACTTGTTAACATTTCGTCAACTGTTGGTTCATCAGTTTGGAATGAAATTCCACTGGTCCCGGGCTTTGGATTTTCGAGATCTGGTTCCTGATTTTCTTGGTGCAAGTCTCTGTCTGTTACTTTACATGGGCTAAATTCTGTTTCATCAAATACATTTTTTGGTTGAAGGGAAATATCCCTGATACACGAAATCCGGATTGTATATTTTTTGGTGTTGCGGCTAGGGGATAGCTTTGAGCAACTAAAACTGGAATATCATATATCGTCCGGGATGATTCATCATCCACGCATCGCAAACATTATTGTCCTGTTTTTTAAACGGACCATAAACTGACCTATCAAGAAGCTGCAACTTGTGCGCGCAGTGGGGAGGAAAAGATAACATAACTATACCACTTTCCTTAGCCAACTCAAGTCCCTCCATAGAAAGATGCGACTGATGATTATCAAGAAGTAACTGACAGGGGTGCTTTTTGGAACATTTTGAAAATTCAATGAAATGTCTCGAAAATAGCACAAAATTTTCTTCTATCATCCAGCCACTTCGATTAGCTGTTCCCGCACATCCTGCTGGTCCAGATGTTAGCCAGAATTCTATAAAATGCACTCTTGGAAATATAAAGAATGGCGGGATGCTATTTCCCAAAGCAGATACGGCACAGGCCACTGTGACGAGGGTTCCACGTTCCCCAGAAGTTATGGATCCGACTTGTTTAAATCCTTTTCTGGCCACTACTTTACAAGGCTTCTGAACAGTGGTCACCCCCGTCTCGTCCATATTCCAGATTGAGGATGGATCAATGTTATATTTTTTCATAACCTTTTCCAGATTTGTAAAAAAGCTGTTCACATTTGCTTGGTTAAAATTTGTTGCGCGTGCGAAACTTGTTGGTTCTGGAGTGCGAAGAGATGAATCATTGTTTTTCTTTAAAAATGATGTAAACCATTCAGGTCCAGCCATTTGATCCCTTTTCCAAGGCTCGGGAACAGCTATTTTATTGGCAATGGCAAACTGGAATGCAAACTTTCTAATTTCCTTAGGACAAAGTCCGAAATAAATATTTGCTGATTCGAGTAGGTATGTTTTTAAATCCATTTCCATTTGTCGGCTTAATACCATGCGAAGTTTGCCATATCCCACGTCTATATTTAACTGATCTTGATTAAGGTCCTCTACTGAAAGCTTTTTGCAATAGCGCCCCACTGTTTTATAATTTGAATCAAAATTTTTTGCTGCTTGCCTAATAGAAATATTTTCATTTTTTACTTGTAACACTGCTTTCCTTATTGTTTCCTTATCAAAACTCCCTCGATCTGATCTTTTTCTGTATTCGCGCACCATCTAAAAATTAAATCCGATTCAGAGCTTTACTTCTTTTAATATCTGGGTAAAAAGTCACACATGACTACTTGCCCCACAACGTGTGAGACCAGTTACCCCAAACGGTCCTGCCATTTCCTTTCTAAAATAACTACCTAACCTAATTTTATAAATTAATAAATTTATAGTGACTTTTTGGAGAACACCTAGGGGTATTATAAATATAACACGGCATTTTTAAATTCTGGCACTGAGATAAAATATACGGTTTGTATTATTAATCCAAAAAATTACTTACATTGGCTTTTTCCGTAAATTCACTTATAAACATATACACATGCGACTTATACGAATGGCGAATATGGCGGAACTAACTAGCATTGAAATAGTTCCTGCGTATGAATATGAAAATATATCTGGCTGACAAACAAACCGATTTACCCACTAAGGCAATGCCTGAGTGTGGGGAAACTAAGGCATGGTTAGCTCGGTGTTCGTAACAGTAAGTACATACAATGAGTAAAACAAACAGTGTCAAATAAAAAACAAAACAGACAAGAAAAGTGACAGATACAATTTGAAAATGTAAAAATCCCAGAGATTATGATTTGAAAACATTGAACAAAAAGACTAAAACTAAAATATGACGAAAATAAATACATTTAATAATTTTACATTACAATATTTTCAACTCATATTAGGTTCAATTAAATCTTTAATTGCAGATCTTTCTTTTAACCAAAGGTAATTTTTAACTTTCTTTTTAAAAGAAAAAACACTTTTTACATCCTTTATTTCTTTTGGGAGGTAGTTGTAGACTCTATTGGCCAAGTATTCAAGAGATCTCATTGTAGCAGTTTTTAGAGTAAATACTGTTTCTAGGGGTGTCTCTTTTTTGTATCTGGTATTATGTGCATGATCTACATAAACCAGAAATCCCCTTCTCTTGAACTGCTGCACTGCAATGTTAAAAAAATATAGCTGCCGCATATCCATTACTTTATTATCTTTATATAATACATCAGATGGAAATAATCTTGGTTTTTTAAAAACTATTTTTAAAAACTGTTTTTGTAGGACTTCTACTTTCTTAAGGTGAGTATTTGCAATACCTCCCCAAGCCAATATCCCATATCTCAGACGAGATTCTATAAGCGCAAAGTATAGTTTTCTTAACTGATGAGTGTCTAAAATATTCGCTAAGTTTTTAAATTTAAACAACATACTGCGTAGTGTTTTTTGTATTTGATTACTATGAAAATTCCATCGTAAATGACTGTCAATTGTTACTCCCAAATATTTAATGTTATTTGATGAATGCAATACAATATTTTCATTGTGACCTTGTATAGTTAAAAAGTTATACGGAGGTAAAAAAGAAGCTAGGCATGTAAAAGGTAAGTAACAAGTTTTATCGTAGTTTATGGATAACTTTTTTTGTTTAAAGCAATCAAAAATTTTTACAAGATCACTTTCTGCTTTTTCTTTTAGTTGCATCCAAGTATCTGCACTATACACTATTGCAGTATCATCAGCAAAGGAGATCATCTCACCACTAGATTGAAATGCCAGTAAATTGTTTAAATATATTATAAACAAAATTGGTCCCAACACTGTCCCTTGCGGAACTCCACATTCTACTAATTTCTTTTTACTAATAGAGTTGTTGATTTTAACATATTGATAACGGTCAGTCAGATAGCTTTTTATTAAGTTGTAGGTATTTCCTCTGAATCCTAGATCTTCCAAAGTTTCCAAAAGATTTGTGTGATCCACAGAATCAAAAGCTTTAGCTAGATCAAGAAATACACATAAAGCTGGTTTGGTTTGGTCTATATATTTATATAATTTAGAGGTTAGAGCACAAATTGCATCCTGCGTAGATGTACCTTCTCTAAAGCCATATTGATTGCAAGAAATTAGTGTATTTTTATTTATGTACTGAATTATTCTTTTTTTAAGGATTTTTTCAAAAATTTTGGCTATATTTGAGATTAACGATATGGGTCTGTAGTTAATTACCTCAGATTTAGAACCCTTTTTAAATAGAGGCTTTAATAAACCAATTTTGAAATTAGTGGGACAGTATCCGGACTCTATTATTTTATTTATTAAGTGAGAAAGTGGTTGAGCTATCTCGTTTCTTATTTCTTTCAAAGTTTCAGCTTTTATTCCGTCAATACCTGGCGCTTTTTTGGATTTTAATGAGTCTATAATTTCTAGTACTTCATATTTGGTTGTAGGTGCAAGGAACAGGGACGACTGATACGGCTTTCTTTGTAGATGATAAACAGATGGTGTTGGGATATTACTTGCCATATTTTTACCTATTGAAGCATAGTGATTATTAAAACAGTTCGCGATTTCTTCGTCTTCTTTTATAAGTTGTCCGTTTTCATTTCTAATTTGTTTGATCATTGTTTCTTGTTTGCTCGGAAATATTTCATTTACCACCTGCCAAAGAGCTTTTGAGTCATTACCTAAATTATTAATTTTGTCCTTATAGAAATTTGTTTTCACTTGTTTTATTAAGTTATTTAGTGTATTTCTGTATTTAGTATATTCCTGTTTTAGAAGAAAATTCATTGGATTTGCTCTTAATTGATGGAATAGTTTATTTCTGTGGTTTATCGACTGAACAAGTCCATCTGTAATCCATTCTTTACGTTTTATTTTATTGTGAGAAATTTTCACCATTTTACTATTTTTGTCAATGACTGACTTTAACAGGTTAGTGAAGAAAGTAGAACTTTCTTCTATATCATCTATAGCCATAAAATGTGCCCAGTTATATTTTTGTAAACAGTTTTTTAATGAAGTAAAATTAATATGTTGTTTGAATCTGTTTTTTGTGCTGAAATCGCCACATACTGTGTATATCGGTAGTTTAGCAATTGTCATGTAGTGATCAGTTATATCGCTCTGCAAAACAATAGACATGAATTCAGTATTTTTTGTTCTATTTTTCATAAAAATATGATCTACGCATGTTTTGCTTTGAGGTCTTGTTATGTTATTAACCAAAGATTTATAATATGACGACGTTGCCATATTTACTTTGCACAGGAAAGGGTTTGTGACTTCAAACCCGTGAGACTTCAAGCCCGGGCTCCCCTACCTCTGAAATTCAAAAGTTGTTCGTCTATTGTTACATATTCCCCAACTGAGTAATTTGCCTGGCAATTATTATTGAATTGAGTGTAGATGCTTCTAATAGGAGGAAATTTGTCAAATACTCTCCTCTCTTCGCGAGTATTTATGCTGTCAAACCTGAGATATTTCATGAGAAAATAAAAACGATTGTAGCTCATAGTTTTATAGAATATTTCAATTCCAACCCTCGATACCTGCCATAAATCTTTTATATTTTTGTGGCTGGATTTGCAAATGACGGATAAAATAAGCAGGTCAAAAAAAGCTTTTATTTCCATTTCATTGGTTGGTTTGCAGTCTCTTGAACGTCTGTAGTAGCTAGATAGGTTGTTTATAAAAATATTCGTACATTCTACAATTTCTCTGACCATATCTTCAGTTATAAATAATTTGAAACAGTCTGAGACTCTTTTACATTTTCTGGTAGCATTTTTCGACTCTGGTGGATGTGAGATTATATTTTGGCTCCTAGTTCTTACTTGCACCCTATTTTTCTCCTTCAACCATTTTGAAATCTTATCCTTACCAAGAAAAAAAGATGTACTTTCTACTTCTTGCTCTTCATCACTTGACAAATCTTCTTCACTTGACAAATCTTCAATTGAGGAATCACTGTTATTGTTCTAATCGCAAGAATTGTTAGACTCCGAATGGCTCTGTATATTATTCAACTCCGGATCGGACGGATTTTCCTCATCTCGCAATGTTTCGTCATCAGTCTCGACTTCTTCCCATAATTTCAGCAAACGCGCTTGATCATTCTCAAAATCTCCCATACTTGCCTGAAATAAATGTAGTATAATATAGAAAAGTCACTAAAACGAAATATACTTACAAAATAAATAAATTCGCTCTGCCAAAAAATGTAACTTCAATACTCGTGGGGTGTTGTCGACGCCTCACACTCGTCTTTACGGCCTAACGACAAGCTTTGTACCAAAGAGCGCACAGAAAACGGACCAAACGGACCTGAGGATATAATGAAAAGTGCTCTCTTGTCGAGTATGAAATCTAATGCGATAATTACTGCAGCGGTTGTGTCTCTAAATAGGCCGATAATGTAGATCTCTTAAAAAAATTTACAGTTTCCATATTTCGATACTGCCGCCATCTGGCGGTAAATAGAAACGGAGATTTATTGTACTGCCAGTACTTCGAAGGTAGTAAATTACATTAGATTCAAATTCTGAAGCTCAAACCACAGAACATGGTTCGGACTTTCAGAATTCGAATCAAATGTAATTTACTACCTGCGAGGTACGACAGAAATATAGGTAGGTAGTTCTCCATTATACAATCAAATTTAAGAAAAAATGGAAAAAGGGATATCCAACCAAATGCATTTGTTATTAACTGCCTTATTTTTGAATGTATAAAAAATTCACACCCTGAAGTGAAGATGAAATAAAAAACGGTTTATTTATAAATGTATCAATACAAATTCATGTTTTTTATTACAGATACATTAAAAACATTTACAAGTACAATATTGAACATAAAAAATTATAGATACATATATTTTATTTTCTATCTAAGTTATTACATTAAAATAGATTCAATTATTAAACGATGCTACAAATAAACATACAGAAGCTATTTAAACAATAGAAAATTTTAGCACTTTCAATAGCAATCAAAGTAATTTATTTGTGAAATATTTAACCCCTTACTCATCAATAAGTGGTGAAATGATAAAAAAGTGATAAAAGTTTTATTGAACCTTTATACAATACTTTAATTAAACTAAATGTTTTTTAGTTCAATTATAGTCTTAATTTCGTAAAAAACATGTGAATGATCTCATAAATGTGTTATGCTATTCTACAAAAAATATAATTTAAGGCGTTGACTGAATGCATCACTGGTATGTAATGAGTTAAATAGGGGAAAATACTGTTAAATCGTTCAAACAACAACAGCAAGTAAAAACGATTGTTAATGGAGAGAAAGAATATTTGATATCATTACGATTATTACTTTTCCCCCAAGTATTTTGTTACCTTAGACAACCCCAGACACAGACAGGCCTTCTGTGGGGCTTTATTTATTCACATATACATACATACATATGCCTAGATTAACTACACACTTCTTGGTTAATGAACAATAATCGTTTGTACAAACAAAACACTCGAGAGAGTGACAAGAGGTGACATTCCGTTTGCCGTTCTTAATTCTACTACGGTCAGTAGACAACTGCTAATGCCTAGAGAAAGTGGCGATGGTGGCGACATCTCTGCCAACAACATTTTGCGGCACAAAATCATTTACGAGGTTGCGTCTCTCCTTATATTTTTCACTCAACGGTAAAACTAAACTCCGATGCCAAACTTAATTGTCGGTTAACAACCAGAATAAATCAAATGGACATTCAATTGAATTATATTGAGGAATGAACTATAAAAGGCATTGATTTTCGATCAATTTAATAACAATCGGCAAATGTATTCCTAATAGTACTAAGCCCGTGTATGAGCAGAAGGAAGGAAATGTGTTCATAGCGCACTCCATCACGACAAATAGAACAAATATAAAAATTATAGTTTGCTACAAATAAACATACTTAGGACTGTTTACACGAATTTTGTGATCCCTTGGACAAAAGAAGCATTCAATAACCGGAGTTGTTAACCAGAGAAAAAAGTAATATAAAAGTTTCCTCCATCAAGTGTTTATTCATGAAATTAACTGTCTCGGCCCTTACTTCGTGGAATCTACTCATATTAGTGTTTTAAATGAAACTCACTGTTTCTAGCTAATTCCACAATATATTGAAAAAATGTTGAAAATTCTAAAAAACTGACAATTGTTTAGATATTACTTCGATGTGCGCATCTTTTGAGAAGTATTTTCCCGAAGAACAGAAAACAAAAAGGAAGCTGATTCCATGGATTCATAATCCTCTTTCACCCAAATTGCAGAAGCCAAAAGCCCGAAAGTATGTCAAACGAGATATATGAATCTTTTTTAGAAAGTATAGAGTCACTGTTCAAAACGACACCCCTCTACGATTTATGGTGCAGAATTCGTGATGAATATCCAATGCTTGCCAAATTGGCTCCGAATATTCTTCTCCTGTTCCCAACAACATATTTATGCGAAACAGGATTCTCAACCTATGCAGCCGCGAAAACAAAATACCGCAATAGAATGGACGCCGAACCTGATATGAGATTTCAACTGTCTTCTATCAAACCTGACATCAACCAGTTGATAAAAAATAAAAAACAGCTTCATACCTCCCATGAGCTAGATTTTTTTCTTTTTACTATCTTCTATTATTATACTGTGTTGATTAGAGGTAAGCGTTCCACAGGCTAAACAATTCGTCTTCCAGATCAGTAATTAGGGCATCACTTACCTCCAATCGGTGGGAAACGAAATAATACCATTTGTTTTAAGGGGAGATTTCACTCCCCCTTGATGTGTTTCCCGAGTGGCTTTAACTGAGGTGGTTTGATTCCCCACCTGTGTGTCAGCTATACTCGTCGTCAACAACTCATACTTCCATATTACAATGGTTTCATTTACTCATCGCCTTTTTAGTGCTTCTTTGACAGACACATGAGTTGTGTTGTCAAAGGCCCCAGATATATCCCGAAATGCGCACATTGTGATATCTTTGTTGTTCATAGTTCTCTGGATGACTTCGGTCAGCTGATACAGAGCCGTCTCAGTTGATCGACCCGCTCCGTAGGCATGATGACATTTATGAAGTGGTATATTCTCCAAGTTCTCTGTTCTTATGTAGTTATTCATTACTTTCTCCGTCGTTTTGAGTAGAAACTATATTAGGCAGATGGGTCTAAAAGATCGGGGATCAGTCCCATCTTTTTTCCCAATTTTTGGTATGAAGGTTACCCTTGGCCTTCTACATTTTTTAGGTATTAGACCCACTGCTAGACTGCTTCTTGTAATCTTCAGCAGGTGAGGAAGAATCTCTATCTCTTGCTGCAGGAGTGCTGGAAATATTCCATCCACTCCTGGTGATGTATATGGTTGAAGGGTAGTTATTGTCCATTCCAACCGTTGTCTGGTAAATATTTTCTTAGCAATGTCCCAATCTTCCTTGCGGGATTTTTTGGTGTAATTCATTGCTATTTCAGTGCTTGTGCCTGGTTCACTACCTGGAAAGGGGGTCCTAAGAAGAAGAATCGATCGTTCCTCTTGACCTTCCGTGTATGATCCGTCTGGCTTTTTCAGCAACATTGTGGGGTTAGTTCCCCCATTTGCCATGACCTTTTGTAATCTGGCCGCTGTGTGATTGGAAGTGATCTTTTCGCAAAAGGCTTGAAAATTAAGCCTTTTGGCCTTCCTAATCTCTTTATTGTACTGATTAATCTTCTAAGTATACATCTGCCAGTTACCGTCACGTTTGGCTCTATTAAAGAGCCGACGGACCTCTTTTCTGAGGTTTCACAGCTCCTCATTCCACCAAGGAGCGTCCTTTTCTGAACGAGCTTTTGATAGTGAGCAACTAGAATGAAAAGCTTCCATTATTGCCTCACTGATCTCTTCGACTCTTTGTTCCAGGTCGTTGTGCAGGTGATTTACCCCATTTACTTCGACGTTTTCCAAATTGTCCTTCAGATTGGTCTTGTAAAGAGAGTATTTCTAAGATTTTGGATTGTATGAATCGAGGTAGTATGTCCCTCTATCCTAAATTCGATGATCCTATGGTCAGAAAGTGATGGCTCGCTCATCACCCTCCAATCTTTTGAATTTTTCCTCGCAGCAACATTAACAATTGTTACATCCAGGACCTCTTCTCTTGCTCTCGTGACAAAAGTCGTGGGGATTGTCCCCACGTTTAAGGTCTCAAGGTTATTTGCTAAGAGATATTCTAATAAACACTCACCTTTGGCGTTGCTGTTAGTACTTCCCCACACGGTATTGTGTGCGTTGGCATCACAACCAATTATGATTAGCAGCCGTCTGCTATTGCAGTGTCTCACTAGTTCTAGTACTTCTTCTGGCGGTATCATCGGCCCGTCTCCAGCGAAGTAGGCAGAGGCAATGACGATGGCTCCGTCGATACCCTCAATGATGAAGTGAACCATGATTGGAACAAAGTCCCGTGACACGTATTCTGTAACATATATACTTTATGTTATTTCTTATGATCACACAGGCATGCGGGGATTATTGCCTTTGATTAGAAATCAATTTAGAATCATTGATTTGGCCTTCTTTGTTGATCCATGGTTCTTGGATCAGTACAATATCCAGTTGTAGATTAGCAAACAACCTTGCAATGACGACCGAAACTTCCTTCTCGTGATGTAGGTTAATCTGAGCTACATTCGTGAACGTGAAGGTGAATTATTATGGATGAGAGAGGCCGAGTTACTCAGCCTCTATTCATCCCCCTCCTTTATATCTCCCTGACCCTACTCGACCACCATGGCAATATCTTACTCGGAGTTCGAGCAGATTTTTTGATCTCGAGTCAGACCCTCGACCCCCAGGCTGCTCCGCCTAGTTACCCGAGATGCAGACGCATCCCTAGTCACCCCAGCAGAGCCGGAGTAGATCTCGGGCTGACCCAAGGTCAAGCTTTCGTCTTTTTCCCCTTTTCCAGAGGTTCCGAATGTGGAGGGAATTCTCCATGTTCTTTGGATCCTCCGCGGGTTCTTTTTTTTCCAGCCCCGAGACAGGGATACGGCCAAAACGGAAGTTTGGCGCGTAACCTTCTGCCTTCAGAGCCTCCCCAGACTGGTGATCGATCTCAATCGTGAATATAGTTACCTGTCCCTCTTTTTTAGATCTTCCAAGCCCCAGTAGCGAGGTTGGAGTTCTGAACCTCTACAAGTTGGTGGATTTTCTCCAATTCCATGTCGTAGCTTCTTGGGAAGAACGCCATTATGGTGACCGGCTTTGGGATGTCGTCTCCACTTCTAGCCACCAATTCGGGTCCTTCCCAAGAGTTTAATTTCGGCGCTGACCTCATGAGCCAGTCTGCCGACTCTTGGGACCCATAGTCCCTCAGTATCATTCCACAACCGAAATGGATACCTGAGAAGCGTATCCCCTTATCTTTGCGCTGACACAGCTCTTCCACCAGAGTGTCTTCTAGGGTGGAGAGCTGTTCTGCTGTCAGGATGACCCCAGGATTATCCTTGGGCATTATTCCTACCCTGAAAGCCTTTACTGTTTTAACAGCTGCTGTGTAACCAGTGGCTTGCCCGGTGTGGTGGTTACTTAGCAAGTGCCCCTCGTATAGACTTCTTCAACCAAAGAACCATTTATATTTGAGAAACACTTACCTAGTGAACCATTCTTTAGGGTTAGAAAAATAACATATTTTTAAAACTCACTGGGATAACATATATTTATAAACAACCAACACAAATTATAGACACACAATACATACGTTTGTACTATCAAAAATAATAATAGTGAATCATTCCTCAAAGTGTTGAACTTATCTATTTATAGGAAGTATTAAAGCTAACACAGTCAGTGCCCCGTATTCTTGACCTTGTAGGTCGTGCGAATACGATATTTACAAAACGGTCGTGTTTTGTTATCTATATCACTTGTCTTTATTAGTTCACTGGCCGCTATCAATATTTGAAATTATTATTTACACAAATCCAACAATGTCTTTTTTAGATAATGTTTTTTTGCATGTCTTTTTGGGATCATGACACCGGTTACCGTTGCAGCTGTTTTTGGTTTTTCACTAAGAGGTCGCTGCGGAGGAGTGATATGCTCCGGGCCTCTTTTCAGCTTTACCTTATCCGTTGGTGGTTCCTTCGGGGGGTTGAGCGCTAAATAACCTGCTTTCTGGCCTCTTCAGGAGATATTCCCTGATTGAGGAGTTGCAGGTATTTCCACACCCCTGCTCCACTGAGGCCTTTTCTCAGTGGGTCATCTATGCCGCCTGGTTCTCCCAGTATTGGAAGGTCAAACGGCATACGACCTTTGTGCCTTTTTTCCCTCTGTGATGTGCCCGGATGAAGACGTGGAAGTTTTCTCCACTACTTTTCCGGTGGTAGTTTTGCTTCCTCTGTCCATAAGTGGTCCCACGAGAAGCTAGGGTCATTACGATTCACCGCTGCAGAGGTCCGCATGCAGAGGTAAGGGGTTTAATACAATGGAGTTCCCCCAGTGCTGCAAGGTCGAAACCAGTAAGGACTATTCTCCTATATAGCCATGCATTCTTCGGCCTGGTTTCCCACCTTGACTTTAGGTTTTTAATGAGGTTGTCTGCTCTTGATCCGAGCAATAATGCCCAGATACCCCCCCCCCCTCCCACTGGCCCGCGAGACTTGACCAATGACAACCAGGAGACATTGGTATAACAGGTGATTTCGAGGTAAGCTCAAAATGTCACCCAGCATCGTAACCCTGTGTGCAATCCCTTAGCCACGATACTACAGCTGGGACAGGTAAAGTTAGTCCGCGACAGAGTATTTGAAGGCTACCAGTTGAGTTTTTAGACACAACGAGCCCCCAGGTATTTCCCCGTAGACCTCCTCCTTATATAAAATCATCTCAGAGGTTCCTCCTATCCGCCACCTGGAGACGCGCCGGATTGGTGCTTCGCCCCCTCCACATCAATAAATATTCCGACAAACAGCGACGAACCACGAATATACCTACTGATGTGGACCCGGTAATAAGTAGTAACTGTTACATTGTAGTTTTATTATGCTTATTAATAAAGAATACATTTTTAAAAACAATTGTTCTATTGTAGGGCTCCGTCAAGAATTTCGATTTCCAAAAGGATTCCGTCACCAGAAAAGTTTGAGAAATGCTGGTGTAGTGAATTGTTGCTTAGGGTGATCGTCGAAAACCGAACTAAACATGATTTACTTTCGTTAAAAGCATTCACTCTGTAATTATTATTCTTACGCTGCTTGTTTTGTTCACACTTTGAATCGTTTATATTATAGACACTATTTTTTATCCAACTTCCCACCCTGAATCGCCCTAGTTCCGTAGTATTAAGGAATGTCTTACGGCACACTTGAACTAACTCATTTCCATTATGGAGTTTATAAACCATGGTATTTTCCCGTCTACTATCTTCAATTTCCTTAGTTTTTCTTGATGGACAGACACAAAGACCTTTGTTTCCCACGACATGGTTTTCCAAAATTTGGCAAATATTTCTTGTCTAATAGCGACAGTGTTGAAAAACCTTTTCTTTGAATTCAGACACATTTTTTATACACAGGGCTCTCCTATTTTTCTTCCCGATCGAGGAATATCATGTTTGAAGTTTTTATGCTTATCACCGGAAAAACCTACATAATCTTCGCCTTTCATTCTGAGCTCTTGATTTTTAACTCTTTTCCATTAATTTCTGTTTGCTATATTTTTCTTTTTCGCCCTTCATTCATATTACCCCATGCATCTTCGTTGTTGTTTACTTGGTTATCGGCATTATTACTATGTTCTTCACCATGGACGTCAGCGTCAACATCTACCTCAGAGTTATCGGTTTCCATCTTAGCATCGATTCGGGAATGATCACTTTCGCTTTCGGCTCACTACCAGGGGAATAATCACGATCACAAATGGGTTGGCTCTCAGGCTGATCATTAATATAATTGGTTCTGTGAATAGACGTTGGCCTCAAGAGATATTACGTTATGTTAGATTTATCTGTTGTAAAGGCGTGGTTGTTAAAATTAATGTTTAAAAACTTTCTTTAATGATACTATATTAATTCTAGACTATCTTATCGTATCCCATACTAAATTGAAGGCGTATAAAAGCTTATTTATAAACAAAAGCGTTAGAGCCGAAAGTAAGAGATCGATTCACAAAATGACTAATTCCCGTATTTTCAGGAAAAATGAAGATGATGTTCCACACTCTGGTCACTTGTTCCAAGGGATTTCAAGAATTGTTGAAAGACGAAGTAAAGAAAAACGAGGCAGTATTTATAAAAGAATTATTAGCTAGATTTACCACGGACATAATTGGATCAGTAGCTTTCGGGATTGAGTGTAATTGTATGAAAGAACCCCAAAATGAGTTTCGAACGCAGTGCATCAAAGCTTTCGGCATCACAGGAAAATTTAAAATAATGTTATACCGTTTCTCACCAAAATGGTTCTTAAAAGCTATCAGTTTCAAACAAACTGATGAGAGCGTCGAAAAATTCTTTTTCGATCTCGTTAAAAGTACTATTGAATACAGAGAGAAAAATAATGTGTATAGGAAGGACTTTATGCAGATGTTGATCGAATTGAAAAATACAGGTGAGAAATTAGTTTTCTCCACCTTTATTGCCCTAATCTTATTATTTTAATATTTTTTTAGGAACTGTAACCGATGACGAAACGATAAAAACATCTACTCACGAAACTCCTTTCCTAACTTTAAATGAGCTAACAGCCCATGCTTTCACTTTCTTTTTGGCAGGATTTGAAACGTCTTCCACTACAATGACGTTCGCTCTTTTAGAGTTAGCCATAAATGAAAATGTTCAACAAAAACTTCGACAGGAAATACTTGAAGTATTGAAGAAATATGATGGAGAAATTACCTACGAAGCCATACAAGAAATGCAATATTTGGAACAAACTTTGCAAGGTAAGATAGTTGTTATTTCGCGTTTATTATTTGCTCAATATGTTTTGTAGATATCGTAATCTGAAAGAGATATTTGAATATGAATCATGAATAAAATAAAAATTCATTGCGCTTAAATTTTCAGTCAGACAAATGGTGTCATAAATGTGTATCATTTAAAATATGTCACTGAAATATTCGTTGTCTTTTACTCAACCTGTAGAGATCGAAACAACTTGAATATCATAAACAGTGACAATAATATAAATTATTATGTATTCAATTATTATCATAATTATTTTTATGTATTCAAATATGTTGTCGAAACTACACTATCTCTAATGCTATTGTGGATTCGAAGACAGTGGTGGATCCAGGGAGGAGTAAAGGGGGCAATTACTCCCTCACCCAGCCTCGACCAAAATTTTCATAGATCGATAGCCCAATCAGATACCGTTCATTTTCACACAATCATTAAGAGAACTCTTCTGCGACTGCCACACATATTATAACGGATTATTAATATGAAAGTATTTATTATAACGAAGTAATAATATGAAAGTATTCAGAACAAATTTAAAATATATTAATGAACTTAATAAATGAATTTAGTAGAAAAAGTATTGACGGCTATAAGATTTAAGTACTGCAAATGAATGAGAATATAATAGTAGAATACTCATGTTAAATTTATTTTGAAATAATTAAAAGTTACAGTTTTCATCAAGGTGCAACTGTCAAATTTGTCCATTCATACAATTTTTAAAGTATAAATTCTTCTAGACAAGTTAAGTCGCGCCCTGCTATACATATGTCGTCAACAAACAGTATTAAGTATATACATTGTCCCTTTATTTCTTTAGTATATAAACAATAGTCGCTATCTGATCTTTAGAATCCAGCTTCAATTAAACATTCATTTATTTCTTCATCGTGCCACCTGCTTCAACCCGTAAAGAGATTTACTTAATTTTAAGACATTACCTTCTTCACATTTAACTCCTTGTGGTGGATAAATATAGATTTCTCCTTTTGGGTAACCATTTAAGAAGGTACTTTTCACATCTAGTTGATGAAAAATATAGTTCTTTTGTAGTCCAACAGACAACAAAGTTCTAATAGTTGCTATTTTTGTAACTGGAGCATATATTTCGTCGTAAATGAGTTGTTTTGTGCGAACCCTCTAACCACTAATCTAGCTTTACATTGGTCTTTTACTTTGGTTTCCAATGGCTTAGATGCAAACACCCACTTTGGGCTTAATACTTCTTTATTATTTGGCATTGCAACTTCCGTCTATGTTCCACTTCTTCCAATAGCTTCTATCTCTTTACTCATCGCGTTCTTCCAAAAATGTTCATAATCTCTATTTTTCAACTCTTCAGCATTTTCAGGGACATCTTCCACATATGAAATTGCATCAAGTGCCATGTGTAACTCATATTCATATTCTTTAAGAGAATCAAATACTTTTGTTCTTTAAAATATACTCACAAACAAAATTTGAAAAATCGTCAATAAAAGTGACGAAATACTTACCACCATCGTGAGCTATAGGGATTATTGGCCCTGTCACATCAGAATGACCAATTTCTAAAATTCTACCAGCTTTATTACATGTACCAAAACCCAGTCGGCTCATTTTACCTTGAACACAAGATTCACAGAATTCAATTTTATTTAAATTCACTGCATCAATTCCTTCTACTAACTTATTTTTAATTAATATTTCAAGATATGACTGACAAATATGACCGTACCTTTTATGCCATAAGTTTAATTTTTCAATTTCAGATTCTAAATACATGCTTTCATTTTTAATAACATTAAAACAAATTTCGTATAAATTATTTCTGTATTTTAGCCCGATTAACATATTGTTTCGATATAAACTAACCTGACTCTTGCTAAAAATTACCTTACTGTCTGCCATTTCCAAACGCTTTACAGACAACAAATTTCTTCGTAGATTGGGTACATAAAATACATTTTTAATAGTACATAAAGTTTCTTTACCTTTGGCTTCACATATAACTTTAATATGACCTACACCTATTGCTTCCATATAATTATTGTTTTTAGCAACTGATATTTTTATAGGTTTCTTCAGTATTAGATCAGAAAAATAGTCTTTATTGTTTATTAAGTGGTCCGTGCAAATATAAAATAACTAATTATTACTACTTACTTTTTGGCAGTAAAGAAAATATGAGTTCGTTGAAAATAAAGCACTCCAGCTGTTTCGTAAATAAGTTTTAATAATAGTAATCTTTAAAAAAGGTTACACGGGTTTTCAAAATTAAATTGTTAAGTTGAAGTTTTTATATATGTCAGTTTACATTTATTTTTAATGTCACTTCATATATTTTTGACATCCTCCCGCGGCGGAGAATCTTCAACTTCTAATGGAAAAAGAAGTTGCACTGGTCTACGAAGTCTAGACCAGTCACTCAATCGCACTTCATAAGCCCGCACTCGACCATGGCGCCCTACAAACACATTGATGACTTTCACCATCTTCCATTGTAGCCTGGGCGTATGTTCTTGATGCAATAGTACGATGTCACCTATTCTTAAGCTCCTAGAATTAGGACGATGATTATGGTGAAACGCTCGCAGCTGCTGAAGATATTCCGTTGTCCATTTTTTCCAGAATTTGGAAACCAATTGTTCCCTCGATTACCAAAATTAAATTTTATTAAATTTAACGGAGATATTGAGCAGCTTGGTGGGAAGGATTTTGGGAGTCCATGGTAAAAACAGTAAAGGATGCTCTTAAAATTACTCTCGGTAAGGCTCTTATAAATAGTGATGAACTCCAGACAATTCTAACAGAAGTAGAATAAACGGTCAACTCAGGACCATTAACGTATATTTATGACGACGACACCAATTTATTGATTTTATCTCCAGCGCATTTCCTAGTGAAAGCAAAAAATTTTGGTTTTTCCCTAAATCTGAAATTGCCTGAAATCAACCGAAACTATATACTTAAACAATGGAAATCGAAAGCGGAAGACACTTGCCGGAAGTTTACGCGAGAAGGAGTTTCGGCGATGGAAAATTTAAACGAAATGCAGTGTATGTGGTTCCAGACTGAATGTGCGCTGGCGTACCAAAGACTGGAAAAGTATGGGGATGCGTTAAAAATATATAAACTAACAGATATATAAACTTGAACTTGACAATTTAATTTTGAAAACCCGTGTTACATTTTTTTTATATTTACAAAATGTATGTCAGTCTACTATTACAAAGTCGCATAAAATATTGAAAATATAAAAGGAAATGGAGAGTATTTCTTATGGAATGTATTCTAAAACAACTCAAACCATAAATACAATTTATAATTTAACCTACATACATTTAATGTTAAGCAGTAAGTGATAAAATCGTACTTATAATAAATAAACAATCAAAATCTACTCATCATCCTCTTCTTCTTCTTCTTCTTCTTCTTCTTCTTCTTCTTCATGTTTGCTGCTTTTTTCACCGTTTTCTTCTTAGTCTGATTCCTCTTTTTCTTCCTTTTGCCTCCTACCGCGCTTGCTCACTCCATTACTTTTTGCCCTGGTCTCTTTTGTTTCTTTCTTTGTGTCCTTTTTCGCAGCAGCTTTTGATCTTCCTCTACCCCTTTTAACTACTGGAGCATCTTCAGCATCAGCTTTAGTACCCTTTTTCGTACGTTTGCTGGTTCATTTGAAATATCCTTTAAAAGCTTGGGTTCGTTTCTCAGCTCTGATGCTGATATTTGGTCATTTATCGAGTGGAAATTGTATTGAAACAAGCTTGTAAGCCAGTTCGGCATAAATAAGAAGCCAAGCCAAGCTATCGATAGTAAACAGAATTTGTTATTTACTACTGTTACTGTTGAACTAAAAAGAATTCAAAATGTCTGATGAAGAGGTTCAAAACACCAAAAAAGGGCGCAAAGCTGCAGCAGAATCCACCAAACGTACTAAAAAAGATACTAAAGCTGATACTGAAGATGCTCCAGTAGTTAAAAGGGGTAGAAGAAGACCAAAAGCTGCTGCGAAAAAGGACACAAAGAAAGAAACAAAAAAAGAGACCAAGGCAAATAGTAATGGAGTGAGCAAGCGCGGTAGGAGGCAAAAGGAAGAAAAATAGGAATCAGACGAAGAAGAAAACGGTGAAAAAAGCAGCGAACATGAAGAAGAAGAGGAAGATGAGTAGATTTTGATTGTTTATTTAATATAAGTACGATTTTATCACTTAATGCTGAACATGAAATGTATGTAGGTTAAATTATAAATTGTATTTAGGGTCAAAGTTGTTTTAGAATACATTTCATAAGAAATACTCTCCATTTCCTTTAATAGTAGACTGAAATACATTTTGTAAATATAAAAAAAATGTAACACGGGTTTTCAAAATAAGTAATTATTACTACTTACTTTTTGGCAGTAAAGAAAATATGACTTCGTTGAAAATAAAGCACCCGAGCTGTTTCGTAAATAAGTTTTAATAATAGTAATCTTCAAAAAATGTTACACGGGGTTTCAAAATTTAATTGTTAAGTTAAAGTTTTTATATATGTCAGTTTACATTTATTTTTAATGTCACATATATTTTTGACATCCTCCCGCGGCGGAGAATCTTCAACTTCTAATGGAAAAAGAAGTTGCACTGGTCTACGAAGTCTAGACCCGTCACTCAATCGCACTTCACAAGCCCGCACTCGACCATCGCGCCCTACAAACACATCGATGACTTTAACTATTTTCCATTGTAGCCTGGGCGTATGCTCTTGATGCAATAGTACGAGGTCACCTATTCTTAAGGTCCCAGAATTAGGACGATGATTATGGTGAAAGGTACGCTCTATGTGTACCGACTCCTATCAACATCATTTGCATTCTTTCTATATCTTCCACCATGATAACCTCATTTCCTTTCTGATTGTAGCTAAAACCTCGACCTTGAACTCCTCTAAAATTGGACTGTCCTCGTCCTCTAGATGCGCCATGATTTCTACTAAAGTAGTTATAATTTTCTCTTACTTGCACATTCTCGCCTCGAACTTCTTTGTTATGCTGCAGAAATGTCCTTCATTCCTTCTTGAAATGTCCCCTTTCACCACAGTAGTAAACATATTCCCATTTTAGTTGTAAAAACAGAAGGTTTTTCAAAATATAACATATTTTTTACTTTTAAATCTTGATTCTGTGCTTTTCTTCTCTCAACCTCATTTCTCAGTTTTGATTTCCCAAAATTTAATTTAAGGTTATTTGGAGAAGCATTTTCCAAAACTGCTAGCACTGTTTCAAAAGATTTTGGCATTGCTATTAGCAAGGTACACACTAAATCTTCTTTTTACAATCTGCACCAGCAGCTTTCACTGATTACTTCATCAAAATTTAAAAGAAATTTGTCCAGATCTTCATCTTCTTTCATTTTTATCGACAGTAGCTTCTTACTTAATACTAACTGACCTGGTATTCCTTTTTTCTCATATATATCTTCCAAGTTCTTCCACATTTTAAAAGCTGAGTTACTTTCTCTCATTAAATCAACTTGATCATCTCGCAAACATTGGACAATTAACGACTTGCATTTATTTTTTTGCCTCTTTCCTCTCTTTGTCATATTTAAATGTTTCTTTAATATAATCCACTCTAATACATTCTATACCTTCTTTTTCTTCGAGCAATATACAAATTCTGTATTTCCATATGTGGTAGTTATTGGAATTTAATAATTCAAAGTTATAATTATTATTCGTTGTATTACCTGCCATTTTAATTTTCACAATTCTCAATGTCTTAGTAGACTGGGCCCATAAACCTTTTGTAATTTTGTATGTTGGGAGATGAATAAAAGTTTATAGATCAGTTTTAGATTATTTTATTACAATAGACAACACAAACTCATATTTACATACAAGGAAAAACGTATTAAAATACAACTAACTAAAACTGGCAATTCTAATTATTTTATCTGATATAATTAATTTTTCAACAACTACATTAGCAACCGTCAACTAAAATATCGAGTCAAACTCGATTCAATAATAGTTTTAGGGAAAGTATTATATATTTTCCAACAGATACTACTTTTTTAAATAAAACTGCTTCTAAATAATTCCAAATATGATGAACAAATTCTAAAAAATTGATAAGTGTTTCGATATCATCAAATAATAATAGGTATCTGGCGATGAATGTTACTTATGAAAAATAGATTATTAATTTTGTCACTATTCAATTCATTTTTGAAATCAGTGCGGATTTACTTAGTTTTAGTTAGTATTTTTATTTGAATTAAAGTTAGAATGTTATTTTTCCGATTTTGAAACTCTTTTTTAATGATAAATTTCCGTAACTAACTAGCTATATATATTTTTCAGAAACATTACGAAAATACCCACCGATTCCACTCTTGCCAAGAATATGTACGAAAACGTATAAGATCCCAGATTCAGATGTTGTAATTGAAAAAGGTACCATGGTAAGGCTTGCTGTGGAAGCTTTACAGAACGATCCGGAAATATATCCTAACCCGGAAAAATTCGATCCAGATAGATGGAGTCCAGAAAATTCTGCTGACAGATCGAACTTTGCATTTTTGTCATTCGGTGAAGGACCTAGGTTATGTATAGGTAAACAAAAAGATTGCGATAGAAGATAGAAATCGTTTCAATAGAGAATGTCCCACAAAATACATGACGACAGTCGCATAAGCCGCGTTATCCAATTGACAGGTTTTTCCCGCCGCGTGTAGGAGAGTAACAAGGTAGCCTTCTGTTTTCCTAAGAAGCGGATTACGTCTCACGCCGGCGCACTGTGCCAACGTAAAACGTCCGCATTACGGAAAAAAAACAATCGGAAAGTTCAGTCGCCATAGAACAATAAGTAGGCTCATTCTGCACGCGCAGTGACAGCCTATCAAAAATAGGATAACATTTCGATGTCGCCATATCGTTTGGTATTGTTTTAAAGCAAGTTGTTGCCGAATATTTCCATGTCATTATTATCATTAGTGCTAGTATAATTGTTACGAACTCGCACACCGAAGCAGATACTAAGTACGGCCCTGTAACCTTATGTTAACGGAGTTAAGAAAAAGGCGAGCGCGCCGAATTCTGAGAAGGTCTATTGGGATTTATTGCGACCGTCCTTTTTAAACATGTTCTCGAAAGGCATTTTAAGAAATATCGCGAAAGGCATGTCCCTTCCGGAATATTCTAGTAAAGAAAGTTTTTGATATAAATACAGGACCGATCAGCGGATGAGTTCAGTTTATAATTTGCCATAGTGAGTTAAACAGTAATTGAGTGAATATAAAAGTGTTATAAATTAATAAGTTAGTGTGCATATAAATTAAATTTAAGTGACTAGTTAAGTACATATAAATTAGTGTTAGTGAGTTAGTGTTTAAATAAATTAGTAAGTAGCAATACCGAGTGTTTAAAATTCATCCCACCCGTTTATTTTTTAAATAAATAACAAAAACATTACATAATTTTTAAATAGTGTTTAATTTTAAAGACAATTTGTTCTGCAAACAATTGTTATTTTAATAGCAGAAATTGCAATCACAACATTTTCCGTGTTCCTGTTGATGAGGTAAGGTAAGCCATTATATTCTATAAAAAATATTGTTACTTACTATAGTTTACTCTTTATGGTCTAGTTATTTTTTGTTGTTGGCTATATTATTTCTTTAGCAAACAATGTTTAGGTGAACAATAATTCGTTTATATAAATTGTATTAAAATCAAAATTAAAATATATTTTTACATTTTCCAAAACAAATACCTATGTGTATAGATTATGGATTTATAATGAAAATGTTAGATGTTGCTGAATCTCATAGTAGTTTAGAATGAACCACTAATATTAAAAACCATTATTTTATTTGCAAACTAGGCCAATAAATAAAACATTGTTTGGTTTCTATAGATTAATAATGTTTGTATTATAACTTAATTGTTGGCTTAGTCTATTTAGAGATACTGCATCGGTGATTGCTGCTGGTAGAGAAGATATGTTGGACAAAGTTGCAGAATTTTGCAAAGGAACTTATTGTTTGCGTGAAAATAATTTTGGTAAACACACATACCAAGTCGTAAACTACAGAAAGTGCCTTTTACCAAATCCTCAGCCGACAATATTTCCAATGCTTGAAGGAGTTCAAGAAGTGAACATAGTTATTGCAGTTATGAAGCAGATACCACATTTGGTAAGTAATTAATAGACTTGAATAGATTAGGCTTTTACTTGATGAAGATCTATACTGAACTGTGAAATAAAACAATATAATTTGTTTAAAACTTTATTTATTTGAACTAATGCTCAATTTAAACTAATTCACGCGTTTCACTAACACAGTAGCTTTTTTAAATTGAATGGAGGTATAATTTAATGTTTTAATATATACAGTGCATAAATACAGAATTCTAGCTAAATTCTAGGTAAAATGGTTTAATAAAGAAGAGTGATTGATATCTATTTGGTCGTTAATAAGTTTACCTGAATATTTATAAATTTAAACTAAAGGATTTACCGGCTACATATAAAATTTCAAAATTTGTGTCGAAAATATGTTGGTTTTCTAATAAATGATTTGGATAGTCAGAATCTAATTTTTTGTTGTCATAACTACGTTTGTGGTCCGAAATTCTAGTTTTAAAATTTCTAATAGTTCTACCGAAATATATTTTATCACAGTTGTCATTACCATATTTTAATTTATAAACTCCTGATTTGTTTAATTTTGAAGATTTAGATTTGTTATTTTTAATGAGTTTGGATAAATTGTAATCAGTTTTAAAGCAAATATTCATATCTAAAGTTTCTAAAAGTGATTTAGTTTTTAAGCATGGTGTTCCAAAGAATGTTAAGCTTTTAAATTGTTTATTATTATTTTTATCAGAAGGGAATACTTGTTCTAAAGTGTTTTTTTATATTTTTATTTATGATTTATATTTTTATTTATGATATTGTCAATTAAATTTGGATCGTAATTATTATTAACTATTTTTTGTTTTTTCATATTTAATTCTTTGTTATAATTATTAGTATTTAATGGGACTGTTAAGACGTAAATTAAAATCATTAGTAACCAACAAACCAGTTTAAAAAACACAAACCAAATTCTCAGAACATAAATTTTTTAATAGATTCGACAATCTTTCAAACACATTTTTTTCAGATAAAGAAGTTCAATTATTACAAAAAGGTTTTAAACATAATATTCAACCCACATGTTTATTTGATAACTTAAACAAAACTAGGTATAGAAACAGAAATTGATGCTCTAACTCACGATAACGATATCGATCAAGAGTACCAAGCTAGAGAGGAATTCGAAGACGAATTATATAATGTTTTGGCGTCGGCAAAACACTTAGTTTCTGAATTTCAAAGGCCAAAAGTAAATTTTGATGCAGATACTGAATTGCATCAAGGCTCGGATAGAAACGCAAATGATCACAGTGGATCGTTATCAGGGGTAAAATTTCCAGTTATGAATTTACCTACCTTTTCGGGACAAATTGATCAGTGGTTAGAGTTCAGAGATACATTCGAATCGCTAGTTCATCTGAACAACGCGATAGCAGATATATTAAAATACCATTATCTACGTGCGTCACTAAAAGGCGGCGCTTCTCAAGTCATTCGATCTATAGATCTTTCAGCTGATAATTATAGTATTGCTTGGCAATCTCTATGCGAGCGATACAATAATAATAGACTCTTGAAAGACATTCATACAAAGGCACTTTTTTCGTTACATCCCATTCAAACCAAAAATTCCACAAAGCTACGCGAGCTACTTGATTATATCTCAAAACATTTAAGATCTTTACACCAATTAGGGGAATCTGTAGAGCATTGGGATACGCTAATAAATTGTCTGGTAATTTCTAAGCTAGACAAAACATCAACCCGTGAATGGGAACAACTAAAATCAACAAAGGTAGTTAGTACTTGGGAAGATTTGAAAACATTTCTAATAGGTCGAGCTGATATGCTAAAGTCTATCGAATCAAAGGGAACTGACAAAGGTTTTCCTAAAAAAAATCCGCAAAATCAGTCAAAATCTTACAAATATTTTCATACTACTAATGTCAAATGTTCTCATTGCAAAGGTAATCATTTGATTTACTCTTGTGATGGATTTAAAAACTGTCAGCTCAAGACAGAATTGATTTCGCCCAAAATTCCAAGTTGTGCCTAAATTGTCTGAAGGTGGGGCACTTTGAAAAGAACTGCAAGTTTGGTAACTGCAGGATATGCAAAAACCGGCATAACACACTCTTGCACAAAGACTTGGATGAATCGGGTCCAAACGTAGATGTTACCTCAGGAACAATTTCTATGACGACATCGTTAATAGATAATCAAGTTATCCTTTCAACCGTTTTGTTAGATGTACTAGACAAAAACCAAGTACCAAAAACTTTTAGAGCTCTTTTAGATAGCGGTAATCAATCTAGTTTCATTACAAGAGAAGCTTTCGAAACTCTAGGATTGAATGAATCAAAATCTGACTTCGTCATTCAAGGCATAAGCAATTGTGTTTCTCTTATCAAGGGAAAGTGTGTTGTTCAAATAAAATCGAAATTCAGCGATTACAGGGCAAATTTGATGTGCTTACCTGTGCCCCAAATTACAGAGAATATTCGTATCATGCAAATAAATAAACATTCATTGCAAATTCCTCCTAACGTTCAATTGGCAGATCCATCATTCAACAAACCCAATAAAATCGTTATACTAATAGGTGCTGACTTATTCTGGAACATCCTATGCAATGGTCAAATAGATTTAGGCTGCAACAAGCCTCTAATGAAAAAGACCCAGTTTGGCTGGGTAATCACAGGCCAAATAGGTTCTAATAGTTCAAGAAGAACACAATGCAATGTAAGCACTCATGTTGATTTAGATGGAAAAATTTCCAAATTCTGGGAGTTGGAAGAAATCTCAAACCCCAAGACAAAATCTAAGGAGGAAAATGAATGTGAATTGCACTTTTCTAGGCATACAAAACGCCTCTCTGATAGAAGGTTCATGGTCACTATTCCTTTAACGCCATCACCTGATGTCTCAGGAGATTCCAAACAACAAGCTATCAGAAGATTTCTTTCAATGGAAAGAAAACTCGAGCGAAATGCTGAATTGAAGATTCAGTATACAAAGTTTATGTCGAAATACATTGAAATGAATCATATGACTCCCGTAATAGAGGACGAGCATGATATTAATTCATACTTCATGCCTCATCATCCGGCCCGAAGGACCATGAATGTATTGTACTAAACCCTCTTAAACTTGGGTGGATAGTAATTTGTGATTTTAAATAGTGAAAATAATAGAAATTTTCATATTTTTCTAACACTACTTTATTTTATGTGTTGACTCTACAATTGCTGACTGAAGAATACTGGTTAGAACGACAAAATTCATAGTTCAGTGAAAGGGCCGGCTCGAGAATAAAAAATGCACAAACAATAAAATTGGCAGTAGATAATGATAAATCAATAATTAACGATAAAGAAAAATATAAATTATTTTTACCTAATCCGCAACACCTTGAACTTTATTCATTAATTAAACTCCATAAAGAGGGGTACCCAATCAGACCAGTTGTTTCTTATTTCACAGCACCTTCATACAAAATTTCAAAGATTCTCATAGATGTTATTTCTAAATATTGCTCATGCAAACTTCAATTTTCAGTTAAAAACTTAACGGAAAAAATTAATAATATTCCAGATATAATACTACCCCATAATTCTAAATTCATATCGTTCGATGTAACAAATCTATTCCCTAGTATACCTCCTAAAGAAACTATAACTCTTGTTGATAACTTGCTCACATACAATAATGTTAATACTATAATTCACTATGATATCATTACTTTATTAAAAGTGTGTTTGAATCAAAATTATTTTCATTTCAATGGAGAGGTTTATAGCAGTAAAGATGGTTTGATTATGGGCAACCCTCTCAGCCCCCCACTAGCAGAAATATTCATGGATAATATAGAAAAAATAATACATAAATGTTATGTACTGGCACCGACATGTGAACGACATTTTAGCTAGTTTCACTGGTACAAATAGACATTTGGACAGCTTCATTACTTACATAAACTCAATTCACAATAATATCAAATTTACCGTGGAGCTTGAACAAAATAAGTCTATAAACTTTCTAGACCTTACAATTTCAAATATAAATCATAAACATGATTTTTCTATATTTCATAAACCATCACATACAGATATTACAATTCATAATAGTTCGGTCCACCCATTCAGTCATAAACTAGCAGCTTTCAATAGTATGATACACAGACTCTTAACAGTCCCATTAAATACTTATAATTATAACAAGAAATTAAATATCATAAAACAAATAGCAGTTAATAATAGTTACGATACAAATTTAATTGACAATATTATAAATAAAAAGATAAAAAAACAGACTTTAGATCAAGTATTTCCTTCTGATAAAAATAATGATAAACAATTTAAAAGCTTCACATACTTTGGGACCCCATCCTTAGAAATTAAATCATTTTTAGGAACTATAGACATGAATATTTGCTTTAAAACTGATTACAATTTATCCAAACTCATTAAAAATAACAAATCTAAATCTTCAAAATTAAACAAATCAGGCGTTTATAAATATAAATGTCGTAATGACGACTGTGATAAAATTTATATCGGTAGAACTTTTAGAAATTTTAAAACTAGAATTTCGGAACACAAACGTAGCTATGTCAACAAAAAATTGGAGTCTAACTACTTAAATCATTTATTAGAAAACCAAAACATTTTCGACCCAAATTTTGAAATTTTACATGTAGTCGGTAAATCCTTTAATTCAAAGTTATCAGCAGCTCTTGAGATAAACAAAAATAAATATTCAGGTAACCTTCTTAACGACCAAATAGATATCAATCATTCTCCTTTATTAAACCTTTTTACCTAGAAGATAACTTAGGAATGCTTGTAGTGAATGCATTTCCAGTTAATTTCTTTCAATACCTTTGTTAACAATAGTAAATAAAATTCTGTATTTATGCACTATTGTGTTAGTGAAACACGTCAATCAGTTTAAATTGAACATTAGTTCAAATAAATGAAGTCTTAAACAAATTATATTGTTTTATTTCATAGTTAATTAATAGACTACCAAAATTGTTTACAGAATTATTCCCAATTGAGACATGAATTAAAAGAATTATTCATTTTCAGAGTCTTTTCCAGAAGGAAAGTAACATTATTGAAAATGTCATGTTAAAAAACGGTAAGAATTATGCACTGTATTTATGAACTATGAATTTTTGATAAGAAGAATAATCGTATTCTCAGGTGAAACAAAAGTTAACGTTTTTACATTGATTCATAAAATTTTAACTCTGCTGCAGGAGTTTAATAAAAGCTTATATTATTGCAGCTGGTTTGAAACAGAATCTTTCAATAGAAATAGTGCCAGCTGATATCTCTGAGGAAGTAGCTATACCTGGAATACCACAGTTATCACCAAGTTTGTCAACCCAGACAAGTGATTTACTTTCAGCTGAAACACCCAGAGAGGTTAAGTTTCGAAAATCAATCTAATATGTGCGCAATGAAAATGCATATTTAAAGAGGAAGCTTGAAGAATGTAGAACTCAACTTAAAACTGCTCAAGAAAATGCTGTAGCAAATGTTACAACACCACAATATCAACAGTTAAATGAGAAAATTGTAGTAAATGAGAGCTGGGAAAATTTTATAAATGTACAGGTATGCTAAAGTAGGAAGAAACCTAAAGGAAGAACATATTCATAAAATATACAAATAAATACTTGGCCATGTATTTTATGTCACCAAAAGTTTATAAAAATTATATAACTAAATTCAGTTTATTTTCCTACAGACAGTTATTCAAACGCATTCAACATATAAAAATAACCACACATGTAAGCACTGCAATACTGAATATATTGAAAAAAAAAGCATAGCAAAGCCTTTAGAGATAGAAATAAAATGTGTAGATGAGGTTGCCATAAAAGCAAATCTATTTTACAACGATAAAATTGTAGGGACTGCAGATTTAAGTGGTAACAAAGAAAATTTTACACCAGCTATGTCTGCCACAGTTTTTATGGTAATAGGCGAAGAAAATAAATGGAAACCACTAATTTGTTATTTCTTGCACCAATCTGTATGTCCAGTAACACACCTTAAGACATTTGTATTAGAAATAATACGTAATTTAAAAAAAATGGCTTAAATGTATGTGACATGGGATCAAATCATACCAGCTCATCAGGAATGTTAGGAAGTACATGTCCTAGTTCATTTTTTTCATGAAGATAATTACAAAATTATATATTATTTTGATCCACCACGTTTGATAAAAGCTACCAGAAATAATTTTAAAAATCATTTTTTTGTGTTTGATAATTAATGAAACAACATCATCGGATTAGTTGTAAAATTTTATAATCTTGACAAGCTGTATCAGATTAGAGCAGCTTCAAAATTTACTTACTCTCACATTCATCCGAATAACTTTGAAAATATAAAATTAGCTACACAGCTACTAAGTCAATATGTTGCTGTAGGTTTGTATGCACGGTTTGGTGTACTTCCTGCTGGGCCAGCAGGAACTGCAGAATTTATTGATTTCATGAACAAATTATTCGATTCATTAAATTCTTCACGAACATCATAAGCCAAAAAATACAACAGGGCATCTAAAGGTTTGCCATATCAAACTGAACTATTGGGTAATTGCTTAAAATTATTTTCATCCATAAGTATTTAGTAAGTAACAAATAAACTGTCTTTTGTTAAATGTTACAGCAACAAATATTTGAGTATATGTTTACTAGACGTTTCAATAAAGATTGCATAGAAATTTTTTTTTGAAAAATCCGGTCACAAAATGGCCCTTCTGTAAACCCTATTCCAATTCAGTATAAAAAGGCATTTGAAAAATTATTATGGTCTCACAGAGAACTGTGAAGAAGATCACGATAAAATATTATTCAAACTCGCTGATTTGCCAACAGAAACAGAAGTAGAGCAAACACAAAGCTAATCTATATATTAGAATAGACAGAGACTACCAGAATTACCGGTGTGAAGATAGCAGCCAATTTTAGCTGTAAAAATGTTGGGAGCTGCTCAATTCGCGGTTTCAGTGACGTCCAAAATATTTATTGAATCAAATTAATATTTCTGAGAGCCACCTTTATATTCAATGAGTAGGGGCGTATTCATGTAGAGGACACATTGTTTGGAGGGATTTTGCTTACCATGGGGAACAAGGGTTGCAACGTCACCCTTAAAATCGAAATAAATTGTAACTCCCAATGGAAATGAGAAGCCAAGTTAATATTAGGAGGGTAGACGCATTATATTAATGAATTTTGTAGTGGGTAACTTTGGCCACCTTCTAGACATAAAACCTGAAAGTTTGGGTTTGCTGCGCTCACTCAAAAAGCTTCGTAAGGGTTGCGTGAGAACGTGTTTCCACATGAAAATCACAGATGCCATCTAAACATTCAACTACGAACAAAGTCTTTGGAGGTTAAAATTGCTCGCTTTTCAAACATTATTTCATTACATTTTTTTATTGATATTACCTATTTAAAACACGCCTCAGCGTGTTTAAATCGAACTTTCAAACACGCGCGTTTTTTAAAGACCCTATGGTAACAACAACAACTCGAGAAACGACAATGACAACTTTTTTTATTAGTTTTTAAATTTTATATTTTCATTGTGAACCAATGTCTTATTTGGTTTTTTCCGCAAAATTTATTTACATATTCATATATACATTGTATCCTTTTAAATATAAATAAAGAAACTTTTCGATCATTGATCTGACAGCAGTACCTCGTAACGTCAAATAAAAATAAATACTATTTAGGATGGACTGTCACGAAACTTGGCTGGGCATCGAGGACGGACTTCCATTTTTTTGTAGTAATAATATAATAATAATACTTTATAATTTCAAAGTGCACCAATAAAAAAAATAGCGTAAAGTAAGCGCTGTCGTGCTCGAAAAATCGCGCGTATTTGAAAGACTTCTTTATCCACTTATACTTTAATATTGTAATGTTTTTGTTATTTATTTAAACAATAAACGGGTGGGATAAATTTCAAACACTCGGTATAGCTACTTACTAATTTATTTAAACACTAACTCACTAATCACTAACACTTAATTTATATATACAGTATATTCACTTAGACTAATTTATATAAACAGTTCACTAATTTATATTCACTAATTTATTTGTTCATCTCACGATGTCAAATTATCAACTCCCTCTTCCGCTGATCGGTCCTTATTTATATTAAAGCCATTTTTACTAGTAAATTCCAGGCTGCGGCTTATACACACAAATAATTTTTCTGCCCTTTTCTAGATAACTCTGGTCACAAAAATCAGTTCTAGATAAGATAGTCTCAATCGTAAACAGTTTTTTATAACTGCGTATCCGCCATAATTTTAACTATTATACCTGGCTTAGACAGGGTCGGTTTTAGGGACTATACCTGTGTGCTGTTTCGTAACAATATACTATTTTTTCAGAAACTAAAAAGCAAATTATGAGGTGTAGATAATTTTTTTTTTAGTCCAAACAGTAAAACATTATACTGGGCTAATAAGCATTATTACAACGAATTTGTGCACACATAAAAAAATATTAAAAAATGACCAAAGTCAACCCTGATGACTGAAGCCACCCCACTTTACGGTATTCACTTACTTGTAACGGTTTATATCTGCATTTAAGAGGAATTTGTCTCTTAGTGTTCTCCCGGAAATATTCTTGCCGGTAATTTGCAGAATATGAACCTGAATAATCTGCCACCTGTTTGAATCCTCGTATGGATGTTGTTCAGACCCTTCCCGTAACAACTGTAAATCATCTGGCGAAAATATGATTTTATTTTTGGCCAGAGCCATAATTATTTCATTTAACTTAAACCAGATTTGAACGAAGAAAAGAGTATTGCTTTGGTAATGTCCCGATTGACGTATTCGGCTCGATATGGATAACGTTTTGTCTGTACGCAAAGATACGTGAGCTCACGGAGCACGTGCGTTTGTGAACGCAAATTTGCCGTTACTGCGGATGCCCAAGGTTCAAAGCCTACATTTCCGTATACGCAAAAGGACGTGTTTAATATCTCTATTATTATTCGCGTGTTCGTTGATATTGTTGAACGTGTTCGTAATTAGCAGAGTGATCGGTTTTCTGCCGCAGAGTGAAATGTTCTGATTCAGTTTTGGTGTCGGAGAACCCAAAGTTTTGGAACATGACCCATAGTGAGTGCAAAATCCAGCTGAAGAAGGATTTAAAATGGAAGGAAGTTGCTACACAATTAGGAAAAATAGGTAAGTTCTGCGTTTAAATATTTTTTTTTAATTATCTCGGCCACAGATATACGATGAGAAAACTTAAGTGAATTGTCGGTTTCTCCCATTGCAAGATATACTACTATTATGTTGTTATTTGGTACTTCTCTGTCTATTTTTTGAGTTAAAGAACAACATTGTTTTTCATAGTTATATTTTCAGATGTGCAATGCAAAATGCGTTGAAAAAGTACCCATGATGATTAGAGAAAGAAAAGGAAGTAAGAAAAGGAGATGTCGGTAGGATCAGCAACCGACAAGAAAAGAGCAGCATACTGGGATCGCCTTCGGTTTTTAGAGTGTATGGAAGATGTACGCCAAACATTATCCAATGCAAAACCCCAAGATCTAGAAATGCGCGGATATGATTAGAATGACGATCCAGCTCCTTAAGAACTCCTTGATGCTTCTTCACAGCCACTTTCACAGTCCTCAGATACTGCTATGTCCCCACCCACCCTACAGAATCCTTCAGTCAGTTCGCATCCAGAGGATTCGGACACATTCCGCAAACATTTAAGCAAGAAAGCAAAGGAGAATTATGTTGTGAAAGAATTCGTTGAAGAAAGACAGAAGAACCGATAGCATTTGCAACTGTTTTTTGAGGAAGTAGTCCACAAGGAGTCAGATGACGAAGATTACTTATTCTTCAAAAACATGGCAGAAACAGTGAAAAAATTAAGGCCGTATCGCATCACTCAAGCGAAAAAAAAAATATTTGCTATCGTGATGGATTTACAGGAACAAAATCAACTAACACCAATTTATCATTTCGAATATGGAGTAGGTATTCAAGAGACGAATGCTACGAAACATCTTCAGTACCTTCTTCCGCCCGTTCCCACACTGAAGAGACCGAAAACAACCTAAACCAAGGCTTTTGCGATGGCTTTTTAACATGAGTAATGAACCATGGTACAACATTTTCTTGTTTTATATTGACTGTTCAAAATTTTCCTTGCTGATATTAGTTGTTTGAACATTTTATACAACCGAATAAAGACCTTTTTAAATCAAATTTGCAAGGTTTCTTTGACCCCTTTTTAATGTCCTTAATAAATTCTGTATTTGATCACAAGAATTCTGAATAGGATGCAGACGATTCTAAATTATTATCTGGTAGTCGTGCCTAATGTACGAATCAACGAAGTATCTAATTACGAAATAACTTTTTGCTTGATCAACCCACCTCAGCGTGAGGGTCAGTTTTTATGCAGGTGTTATTGGCTTCAAGGCGTGGTCAATTTTTCTTGAACCAGGGACAAGATGAAGGAGAATTGATGAGACGTACATCTGAATTTTACCCCATCGTAGAGGAAATGTCGCGTGATGAGGGTAGTATACACTCCTTTCTCTTCGTAGAAAAATATCGCTAGGCGGCTTTCGTCGGAGGACCTCGCCAACAATCACATCATCACTATCCATAGTATTATAATTAATACTACTATTTTGGATAGAAAACACAGTTTATCATGTAGAGCTCAAAACGAAGAGGTAAACATCGCCAGTACGTTGACTTTACACCCGCTGATTGGAAGACGCAACACGCTGCGTGTTATTTCACTCCCCGCCTGACAGAATAGGCCAGCAACTTCTGTCCCATACGGCGGAAACAACCCGTCGATTGGAAAACCTGGCTTTACACAAAATTGTCGTTACTATTCTTATGCTTAGATTACAGAACGCTAAGACCAGTGGTGCATTCGTTAATAAAATTGCTGTTGGAAAAGTCCATGTGGTTAACCTAACTGTCAATTTAAGTTTGTTCTAAACTTGAGCCGTTTGTAGGTGGGATATACTCTATTATAACAAACTATACCATATATTTATGAATGTAAGGAAGATTTGCATCGTTTGATTCTTCACAAGACTGGGAGCAATTCAATTCTGAATCATCCAACTCATCAATAAATTATCAAATTTCAAAAATATATATATTAAAGAATGTTTTTTTTTAGGAATGAGATTTGGTAAACTTCAGGCTAAATGTGGAATAATAACAATTTTAAGAGATTATAAAGTAACACTTAATGAGAAAACCCAATTACCTGTACAGTTAAATCCAACCTTTATCACGTCGGTGAAAGGTGGTGTGTGGTTAAATATGGAGAGTTTGTAATTCGATAAGATTTGCTACATGTATTGAAGATAAACGGTTTCTTCATATTTCTGTATATTTTAATTATGTTCAATAAAAAATCAACCAATAACAGTTGTATTTATCCATAAAATATCAATTAACCATCCGTTAGTCGCGCATGTATCTGACAGATACTTGCTTTTGGTATTTAGTTTTCTCGAAAACAAGCAATAGTGAGATTACCAAATGCAGAGTATTTTCCCAAACCAATGTGTCATGAATTCTTTCCTAAAAGGAAACACCCAACTGGTCCTTATTGTTGTTGCTATTGCCGTAAAACCCCAAATGGTGTTGGTCGTATACTTGCTAGATACAGCTCTACCAATTCTCGTTGCAGTTTTGTGAGAAAATCCGTTGTAAAGCGTTTATTTGTATTTGATTAATAATGAATACGTAGTTTTTTGATTTTCCAAAACCGGAAGATAACGAAGAAGTACATTGTCTGATTTTCGATTACGATGAACCTAGTACCGATGTACCAGACGAAAATTGTGATGAAACTGATGATTCATTTTCAAACAATAATGTTGAAACAAGGTCAATTGATTCAGTGAATGATCATTATGTCGGAGTAATACGAAAAATTATGAGAGCATCCGCCACATTGTGTATCCCAAGCAAACGTGCCTGCTTTATTAACATTTTCAGATATACGAAAAATCAAACTCTCATTGTATACGTTCCGAAAAAGGGAAATCCGTGGTGTTGCTCTAAAGCATGCATGTTTAATCAGAAGATGTTTCCCAGGACCTTGATCAGAAATCGCAAATCATTTTATTCTATAACGAGTCAAAGTGGGGCGTAAATGTCAATGACAAAATTTACGCCACTCATAATATTCGCCGATCTACAAAAAGGTGGCCAGTGGTGAGTTTTTTTTACCTCCGCATTAACGCATCGGGAATTAACTCACGAATAATTTTACTCGCAAATCAAAATGAATTCGCCTCGCGAAGAGCATATCTCAAAAAACCAGCTCTAACTTTAGTAGAAGAACAACTACGAATTCGGGCCCAAGTTGTCAGCCTTTCCTTCGAAATAAAAAGATTTTTGCATACTTATAATCCTCAACCATAGCCTGAACCAGGAACGTCCAAGACGTCAAACAGACGACGCTGTCAATCAGTGGCGGATCTACGGGGGAAGGAGTTTTCTTCCATCCAAGTTTTTCCTTTCCACTGTGATACTTCCCCTATTGCCTCATCCCAAGTCTACCTCTCTTTTTATTCTTTTGAATTATCGCTTCCCATATTGATTTAATTAATCTAGTCTCCTCCATTCTTATCTTTCTTTGTTACTCTTCTTATTTGCTTAACACTGCTCTGTAAACAGATTTAAAGTCCTTTAATTGTTCTTGACATTTCAAGAAACTTTTTATTCATAGAATCAAGATACTGAAATGATTCCAATTGTACTATACTTTGATTTTCAATATATATTTTTATCTCTTCTGTTTTATCACCAACCACGATAGCTCTAGTCTTATTCGTGCTTTTTTCCGTACAATACTCCTTTGTTTCATTCCATATGTTTAGGATTTGTTGTAGCAGATGTAACAATGTCGTCTGCATAGCCTTAATTTATTAGTTCAACTTTTTGCAAGTTTCTATCTTCTACTATACTATATTTCCTATATTTATTATTTGTTTTGTTTATTATCTCATCCAAAAGCACAATTAAAAGAAGAGGAATAAATCTTCCGCCCTGTCTAAGTTCACTTTGACTTGTAAACGCCTCTGATCTTCTATTATATAACAGTATTTAGATTATTATTGGCATTACCCCTCTTGATATTTACACCAAAGAGGTTGCGTCAATGCTACGACTTCGCGCGGATACCCATGAGGTAAGCAAGCAGCGACGCAATTGAACCCACATTTGTTTTTGGAAAGCCCTACAAAATAGAAATAAAACCAAATATGGAGCAAAATGTGACAGATGCAATTCGCGTATACACAGACGGCTCGAAAACGAAAGAAGACTCAGGATTCGGAGTGTATTCCAGGACGCTGAGTCTGAGAACAAAGTGGGCTATGGGAAAATACGTCACTGTCCTTAAAACAGAACTGATTGGTATATCAATAGCCGATAAAGAATTAACCAGGAACGATATCTCTGGTAAAACCATAATATTCTGCACTGACAGCAGACAAGCACTGCTAACCCTAAGCAGACCTCACGTCACATCAAGGCTAGCAATGGAGTACCCCAATCAATAACCTACGCTTCGCATAAAAATAACATTGTATTAAGGTGGGTTGAAGGGCACAATGAAAGCAAAGGCAACCGCATTGAGGACAGTCTGGCTAGGAGGGCCGCTGGTCGAATAATATTAGGACCCGGTGGCTCTTCCGGACTGAGGACAACAGCAATCGCGGAAATAGCCAAACGACACTCCCAATACTCCCATAGCCAATTGGTGAAACGATGGGAAGAAATGCAAGGATGCAGATTTGCCCAGAAAACTATTGGAAACCTTGACGAATCAACATCAAAGAAATACTTGGCAAGGTCCAGGTCTAACCTATGGTTGGTTGTGGGATTCCCGACTGGTCACTGCCAACTGCAGAAACACCTCCTCACTATGAGACTAATAGACACACCAACATTCAGAAAGTGTGAACGTGAAGACGAAACTGTGGACACGTCATATGTGAATGCCCGGAGTTATCGTCTATAAGATAGTACGCGTTCGGCGAGTCTTGGCCTAGACTTGTCCACATAAGGGAGATGACCCCAGGCGACTTTTCCACCTTCCTAGAATTATCAGGATGGACGATGAGCTTAATGGGACAATTCCTGGGAGGATGCACAACGATTCAGCTGTTGCCTAAGTGGTGTGGGTCCAACTCACCCTCCCTTCTCTACAGATTCGGAGCCCCCCCTCCAAATAAAATCCAGGATCCATCACTGCTGTTAATCATGTTGCCAACTCAGTAGGAAGACATCATTCAGCGTTCACAGTTGTGTATGAATTTATCCCACCCGTCGTAATAAAAACTTTTAAAAAAATAAGAAACACATTACATTGGTGTCAGATGTGTGGTAATTTAAATAAATAACGTAAAAATGGCCAAGAGACTAAGTGACCTGAAACTGACAGAGCTACAGGCAGAATTGGGAAATCGTGAGTTGGAAAGGTCCGGTAAAAAAAGTGAGTTAGTAGAAAGATTTAAAGTGGCACTGGAAAATGATGGCTTTAATCCAGAAAGAAACATTTTTATTCAATGACGAGGCTTTCTCGTCATTCTCGTCAATTTCTGCTATAAGGAATTATTTTTCTGATATGGAGAACGATATTTCTAACATGAGTGTGTATGTACGTTTACCGGGTCCGCATCAGTAGATATGTACGTAGTTCGTCGCTGTTTGTCTGGGTATTTATTGATGTGGAGGGTGTGAAGTACCAACCCGGCGCGTCTCCAGGTGGCGGAAAGGAGAAGGGCCTCTGAGATGATTTTATATGAGGAGGAGGTCTGCGGGGAAATACCTGGGGCTCGTTGTGTCTAAAAACTAAACTGGCAGCCCTCGAATACCCTGCCGCGGACCAACTTTACCTGTCCCAGCTGTAGTATCGTGGCTAAGGGATTGCACACAGGGTTACGATGCCGGGTGAAATTTCGAGCTTACCTCGAAATCACCTGTTATACCAATGCCTCCTGGCTGTCTGTGGTCAAGTCTCGCGGGCCAGTGGGATGGGGGGGTCCTCTATCAGGGAATATCCCCTGAAGAAGCCAGGAAGCAGGTAACTCAGCGCCCAACCCCCCCGAAGGAATCACCAACGGGGAAAACAAAGCTTAAAAGAGGCCCGGAGCATATTACTCCTCCGCTTAGGCCTCAAACCAAAAAATCAAAAACAGCTGCAACGGTTACCGGGCAAGCCACTGGTTACGCAGCAGCTGTCAAAACAGAGAAAGCTTTTAGGGTAGGAATAATGCCCAAGGATTATACTGGGGTCATCCTGAAAGCGGAGCAGCTCTCCACACTGGAAGACACTCTGGTGGAAGAGCTGTGCCCGAGCAAAGATAAGGGAATCCACTTCTCAGGTATCCATTTCCTTTGTGGAATGATACTGGTGGACTGTGGGTCACAAGCATCGGCAAACTGGCTTATGAGGTCAGCGCCGAAATCAAACTCTTGGGAAGGACCCGAATTGGTGGCTCGAAGTAGAGACGACATCCCAAAGTCGGTCACCATAACAGTGTTCTTCCCAAGAAGCCAAGACATGAAACTGGAGAAGATCCTCCAACTTGTCGAGGTTCAGAACTCCAACCTCAGTACTGAGGCTTGGAAGATCTTTAACTCTAAAAGGGAGGGACAGGGAACTATCCTCACGATTGGGATCGATCACCAATCTGGAGAGGCTCTGAAGGCAGTAGGTTACGCGATAAACTTCCGTTTTGGGCGTATCCCCGTCTCGGGGCTGGGAAAAAAAGAATCCCACATCCGGAACCTCTGGAAAGGGGAAACAAGGCGAAAGCTTGACCTTGGGTGAGCCCGAGATCTCCTCCGGCTCTGCTGGGATGACTGGGAATGCGGAGACTGCCTCTGCATCCCGGGAAGCTGGGCGGAGCAGCCTGATTACTCGAGATCAAGAAACCTGCTCGATTACCGAGGTGCCATGGTGGTCGAGGAGGGTCAGGAAGAGAGAATGGGAGGGATGAATAGAGGCTGAGTAACTCGGCCTCTCTCATCCATAATTATTCACCTTCACGTTCACGAATGTAGCTCAGATTAACCTGCATCACGCGAAGGGAGCTTCAGCCATGATTGCAAGGTTGATCGCTAGACTACAACTGGATATTGTACTGATCCAAGAATCATGGATCAACAAAGAAGGACAAATCAAAGGTTTGGCATATAAGGATTCTAAATTGATTTCTGATCATAGGCAAGTATCTCCGCGTGCCTGTGTAATCATAAGAAATAACATAAAATATATTTGTGTTTCAGAATACGTGTCACGGGACCTTGTTCCAATCATGGTTCACCTCAACATTGAGGTATCGACCGAGACATCGTCATTGCCTCTGCCTACTTCGCTGGAGACGGGCCGATGACACCGCCAGTAGAGGTACAAGAGCTAGTGAGACACTGCGATGGCAGACGGCTGCCAATTATAATTGGTTGTGATGCCAACGCACACAATACCGTGTGGGGAAGCACCAATAACAACGCAAAAGGTGAGTGTTTATTAGAATATCTCTTAGCAAATACCCTTGAGACCTTTAACGTGATGACAACCCCCACTTTTGTCACGAGATTAAGAGAAGAGGTCCTGGACTTAACAATTGTTAATGTTGCTGCTAGGAAAAATGTAAAAGATTGGAGGGTGACGAGCGAGCCATCACTTTCCGACCATAGGATCATCGAATTTAGGATAGATTCCTACTATTCGAAATCCTAGAAATACTGATTGGTCTCTTTACAAGACCAATCTGAAAGACAATTTGGAACACGTCGAAGTGAATGGGGTAAATCACCCGCACTACGATCTGGAACAAAGAGTCGAACAGATCAGTGAGGCAATAATGGAAGCTTTTCATTCCAGTTGCCCACTCTCAAAAGCTCGTTAAGAGAAGGATACTCCTTGGTGGAATGAGAACCTGTCAAACCTCAGAAAAGAGGTCCGTCAGCTCTTTAATAGAGCCAAACGTGACGGCAATTGGCAGAGGTACACTGAGAAGCTTACTCAATACAATAAAGAGATTAGGAAGGCCAAAAGGCTTAATTTCCAAGCCTTTGGCGAAAAGATCACTTCCACCCGATCGATTCTTCTTCTTAGAACCCACTTCCCAGGTAGTGAACCAGCAACAAGCACCGAAATAGCAATGAACTACACCAAAAAATCCCGCAGGGAAGATTGGGACATTGCTAAGGAAATATTTACCAGACAACGATTGGAATGGGCAATAAGTACCTTTCAACCATATAAATCCCCAGGAGTGGATGGAATATTTCCAGCACTCCTACAGCAAGGGATAGAGGAGATTCTTCCTCACCTGCTGAAGATTATAAGAAGCAGTCTAGCAGTGGGTCTAATACCTAGAAAATTGTAACATGTCCATCGAACTGTTTCGTTCTAATATAATAAATTCCGTGTAATTTCCGCTTGCCGTCTCATTAGCCACTCCCAACCATAGAATTAAAACTGAACGTTGAGACAATTGACATTTGTCAATTTCACCCTGTTCCCTACAAGCTGAAAATCCTCCCTTTTCCGATATCGACGTTGAAGAGAAAACACGTACTCACGTATTCTCTTGTCCTGAAAGTTTTCTTGATTTGCTGTGGTAAGTTGAAATTTATATTTTATAATCTCTAAGCTTTATTCCATATAATCGATGAGATTATTTTTATTGCATTTATCTCATTTCTGTTCTTTCACATATTCAGACATAAATTTCGGTTGCAGGTGGTCACGGAATCATTATTTTATAACTACATATTCATTTTAAAATAAATACAATTCATTGCTTAATTTTGTGTAAATACTTGAGAGCTTTTTATGTTGCAAAATATCTTTTTTCAATATAAACAACATTTTAATTACATTTTTAAAACCCATAGAATATTCATTCGTATGAAGGATGCTGACACTACAGATCTCAGATATTTTTTTAAAGCACGTTATTTATTCAGATAAGAATTTTTTGACTCATAAGTTTTTCAGAACATTAGTATACTACTAATTTAGTTAAATTGTTTTTTCATTGTTTCAATATGGGAGACATATATGTTGGGAAGCTTTCAGTAAATTTTATTTTTGTAAATTCAACTAACTGCCTTCCTTTTAAACCTGAAAAGCCGAACCAACACAATGTGCCCCATTACGATCAAGTTCCTGCATATCCCTGATTCTTGTGTACTCTTAGGTAAGCACAGCAGCTACGTGACAGCTACGTGACAGCTACGTCAAAGCTACGTCAGAGCTACGTGAGAGCTACAAAACAGCTTTCATATATATAAGACACCTTTAACGTTGAAGACAGCTTCCATTTATCTTCCATCCATCTAAGACACCTTTACCTTTGAAGACAGCTTCCATCTATATAAGACACCTTTAACGTTGAAGACAGCTTCCATTTATCTTCCATCCATCTACGACACCTTTAACGTTGAAGACAGCTTCCATTGATCTTCCATCCATCTACGACACCTTTACCGTTGAAGACAGCTTCCATTGATCCGAGACATCTTGCACCATAGAAAACACCGTTTCCATCCACCAGAGTACCGTCAGTTAAGTACATCCTGTATTTTTCCGTCCGTTCCAAGGCAGAATTAAATTAATTTTTCTTAGATCTAATTTCTTTTATTTCTAATCCACCCGGCTGTGAGAGTCACAGGGTTTCGTGTTCGGGTTGATTAAGTTTGAGCACATTTTATTTTTACGTTTTTAATATAAATTTTTTATCATATTTTAATTTAGAGTAAATTATTTTACATGGTGTTTCCACCTTTATCACCATAGTTTGTTCTTGTGTTCTTTTGAAACGTTTGAAAAGGTGGTGGCGCCCTGAACTTTTACAGTCTGATCATCCTCTGTTATACAAAGTGTGTCATTAACTTGGAGTTGGACCACCCTTGAGAAGTCTCATGCCGGGATTTTGTTCAAGTGAACGATAAAGCTTTACAAACTGGCGCCCTCAAACATAAATGGTTACAAAATGGAGAAGGGCAAGGGTAACCTTCATACCAAAAATAGGGGAAAAATGGGACTGATTCCCGATCTTTTAGACCCATCTGTCTAACATCGTTTCTACTCAAATCGATGGAGAAAGTAGTGGATAACTACATAAGAACAGAGAATCTGAAGAATATACCACTTCATAAATGTCAGCATGCCTACAGAGCGGGTCGATCAACTGAGACGGCTCTGTATCAGCTGACAGAAGTCATCCAGAGAACTCTGAACAACAAAGAAATCGCAATGTGCGCATTCCTGGATATATCAGGGGCCTTTGACAACACAACTCGTGTGTCTGTCAAAGGAGCACTAAAAAGGCGAGGAGTGAATGAAACCATTGTAAAATGGATGTATGAGTTGTTGACAACGAGGATCGCTGAGACACAGGTGGGTAATCAAACCACTTCAGTTAAAGCCACTCGTGGCACACCTCAAGGGGGAGTGATATCTTCCCTTCTATGGAGCCTCGTAGTAGATGAGTTGCTCTACAGGCTAACGGAGCTTGGCTTCGAATGTATGGGATACGCCGATGACATTGTTTTAATAGTTAGAGGCAAGTTCGAGAGCACTTTGTGTGATTTATTACAAAAGGGCCTCAGAATCATTTAGCAATGGTGCTTGTCAGTGGGGCTAAAAATTAACCCAAGCAAGACCATAGTAATTCCATTTACCCGGAAATGAACACTTCCAGCCATGAAACCCATATCCTTAAACAGGGAAATCATAGAATGAAAATCAGAGGTTAAATATCTAGGGATAACCCTAGACAGTAAGCTTCTGTGGAATAAGCATTTTGAAATAACTGCTAGTAAAGCAATAAGAGCTTTGATGGTGTGCAGAAATCTAGCTGGCAAGAGGTGTGGATGTAACCCAAAAATACTGCAATGGATGTACGTCATGATTGTGAGACCAGCAGTTACGTATGGGGCAATAGTTTGGCACACAACAGCAAGTCAGTACAGCACGAGGAAAACCCTCGATATAGTGCAAAGGCTTGCCTGTGTGTGCATCACTGGAGCTATGAGAACCTGTCCAACTAGGGCACTTGAGATCATTACAGATCTACATCTGGGGATAGAAATCTCTGCCCAAGAGGCAATTCTTAGAATATCTAAGGAAGATTCAGGCAATGAGAATATTAAAAATCAGGGAGCTTGGTCCTCTCTGACAAGATACACCTCATTATCGAATCTTCCCAGTGACGAAATGATCAGAAAAGTAAGCATCGAAAAGAATTTCACCACGATGGTAAATACGAGGAGAGACTGGGAAAGGGAATACACCACCCAAACTTTCAAAGAAAACACCATTAGATGGTATACGGATGGTTCAAAAACCACTATTGGAGCAGGCGCTGGAGTATTTGGGCCTGGCACCGAAGAAAACTTGATGGATTAGGCAAGAATAACAGGGTCTCTTTAGTCTGGGTTCCTGGCCCCTCGGGAATCACGGGAAATGAAGAGGCCAATACACTTGCCAGGAAAGGAGCACAAATGCCTTTCCCGGAGCCTCTCTGTGGTGTAAAAAAATGTTCCTACAAGAAAGAGTTTCGGAAGAAAGAGGAAACCGAAAGAGAAGCACTCTGGCGGTGCCTTCCCGGGTTGGAACATTCCAAAATGTTCCTGGGGACATTGCTAGATCCAAAAAATATTTGGACCTTGGTAAAGATAAACTACATCTCCTCACGGGCTTTCTTACAGGACACTGCCGCCTTAGGAAGCACTTAATGAGAATAGGTCTAGCAGAGATTGACGATTGTAAAACTACAAAGTTAATATTCATATGTTAAAACGATGTTATCCGCTTTGTTGTTGTATTTTGAGTTGCATACCTATGTAAACACAATACGGGTAGTAGCAAATAAATCATTATTGGTATATTTGTTTTAGTAAGCGACATTTCATTGTCATATAATATACTGGTTGATTGAGTATAAAGCTGGATTTATAAACTCTGTTGTTCGTTATTCGTTGTTCGTGATTCCCGCTGCTCGAAAATAAAACATTGATATCACATACATGCGTTTATAAACCGTTGTTGTTGTGTTGTTCGTCGTTTCCACGTCGTTCGTCGTTGCTCCCAAATAACCAAATTTTATATCTTGTTATTCGTGATTCGCAGTTCCACCAATGAAAACTGAAGTTGATTTCTACTAATCATTTTAAACTCAAAACTGACACTACTGTTCTTACGGTCAGTCTAGAGAGGCGCTACACTCAAATAAGCTACTATTTATTGATGCATTTCGGCAGCATGAAATGAGGAAAACTATTGATGCTACCAGCTGTCGAGTTAAAAGCACTAATCAGATTCACTCTTGTGATAGGCCTTACTTTAAAGCGCCGTGTTCGCCGCTTTTTCTTAATTTTCATAAGTAAATAAGCGCACGTGGCCAGTGCAAAAGCAGCAATTAAGTTTCGTCTCCACATATTTTGATAATAGATCAACTGTTCAAAAACTTATTTCTATTTTACTTTCAATACACAAACAAGAACAATAACAAAACATGAATAATCTACCACGTCGAACGCCAATGTTTCTGGCCTATGACATACCTCAGACGTCATCGTTGTGACCAATCAAATTTCAACAACGCCAGCAACGAAAAACCGATATAAATTAGTCGACTCTGGAACAACTATGAATAACGAATCGCCAGCAACTTGGAAAAGACGGCGAGCAACGAACAACGGGAACAACAGAGTTTATAAATCCACCTTAATTATTCAATTTCAAGAAATATTATATTAGCTACATTCATAATTGATGAAATCCAAATTTAAATATACACGACTCTTTTACGCTTCCCATACCCCGATATGCTGTAATTATTGCCCTATTTCAAACCAATAGCGGACAGATGTATCTGCTGTACAATAACAATTCCTACATTGAATTTATTGCAGAAGGACATACTCTTAATAGAGGACATTTGCATGACATATTTCCAGGAGTTCCCGAAGGTGTAACGTCTGCATTTCGCTAAACGGATGGCCACATTTACTTTTTCTACAAAGACATATATTACAAATACAGCGAATATATCAATAAAAATGTAATACTTAGTTATTAATTTTATTTTTCATGAACATCCCTAACTTTTCATTAATCGAAACATGCCTTCAGACGGAAGGTCTAAGTAACAAAACATTTGTCATTACTTAAAAGATGAGTAAGTGTATTTTTTCTTTGCATCCCCATACAAAGCTAACGTGGATTTCATAACATCTAACTTTTCATTTACGGAAACACCTTCAGAAATACTTTCCTTTAAAAATCATAGATTTTAAATATGTTTATATCAACTTGATGTTTCGAAAGTTATCTCACGTTTTGAAAAGACACACATTATGACATTATAGAATAAATTTGAAGTTTGGATTTTACGTGGAGCATATAATATATGGGGGTTTTCTTATCGTTACCACTGCCGTCGTATGGGATATGACTAAACTACTTTCATAAAAGCATGTTTCAAACGTTTTCTCGTGCTAACAACTACTTGTATATTTCGATAATTCCATAGGAGCATCCAACATACTTCCAACATTTCTTTTTTCAAATCTCTAGAATTAATAAAAACAAACAAAATAATCGAAAACCATTAATATATAACATCTACTTACCAGTATTTTCCACAACAACAACAACAAACTTCTGGAATGTAACAAAAAACTAATTTTAGTTATTATAAACATAAGAGATTTCAATCACTACCGAGAATGTCAACCGAATTGCAATATAGCACATTATAATAATTATGGCGGTGTCGGTGGTACCATATTCAAAAGAAAACTGAATATTTCATGAATTTACATTTTAAAACAAAATCTAACCGCAATGATATGAAAATCCATGAAACAGTGATAAAAGGCGTTAAAATTGTAAAAACTAGACATAGGCTATAACCGATTTTAACGTGAAAATAGAGTAAAAAGGGAAAAATGCTTACATTTAGTAGAATTCAATTCAAATTGTGGTGATAGTTAATTTATATCATAGGAGCTTAGCACAATTTTGAAAGATTGCAGTAAACTTTTTCATTGTAAAATTAGACAACATTTCAAAATATAAATTTTCGTGTTAATAACAATACCAGTTCTCTCTCTGGAAAAGACTGTACCAACTAAACATTCTTAATAAGGGAAAAACAAATTAAATACCTAGATTCATCAATAAACCAATTGAAATAAATGACTTCATGCAATATTCTTCAGATTAAAGATTTATCTAGATTAATAAAGAATCGAGTGAGTGAGAATATGTATAAGATTTATTTGGGATATGCGTTTAAATTATCTAAACATATAAATCATCTTCAACTTTAAATAATAATAATAAAATGTCTTTTCCCAAATACGAAATCGTTTTGTTTTTAAGTAAACAACGCCTTTTGTAATTTATATCAAGAGTGCTTATTTTCTTGCTACTTCACAGCGAAAATGTATATCTTACCTATTTAAATTCGAGGTGTTTTGAGAAAAAAAGCTTGCTACTACACAGCGAAAATGTATGTCCCACCTATTTACTTCACACACACACACACACACACACAATTAGAATATTTTGAAAATAAGCTCCGCGAAAAACAGCAACCCACAGCACTTATCATATTGAAAAACAGCGAGAATTGGGGGGTTTCAAAATTAGTATAAATATTATGTCCCACAAATATTGGCATAGTTGAACGCTGAGAGAAAAAGTAGTACTATATTTTTTTTGTGCAGGGATAAACACCCTTTTAGGTAAGTTTTATGTCTATGTTATAAACTATTATATCCAGAGATTTTTTTTGAAAAATTACTTCATTTGTGTACCAAAGGCAATTCTAGAATATAGTATTTGCTTCCCAAACATTTAACAACCCCAGCTAAAAATCGCGAATTTTTTACTTCTATTTGAATTTTTAAATATTTTCTGTTGAAATAAAATCAAAATTTTTCGTATTTATATGTATTTATCTAGCTTATAATTATTTCCGGAGAATTTTTCCGGACTCCCAGCTACATTCAGCCAGTTTTACATCAACCAGTTTACATTGTAAGTACTCCTAGTTTTTTTGAAAATCTTGTTAGAATACATATTTTCGGAGAATTTTTGAAATAATATAAGTCGTCTAAAGGCTATTGCAGAGTACCTATAACCTCGTATATAAAAATAATATTATCAATAAAAATAAATTTTATTCATAACTTTAATACGAGTAAATAGTGTATACAGTTAAATTCCATGAAATATATTAAATTATCATTTCTCTTGTAACCAAATCGTTGCAAAGATTAACTTTTGTCTTGTAGGGGAAGATTATAAACTACTTTAGTATATGTTTTTATTTCTATATTAAGTGGAATCATTTTCCCTCAAATATTGTGGTTTAAAAGTGGCAGAATTGCTCAAATATCTTAAAATGCATCACTTTTACATGTTTTCTTATGGAAACAACAAATTTCTTCATTTACAGGTCTTTTTTGAGAAAAAAATGTTGCTGTTCAGCCTTCCGTCTGACTAGGAGTGTATTTCTTACTCATCACATCCCGATCATTCTCATACCATACTTTGGTGTTAACAGTTATAAAGTATTATTGTGGATATTAAATCATTAAATAGTTTATTTTATCGTTAAATCTTGAAGAGTTTGTCAAGGAAATCATTGAGCAGTCTCAATTGATTTCACCCTGCCTTCACCTCCAACAACGGGGACAGTCCCGTTCATCACCGAGTATACTCGTCGCCTCCGCGAAAAAATTCAGAACCTCAATGCAAAACAACCAGAGATTTTTACCAGTGATAGTTTAGCTACTAATAATATCGTGAGTGTTAAAAAATCGTTTGTGACGGTGAAAACTTCG